>JAINUG010000176.1:1200000-1800000 GCA_029706075.1 Aldrovandia affinis
CTGCTCTCTAAAACTCTCAGCACAGTAGTTCTTGAAGGATCTGATTTTAATGATTTTATGGCTTAAAAAAGTTTGCCTATGAACCTTCCTGGTACAATATGTGACGAAATGGTCACTGAGCCCATATGCAATCACACCTTGTTGTGAGATGTTACATTCATCTGACACCAGAATAAGATCAATTATAGTTTTGGTCGTTTGGCCTACTCTGGTGGGTTCTTTAATCAGCTGTTTCAAGTCAAATAGTTTGCTAAACCTAGTAAAAACCCTATACGTGGGGCAGCACTTGTTGGATACATCTGTATTGAAATCACCCATCAAAATACATTCGTTTTTTGGCATACCGCAGATAATCAGTACATTTTCCAGATTCTCATAAAATGCACTTTGATCTGGTGGTCTATAGCAAACACCCATTAGTAGGGGTTTCGACTTGGGCAGGTGAATGTCCAATAATAAAACTTCAATGTCCTCGTCCCAGTCCGTCCTAACAATAAAGTTAATGTCGTTTCTCACAAAAGCACAGACCCCTCCTCCGTTGCGACTACGATCCCTTCTAACTACAGTGTAATTAGATAATTCGATTTCAGAATCGCTAATACTGGGATCAAGCCAGGACTCTGTAATACAAATAACACCCGCCTGCGCATTAAGTGCAAACAAACAAATCTCATCGATCTTTGGTAGTAGGCTCCTAACGTTGAGGTGAACAAAGTTTAGACCTTTACTCTCTGCAATCTTGGCCAGGTCCGGGAATATGTGAGAGCTTAGGCCTACTGTAGATGTGGGCGACGGTCTGGCATCGCACTCCACCCCGATTCTCTGGTTTGCCTTCGGTCCCAGCAATCTCTGGGTTGTTTGCGGGTGTCTGGCATGAGGAATCCATGCTGTGTTGCTGTGATGATGCTTGAGAGAGCCAGCTCGACCTAAGCGTGGTAAGGAGGCCGTGTGTAGACTGTGTAATCCATAAAAAAATGGGATGAAATCCATTCATTTTAAATTTGTTTTGTCATTACTTGGTCAATTCTTACAAGATAACCACTATGCGTCATACCTAAATACACCCCCTAGCCATGCCAATAATCATAAAATACCACGGGTATTTCGGTATGTGTCATTAACATTTTCAGAATGTTGTTTTCCCCGTTAAAAGTAACATCAATGTGCTGCTGGGTGGCTCATCCTGTTACGGCTGTTAAACCCTACAGCCTGTATTGAATTCAGAGTGTGCTAATGCCGACTGTAGGCAGCAGCCCTGAGGGGTGACACATAATTGGCAGTAGTGTCACCAAGGGAGGGAGGGACTGAGTCGTCTGGATTATCTGTGACTCATCAACTGGGTGACTACAGTCTGCCAGTATAAAGCTATAAATGAAGTGCCTTCCTCCCACTATAGTCTGTGCAAGCTTAATTTGTGGACAAGGCATGCTACCTGAATTGCGGTTCATTATATTGAAACTCACCCTGGAAAATGGTGTTGGCAAAGCAAGTAATGTGATGATCTGAATTGTAATGTTTTTATTTCTTTTTTGCCCTAACTTTTCTGCAGTTTTTACATTTTGTTCCCTTAGACTTTATAAGCCAGTGCTCTGTTTGTGAAAGAGTGGGTGCCTCCATACCTTAGGCACTCTATCTTACTTAGTTTGACAAAGGATGCAGCAGACACACAGATGAGCTCATATGCATTTACGGTAGTTGGACAATAATTTGCATAAACATTGACTTTTATTTATTTTATTTTCACACTGAAATGACAGGCCTGAAGATCAAGATCAAGGCCTGCGCCGTGGGCTGAACTGCACTATAATGTTACCTCAATGTGACCTAAATGTCGTCGTAAATGTTGCACTGTCCTAACTGGTATGGAATTGTTGCACTGTTGAGAACAGTCAAGCTGCTACTAGTGTCCACCTGCCGTTTCTGTTTTTTGCACAACAAAACAATACATGCCTGCACCTTATTGTTACCTCAATGTGTTTCTGTTGCACTTTATAATGTTACTGCACTTTATAATGTTACCTCAATGTGACCTAAATGTTGTGTCGTAAATGTTGCACTGTCTTAACTGTCTTAACTGTTGTGTAATTGTTGTCTTAATGTTGCACTGTTGTAAATCGAAGCGCAATCTCATTCTTCTACGTACTTGTATGTGGCGGAATGACAATAAAAGCAACTCAACTCACTCAACTCAACTCAAGATGCTTTTAATTGTGTTAAACAGTTTTTATTATTCTTAACACACTGAAAGCTGTGACATGTACATAAACTACTTTCTGTACCGAATACAGTAACTAAGGCAACTTCACAAATCTGTTTATCAGCTGAAACTGATTTTTACAAAATAAATATTTGCTTACAGCTCGAAGCTGAAAGTTGTTTCTACTTTGGTTATTGTGTACTATTGAATTGAAATGCACTTTCCACTGTATTGCTGGGAAGCAGTCCTTTCCAGGACCAAGGCCAAGCCTCCACTGTCACGGTTTTACCTTGTTCAGCCGCTGGAGGGCGCTTGACCATGTGATGGCTTGTTTTCTTTGGTTTTGTGTCAGGAATCATTGTTAAAGCCACCTTCCTTATATGGTCTTTCGTCGGTGTGTTTGCCGATCACGCCCAGCTGCGGATTATCAGTGCTCATTCCGCCTATTTTTTAAGGGCTGCGTTTTCATCACACAAACGCTTCTGTGTAAACCATTATTACGCTCTAGCCCAGGGGTGTCAAACATACGGCCCGGCCCGACAGGTGGTTTAATCCGGCCCAGTCGTGAAGAGAAAAAATTATAACGATATAAAAAGCATATTTCTAGTCCATTCCTGTGGGGAGTTATGTTTTTTAAAGAAATAATCGAAAAGCGCATTTCCAACACTAGGGGCAGCAAAGGAAAAGCAAGATTGGCATGACAAGAGATCAAGAAATAAAGAGCATATCTTTGCAAACGCGTGCCAGGTCTGGGGAAGATGCAGTTTGGTTCCCCGCAAGTCTTACCGCCGTTAAGTTGCTAGCAAAATATCAAGAGTGACACCCCAATTACCAAAATGTCGTTGTCAAAGAGAAGAAAGGTTGACGTAGAGTGCCGAGCTTTCCAGGAAAAATGGACAGAGTATTATTTATTCACAGAGGTGAATGCATAACCAGTGTGCTTGTTATGTAATCAACAGGTTGCAGTGCTCAAAGAATATAACATTCGGCGCCACTATGAGACTCACCATAAAGAAAAGTTTCACCATTTGCAGGGGCAGTTAAGAAAAGAGAAGATAAAAGAATTATTAGCTGGACTGAAAAAACAGCAATCTGTATTTACTCGTAGCCGTGATGTCAGTGATAGAGCAGTGAAAGCTAGCTACCTTATTGCAAACGAGTTGGTGCGAGCATCCAAGCCATTTCGGATGGCGAACTTGTGAAAAAAATGCATGCTGAAGGCTGCAGAAGTCGTGTGCCCGAAAAGCAGCAGGCCTTTGTCAACATAGGTCTGTCAAGGAATACAATTGCAGACAGGGTACAAGATCTCTCGCGAGACTTGGGCAGCCAAATGAAGGACAGAATCTGGTCATTTATTGTATTTTCGGGTCGCTATTGATGAAAGCACCGACATCACAGATGTTGCACAACTGTGCATATTTATTAGAGGTGTTGATGAGACTTTGACCGTCACCGAGGAGTTTCTTGAGTTGGTTCCCATGATGGACACAACAGCAGCTGATGACATATTCAGCGCTCTCGTTACAGCGCTGGACAATGTCGGAGTGGACTGGTCCCGTGCTGTTAGTCTGGCCACTGATGGTGCCCCATCAATGGTCGGGAGAAAGGCAGGTGTTGCCACAAAATTCAGGGAGAAGGTGCAGGCAGCCAACGGAGGAAAAGATTTTTGGACATTTCATTGTATTTTGCACCAGGAAGCATTGTGCTGTAAAACACTAAAAATGGATCACGTTATGAGTATGGTTGTCAAAACCGTGAATTATATCCGAGCGCGAGGTCAGAATCACCGTCAGTTTGACTGCTTTCTCAATGATAATCACATCCCGGCTGGCTTACCATACCACACTGAAGTGCGATGGTTAAGCCGAGGTGCCGTACTCAAGCGCTTCTTTGAACTACGAGAGGAAATTGGGGAGTTCATGGAGAAAAAGGGGAGGCCAGTAGGCGAATTGAAATGCCCGGAATGGGTGAGAGATCTGGCCTTCATGGTGGATATTACACAGCACCTGAATAATCTTAACAAAATGATGCAAGGTCCAAAAAGAGTCGTCACGCAGTTTTGCGATAGCATATGCGCCTTCAAGTTGAAACTGTCACTTTGGGAGAAGCAGCTCTCGAATGGTGACACCGCGCATTTCCCAATTCTCGCAGCTATGCGCGCAAGCCAACCCAATGCTGATTTAGATAAATACAAAGATAAAATAACAGAATTGCTGCAGGAGTTCGAGCGCAGATTTCAGGTCTTCGGGGAACTTGAGAAGGAATTTGCCTTTTTTGCTCGCCATTTATAGTCAATGCACCCGATATGCCCGCAGACATCCAACTTGAGATAATTGACTTGCAAAGTGATTCTAATTTGAAGCAGAAATTTGCATCGGTAGATTTAGGCACGTTTACCAATATCTCTTGCCAGATTACCCCAGATTAACACACCTGGCTGCAAAGATTTTGTCCATGTTTGGAACTACCTATCTTTGTGAACAGGCGTTCTCTGTTATGAACCTCAACAAAACAAAGCACAGGTCAAGATTATCAAACACACACTTGAATGCCATTTTATTTTAGGCGGGGTGTTTAATTTTTTTTTATTTTTTTTCATAGCACCCTCTTTAGTTTACTATAAGGATTGCTTCAGTATCAGATGCAAAATATTCACTCTGTATAAAATTAAATAAACCAGTTTTTGAAAGCAAAATGCATTTTATTTGAAATCCATTGGCCTCTCTGTAAATGAGTAAATAATAATGATAAGTGATTAGGCTACTATGTTGGTTGAGGCATTTTTTCCCAACTAAGAAAAAAACAAAACAAAAACAAAGCAACTGATTTGGAGTTGACCATAGGTTATTTTGCTATTATGTTACTGGTCCGGCCCACTTGAGATCAGATGAGTTGTATGTGGCCCCTGAACCAAAATTAGTTTGACACCCTTGCTCTAGCCGGTACTTCTAACCAAGAGTTAGTTTTCCACTCTGTGGTCTCTCAGTTAACCCTCTGAGGTCCGTGCTAAGCTTAGAGGAGGTTTTTGATTTTGGCATGGTCTGATATTTATCTCAATTTCATCAACTTAACACACACTTACTCCAAAGTGTTTGATATTTTTATTTGAAGGACAATCACAGCTACATTTATATGCCATCAATAGTTTGGTCAGTATCATATGCAGCTTGTAAATAGATCTACAAACACACAAGTTATAAAGAGTAAATCTTTCTGCCGTCACAAAAGTTGTGAAAGCACACACTAAACTATAGTGACGAATTGTTTTGCCAATATGCGTTTGTTCATCAAGGTCTTGTTTATGTAAGGGTGTGAAAATAGTTTAGCACATCTGAGATCTAAATAGCTAAAAACCTGTTTTTATCAGAACTGGTCACATTTATTTCAGGCTATGGGAGGGCTATATGCTAATTTCAAGAATATTCATGATCCACACCTGAGGCTTGTCCACACCTGTAAAATCTGTCAGATGGGCCATCTCTCTCTCAAAGGCCGTCAGACAAAGAGAAAAGCCATCAGAGTAAGCATGAGCCATGCAGAAAGTTTTTTTCATTTGGGAAGATTCATTGAAAACAAACTATATACAAAACATTCCAAATTAAAACATGGTGAGACAATCTGTTCTTTCACAGTCTTTGGTGCCACTTCTCAAAACAGTTTCTGGTCAACTGTAGACACAAGGGAACGTCACAAACCGCTGTTTCCCCGACATCTTGCAGAGTACACATTTATTGCAACCAACAGAAGCCAATTTGCCAACATCCAGAGTGTTTGGCAGTGGACACAGGCACATGATCAAAAGTAGCCCGTTTTCTGGGTTTAAGATATTTATCGTTAAACGTCTGTCGGAAAACGAAAGCAAAATCCGTGTGTCTGCGAAGACACGGAAAGACAAACAAAACAAAACCAACGAACAGGAACAAACAAATCAAAGTAAACAGGTAAATCCATGTATCCAAAAACGTGGTATAAACTAAACGCTGGGAATCTAAACAACAACAAGCACACGAACAAAAGTTCTTGAGAGGCAAGAAACATTAATCACAATAGGTACTATCAAGCTAAGCTAGATAATGTCCAAGCGCGAAACAGAATGCCAGCTGGTTAAATATCCTCCTGTTAATTATTCGCAGTAGTTCGCAATGATTCCGTATAGCGTCACAAGACGCGGAATTCATATATTTGGAAATAAAATAATATCAGCATACACCGTCTGTTGCTGGCAGATCGCAACCGTAAACACAGACAAAGATGCGATATAATGTCGGGACATTGTTTACGCTGCGATTTCACACATGGCCCCACGCCCCTCCCGAGACTAGCACCTAGTTACCATGTCAATAGAAGGGGGACGGTACTAACAGGTAAAAACAGAGTAAAAGGCAAGGTTTACTTTTGGTCTAATTAACCGAATTTAAAAATCTCATATTATTTGCCAGTGCTCAAATCTGAAAGTCACGATTCTAAGGTTTCTGTCAATGTTTTTGCAGCGTGTGTATGATAAAATCTTGCGACGTTAGAAATAGTAATATACTTTTATTGCTGCTGGGAGCGGCGCCGCTCCCGTCGACCTCAGGGGGTTAAAGAGAGAAGGTACTTCGCTTTATTTCTAACTAAAGGTTAGCTCACCACTTTGTGGCCTCTCAGTTAAAGAGAGAAGGTATTTTGTTTTACTTCTAACTAAAGGTTAGCTTACCACCCTGTGGTTCTCTCAGTTAAAGAGAGAGGGTATTATTTAGTTATCTTTACTTTGTTTGTTGGGGCTATTGTTCCCCTGAGCTAAAGAATAGCTATTTGTTTTCAACGCACCTCGTTGAGGAGCGTCAGCCCTACTAGGGTTGTTTCTGTTGGGTTTATTCCCGTGGAGTTTGTCCCGGGGTTTTCTTTGGTTTCCCCGCTCCTTAGTCTGTTCTCAGATTTAGTGGCTGGTCGCTTGCGTCCAGCTTTTAGATACCCGTGAAATCTGCGTGTGGCTCTTCCACCTTCGACCCACATTACAGTACACAGAAGTCAACATGACAGAGCCAGCAAGAATCACGAGTATAGAATTTATTATGGCTGCACAACATTGTTAGCCGAACAAGCGGAGGCTATTCAACAGTTGCACTTCCAACTAGCAGATGCCAGTGAGCAACAAAAGGAGACTTATGCGAGATTGTTCGCTATGGAAAGCTCGATGAGAGAATTAGTGGAGAGCTGTTCCCGACTAGCTAATGTGCACACCCCCGTCACTCCCCATATTCAGGTTACCGAGGATCATACAGTTTCACAAGCACTTCTCTCCCCTCGTGAACCTAAAATCCAACTTCCTCCACGTTATGACGGAGAGTCGGGCAAATGTCGAGGTTTTACTTCACAATGCCTGATTGTTTATAGGGCTCAACCCTCATCTTATCAGTCTGAGAATTCGCGAGTCACTCTTATTTTATCTCTCCTGACCGGTGCTGCACTCGAGTGGGCTGTTCCGCTCATACGATCGCAGGCACTGATTTTAGATGATTCCACAAAACTTATGAAGGAGATGGAGGTGGTGTTTGATCATGAAATCTCGGGAAAAGAGGCAGCTATGAGACTGGCGCAGATTCGTCAGGGTTCGCTTAGCGTAGCGGAGTTTTCTATCCGATTCAGGTCACTAGCAGGTGAGACAGGCTGGTCGGAGGATCCGCTTAGTACGCTATTCACTAACGCATTATCGGAGCCAGTTAAAGACGCGTTGGCGGCTCTTGGTTCACCAGATACGCTTGATGCCTTGGTTTCTACCGCGATAAGGATTGACAATCGCATTTGAGAACGGGAGAAAGATGGGCATGACAAACGGAATCGTTCCACGTCTAAGGGCGTCTGGTTTCCCCAGCCCACTGTAGCTCCCGAAACATCACCGAGCGCTCTGGATGGGCTCGATGAACCCATGCAAGTAGGCAGCTGGTCTATACAGGACTTGAAAAGGGCCAACCCTCGCTCAGAATGGTGTCGCTATTGTAGACGAAAGGGTCACACTAAATTGAATTGTCCTAAACTTACAGGAGAACAGTCAGTCCCGCTAGTAGGTCGAAAGACACTAGCGAAACACCATACTACATCCCTTCGAACATTTTTGCCTGTGGAGTTGTTATGGAATAAACAATCCACTAAGATCAACGCCTTTTTGGATTCAGGGGCGGTGGATTGCTTTATGGATGCCAGGTGGGCTCGGGACGCAAGGTTACCGGTGCGTTCTCTTTCTCAGCCCCGTTGTATTACGGCACTCGATGGTCGCTCACTGGGTACAGGGATTATTAAAGAAAGCACTGAAAATGTGTGTATGCGTGTTTCTTATAAGGGTCATTCTGAACTAATTAAATTCTTCTTAGTTGACTCGGCTACATATCCCCTTATATTGGGTCATTCGTGGCTTAGTCAACATAAGCCACATATCAATTGGGGAGAGAAGTAATAAGTCAGTGGGGTCCTCAGTGTACCCATCATTGTCGGCAGGACTTCTCTTCTTTTTACAGTCGGGACACGCCCTCTCAAATATCAGAGTTTGATCGCTTTCCGGAGCTCATTGCTCCCGCCGCTCAGACTCTGGCTTCAGTTTCTTGGAACATTGAATCCGTTGTGCGTAAGGCACAACGTCTGGAACCGGACCTGGGTGGTGGACCTCCAGGTGTTACATTTTTTGGACCATCTAAAGTACGGCCCTTCATCAGAGGGTTATCGCTGACAGGCGTCGTCGTCCGGCGCTTTCGTATCGTATTATTCGTGATTCCCACCAACATGGCTCAGAGGGTTCGGCTGGGGCCGCTCCTTAAGGGGGGGTCCTGTCACGGTTTTACCTTGCTCAGCCGCTGGAGGGCGCTTGACCATGTGATGGCTTGTTTTCTATGGTTTTGTGTCAGGAATCATTGTTAAAGCCACCTTCCTTATATGGTCTTTCGTCGGTGTGTTTCCCGATCACGCCCAGCTGCGGATTATCAGTGCTCATTCCGCCTATTATTTAAGGGCTGCCAGGGTGTCCGCGGATCCTTAAAAAGTATTAAAAAGTATTACATTTGTTTATCAACAATAAAGGCCTTAATTGGTCTTAAAATGTCTTAAATCCATCTTTCAGAGGTCTTAAAAATGCCATAGACAGGAAAGATAAAAATGTGGATTTGTCATTTTATGTTTCATTGTGAAATCTGGGGAAAAACGGGTAACGGGAGATAAAGTCGGAGATTTTTATTTACCGTTTTGTAGCGTCACGCAGACCGGAATGAGCGGAACCAACAGAGGTCCTTATGTTTGCGGGGAACTATTTCAGCAACGGAGTCGACTCTCTCGAGCACAATATTAAAGTTCAACAAGCTAAGTTAGCTAACTTAACTTAAGCATTTGCACTCGTTATGGGAAAGTGCAAATGTTATGAGAACTGGCTCGATAACCCAGTGTTTGCGCCATGGTTGGTCCCAGTCAAAGACGATCATGAGGCCCGCTGCAAACTCTGCAAAAAAGATTTTAAACTCGGGACGATGGGGGTGAAAGCAGTCGAATCGCACATGCAGAGCGCCAAGCATAAATCGGTTGATAAAACCCGCCTGCAAACGACTAGTATTTCGCATTTCTGTTCGGCCCCTGCCTCCACTTCAGCTGCGCCATCTCAGATAGGACTACCTGCAACACCAACAACAACAACATCTGCACGAACAGAAGTCCGGACAACATTCGGCTCCACGCCGACGCTTGAAGCTGAGGTACGGTGGGTTCTGAACACTGTCACGAAGCACCAGTCCTACAATGGCAATGACGGGGTAGGAGAGGTATTCCGTGCTATGTTCCCTGACTCGGAAATCGCTAAGACATTCGCATGCGGCAAAGAAAACGGCCTACATAGCAAGGTTTGGATTGGGCGCTTATCTCCGAAATAATCTAATCGTGGATGTAAACAAGGACACGTTTGTGTTGATGTTCGATGAGAGCCTCAACCAAACCACAAAAACAAAACAACTGGACCTTCATGTGCGCTACTGGGACAAAGATCAAGTTCGGTCCAGATACCTGGGTTCGCAGTTCATGGGGCATGGAACAGCTCGAGATCTACTGCACCATTTCAAAATAAGTAGTGAGAAATTATCTAATGTTAGCTAAAATATTGGAGCACTATAAGCTTGTAAAAAGACAGTACATAAAGTGATATAAATATGATCAGTGTATTAAGATGTTATATGCTTCATATATTATTCTCATTTAATCTTCAGGAATGTGCAGAGCAGGTGGACATGCGAAAGCTCCTGTCAGTCTCAATGGACGGCCCAAATGTGAACATTAAGTTTCTGGAACTATTGCAGCAGGAGCAATCTGAGAGAATTGGAGAAGAGGGCCACAGAACTGATATGCATGCCCCCCAAGTGACTACACATATGGCAGTCTCAATGCTAGGCCCATCAGTGGTCCCTATGCAGTGGTCCATAAGGCAAAAAAATCTGAATCTCAATAGGCTGCTGTTTCATTTTTACAATAAAGAATAGAAGCAGGGAAGAGACCACAGCCAGTGGGGGCACCAAGACCAGTGAGGTCACACTACGCTTAATTTTTTTGCAGGGGCAGCAGGCCAGACACTGGTGAAATTCCTGCCCTGGATGACACAATGTATTTGGATGTTTTAATGTATTATTTTCTATTTTTGTTATTTATGTTTGTGTCACCGCTTTGTTTCATCCAATCCAGTTACCCCTTTATGTTTTAATAAACATCTTTGGACAAATTTGTCCCTAAACCTAAACTAATTGGTGTCGTTGCGTGATTTTTGCCATTTTGTTATCGTGAAATTGGTATTAAATTTCATTCTGAGTGGCATTAAAAAAAGTATTAAAAAGCCTTAAATCTGACTTGGCTAAACCTGCAGATACCCTGGGCTGCGTTTTCATCACACAAACGCTTCTGTGTAAACCATTATTACGCTCTAGCCGGTACTTCTAACCAATAGTTCGTTTTCCACTCTGTGGTCTCTCAGTTAACCCTCTGAGGTCCGTGCTAAGCTTTGAGATGGTTTTTGATTTTGGCATGGTCTGATATTTTTCTCAATTTCATCAACTTAACACACACTTACTCCAAAGATATTTTTATTTGAAGGACAATCACAGCTACATTTGTATGCCATCAATAGTTTGGTCAGTATCATATGCAGCTTGTAAATAGATCTACAAACACACAAGTTAAAAATAGTAAATTTTTCTGCTGTCACAAAAGTTGTGAAAGCACACACTAAACTATAGTGACGAATTGTTTTGCCAATGTGCGTTTGTCCATCAAGGTCTTGGTTATGTAAGGGTGTGAAAATAGTTTAGCACATCTGAGATCTAAATAGCTAACAACCTGTTTTTATCAGAACTGGTCACATTTATTTCAGGCTGTGGGAGGGCTCAATGCTAAATACCTGAATATTCATTATTCATTGTCCACACCTCTAAGATCTGTCAGATGGGCCATCTCCCTCTCAAAGGCCATCAGAGTAAGCAAGTCAGTGAGCCATGCAGAAGAATATATGCTTTTTTCATTTTGGAAGATTTATTGAAAACAGCACACAAACTACTATACAGTATATACAGGGGAATGCCACATATTACAAGTCATACAGCCTAACAATAATGCACATAATATCCTCCTGAGACCCAAGGAAAAAAATCGTCTTCCAATTCAACTTTTTTTGTGATTTCATGCCTCTTTAGAGTTAAAACAACAACTCACAATTTAGATTTTAAATGGCTAAGCAATATTTGAGTTACCATTTCTCCTTTCATGACAAGCGCTTCTTGTGGCAGCAGCCATTTTGGCTCTTCAGGAAGAGGTTTATGTTAGAATATGTTTAGCGTCACAAGACGCGGAATTCATATATTTTCACGAGTATTTGAAAACAAGCGAAATAAAATAAATATCAGCATAGGCTGTTGCTGGCAGATTGCAAGCGTAAACACAGACAAGATGCTACATACGATTTTTAAATTCTAAATTTAAAATGCTGTCTCTGAATCCTCTTCAGTATCAAGACATGACGAGTTGTTGTCCTCGTCGCTTTCCATCAATGCTCTCAAACACTGCAGCGCAGAAAATCTTTCCATCTTGAATAAAATTGTATGTCTGTATAAAATCTTGCTTCAAATTGTCGGGACAGTTTGTGTTGTTTACGCCAGCATTTTCACACATGGCCCCACGCCCCTCCCCACGCACCTCCCCGAAACTAGCACCTAGTTACCATGTCAATAGAAGGGGATGTTACTAAAAAAGTAAAAAACAGAGTAAAAAGCAAGGTTTACTTTTGGTCTAATTAACCTAATTAAAAAAATCCCATTTGATTTGCCAGTGCTCAAATCGGAAAGTCGCGATTCTAAGGTTTCTGTCAATGTTTTTGTCGCGTGTGTATGATAAAGTATCGCGAAGTTAGAAATAGTAATATACTTTTATTGCTGCTGGGAGCGTCACCGCTCCCGTCGACCTCAGGGGGTTAAAGAGAGAAGGTACTTCGCTTTATTTCTAACCAAAAGTTAGTTTTCCACTCTGTGGTCTCTCAGTTAAAGAGAGAGGGTATTTTGTTTTACTTCTAACTAAAGGTTAGCTTACCACTTTGTAGCCTCTCAATTAAAGAGAGAAGGTATTTCGTTTTACTTCTAACTAAAGGTTAGCTTACCACCCTGTGGTTCTCTCAGTTAAAGAGAGAGGGTATTATTTAGTTATCTTTACTCTTTGTTTGTCAGGGCTATTGTTCCCCTGAGCTAAAGAATAGCTATTTGTTTTCAACGCACCTCGTTGAGGAGCGTCAGCCCTACTAGGGTTGTTTCTGTTGGGTTTATTCCCGTGGAGTTTGTCCCAGGGTTTTCTTTTGTTTCCCGCTCCTTAGTCTGTTCTCAGATTTAGTGGCTGGTCGCTTGCGTCCAGCTTTTAGATACCCGTGAAATCTGCGTGTGGCTCGACTCACATTACATCCACAACTTGTGTAACAAACCCTCTCTCCAAAGGGTGTCATACGCCTTCTCAATATCAAGGAAAATTGTCATGAGAATCTCCTTATTCCCCACAGCTGAGTGAATGTCAGCATCAAGCACCAGTGCATTGTCCATCGTACCCCTGCCCCTCCTAAAGCCACTCTGTGGTAATTGTGCTCATGTTGTCCCCCTCCTCAAAAAACCCTCTCTGAATCCTGCTGTTATTTCAAACTACCGACCTGTCTCTCTCCTCCCATTCCTTTCCAAAACGTTAGAGTGGGCTGTCTATAACCAACTGTCTGCTCATCTCTTACAGAACGACCTGCTTGATCCCAACCAATCTGGGTTCAGAGCAGGCCACTCCACAGAGACTGATCTCCTTGCGGTCGCTGAGGCTCTTCACGGGGCTAAGTCCCGATCCCTTAGCTCCGTCCTCCTCCTCCTCGACCTGTCGGCGGCATTCGACACCGTGGACCGCCGGATCCTGCTCTCATCTCTCGTCAAGATGGGAATCTCTGGATCTGCGTTGACATGGTTTGAGTCCTACCTGGCTGACCGGTCCTACCAGGTGGCCTGGAGAGGATCCCTCTCCTCTCCCCACACCCTCTCTACCGGAGTCCCGCAGGGCTCGGTGCTAGGACCCGTCCTATTTTCTCTGTACACCAAGTCACTTGGCTCTGTTATTTCTGCTCATGGTTTTTCCTATCACTGTTATGCTGATGACACACAACTGTTCCTGTCCTTCTCTCCATCTGATACCCAGGTCCCGGCACAGATCTCTGCATGCCTGGCTGACATCTCCGCATGGATGTCCACCCACCACCTGAAGCTGAACCTGGGGAAGACAGAGCTGCTCTTCCTCCCAGCGAAGGGCTCCCCGATGATTGATGCGTCAATCACCGTGGAAGGCTCCATAGTGTCTCCGTCCCAGTCTGCCAGGAGTCTTGGGGTAACCCTGGACAACCAGCTGTGCTTCTCGAGCCATATTGCAGCGATCACTCGGACCTGCCGTTTCTCCCTCCACAACATCCGGAGGATCTGACCGTTCCTCACCCAAGAGGCCACTCAACTCCTGGTCCAGGCCCTGGTGATCTCACGTCTGGACTACTGCAATTCCTTGCTGGCAGGCCTTCCGGCCTGCACCATCAAGCCACTGCAACTAGTCCAGAATGCTGCCGCTCGTCTGGTGTTCAACCAGCCGAAGTTCACCCACGTCACCCCTCTACTCTCCTCTCTGCACTGGCTCCCCATCGCAGCACGCATCAGATTCAGGTCACTGGTGCTTGCTTTTCAAGCGGCCAGAGGTACTGCTCCCCCATACCTCCAGTCACTCATCACTCCCTACACACCTCCCAGACCCCTCCGCTCCGCCTCCTCGGGTAAACTGACTGTCCCTTCCCTCCGGGCGCCTGGCAGCCGCTCCTCGCGGTCTCGCCTCTTCTCTGTCCTGATCCCTCGCTGGTGGAACGACCTTCCGCAATCGGTCAGGACCGCGGAGTCACTTGCGATCTTCCGGAAGAGACTCAAAACCCACCTCTTCAGACTCCACTACCACTGAACTCTGTCCATCTAGCTAAATTGTCTTCACCACTGTTTACTTGTTCAACACTATACTCCACCAA
Source organism: Aldrovandia affinis (assembly GCA_029706075.1). Taxonomy (NCBI): domain Eukaryota; kingdom Metazoa; phylum Chordata; class Actinopteri; order Notacanthiformes; family Halosauridae; genus Aldrovandia; species Aldrovandia affinis. The sequence goes on from JAINUG010000176.1 coordinate 1,214,757, forward strand.
AAAAATTTTAAATTCACTAACCTTTTCCTTCCCGGTGTTACAGGTATGGTACGCAGATGCCTGCAATGATGTCTATTGCTGTATTCCTGCACTGATCTCGTGCGCTAACTATGATTGTTCCTACCATGTATTAATGCACATCTTGTAAGTCGCTCTGGATAAGAGCGTCTGCTAAATGCTTAAAATGTAAAATGTAAATGTCATTTTGACCCGAAGACAATAGTAGTACATTTTTTTGTACAGCTTACATGGAAATATGAATAAAGGCAACATTTCATTTTTCTAATGTTGGGGTCAATCTAGGAAAAGTAATGAAATTTCAAGTTGAAAAAATATCATTTAGGGGATTTTTCTCTGCTGTTAAACACAGTGGCGGGTCATTTTGACCCGAGGACAACGGGAGGGTTAACCTTCTGTCTACCCTAGCATTTTGCTTGAACATTCACTTCAGTTGCTTTGTCTTACCTGTTGTGTTTGTGTTCTCGCCACCCTGAAAAGTTTGTCCTTGTTTGTTTCGAAGTTCTGCGATGGATTGGCGACCTGTCCAGGGTGTATTCCTGCCTCTCGCCCCAATGCATGCTGGGATAGGCTCCAGCCCCCCCGCGACCCTGACCAGGAATAAGCGGCTGAAGACGAGATGAGATGTTTCGAAGTTCCCAGTGTTTCATTTATTCCGTTTCCTGGAATACGTTTTGAGTTTTACTGTTTCGCTTGTTTTTTTTTCTCCTGCTCGTTTGTTGTTTTGGTTTATTTATTAGTGTTGTTCCGTGTCTGTTCAGACAGTGTTTTGCTGTTTCCCCTAATCTTTTTTTAGGAAAATAAAGAACCTTAAAGTCTCTCTGCATCCTGGGTCTCTCTCCTGCAATTGGTTCCTCACCTACAACATTCCTGACACTCTGTGTATACTTCTGCACTGTGTCTGCAGCTGCTCTGTGCATACATCTGCTCTGTGTATACATCTGCTCTGTGTCTGCAAGCTGCACTGTTTACATCAGCACTGTGTTGATATACCTGCATCTGTGCATTCTGTTTCATCTGTGTCTATGTAATCCACTATCTCTCTATATCTGAGTCTGTCCTCATCAGTTATTTATATGCCTGGATCAGCTGTCAATATTTGCATCAGCTGTGTGTATACCTGCATCAGTGGTGTCTTAGCCTGCATCAGCTGTCTGTCTGTATCATTTACATTTACATTTTAGTAAGTACCTTGCTCGAGTGCCCCACCTGGGAATCGAACCGTTAACCTCTGAGTTACAAGCCCAGTTCCCTAACCATTATATGGCTGTGTAAGCCGTCCCTAGTATAAGTAATTAGTATCAGTAATCTATCTTTCTGTATAATAATTCTGTCATCATTTTTGTCTGTTTTTATCATCTCTGTCCATTTGCATTATCACTGTCTGTCTATATGAGCTCTCTATCATTCTGCCTCCATGCTGTGTCTGCATGCACATCAGCACAATGTCTTCTCTTCTCATTTGCATTTTCTTGGAAACAACTCTGCCTGTCCCCTGCACTTTGTCCCTAGTGCAACTGCTCTGTCATTGAGAACAGACTGCATCTGCTGTCTAAGGGCCCACTTTGCTTCCCGCACAGCCAATTCAGCAACAGCTCACAGCCCACTTTATTATTCCTCAAAGCATTTTGTCTGCCACATCTTGATCATAGCCCCTTGAACATGCAAATGATTTAATATATCGCAATGATGTCATTTTCTTTTTTTATTGGTGACATTTGCCCCGAATTATTGAAAAGGAATAACATAACAGACCAGATGACACACAAAAATATTTTTTTAATTATATTAAGATATAATATTAAACATTAACGAAGTGAGATGAGTTCCCTGAAATAAACACAATAATCAAATGTTTTGTATATGAATGAAACATATATTCCAATAACTATGAGGCAGTTCAACTCCTTTAAGACTCCGACCTAACCAGAGACTTCAGAATGAGAAATTTGAAATGAACCCATACTGTATTCCTTGTGCCAGCATGCAGAATGTTGACAGAGACTCTGCTACATAGAAGCCACTGCTCTGCTGCTGCAGTATGTCAAATCCGATCCCATGTTTTTATTTTGATATCCTCCGGAGCTGATGGGTCTACAGTAATAATAATAATAATAAATTTAATAATAACGATCTCAAAGTGCTTAACAGAAAAAAGCAAAAGAAAAGAAAAACTGAAAACATAGCAACACTAAAATTTTATTAGAATTAATATAATTTAAAAAACTGTGTAGCATTTTCAAACTCATAAAATTTAGTGAATAAGTATGTTTTGAGTCTGGATTTCATTAATGGAATCAGCCTCCCTAATAGAGATGGGGAGGCTATTCCATAGAAAAGGAGCTCTAAAATAGAATGCCCTACCTCCAACCGTTTTTTTTTGGCGGAGGGCACAGGCGCATTGGACACCCCGGCGCCAGTCCGTGTAGGGCTAAAAGTTAAAAATACAATTTTAAAATCCTAGCCTCATCCAATGCAGAGTAAATAAAATAGGGGTAATGTGCTCAGTGCGTCTCGTTCTAGTGAGGATTCTGGCTGCCGCATTTTAAACGAGCTGGAGGCTCCTTAAAGCGTTTTTGGGCAACCAGAATAGACAGAGTTGCAATAGTCCAATCGAAATAAAGGCGTGAATCAATTTTTCAGCATCTTGTTGTTTAATAAATTGTCGAACTTTTGCTATATTTTTAAGATGGAAAAATGATGTTTTCGTCAGCTTGTTGATTTGGGACTTGAAACTTAAATCAGAGTCTATGACAACACCAAGACTTGTGACTTCAGGTTTGATCCAAGAAGTCAATTTCCCCAGAGAACTAGGCAGCGTATTGCTCCGCAAGTTATTAAAAACGACTTCCCTTTTGTCTTTTGGGCCAAGTAATAAAACTTCAGTTTTGTCCTCATTAAGTTTTTAAAAGTTTTTACTCATCCATTGTTCTACGGCAGACAGACAGGCAGTCAAGGAGCACAAAGCAACTGAGTCATTTGGCTCCATAGCGATGTATAGTTGTGTGTCATCAGCGTAACTGTGAAAGTCGACGTTATGATCTCTAATTATGTGACCTAACGGTAACATGTACAATGAAAAGAGCAGAGGGCCAAGACAGCTTCCTTGTGCAACCCCAAAAGCCATGTCGTACATCTCTGATGTGTGAGCTCCGAGACTAACATAAAATTGTCTTTGTGTGATATACGTTCAAAACCAATTTAGAGCACAATCGGATAAACCAACCCAGTTTTCCAGTCGATTCAGTAGTATACCGTGATCAAGAGTATCAAAGGCAGCGCTCAAGTCCAGCAGAACAAGAACCGAGACCCTTCCGACGTCAGCACTAAGTCTGAGATCATTGATTATTTTGACCAGTGCCGTCTCTGTACTGTGGCCGGACCTAAAGCCTGACTGGAATTTTTCCAAAATGTCATTTTCAATTAGAAAGTAATTTAATTGGTAACTTTTTAGAGAACCTTACTTATAAACGGTAAATTAGAAATGGGTCTATAATTGCTTAGGACATTTTGATCCAGGTTAGTTTTTTTCAAAAGTGGTTTCACGACTGCGGTTTTGAAAGCATTTGGAAAAGTTCCGGTCTCAAGAGATGTATTGATTATTTTACTAACTGGTTCAGCGAGACAGTTAAATGTTTTTTTAAGAAATTTTGTAGGGACAGGGTCAAGATTACAAGTTGATGACTTACTCTGTGTCACGATTTTATTAAGATCAGCTTCAGAGATACTATTACAATGCTTCAAGGTTGCTTTATTGTCAGAAGATAGCTCGTGTGCGTCATTAATATGTCTGACAATACCTGCCCGAATGGTTGTTATTTTTTATTAAAATACTGAGCAAATTCATCGCATTTTTCGGCAGACGCCATACCGAGAGGATCCAAAATTTGTACAGGGTTTAAAAGCTGGTCAATTGTAAAGCTGGTCAGTAGGCTCTGTTTTTATTAATACCCTTGATAAAGATGAACAAAAGAGATCATATAAAATAAACTATATACTGTAAGTAATGACATATTTTATGCAGAAAAATCTGAAAATTATATTATTTAATAATAATGCATTGGCATGAACCACAATCGAACGGTTCAGAAATTATAATTATTTTCCCAGAAAAATCAAGGATCACAAATATTCACACCCTTGTTATCAGTACTTTGTGGTTCCTCCCTTGGCCATTATAACAGCAAGTAGTCACCTTCTGTAGTGTCGTACGACATTATGGAATTTCTTGGGGGGGATCCTCAACCATTCCTCCAAGCAGAATTGTTCTAGTCCCTTCAGATTCTTGGGTTGACATTCTGGACTGCTTTTTTTAGTTCAAACCCCAAATGTTCAATTGGATTCAGGTCTGGAGACTGAGATGGCTACATCATGACATTGATCTTGTGCTCTGTCAACCATTTCTTAGTTGCTTTGTACGTATGTTTGGGATTGTTGTCTTGTTGGATGGTCCATCTGCGGCCAAGGTGAAGCTTCCTGGCAGAGGGAACAAGGTTTTTTGGACAAAGCATCTTAATGGTGCTTAAGTGGCTCAGTTGGTAGAGCACAGCGTTGGCAACACTTAGGTTGTGGGTTCAATCCCGACTGGGGCCACATATACTGAAAATGTATGCATTCACTACTGTAAGTCACTTTGGATAAAAGCGTCTGCTAAATGGTGTATATTATTATTATTATATTAATACATGTTGGAGTTCATGGTTCCATCTATTTTAATAAGGGCCCCAGGGCCTGGGGATGGAAAACAACCCCAAAGCATTAAAGATGCACCACCATGTTTCACCGTAGGAATGCATTCTTTGGACGCCAAACATAAAGCTGATGTGCATGTCCAAAAAGCTTGATTCGGCCACAAGACACCATTCTAAATGTAGTTCAGATGTAGTTTGACGAATGCAAAATGCCTTTTTTGGTTAATTGTCTTCAAAAGAGGTTTCCTTCTTGCAACTCTGCCATAAGGCTATTGTCATGTAGGCGTTGTCGAATGGTAGCTTTAGACACCTTGTGCCAGGTTGTTTTGGAGATCTTGAACTGTGCCCCTTTGGATTTATTTTTGCCTCTCGAACCATCCGTTTGACTACACGTGGGGGCAAGATAGACTTGCATCCTCTACCTGGCAGGTTAGCCACTGTTACAGTGGCCTTAAACTTCCTAATCATTGACACAACAGTGGAAAGTGGTAATCTTTTAACTAGTTTTTCCTAGCCATCTCCTGATGTGTAGAGGTTAATAACCTTTTGTTTGATGCTTTCAGGGAGTTATTTGCCTTTCACCATGATTTCAAATGTGTTTTCCCTCCTTATTATACCAACCATTGTAGGCCACTGTATAGTTCCATATCCTTCCAATTAACTTCAAATAAGTTGTATATTTATGAAGATTTGTTTTTGTTGGATTCAATTTAAAAGAATAGCTAGGGGTATGAATAATAGTGATCCAGATGTTTTCTGGAAAAAAAATATTATTAATAAAACAGAAGATGTTTTTCTGAACAATTGTATTAGTAATGTAGGTTTGGAATTTTCAAAATTTTTGGAGCATAAAATATACCTCATTACTAATATAGTTTATTTTATATGATCTCTTTTGTTCAGCTTTATCAATGGTAGGAATGAAAACTGAGCCTACTGAATATGCAGATTTTCCTGCTATTTTCAGGCTTCTATTTTGGTGAATGGGCGATCCGAGGAGAGAATCGGATAGATAATTTGACAGACATTAATAAAAGTACATTTTTCAGACCTGAGCCAAAGAGGGGAAAAGAAAATCTCAGAGGGTTGTCATGTCTTGAGAAGACTGTCCGTGTCATGAATAAAAAAATCTTCTTCCTTGCAGCTCATGGTATGAGCGATCTAATTAAGTCCCATGCTAAATATATCCAAGCAGACTGCCTGTTCTCCTAATTAGAGTTTGCATATAATATTCCCTCACAAAAGCAGGATAATTCATCTGAATTTGACTGGCTAATTTTATAGACTAGTAAATCAGGGTAGGAATTTCAAGCAGATAAATTACCATTCAGCCCCTAAAGGGAAAATACCAAAATTACATCCAGTGGGAGCAAGATGTTTGTGACACATTTTTTCCTCATGCTAAACCTTTGTCATAAATTCAATTTTTCAATTCCAATATTTGTGTGTGTGTGTGTGTGTGTGCGTAGTTTTGCAAATGTGTTTTTATTTCACTGTTCTCTGCTTTTGTAGTGGTGTGTACTGTGAGGTGGCCAGATGGTCTACCCATCCACAACAAGAGGAAAGGCAATACAGATTCATGCTGAGTCTGTCTGAAGTCTCAGAGATATCTGAAGAGATTATACTTCAGGGAATTTCTGATACTTTTCAAATTAAAAAGTAGATGGGAAAAGGCATTGTTATTCAAGATATGTTCGAGATTGACTGATGGAAATGCCTTATTATTATCAGAGCTTAAAAATAGTTTCTGTATCTGTTTCATATAACTGAAAGATTCTCATAGAAGATTTTCACATTATGGTTGTGCCCAATCCCAGAAGTCCAATAAGCACATCACATTCCATTGAGTGTGTGTCCTTACAGGCTCTATGACCCCCTAATTTCGGTTCTAACTGGTGCATGAGTTTTGGTAGTCTGTGACTCCTGGCGACTTATCAGGTACAGCTAGCAAAATAGCAAGTGAAACTCTACCCAGCAAATATGCTTAGCTAATTTAACATTGATTACAGCTTAGCTAGCAACATAGTTACTTACCTAGTAACCAATGTCATGGTAAGCTTAGTCAAAGTAAGCTTTTTTAGTTTGCTAGCTTTGTATCTTTTCACTTGTGTAGAGTTTGTAAATACATAGCAGGGCTCTACAGTGTGAGCACTTTACTTGCATTTGCGAGTAAAAATAATCTTGTGCAAAAGCGAAATAAAATTTAGGGCCACCTGTGCTGTTATTACTAAAAGATAATTACTATTTTATCAAAACATATATTTTTTATAATAAAGCCATTAGGGAAAGATGGATAGCACAAGTCTAGTCAATACAGTGTCGTTACCCTACGCATGACAGCATTGCTGGGGGTTGTCAAGTAAACAAATTAGAACTCTAGCTACAGCCACTTGCCAGCTAGCTCATTAATATCACAGGGGGTGTCGTCAACTCACCACCATGTACTAGTAAAGGCACTAGCTGTACTAGCAAGACCCACCATTACAACAAGCAATGAGATAAATATTTTCCGTGGTTGGAGTATGAGCAAGTATTGAAGGTAATATTTAGCAAATACTGTAAAGCTATTGGTAAGGAGGTGGCAAGCTCCACCACATTTATTGCAGGGAATCTCCATCTCAAGAGGGATGCTTGTGTAAAGCACAATGACTAAAAAAAAAGAGAAAAGCATAGATGATTTTATGCAAAAACCACAGCCAAACAATCCCTGAACCATTCCGTCTGCTATCAGCTGGGGGAGATCAAATCAGGAAGCAAGAAGGCAGTTAAAGGCAGGATAAAGTTCAATATCGCCTACCTCATTGCTTGATTAATTCCATTCACCAAGTTTGGACCTAACTCTCACTCCAAACGGTGTCAACATCAGCACAATCTACAACAATGACTTTAGGTGTTTAGAAATGATAGGGAAAAAAACTGCAAAAATAACAGAGAGGACCTTTATTCATACACAAAAATTACAATGTGAGTGTAAATCTAGCTCTTATGTTGCATTACAGGGCGTTTTGGTAGAGATAGCAATATATGTTTTGCCACTTTTATTTCAGTGCTTCTGTCAAATCAGAGGGAATGGAAGGTAAGAATAACCATTTTTCATTCACAACAAAATGTATTCATGGAGTACTCTCATGCATTTCAATTCTGCTGATTTCTCTTGTAAAAACTGTTTTTGTATCAATAAAACTATTATCTTTTTTTAAATACTCTGTTTTAAGATTATTTTAATCTGGGGAATACATCATCAAAATGCATATGTTTAGCCTCATTATTATTACTACTGGAGCACACACACATTCCCTCCCTTTAAAAAGTGATTATGCCACAAAAGGAGAAAAACAACTCATTTACATTTTGATGCTTAAGGTTCACTGTATTTTAAATGGCCAAACAACCATTGATTTTCTTATCAACCCAAAATATCCTGAATGTGCTTATAAAACACAAGATAGAAAAGTGGAAATATTGAATAAAAACTCATGACATCGTGTTCTGTGGAAATATAGCCCAGCTATGTTTTCAAAATTAACTGTAATTCGTAGAGGAAGTCACGGTTAGTTTCCAGGGATTTTCACTGGATTAAATAACCTTCGCTTTTCTTTCCAAATACATACATTTGCATATACAGTACATGATGGTACAGGGGTTTCACTCACATAGGTTTCAACAATAGATTTCTTAGCTAGGAGATCAGCTTTAAAAAATGTATCATGATCCACCATTATAGAATAACGAATGCATATAGCTACCTTAGCCTGGTGGCAGACTGTGGGTACACGGCTTTGGGATGGAAGGGAATTCAAAATGTAGACAAATGTTTATTGGTCTATTCACGTGATCTGTGTTATTATGTCAAGATTCAGGAGAAAAAAAGAATAATTTGTCAAACCTGTTAACAATCTAAACCAGAAATTACCACAAAATGACATTGAACCCACAGTGTTGGTTTCATCGACTACTGCACAATTAATTATGATATAAACTCTGGAATTCAGGTGTCCACAAACAGAATTCAAGACAGTGATTCTTTGAAACTGACTCCGGAAACCTCCTCAGTAGTGTCTTGGCACAGCTGGTGTATATTGCATTGCATTCCCCCAAACACCTCAGAGAGCCACAGAAACAGGCATATTTTCCATGGAAATACGCCCACAATGATATAAAAGTGATCATATACAAACATATGCAATTGGCAGTACTACTTATAACAGATAATGAATATCATTGTTGGTACAAACATAGAGTAGTCCTTCCAGCAATCCTTTTGTTTTTCATTTGCGTTTTTCAAAGGTTGCACCTCGCTGAAGGAGCAGAAGGTCGCCTGTCATTATTGATACTCACTAGTAAACTGGCTGCAGTTGCGCCAGTGAATTGGAAGTGTAAATGCCCCAGTGATGCCAATGCCACAGACCGGGACCAATTACTTACAAACAAGGATTCAGACCGAAGCCACAAATGTATAATGCGGAATTGGAGGCCATGAACACAGTCGGGAGTGCTACCAATGGTGCTGTGGTCGCTACCAATGTATCATATTCATTAAACAATACTTTAATAAAAAAATACTACCTGCTGCTGCTTTAAGTATACATACTTTTTTTGTTTCACAATCAGCAGCTAACAAGACATGTTATTCAATTACTGTGATCCAAACTGCTCCATCTACAATTGCATGTAATATTTTCATATAAACACTAACAATATAGAGGATTGCTCATTTTAAAGGGCTTTAACATTGCCAAACAAATAATAGTGCTTTGCTGTGGATTGCAGCACATTGTAACAATGGAAAGATACTGTTTCAGGTGTCAAACTTGTTGATCTAAGGTAGTGTGGGGTTAGACCTGACACTTCCATGGTTTCATACTGTTAACAATAATAATGATAATGATTTATTTATATAGCACCTTTCATGAATTGACATGCAGCTCAAAGTGCTTCACTTATATATATAAAATATATTAAAAAAATATATAAAAACAGGCTTATTAAGAATAAGCAAATAAAACATCAATAAAAGCAAGACATAGATCATAGTTTTCTTCTATATCAGACACAAGTTATATTTTCCTACCTGACATGTTTCGACGGCAATACTTCCGTCTTCGTCAGAGGGGTCACTGGATGGTATGTGACGTGTCTTAAGCAGCTGATTTTATTTATAGAGGCGTGATCATCCTGTCAGATTTGACAGGACGACCACGCCCCCCGCTGTCATTTCGCCGTTTGAGAATGCTGCTCCAGGTGGTGGAAAGCATGTATGCCCCCTTGTCCCAGTTCATCGTCGTTTGCGCTCTGCACACTGTACGACCGCGCCGGCATAGTAACGGACGAGGAGGATAAAAAACAAGAGTAACAGCACATCCATAATGCTCTTAAAACCTGTCATTATCCAAACTGGGCCATAGAAAAGGGAAAATGGCAAGTACAACAAAGACAACACACCTGCACAGGAAAAAAGAAACAGGACAACAAAACTGAAAACATATGCGTGGTCACACTATCATACATCAGAGGCATCACTGAACGCATACAGAGAGCCATGAAAAAACGTCACATCAGTACACCAGTCAAACCACATATAAAACTCAGACAATTATTAGTGCACCCGAAAGACAAAATCAACCCGGACAACAAATGCAACATCATCTACGAAATACCATGTCAATCATGCAATAAATCATACATAGGAGAAACAGGTCGGTCATTCATCACCCGCAAAAAAGAGCACCAAAAGGAATGCGAGAAGGAGACAGCAAAAAGACAGACACGGGCTATAAAGGAACGGGCACTACAAGAAAATCTCAAATCGGCAATCACAGATCACTGCAAACGGGAGAATCACATCATGGACTGGAATAAGGCCAAAGTCATCCGCACCCAGAACAAAAAACATCAGCGCTGGATTATGGAGGCAGTGGAAATTAGAAAGCGAGTGCAAACTACGATGAACCGGGACGAGGGGGCATACATGCTTTCCACCACCTGGAGCAGCGTTCTCAAACGGCGAAATGACAGCGGGGGGCGTGGTCGTCCTGTCAAATCTGACAGGATGATCACGCCTCTATAAATAAAATCAGCTGCTTAAGACACGTCACATACCATCCAGTGACCCCTCTGACGAAGACGGAAGTATTGCCGTCGAAACATGTCAGGTAGGAAAATATAACTTGTGTCTGATATAGAAGAAAACTATGATCTAAGTAAATATAGACACAATGAACTTATTTGAACTAAAAGCAAGACATGTTAAGATAAGTAAAATAATAAATTAAAACAGAACTTTATAATGAACTAAAAATATTAAACAATAGAAATAAAAAATATATAAAATTGGATAGGCCTATGTGAAAATGGTAAAAAGCTAATGAAAAGCAAAGGTATAAAAATATGTCTTGAGCTGTTTATTAAAATTGTACAAAGATGTTGACTGACGGATTCCAATAGATAATAAATTCCAAGCTTTTTTAATTATTCATACGGGGTACATTTAGTAGAGAAGCATTAGATGATCTAAGTGATCAGCTTGGAACATAAAATGATAAGCAGCTAGAAAGGTAGTATGGTGCTAAATCATTCAGAGCTTTGTAAACAAGTAAAAGTATTTTAAAATCAATTCTAAAAGATAGAGGAAGCCAATGCAGTTCTGCCAGAATGGGTGTGATATATTCAGACGTCCATGTTCTTGTTAAAATTCTAGCAGCAGCATTTTGCACTAATTGCAGTTTATCAATGGTTTTTTTTATCAACCCTTAAAAAGTGCATTACAGTAGTCTAGGTGACTAAATACAAAGGCATGTGTCAACTTCTTGGCATCTTCTCATCTCATCTCATTGTCTAAACCGCTTATTCCTGGTCAGGGTCGCGGGGGGGCTGGAGCCTATCCCAGCATGCATAGGGGCGGGAGGCAGGAATAAATCCTGGACAGGTCGCCAATCCATTGCAGGGCACACACACCATTCACTCACACACTCATACCTACGGGCAATTTAGACTCTCCAATTAGGCTAACGTGCATGTCTTTGGACTGTGGGAGGAAACCGGAGTACCCGGAGGAAACCCACGCGGACACGGGGAGAACATGCAAACTCCACACAGAAAGGCCCCCGGCCTGGATTCGAACCCGAGACCTTCTTGCTGTGAGGCGACAGTGCTATCCACTGCACCACCGTGCCGCCCTCTTCTTAGCATCTTGAAGAGAGAAAAAGGGCCTCACCCAAGCTATATTCCAAATGCAGTTTTGGTTATGTTGTTAATGTGAGATATAAAACTCAGTGAGTAGTGCAGTTAAATGTCCCAGTTTACTTTGTAATTATTCCCTCTTTCCACCAGAGCCAATAATGAAAATTTCTGTTTTGTCTTCATGTTGCCTCATACAGTCTACAATGCTAGATAAATATCAGTGAATTTAAGGCATCAGGATCTTTTGGCTCAACATATTTGTATAACTACGGGTTATCTGCTTAACTGGAAGTTCACACCATGTTCACAAATAATATTGTCTAGTGACAGCATGTATAAAGAGAAAAGGAGTGGGCCAAGAATGGATCCTTGAGGAACACCACATGCTTTATTATGTTTCTTTGAAATATATTCACCTAGACTTACAAAATGTTTTCTACCAGTAAGTAAGTTTTAAACCACTGAAGGGCTCTGTCAGTGAGAACTACCCAGTGTTCAAGACATTTGATTAAAATACCATGATAAATCATGTCAAGGCAGCACTTAGATCCTAGAGAATAAGAACTGACATATTGTTAGTGTCAGCATTTCATCTTACATTATTCACAACCTTCACTAGAGTGGTCTCTGTACTGTGTTTTGATCTAAAACCAGACTGAAATTTTTCAAGAATATTGTTATTATTCAAGTATTGATCTGTTTAAAGACACACGTTTCTCAATCTTACTTAAAAAGAAATATTTAAAACAGATCTGTCTGAAGCTATTTTTCTTCAGAAGTAGTTTAACGAAGGCAGTTTTCAAAGCTTGTTGGGAAAATGCCTGTATATATGGAGTATGTAGCACATCATTCACTAGGCTATCAATAACTTCTTTAAAGAAATAAAAATTAAATTTAAGAAAATTATAATACTTAACAAATGATCAAATGTAAACACTGTCCAAGTAAGGCAAAATAATAGAAAAAGTCATAGTAATTAGTAGCGGTCCTGGCTAGAGCGGTCCTGCAGCTAGAGACCTCCCAGGCCTCTGCATTCCTCCCCCTGCTTCAGTCCTTTGACTTCACCATGGCTGAATCCCCATCCACCCACAAGGCCGGTAACCAACTGGACCTGGTCTTCACCAGGAACTGCGCCTCACCCGACATTACGGTATCGCCTCTACATGTGTCTGACCATTCCTTTCTGTCTTTCTCCCTCCCCCTCCCCTCTGTCCCTAAACCATCTTCACCTGCTCCCACTGTCCTTGTCCGTCGCTCTCTCTCACCCGCTGCCCTGTCAGCTACTGTCCTATCTTCCCTCCCCCCTACTGATGCCTTCTCTCAGCTACCTGCTGAAGTAGCATCATCCACCCTACTTTCCTCTCTCTCCTCCTCCTTTGACTTACTCTGTCCTCTATCCGCTAAACCCGCTCGTCTCCGCCCCCCCGCCCCCTGGCTAACCGATTCCATTCGGGCTAACCGACTGAAGCTGCGTGCGGCAGAAAGGAAATGGAGAAAATCCAAATCCCCTGTAGCTCTGTCTGACTTCCACACACTCCTGGCTTCCTTCTCCGCTAACCTCTCCTCTGCTAAGTCTGCATTTTTCCTTTCTAAGATTCAATCTTCTGTTTCCAACCCACGTAAACTCTATGCTATGTTTTCCTCTCTCCTCACCCCTCCTCCTCCCCCATCCCCCTCCTCTATAACCGCCGATGACTTCTCATCCTTCTTTCACGAGAAGGTTGAGGTCATTCGCAACTCCTTCCCCCCTACCTTTCCCTCTCCCATCCCGCTACCTAAACCTCCCACCTCTCTGTCCTCCTTCTCACCCCTCCCTGACTCGGACATCCTTCAACTTGTTCTCTCCCACCGTCCCACCACCTGCCCTCTTGATCCCATTCCTTCCCCCCTCTTCTAGTACATTGCTATGGACATCCTCCCCTTTGTCTCTAATGTCATTAACTCCTCTCTTTCCTCTGGCTCTGTCCCCTCCTCCCTCAAATGCGCTCAGGTTGTCCCCCTCCTCAAAAAACCCTCTCTGAATCCTGCTGTCATCTCTAACTACCGACCTGTCTCTCTCCTCCCTTTCCTCTCCAAAACGTTAGAGCGGGCTGTCTATAATCAACTGTCTGCTCATCTCTTACAGAACGACCTGCTTGATCCAAACCAATCTGGGTTCAGAGCAGGCCACTCCACAGAGACTGCTCTCCTTGCGGTCACTGAGGCTCTTCACGTCGCTAAGTCCCGATCCCTTAGCTCCGTCCTCCTCCTCCTTGACCTGTCGGCGGCATTCGACACCGTGGACCACCAGATCCTGCTCTCATCTCTTGTCGAGATGGGAATCTCTGGATCTGTGCTGACATGGTTTGAGTCCTACCTGGCTGACCGGTCCTACCAGGTGGCCTGGAGAGGATCCTCTCCTCTCCCCCCGCACCCTCTCTACCGGTGTCCCGCAGGGCTCGGTGCTAGGCCCTGTCCTATTTTCTCTGTACACCAAGTCACTTGGCTCTGTTATTTCTGCTCATGGTTTTTCCTATCACTGTTATGCTGATGACACTCAACTGTTTCTCTCCTTCCCTCCATCTGATACCCAGGTCCCGGCACGGATCTCTGCATGCCTGGCTGACATCTCCGCATGGATGCCCACCCACCACCTGAAGCTGAACCTGGGGAAGACAGAGCTGCTCTTCCTCCCAGCGAAGGGCTCCCGATGATTGATGCGTCAATTACCGTGGAAGGCTCCATAGTGTCTCCGTCCCAGTCTGCCAGGAGTCTTGGGGTAACCCTGGACAACCAGCTGTGCTTCTCGAGCCATATTGCAGCGATCTCTCGGACCTGCCGTTTCTCCCTCCACAACATCCGGAGGATCAGACCGTTCCTCACCCAAGAGGCCACTCAACTCCTGGTCCAGGCCCTGGTGATCTCACGTCTGGACTACTGCAATTCCTTGCTGGCAGGCCTTCCGGCCTGTGCCATCAAGCCACTGCAACTAGTCCAGAACGCTGCTGCTTGCCTGGTTCACCCACGTCACCCCTCTACTCTCCTCTCTGCATTGGCTCCCCATCGCAGCACGCATCAGATTCAAGTCACTGGTGCTTGCTTTTCAAGCGGCCAGAGGTACTGCTCCCCCATACCTCCAGTCACTCATCACGCCCTACACCCCGTCCAGACCCCTCCGCTCTGCCTCCGCTGGCAGACTGACTGCCCCATCCCTCCGGGCGCCTGGCAGCCGCTCCTCGCGGTCTCGCCTCTTCTCTGTCCTGGTCCCTCGTTGGTGGAACGACCTCCTGCAATCGGTCAGGACTGCGGAATCACTTCCAATCTTCCGCAAGAGACTCAAAACCCACCTCTTCAGACTCCACTACCACTGAACACTGTCCATCTAGTCAATCTGTCGTCACCACTGTTTACTTGTTCTAAAAAAAAATTTTTTTTTAAACACCCACTAACCTTTTCTTTCCCAATGTTACAGGTATGATACGCAGATGCCTGCAATGATGTATTTTGCCGTTTTACTGCACTGATCTTGTACGCTAACTTTGATTGTTCTTACCTTGTATTAATGCACATCTTGTAAGTCGCTCTGGATAAGAGCGTCTGCTAAATGCTTAAAATGTCAAATGTAAAAATGTGGCTCACTTGGTGCCCTAGGCGAGATCAGTCATACCCCACTAAGCCCCAGGGAGGCCACGCAAAACAAGTACCTATGTTGTAAGGGGCAATATTTGAAGAAAGTATACTAATAGACAAAAATATACTGAAAATATTTTTATATATAAAAATATTGCACACAAATTGTAAAAATCCAAGATATAGACAAATAACAAGTTGCTGCTAGTTTAGCTGAACTATATGCATGTTAACTAGCTAGTAGTAAGCTCATAGTGATGCAGTATAGCGCTATTATTACCCCCCAAAATTAATCATTATTGCCAGTGTAATATTAGCTAAATGCTTGAGCTACTAGCTAGCATTAACTTTAGTATAGCAATTGATGCAATACCTAGCTAGCATGATTATTTACTAGACTACAAAACATAATTGTGAATTTTCCTGTAACTAATTTCCACCTGTGGCCTCTTGTTCTGCTGACCCAAGTTATCTTAAAAAATATTTGGAATTTAAAAACCTCAATCAAATCCCCCCTAAATCTCCATTTCCTAAACTTAAATAGATTGAGTGCCTTAACACTAGGAGCGCCGACTCCGCCCACGCCTTCGAAATACCTATGACCGCCGCTTGTCCGGTCAAAAGGCCGCTGTGTCTACAGACAGAGGCACTGGTGCTGAAGCAAAATGTTCGCCAGATGGCGCTTCTTACACAGTTTGTAGTCCTAAAACCCGGAAGTAAGCCTAAGAGAGTTTCACGTTTTATTCTATGACATAAATTATGCATGCTCATATCTCAACCGTGAATTTGTAAGCTGTTATGTGTTTTTAAAAAGTAACCTGCTAACAAGTTGCTACATTCAAACTACAACTGTTGTCGGAATAATGAAACGTCATTACATCAACGCTCGATATGCTGTCCCTAATATTAGTAGCTTTTGGCTCTGCCAGGTAGCTTGTTACCGATTGCTGAGATGTACTAGTTGGCTAGCTATGAACATAATATGAATTGCCTGCTCAGTTGGCTAGTATTTCTGAAATATACAGCTAGGTGGCTAGCTACGAACATAATATATGAATTATAATACATAATTATATTATAATTATATAGCCAGCTAGCTATGAATAATAATATATGAATTATAGCTGTACATAATTATATTATAATTATATAGCCAGCTAGAGCTAGTATTTTGTGTCATAATAATATGCATTGTCTTTTCAGCTGTACAGCTGAGGCTAGCACGCAACTGAAATTATAGGGGAATTGGTCAGATTAAGCTAACATATACAGCTAGCGAGCTGGCTAACTACGAACAAAATAAATGCATAGCCTGCTCAGCTTTGGTTTTCTGATTTGCTGTCAAACTAGTTCTTGAAACAGCCATGATCACCAGCGAGGTTACAGCAGAGATAGCTAACAGAGAAACCAGCTAGTTCAATGCAGGAGGACTGGGCAGGCTAGTATGAAATGAGTGGTGGTGCAAATGAGTTTGTGGGCAGACAAAAGAGACAGCAGGTAGCCATTTCCCCTCCAAGCATTCTTGAAGTTATTGTGGGATAGCTACTGTTATGTGTACACGCATGCACACTGGACTGTTCGATAGTGTCGCATCGATGTTTATGCCTGTCAGCCTAATGCGTGGCTGAACGATATGTTTCTTACATGTGAGTTAGATAAACGAGTTGAGTTCATCGCACAAGCCGTCTCCGTGTCGTTCCTTTTCCTGATCTAACATTGGCGACGAGAATGGCTGGAATATCTCTTCCACCACCGGCTGCGTTCCTCGCCTTGCCTGGCGAGCCCCCGGTGCCGTGGAGTCGTTGGATACAGTCTTTTGAGAATTATCTCATCGCAACCAATTTGTCTGAAGTACGTGCAGCTCTGAAAAATGCGCTACTTCGCCATTGTCTCGGGGAGGAGGGACAGCGCGTCCTGCACACGCTTGGCACCGCGGACAGCTATGCAGACGTGGTCTCACTTCTCCAAGCCCATTTCGCTACCCCACAAAGCGCTCTTCTCCGGCGGTTAATCTTCCGACAACATCGTCAATTGCCGGGTGAGTCAGTTCAGCAATACGTGGCTAATTTACGGGGATTAGCGAGTCTTTGCAAATTCGGTGTTCTGCAAGATGAGATGATTCGCGATCAGTTAATTGAACACACAAATAACGATAAGGTGCGGGAAAAACTTTTATTGCAAGAAGATACACTAACACTGTCAACAGCAGTAAACATGGCTTTTAAAATCGAGTCCGCTGCAGCGTGCGCAGCTAAACTGGCCACTTCACAGAATCGTGTCCCGCCACCATTTCAAGCCTCAGCGGAGCCTCTACATTCTGATAGCCCCGCCCCCGTCACTACTGAAGACGTGCAGATCGCGCAGCAGTCACGTGTGCCATCACAGCAGCGCTGTGGTAATTGTAGTTCTACATCCCATGCCACTAGAGCTCAGAACTGTCCTGCTCGTGGCCAAATGTGCAGGAATTGTGGAAAACAAAATCATTTTGCTAGTGCATGTCGCTCTGCCCCAGCCACCACTCCAGCCCAGCACAGGCCACAACAGTCTCACACAGGTCATACTGTCATTCACAACGTTACCACCAGGTCAGTGGCGTTTAAAACATGCACAGTTAACCTCGGAGATGTTTGCATTCCCCTGCTGTTGGGCACTGGAGCCAGTGTGTCACTTCTCAACTGGGACACATACAAGCAGTTTTTTAGCCACATTCCTCTCACTGCTCCCTCCACTGCCCTCCGCGGCTACGGGAACACACAAATTGACATAGCTGGTTCACTCCAGCTCCCTGTACGCTATGGCACAAGGCTCCTACAAAGTTTCCTTTTCAACGTTGCGCGTCATGGGGCGAACCTGCTAGGCCTGGACCTCTTTACAGCCCTTGGTTTCTCCCTCCTGGACACCAGCGGCTCTGCGATCCTGACAGTGGCTTCACCCTGACACCAAAAATGGCCGGCCCTGTTCACTGGTCTAGGCTGCCTCACTGCCTTTACCCACCAGCCCCTGCTCGATGCTACGGTCAACCCCGTCATCCAGCCGCTTCGACGCATTCCACTGGCTCTCCGAGACAACGTGTCCGCAGAACTACAGCACCTGTTGAAGGATGGCATTATTGAACCGGTGGATGCTTCTCCATGGGTCTCCAATATTGTCGTGGCAAAAAAGAAGGCCAGGCCAAACTCGACCTGCGTCAAGGCTACCTCCAGGTTCCCCTTCACCCCAGCAGTTGCGACCTAACAGCTTTCGTGACTCACTCGGGCGTATTCCGGTACACCCGGATGCCGTTTGGCCTCAGCTCAGCTCCAAGCTGCTTTCAGAAAGTGATGGCCTCCATCCTGGCTGGAATCCCAGGCGTGGCTGTCTATCTTGACGACATCGTCGTACATGGGTCTACTGTGGCTACCCATGACTGCCGGCTGGAGAGGGTGTTTTCAGCGCTGGCCAAACACAACCTCACCCTCAACGACGAGAAGTGCGTATTTGGTGTCCCGGCTATCGATTTCGTGGGTTATCGCCTGTCCGCCCAGGGAGTTTCCCCACTGCAGTCCAACATTGACGCTATACAGCAGATCCCAGCACCCTCCACTGCAGCCCAGGTTGCGTCCTTCCTGGGCATGACTGGGTACTACCTGAGGTTCCTACCGCAATACTCAACGACGACAGCTCCACTGCGCCAGCTCCTTCGGAAGGACGAACCCTGGGTCTGGTCGTCTTCCTGCTCCGAGGCTTTTCACAGCCTTAAACTGCAACTGACCTCGCCTCCCGTCCTGGCTCACTTTGACCTTTTCAGCCCCACCCTCGTCACTTGCGATGCTTCAGCGGTTGCTGTTGGGGCTGTACTGTCGCAGCTGCATGATGGGGTCGAACGGCCCATTGCCTTTGCCTAGCCAAATTTTAATAATTGCATTTTGTTATCAGAAATGGCTGTTTATATTAACCTTAATCTGTGTACAAAATATTTCTGGTATCAGAATCTGAAATCATACTTTTGTATGTAGCAGCAGGTTGTAGCAATTATCAGTCTCTGTGATGACAAGTTGCAATATAACATAATACTTGTGATCAGTTGCATGATCCAGGGGTACAAGACGTATCCAGGGTATAAATTGGCAAAAAAAAGTACTAAAGAAAATAGCAATCAAATTGATACTTTCCAAATAAGTTACTATGTAGCTAATCTACTATTATGCCAAGTATCAAAAAAATAAAGTGAACGTGTATTTTAGTTTGTGTTGGTTTGCCCCAAATTCCTTTGTAACGCGTAACATGCAATCGACTCAGCGACAAGACTTTTACTCGCTGTTTCAAAGAATGCATCAAATATCTTCAAATTTTGACTGAATTACATACTATAGCTGTTGTACTAAGAATATAGCTCACAATTAGAGAATATGGATGTCGAGAAAGAAAGATTTCAAGCAAAATACAACAAGACACATTATGTAACGCTGTTTATTAATATACTCACATGAAACAGAAATCCATAAATTTTAAATTTATATAAATCAAATTTCTCTCCGAAAAAAATATGAGACTTCTCATAAGATCTACTTACTCTTCGCAAATTTCCAGCTCTCTCTCTTGAATAGTGACTCCAAAATTGAATTGAATCCTCAACCCCGAACACATTTACACACTCAAAATTTGCATGGAGATCCTGCACTGTTGTTTTGGAAAAAGCTTTCTTAGGACCGCGTAAAATACGAGTTAACTATAGCAATGCTTGAACTGTCATTCTCATATCCTAAGTGTTCTTTTGGTACCAAATGTTCTTGATTTCTTGGTAAATAACATTTTCTTGTACCCCGAACACATATTCATCGATAGCCATCTCCGATCATAATGCTGCTGTGGTCCTGAGGAAAAAAATTAATCAACAAAGAGAGAAAGACAGAGAGGAGAAAAAGCGGCAACAAACACGAGAGAGAGTTCACAAGTTTCGCGAAAATCGAAAACTTTCCGATGTTTAATTAGTGACTTGTTGTCATTTTTGCCTTATGTTACACCTTTGTACCCCTCTGGACCATGCAACTGATCTTGCGCTTTAGTGTTATAAAGTATTCAAGCGTTATCTGCAACTTGAAGATATACAGTGGGTCCATTAGTCCTCTAAGATTCAGATGCAAATTAGTTTGTGGGCAGAAAAAAGAAACCGCAGGCTGAAAACCGGTTTGCCCAAATCAGAAGAGATTCGCCGTTTGTCTCTCCGGGGAGAGTGAGAATGGATTCTTGTGGGTTATAAGATAGTATAGTTTGGACACATGGCACTAGCAAGCAAAAACTGTGACCTGAGCCATGCAGGAGTACAACTAGCATAACACGGCTATCGTAAACACAGCCACAATAACCTTTCATGCTACGTTATATATTCCAAGTATACCATGTACTTATTCTGTCCTACATAGACTACTATAGGCAATGGTGAGCGTTTGCTATTATCCATGTCTTTGGAGATATTCTTTAATTTTTTGACAAAATATAGGCCATTTACAAGATCAAATCAAATCAAATCAAATTTATTTGTATCGCGCTTTTCACAATTGAATTGTCACAAAACACTTAACAGAGGGGGAACCCAGGCCTAGACCGCCCCAAAAGCAAGCCTAAAGGCAACAGTGGCAAGGAAAACCCTCCCTTGGTAGGGAGAAACCTTGGGAGGAACCAGACTAAAGGGGGGGGAGCCCATCCTCTTCTGGCCAGCACAGGGTGTGTCCAAAAAATACCATATCATGGTCAGTCCAAGGTGACTCAGGGCTGAAAGACTTTGCCCCTCCTGAGTTAGGTAGTCAGGGGGGGGGACTAAACCACGTGAAGAGGGTCCAGATCCAGGAACTGGGGTTGGCGTGACAAGTCGAGACAAGTCAAGTTGGATTCACCCACCTTTCACTTGTATGAAAACACAGTTCTTACCAGCCCATTTTCTTCAATTTTCGGACAGTGTTTTGTATTGAATCTCGCAAAGATTGTATTTATTTTAACATTTCTCTTCCGCTACTTTCGGGTTGAACTGTAATCAACAGGAATGTCCTATAACTACTGATGGTCGAGGGTTGGTTATTTTTACCCTTGTTTTATTTTATCCAGCTACACAATGGATATGTAGCATCATGAAAAAAATTACATCTGATCTGTGGTATAGGCTATTGCGTTTTTGCGGAGAAACACATTTTAACCCCTGAGGTCGGCTGGATCGGCGCCGATCCAAGCAGCAATACAAGTATATTACTATTTCTAACTTCGCGATATTTATCATACACACGTGGCAAAAACATTGACAGAAACCTTAGAATCGCGACTTTCCGATTTGAGCACTGGCAAATCAAATGGGATTTTTAAAATTAGCTTAATTAGACCAAAAGTAAACCTTGCTTTTTACTCTGTTTTACCTTTTAGTAACGTCCCCTTCTATTGACATGTTAACGAGGTGCTAATTTCGGGAGGTACGTCGGGCCATGTGTGAAAACGCCGGCATAAACAACACAAACTGAAGAGGACAGTCTATGCTGATATTTATTTTATTTCGCTTGTTTTCAAATACTCGTGAAAATATATATAAATTCCGCGTCTTGTGACTACATATTCGTGATGTCGCAATGTAACAAATTGCACAATAGGCACAGAAAATACTTTTCAAACAGCCTAAAATGTTATAAAATATATCGTATGTCTGTGTTTACGCTTGCAATCTGCCAGCAACAGTATATTCACGAGTATATTTTCAAATACTCGTGAAAATATATGAATTCCGCGCCTTGTGACTACATATCCCGCATGTCGCAATGTAACAAATTGCAATAGGCACACAAAATACTTTTCAAACAGCGTAAAATGTTATAAAATATATCGTCTGTGTTTACGCTTGCAATCTGCCAGCAACAGTCTATGCTATTGATTTTATTTCGCTTGTTTTTTTATTTTTTTTACATCTTGTCTGTGTTTACGCTTGCAATCTGCCAGCAACAGTCTATGCTGATATTAATTTTATTTCGCTTGTTTTCAAATACTCGTGAAAATATAGCCTATGAATATCGCGTGTTGTGACGCCAAACATTCCGCGTGTTGCAACGTATAAAGAGCCAAAAATGAATATTCAGGTATTTAGCATTTAGCCTCCCACAGCCTGAAATAAATGTGACCAGTTCTGATAAAAACAGGTTTTTAGCTATTTAGATCTCAGATGTGCTAAACTATTTTCACACCCTTACATAACCAAGACCTTGGTGAACAAACGCACATTGGCAAAACAATTCGTCTTAAACACTATGTATGATTTCAGAATCTGATATATTTTGAACACAGATAAAGGTTTGTATTGGAACGAAACTTGTCATATGCTTTATCATAATTTAGACTGTAACTAATGTCTTGGTTAGAATGGCCATAACAGTTAGCCAAAAAGTTAAACTGGAGACTTAAACAGTCTATAATCTCGCAGCACGTGCAGATAATGATAAATATAACATTTTCATTTTGAGCAAGGTCATCTGGTGTGGTGAAAGAGAGCACATTTTGAGCGAGACGTAATAACACGAATAACACACACGGAGGGGAATAAAAGCGTTTTTGCTTTTTTTCAAATGTGATTTTGACATTTTTGTAACACTTATGTAAAGAATAAATATCTAGAAAAGTCAAGGAAGGTGGATGCTGTAACTTGTTTGTAACTAACGTAACAATTTTCTAAATGTGACTAGACGTCAGTACCGGTCAAGTGACCGGTTTTAGCGCTCCTAGTGTTAAGTCTCTCCTCACAACTTTTACCTTTCATACCAGGTACCAATTTAGTTGACCTTCTTTTAACTTTTTCAAAAGTTTCTATATCTTTCTTGTAGTGTGGTGCCCAGAACTGCACACAGTACTCTAAGTGAGGTCTGACAAAGGCATTGTATAGCATTAATATAACCTCCTTTGAGTTATACTCAATACTTTTTTCTATGTATCCCAGCATCATGTTGGCCTTTTTCACTGCTGTAGCACACTGCTTTGATCAACTACAATTCCTAAGTCTTTTTCACCCCTCTACTCTCCTCTCTCCACTGGATCCCCATCGCAGCACGCATTAAATTAAAATACCTGGTTCTATCTTATCAAGCGGCTAGAGCAGGGGTCGGCAACCTTTACTATCAAAAGAACCATTTTTGGCCCCTCTCCCACTACATAAAATTCATCTGGAGCCGCAAAACCTATTTGACCCTTAAAATGAAGATAACACAGTGTATAAAGTTTTATAGTTATACTATATATACAGAGGGATTGGAATTTATTCAAAAGCTTATTTCTAGTAGACAGAAGTTATCAAGTTTTTAAGGCAAAAGGAGGTCATACAAGATACTAATTAATTCAATTTCTTTTGTCCATAATATCATGGAAAATCACTAAAAATACTAAAAACATATATTAAAATAGGAAATAAAATATGTGTATGTGTAAATATGTGTGTTTTTGTCACCCACTGTAAAAGAACTATAGTTTGTTGCATTTGTGAAATTATAGAACAACAAAAAGAAAACTGTTGATATTTTATTGCTGTTTTTACCTGTTATAACAAAGGAAAACCTCAAACTCTTATGAAGAGGATAAAAAAAAACACTGGCATGTGTAGACCTACTTTGAAATAAAACACAGAACCATGCAGGTATATTTGAGTCCTTACCTTATTTGTGGAAAATTAATCAAATAAAAAGTAGCCCACTTTGAAATAAATAAAACGTATAGCTGCAGCCTAATAGCTTTAAAAAGAGTAAACATAAAAATAGGCCAGTTTGTATTTAATTATGATTTAAGTCCATTTCAGTGTGTTGTCATCCTCTTCTGTTTTTTCCTCAGCCACGTACAGCAATCAGACATCGAGCCTGAACATAAAACACAACTACATTGAGAGGTTTTCAATATCGCTCTATTTGTGCTCCCGAGCGAGAATAGCCTTCTGATGGGCGACATCTTCGAGATCAGCTGTCAGCCTTTTGAACTTGGACACCCATAACTCTTTATCAGCGATGTCGGCCAGTTCAATTTCAAGATCATCAGTAACGTCAAATAAATCTGTCCATGCTGAATTAAACTCTCTATTTTCCTCCGAGACTTTTCTTTTTTGGGATTTATCCATGGTTAGCTTACCGGGGGTTGTAAACTCAAGATTAGCCACCTTCAGACGGCAGGGAGAGGCGCCGGGGATGTGACGCATATTTTAATTGACAAAATATTAAACACTTTATATTTCAGTGTCACAGTATCACCTCTGTTTCCAAAATAAGGTGTTCCCTTTGAAATAAAAAATAAAATAAAAATAGCCATTATTTATTTCCATATATTATTTTTTTTCAAAGCTGCAGGGAGCCACTGCAGAGGGGCTGAAGAGCCGCATGCGGCTCCAGAGCCGCGGGTTGCCGACCCCCGTGCTAGAGGAACTGCTCTCCCTTATCTCCAGACACTCATCACACCCTACACCCCAGCCAGACCCCTCCGTTCTGCTTCCTCTGGCAAACTGACTGTCCCATTCCTCCGAGTGTCTGGCAGCCACTCCGAGCGGTCTCGTCTCTTCTCTGTCCTGGACCGCGGAATCACTTGCGATCTTCCGCAAGAGACTCAAAACCCACCTTTTCAGACTCCACTACCACTGAATTCTGTACATCTAGCTAATTGTCATCACCACTGCCTACTTGCTCAACACTATATACCCCTGCTTACTCCATTTAATTAAAAATAATTTCCTTCCCAGTGTTACAGGTATGGTACGCAGCTGCCTGCAATGATGTCTATTGCTGTATTACTGCACTGATCTCGTGCGTGAACTATGATTGTTCCTACCATGTATTTATGCACATCTTGTAAGTCACTCTGGATAAGAGTGTCTGCTAAATGCCTAAAATGTAAATAATAAATTAGCCATTTGTTTCCTGTCCACTCATCACCTGACAGGGTGGCCACTCCTGCCAATTTGCTACAAGCTCTCGATGCAGAAATAAACTTCCGGAATGTGCCTTAAACCTTTTGACATTAAAGAAAATGTAATTTATTTTTGTCAAAATGTTCTCACTTTACTTAAAGCCTACAAAAACTAATTATAGTGCTTTATAATTATCTTATGATATGCAATGGCAGCTTTGCAGGCAAGCCTCTTTTTCTTATTTTGCCATCTTAGCAATGACTTTCTTACTGCCACTCGACCTGTCAAACCTGCAGCTCGAAGTCTTCTCTTCACAGTTGAAACTCAGACTTCCTTACTTCGACCAGTGTTAAGCTGTGCTTGAAGCTGTTGTCCTGTGAGCCACCTATCACGCAAGCTGTTGACACTCAAACTTGTCTTCTGATTTTGTTGTGGCTTTGGGTCTGCCAGACCTCTTCCTGTGAGAGTTTCCTCCAGTTTCCAAGTGCCCTTTGATGGTGTAGGAAACTACTCACTGCCAAAAATGTAAATTATTCAGTTTTTGGTAACCTAAACTTTTTTTTTTTTAACCTCTGGAAGTTTACCGCTTACCTTTGTACCATTTCAGGTTATTCACTGGACTTGAACTGTAAAAACTTAGACTCTAACATTTAGAGTATATGAAGTATGTGTTCCTATGTGGTTATGCTAATTGGGATAGCAGGTATACCATCCTCCAAGTTAGAGTTTGGCAAGGCATATGCCTATACAGCACTGAGTGTTTAGCACTTTTCAGGGTCTCCCACAGAAATAACTAAAATGGTTACAGACTCAGTCCTTACAAACATTAAACTATGTACCCTCTAACTTCATGTAAACACACAGAATTTGGATACAACTTCACAATAAAGCCTGAAACCTGGGTTATTTGTTTTTTTCCCTTATCTTCTTATTCTTCTGCTTCCCACTAATATCTACTTCAAACCAAAATATAATCTGTTCAGATACAGTATATTTAAACTAATAACATAATTTATTCATAGTACCAAATTGCAGTTCATGTATCATTATTTAGTCATATAAGGATGTGCACATGTGATGCTATTTTCAGATTGCCATATTGATTTTACTTCTGTGAAAGTACCTTGCTTGCTATTGTAGGGCAGGTCACAGAACTATGCCCTGAAGTGACCCCAAAGAGTGTGAACTGTGTTTGTATTGCCAGCGGGGAGCCAACGGGTTTTGCCCCAGACGTCTCTCAGGCCCCACACTAATCCTGTCTCAGCAAAACAGGACACAGTGGGGGCTGTTCTCAAGACTTGACCACATCACTGAGTTTAATGTGTTATACTGTAACTTCATCATTTACATGTACAGTATAAGCATGTTTGGTGTTGTTGGAGAGCTGATGTAATGAGCGGTGGGTTGGTGTCATTGATGATGTGGTACGGGTGGCGCTTACTAAAGATTTCAGAACACCGTTCAAAAGTGAACGGTGCAAATGCAAATGATCTGCAGTCAGTGGCCGTCTGTGAGACTGGCGGTGTGATGCGCGTACAGAAACAGCGCAGGATGTGGTTCAGTTTTTTAGTGATTATGTCCTTATATGGTGTTTGATGGTTTCTTTTGATGTGTGGGTATATAGGGGGAAAAGTGGCATACATCGCGGAGATTTGTACTACGACCTCCTGCGCAACTTGGCGTATAGCCGTTTTTGTATTCTTACATTACGCAAATTCTGTTTGATTTTTTTCTGCAAGTCCGATTAATAAACATTTTCATACCAAAGCATCTCTCATTAATCTAGACTGCAGTTACACGTTGTGGTTTTAAGATTAAAGTTAACACACACACATAGAACGTTGCACTCCGTAGTCAGCCGCCTATATATTAGTGCCGTTGCAAGATACGCAACTGTATCCTTGCTAGGCTTTACACAGGCCAAAGGCACGTCTGCATCTCATATAGAGATAGCAACACGTATAGAGCCACACTACGTGAGACGAGAGACTACCGTCTCTCATTTGCCTATACGAGTCTAGAAGTAAGAGTTAACAGAGAGAAAAGCTAACATACATGGAGTCAGATAGAGTTGGAGTTAATTAAACACCCATTTAATCCAGTTACGGTAACACTAAGGTAAGGCTACACGCTATACTTCAACACTCGGACGCGTCCGCCATTTGGTGTGTTCGGGTGGAATCTTACAGGATTCTACACTATTTAATTGTCGGGATAGCTCTATGTATTTTATGATCCTGTCCAGGCAAACAGCATGTGGCCTGGCCTTAGCTAAATCTCCATCTCCAACTTGATACACAGATTGGCCTAATTCCCATAAACAAATGTGGGCTTCCCTGGTGTTTTTTTTTTTACTGTTGTACTTAACCAGAATTGCTTCCGTAAATATCCAGCTATATAATAAGACTGTATGTAAAATTGTGTAAAGTCTCTCTGGATAAGATAAATGCCTAAATTGTAACTGTGAGCAATGTAAATTGCTTGTAATGTTAGTTACACCTAAAAGCACAGCTACTCCTCCTCTCTGAACAATATTATAGATTTCTGATGTGCTAAGTGCTAAATTTACACGTGTTCATTGTAGATTATTTTACCTGTAAGTCTGTTAACTTATTGTTTGTTTGCTTTCTGTCAGTGGGACAGAGATGGGTTTATTAGTTCTGTATGTGTTCTTGTGCTTGGCTGGCAATTGTGTCAGAATGAGAATGTTCCATTGCTAACATTCCAAATCACAACACTCCAATATTTTTGAGCATATGCTGCAGGGACCACTCAAAAATGATCACATATTTGTTAGTGTTATGTATTTGTATTGGCATTAAGTTTGTCCCTACGGGCTTGTGGTTATGCAGTCTGTGTATGCTCTGTGTGTTGTGTTGAATCTGCATGCCTCAGTAAAGAATGATGAAGCGCACTCCTTTCTCTCCTGTATTTATTCCGAGTTAACACTCAAAAGTATAGTGAGTATATAACAGTGAGCATATGTGCCAAAGGGTTAAACTAATAAGATGAAGGTGTAGCTTGCTAGAAAGCCACATCTGCCCTGTTTCATTCAGACAGCTGGCTACCTACCTATCCACACAGCTAGATAGTATTTCATTAAAACAAGCAGCTTGGCACTTTACTTCGTACTGAAATGTAGTTAGCTGTCCATAGATATGCCATCATTAACCTTAACAGTGTGGCTACCTAACTTTACGACCTAGCCAACTAGCTATGCTTGAGGTAATTCATGAACAGCACACTAGCTAGCTTTTCAGTGACATAACTGTATTGTTAGCTGTGAAATATATTGAAAGTTTACTTTTGATATTTTTTGGCAAGTTAAGACGGCTTCCAACTTCAGACGAGTTGACTTTAATAAAATGAGAGAGAATTGAAGTAATATAGATTGGGCAAAAACGTCTAGATTGCAGAACTGTGAATGAAAAATGGACTAAATTTAAAAGGTTTATTGTAGATGTACAGTGTTAATTCAACTTCAAGTAAGGAAAAATAGGTTGAAAAAACTGTCTCCATAGTGGATGACTAAATCTTTACAGGAGATTTTGAGGCAAAAGAAGTGACTGTACAGAATATATAAAAGGGAAAACTCTGAGACAAACAAGTTAGATTGTAATATGCGGGCTATGGCTAAAAAGGAAATACGTAAGAGCAGCTAAAGGGCAGTTTGAAATTAATTTCCTAAGATGCAAAAAGTAATCCTTTTTTCAAAATTGTAGTAGAAAAAGTTAAGCTAATGATGAGATTAAGTGCATTAAGAATAAGGTATAAACTTTGGTTTATAATAAGGATATTGCTAACACACTAAACAGTTACTTTGTTGAGAGCTTTGCCAGAGGCTTTACAAGAGGCTATACATATGTGTCAGTGTCAGGTGCGGGACAAACCCCAGCCACCCTCCACTAAGATTCCCTATCCTTTTTATTTCAGAATTCCACCCCCAGACGACCCAAACACCACGCAGACAGGTAAGTAAAAAAAGGTACAATATTTATTGATAAAAATTCATAAGTAGAACGGACAGTATTCCTACCCTGACCCCAATGCACTTGGTTTCCCCTACCCTGATGAGCGATGAGGCCCCCCCACAACCCATTAGCAACCACCCTGCCCAACCGTTCCCGTAGCTCCCGCCACCCCTTAATCCCCTTTCCCCCGGAAACCAACAATTGGGGCCCTCACTCACTCAACACACAGCAAAGAAACACAAAAAAATAATAAAAAGGAAAAGAAAACCACATGGGGGAGGTAGCGTCAGGCTGCGCCTCCTCTGTCAGCCCTAACTGTCCCCCAAAAAAGAAACTGCAGGTTTTCCAGCTGGTCTCTCCCACTCCAATCACGGGCACTCTAATCCGGCGACAGCTGGGCTCTCTTTTTCGTCTGGCCATGCTTTCACGCAGTTTAGGCAGAAGGTACTGGAGGAAAATAACAGCACTTAGCTGTGTTACTATGCACATGCACACACAACACAGCTGGGCACTTCCCTGTCATGGTGGAGCCAATTCTCCACCCCGGGATTTCCCCCCGCTTCTGTAGTCACAGCTCATCATCCGCAAGCCTGCACTGTCATTCTTCCTCATAGCCCGGCCAGACTCAGTCACGCCATTGTCGTTGCACTCTCCACTAAACAAAGAAACTCAAAACAAATAATCCAAAACTAAAATAAAACTAAAACGAAACCAAAAGACATTCACATCCACTGGCCACTGCCCATACTATGGCACAGGGACGTGCCTGTCTTCATGAGAAGTAAATAGAAATAATAAAATAAAATAAGTATTAATGTTTGTCCACTCGTCTGTGCTTTCAATGCAATTTCGGTGTGGTTCCTATAAGTTTTGATCGTTTTTATAGTCAAAATCGCAGAAATTCTGTATTTCCTGTTCAAATACAACAGAGAGACGAGAGGTGAGGCAGTGACGAGCCGAGCCTCTCCCCAATGAGAGCAAACTAAATTGGCGCGTGCTTGTTGCCATTTCTCTGTATGTTTCCAATATCATGTTTGAAGACACTTTTATTATACGTCTTAATTTCCATAGTGTTCGGTAATGTATTTCACGTATGTGTGTAATATTTAAGTCTTATTGATCTGACATAAATCCACAAGGAAAAGGCTTGCCTTGAGGCAGCCAGTACCTCTGCCTCACAGACGGGGCGATAGTGAGCCTGAAGTTTACGACTTCGGTTTACTCTTGCAAAAGTTAAAAGAACAACAACCAAACAAATGCACAGATTTTTCGCTCTGAAAATGGAGGATTTGATTTCTAAACTGAGACATTTTTCAAAACTGGACTTTCAATCAAAGCAAGAAGTCATAATTACTGACCAAGGACGACTTTCTTCCCTGGCAATAATCTCAATTGAGACAGAGAGACTTTTAAAACTCAAAGAAGAAAAGGAGGACTTTTACAACAAAGTCAAGGGAGATTTTCATCCAGAAAGAAAGGCGAATGGACTTCATTTACAAGTAAAGGTAAACTAAGCAATATTTTCACTTTAACTTGTGCGTGTGTCAGGATTATAACAAAATAATAGCAGTGGAAATAGCCTAACTGAAATGAAAATAAAAACTAAATAAAATCTACAATGAACGACACAAAACTAACTAAACGAAAGTGAATTGCATCTAAAATCAGCTATATTTTCCCGTTTTTTTAACAATCACGTTCAAATTTTCCCGTTATTCAGCGCTTACATAGCCGAGGCCAGGGGTCGGTAGGAATGCCCCTCCGGTCCTCGCCGTCCAGATATAACGTCTTTTAAAATAATTGGGCGCGGCTATTTGGTGTGAAAATCAGAATTTTTATGTTATCTGTATTAAAACATTGTATAATAGCACTGTAGATCTGCATTTTCGGTCGATTGGCGTGCACGTGCGGCGCGTTCATATAGCCTACAAAGTGTTCAGGTTTGAGGTTTTGAAAATCTGGTCGCCCTACTCTGATATCCAGTGCCTCCCCAACCATTGACCTCACCGCATGTCACTGCTATGGCATCGGTGACCGAGCACAGTGTGAGGAGGGCTCTAACGAGGGTGA
Organism: Aldrovandia affinis; assembly: GCA_029706075.1. Lineage (NCBI taxonomy): Eukaryota > Metazoa > Chordata > Actinopteri > Notacanthiformes > Halosauridae > Aldrovandia > Aldrovandia affinis. The sequence goes on from JAINUG010000176.1 coordinate 1,246,178, forward strand.
ACACCAGGAAAGCTGCTGGTCCAGATGGCATATCTGGGCGAGTACTGAAGACCTGTGCTAACCAGCTAGCTCCAGTGTTCACCACTATATTCAACATCTCCCTGGCTGAGTCTGTGGTCCCCGCCTGCTTCAAGAGATCCACTATTGTCCCTGTGCCCAAGAATGCTTCTCCAGCATGCCTGAATGACTATCGACCGGTGGCCCTCACCTCGGTGGTCATGAAATGCTTTGAGAGGCTGATTAAGGACTACATCTGCGCCTTCCTCCCTTGCTCCATGGACCCGCTGCAGTTTGCTTATCGTCCAAACAGATCCACGGATGATGCTGTCTCCCAGGTACTGCACACCACACTCTCCTCCTGAATGTCACCAAAACTAAGGAGCTGATTGTGGACTTTAGGAGGACACAACAACAGAGGACGTACTCACCATTGGGGATTAATGGGACCACTGTGGAGAGGGTGAGCAGGTATAAATACCTGGGGGTCCACATCACCGAAGACCTCACATGGACAGCACACACTGACACTCTGGTGAGAAAGGCGAGGCAGCGCCTTTACCACCTCAGGCAGCTGAGGAAATTTAAAGTCTCCCGGAGGATCCTTCAGTCCTTCTACTCTGGAGCTGTAGAGAGCATCCTGACCGGAAGCATCACCGCCTGGTTTGGCAACAGCTCTGCTCAGGACAGGAAGGCTCTGCAGAGAGTAGTGCGTTCGGCTGAACGCACTACTGGAACTACACTCCCCACCCTGCAGGACTTATACACCAGGAGGTGCAGAACCAGAGTCCGCAGGATCATGAAGGATCCTCACCACCCCAACAACGGACTGTTTCAGCTGCTGCGGTCAGGCAAGCGCCTCCGTAGTCACGCTGCCAAAACAGAGAGACTGAGACGGAGTTTCTTTCCTCAGGCCATCAGGACTGTGAACTCTGACCTCACCAGGGCCCCCACCAAGACACACACACTGCCCCTCTTATGCACACCCACACACACACACACGTAATGACCACACATAATTTCCTCCATTTCCAAGTGCTCTTAATGTATATATTGTGTTGTTGTTTTTTTATATAAGAGCTCTTGCTGTACTTATTGTAATAATTATATATATTGTATTGCTTTAATTTTTGTAATAATTCTATTGTCTTTTTACTGTAAATACTGTGTACTTTTGCACTTTTTTCGTTGAGCATTGTCACTTTCCATTTCACTGCACACCCCGTGTGTGTATGTGACAAATACAAATCTTGAAATCTTGAAATCTTGAAATCTCCGTGTATTCCATTTACTGTTACCGGGAGCCTTCTCCCACTTCCCACCAGCAATACACGCACAAAACAATGTTCGGTTGTTTTCGTTTTTTTTCTCCCCAACCTGTCTTTTTATCAGTTCCCCCTCTCCTCTATGCCCACCAATCGCATGCATACCTTCCGGCATCATTCACATTCACACGCGGGTTTTTTTTTATTTTATTTTTTTTTTTTTTTTTTTTTATTAACAAAATTGAAAATTACAACATATGGCAATAAACAGATACCATCAACAACAGATTTCTTTAGGAAATGGAGCACAATATAAACAAAATTATAACCAAATCAAAAAAAAAAAACAAAAAAAAACAAATATATATAATAAGCTAAGGGGTTCCTTCCAACAAATCCAAGGCATCAAAAATACTTAGAAGCTTTATCGCTGCATTCTTTTTCATATACTTCAGTGATTTATAATAAAGAGCTAGTTCTTTCATGAAAACCACCAATAAGGGTTGTGTCTTAATGCATTTACATTTGTGAATAAAGAATTTACCTAAAATAAATAAGGTATTCAACAAAAATTCAGTTTTCCTATCCTCCAATATGATTCCAAATGTAATATCATTCCTGGTAAAATGAGAGAGAGAAAAGATTTTTGATTCTAGCCAATCATACATATCACACCAGAAAGTATTGCTATAAAGACAAAAGAAGAATAAGTGATCCGTAGTTTCTATTTCTTCATCACAGAAAATACAGCTATTGTGATCAAAATTGAACCTTTGTCTAAGGAGTTCTCCTGAAGGATATATATCATTAAAAACTTTGAAGTGAATCTCTTTTGTTTTTGGAGGTAAAGGTAAGCTTAGGAAGTTAATGCGTAATTTTTTAAAGTAGTCTGAGAAAAAAAATGAGAAGCTGAGTTCCTGCTGAATTGCATAGGATATGAAATATTTGTAAAGAGACCACGGATCACTTTGTTTGTCAAAGCCCTTCCAGAGAAATCATGTCCATTAATTATCAGTAAAGAGGGATGAGGGGGACAACCATATAAGGTAGTGTGTTTTTGGTCAACAGAATAAAAGAAGTTGGAATGCTTTTAAAACCTTATCATATTGCTTACGGTTGCATTGGAAATTAAATTTTATACAGAAATCCTCAAAAGGTAAGATGTTGCCAGATTCATCTAATAAATGGGTAATAGACCAAATATTTTTCTCCATCCAGTCATTGAAAAATAAAGACCTATTTCTAAAGAGAATGAATCTGCAATTCCAAATGGGAACACAGTGTGGTGTGAAGTTGTGTTTGTACAGAAGTAACCAATACAGCAATACTTGTGAATGGAATGAGGATAGTTTAACAGGTAATTTAGGAACACAAAAGTCACAACGTAAAAGAAAATCAATACCACCAATCTTTTAAAAATCTCCCTGGTTACACAATACCAAAACTGTTGCTATTTACTAGAAAGGATCTTAACCACTTGATCTTTAATGTTCCATTTATACAATCAAAGTCAATGGCCTGTAGACCACCATCATCATAGTCTTTTACCATGGTTGCTTTCTTCAAATAATGAGCTTTTCTTTTCCAAATGTAGTCAAAATGTAGCTTGTTGATAGACTTTATTGCTTTATTAGAAATGGAAAGAGAGTAAGCTGGATAAATGCACCTTGACAGACTCTCCATTTTTGTTATATAAATGCGACCAAAAAGAGAAAGATCTCTATTTAACCATCTGTCTAATCTTAATTTGCAGTCGTCTAATTTGTTCCAAATATTCAAAGTTTCACTTAATTTAGTCTCTTTTGTAACATGCACACCTAAGTATCTGACCGTAGTTTTAATGGGGATACCATACGCCTCCACAAGATGGGAGTCATGTATAGCTAATAGTTCACACTTTTTCATGTTTAGCTGTAACCCAGAAGCTCTGGAGAAAAATTATATTATCTGAATAATCTTTGGAATTTGCTGAATATTTTTCAAAAACAAAGTTGTATCATCTGCCAGCTGACTTACAACTATTTTGTTCTCGAAGACATTCAATTGCTCAATATCCGAATTTTTGATAAGAATTGAAAGCATTTCAGCTGCAATTAAGAAGAGTGATGGAGAAATTGGGCAGCCTTGTTTTATTCCTCTGTTAATCATAAAATGAGGGGAAGTACCACCTGATAAAGAGACAGAGCTGTTAGTGTCACTATAAAAGCTTTTGATTACATTCCTGAAATTCTCTCCAAAACCACAGAGCTCCAATGCCTCAAAAATAAAAGGATGTTCTACCATGTCGAAAGCTTTATAAAAATCAAGAAAAAGAATAAAACCATCATCATTTATATAATCACTATACTCAAGCAGGTCTAGGACTAGGCGCACATTATTATGTATAGATCTACCTCTCATAAATCCTGACTGAGTGTCACTTATTATTTGAGAAAGCCCTTCTTTGAGACAATTTGAAAATATGTGTGTTAGCAGTTTGTAATCATTGTTGAGGAGTGTTATTGGTCGCCAATTATCCAATAATTTGGGATCTTTATTTGGTTTTGGAATAAGAACTATTAAACCTTGCCTCATAGACTGTGGAAGTGATACATTTTCTATGGTTTCTTTTAGCGTTTCAAATAAAAGTACTTTAATGTGTTCCCAAAAAAATCTATAAAAATTGGCTGTAAGGCCATCTGTGCCAGGAGAGCGGTCAGGAGTCAAGCACTGCAATGCTTTCTCTAGCTCCTCATATGAGATCTCTACCTCACAGTCATTCTTGAAATTTTCAGTTATTTGAGGAATGGAGTCTTTGATTTAGTCAAAGAAGATGTCTGCTGAATCAGGTGAGAAATTAGAAGAGTATAAATTACTATAAAAGGAATAGGTTTCAGTGGCTATTCTCTTGGGGTCAGAGCATTCAATGTCATTGATGATTAACGTTCCGATAATATTATTCTCCTGGCGGGTTTTCTCTAATCTACAGAAATAAGAAGAATTTCTCTCTCCTTCCTCAATCCATTTGGCTTTAGATCTAATATAAGCCCCCTTTGCTTTCTTTTGTGTACATATCATCCAATTTGGTTTGTAGTGTAATTAACTTCCTTTGTCAGCATCATTAATTCTGGGTTTATTGCAACAGATATTAATTTCTCTAGTTAATTCGGCCTCTTCTAGCATGGAAGATTGTTTCAGTTGTTTACTGAAGGAAATAGAGAAGCTCCTTATTCTAAATTTTAAAAATTCCCATTTGGAGATGTAAGAGGAAAGGCTGGGGTCTGCAGAAACATCAGTAATAATCTCTTTAACCCCCTGACAGTAGACCTCAGAATGTAATAAGCTGGCATTAAGCTTCCAATAACCCTTATTTCTTTTATAAGCATTACTAGGTTTCAGCGTTAAACTAATAAAACAGTGGTCAGATAAGGGAGCGGTAGAAATAAAACAGTTAGCAACCAATTATCTTATATAGTCGGAAATTAACCAAAAATCTATCCTAGATCTACTTGAACCATCTGGCTTAAACCAAGAGAATTCTTTTAAATTAGGATGTATAATGCGCCACGGGTCAATCAGATTGTGACTACTACAGAAATTGACTAGATGCGGATTATATTGATGATTAAGAAACCTGGTGGGTGAGCGGTCTACCCACTCATCATACACCAAATTGAAGTCACCTCCTAACACAATACTATCAGTTGGGTATCTAAGTTTCAGATCCTTAATAATATTACCGATTTCAAAAAGTAAATTCTTATTCTGGGTTACACTATTGTAACCATAAATGTTCCCCAAAATAGCAAAGGAGTGCTCAATTGATAAAACACATAGAATCCAGTGTCCGTCCAAACTTTTTTTGGAAGTAATTACTTTCCCAGGGAAGTTGTTCAAAAGAATTGCAGTACCTGTAGAACGAATGGTTCCATGACAAAATAAAGTCTTATCACCCCATTGGTTGGTCCAGAACTTTTCGTCAGTTTCATTAGAATGAGTCTCTTGTAGCAGAACACAATGTGCTTTCTTGCTTTTGCAGAAAAGAAAAATTGCCTTTCGCTTAATACTGTCTCTTAGGCCCCTTGCATTAAAAGAAAAAAAAGAAATATCTGATCTAATTGAGAACATTAAAGAAAAACGTACAACTTAAGAATGTCCTGTATGCAAGAAAAGACTGCTTTAGAATATGAACATATAGGCAATATCCCTTTGTAGGCAATCAACTGAAATGTCCTTCTTAGAAATGAAAAACAAAAGAACCAAGCAATAGGCTAGGTCAATAAAATGACATGGGTTATGAGCTTGGATGAACAAGTAGGCTAATTAGGGGACCATAATTCTTTTTCCATTTATGAAGCCATTTGGTCCTCTGAAATACGCTCGCTGATCTGCTTCTCTGGCTTGCTTGATCTGCGGCCATACTGCTTCTCTCGCCTCTCTGTCAGCCGGTAGAACGTGCTCTGCAAAACTTACGTTCAGCTCCTTGCACACCGCAGAGCCCTTGGTCAGACGCCAGAGCTCATCTCTGAAGTGCCTCATGGTGAAGTGGATGACGATATGGCGATGTCTGCCATTCTCCTTTTTGCCCAGCCGATGCACTGAGTCAACGATGCTGTCGATCTTGTCAGTCCACTGTGGAGCGATTTTGACCAGGATCTGTGACACCGTCTCCCTCGTGTTTTCATTATCTTGCTCCTTGAGCCCGCGCAGTTTCAGATTCCAGCGGCGTTTGTAACGCTCAAGCTCCAGGACTCTCTCTCTCAGATTGGCATTCTCTGTCCCGATTTTAGTAACCTCTTTTTCCAAAGTGAGAGTTTTGGACTTGCAGTCTTTTATTTCTTTGGCATTGAACTCCACACTTTTGGCTATTTCCGCAATCATGACCGTGTTTTTCTTAATTTGCACATTAAGCTCTTGGAGCATAGCAGAGAGGTTGTTCACAGTGGCAAGTATGGTGGCATTAGATACCTCCTCATCACCTCTTAGTTTTTTGAATGGGACCGGAATCTTGGTGGGAGTGTCAGGTAAAGGACGCCGTACCTTTGAGGATAAGGTTTCCATGCCATCGTCGCTAGCATCACCTCCTTGGCTAGCACAGTAACTGTGCGAAGCCAGTGCTGTAGCAGCAGTCACGCCACCCTTCACCTGGTTACTTTTCGGCATTACAAGCATCGACAATAACGTTAAATAACAAGCCAAGTTCAATCTTTGCACAGCAGTATCTATAAATCAAGTTTTACATTAAGAAGAAGGACTATTTTATAAAACTTTGGGGGACAAACAAACGGAGCTCTCAAAATAACGTGCGCTCAGTTCGCCATTTTGCCGGAAGTCCACATTCACACGCGGGTTTAATCATTACATTTACATCCGCATGCAAATTTAATGACTCACTCACATTTCCACCGTGGATCTCCAATTTCCAAATTACGTTGCTCGCCCCGATTTCACCTTCCGACAGATGCCTAAATGTATAGCCAATTTACAGATTTTTTTGGAGGACTTTGAGATAAAGGCAGAAGTATTACAAAAACTACAAAAACGTAAGACAAATAAGGCAGCAGGCCCTGATGGCATATACCCCAGAATACTCAAAGAACTTGGGGAAATTATATATAAACCATTGACAGATATTTTTATGCAATCCTCTTCTTTGAAGAGGCTACAAAGTGTTTTGACCTGAACCAGGCTTATGATATTGTAACGGTGGACAGCTAGCCTAGCCACAGGAATGCTAGCTGCCCTCCATCTTGCTTTTTTGTAGCATCCAGGGTTGGGAGGGTTAGTTTGTAAATGTAATTAGTGCCTGAATACTGATTACACGGCTCTGAAAGTAATCCGATACGAATACAGTTACATGTCTCAAAAAAGTAACGTAATCAGATTACTTTTAGAATACTTTTTGATTACTTACTTTTTCCATCACAGATGGGTATGTTTTGGGGTACAGGAGACATTGGGAAGCTGTTATATAGCCAAAGGTGGGGCTACTTAGTACTAAAAGTGTGCTCAAACTTTTGCACACGCCATGTTCACTTTTTTATTTGATCAGTAATACATTTAAATAGTTATTATGCATTACACTTTGAAAAAGGATGTCATGTTCAACTTTCCACTGTGTTGAGGTCAGGTCAGCTTCTGTTCATTTAATAATAAATACTAATAAATTTGAGATGTCAATTTAGCTAAATATATGCAACATTGTATCTGCATTTTTTTGTTGTAGTAAATCGTCATTAACATGTTATGGAATTAGAATGGACAGATTCAAAATTAATCATAATAAAAAGCAAAGGGATATTGAAAGGCAAGTTCTTTTACTGTTTTGATGGCTAATCATGAGCATAACTCAAACACAGCATCTGAAACAATGTAATAACTTTTGAAACTTTTTGGCACTGGAATAACAGCGACTTGTAAGGGATATGGCTTACAAAAGTGCCAGTGTTGGCGGGCTGTGTAGCGGCAAATGCTCGGCAGTGCATAACGTAATTGACGTATAGTAGAGTACAATTGTCTACCAAATTGGGAGAAAACTGGGAAAAATAAAAAGAATAAAATAAAATGCCATTGTTTCAACAATAAAGAAAGCAGTATAACATTAGCAGAGCAGTTATTGCGATGCCTCAAACCGTAGGCTAAGGTCAGGTAACAGCAAATTACTGCAGAACTGTGTTCATTAAACTGAAGGTTAGCTAACGTTGACTTACTCCAAGTGCTTTTTAAGATTCGAAGTCGAGTCCTTTGATGCCGACAGTATCTTTATTCCTGGAAGACACAAGGTACACTGGACCGACAGATTTTTCCCATGTTCTTCTTTAAACTGGAAATTGTGTCGATAACGCCACAAACTAAAAGCTGACTTTTCTTCCATCTTGTCCCTATCAATGTTTGTCTGAGTGTGGGCGCGCGCTTTTTTTTAAACGCATTTTTTTTAACGCAGTTTTTTGGGTCTGTGTAGTTTTCGTGAGCTGTGTGATGATAATCATGTAGGCATGATAATTTCATGCTGTAACTTTAGTAATGAATATCAGCTCATTAATGTTTGTAAGGAAAACTTTCCACCAAGAATTCCAAGAAGTAATCCAAAATGTTTTCACTTCAGGTTTATTAAAGTAACTGTATTCAGATTACTCATTTTTTCAAATGTAACGCGAGCTGAATACAGTTACTTGATTTTTGTATTCTGATTACGTAACGCCGTTACATGTATTCCGTTACAACCCAACCCTGGTAGCATCTAAGGTGGCTGCAGGCTACAAAGCTACCGTATGTCCCAGGGGCCCTTGCAGCTGGTTAAACCGTAAATGTATAGCTAGTTATATTCGCATATGTTCAAATGTGATAATCAAGACATCGTTTGTGTGAAAGTCCCTTTTCCCTTTGTATGAATGATGTTTGTATGAGTGTATGTCACATTGTCCACCATCATTGGGTGTGTATGCATGTAGAAAAACAGGACACGTTGATACTTCAGCAGTTTGGCAGAGCTCCCCAACACCACTGCAGGTGGTGGGAGCACACTCTGCCATGGCTTAAATTAAGCCGCTACAGCGGGAAAGGTGACTGGGAGGCGTACACTACCCATTTCCGCTTCATAGCGGAAGCAGCAGAGTGGAGTGAAGCGGAGAAAAGCATAAGGCTGGCAGCGGCCCTGGAGGGAGAAGCACTCAAGGCTCTCCTGGACCTGGGTCCTGACACCACGCCCACCTACCAGCTCCTCTGCACGGCGCTAAAAAGGTGCTTTGGCAAAGTGACGTCACTCCTCGCACTCAAGGAAGAGCTGCACCGGAGAGAGATGAAGCAGAGAAAGCATTGGACTCCTTTGCTTCACCTCTGATATGGCACAACATCTTTCTGCTGCAGAAGCGCTAAAGTTGAATGAAGAAGCACAGAACTGAATGAAGTAACACTGCTGCGCAGCATACATTATTGTTAGTAAGAGGAAGTGTCGGTGTCAGGTGCCTGACAACCCAGCCACCCTCCACCAAGATTCCCTATCCTTTTGTTTCAGGATTCCACCCGCAGGACAACCCAAACAGCACGCAGACAGGCAAGTAAAAGATACAATATTTATTGAATAAAATTCATAAAGGTAGGACAGACAGCAAAGGCAGGGCAGATAAGCTCCACCCCACTCTCACCATAAGGCGGCAACCCGCTTAACCAAATCAGCACACTGCACTCCACACAGCACACTCCTCTGTTCCACACACACTTTGAGGGAGGGATATGTACACAGCAACTTTCCCCCCCACTACCCGTTGGCAACCATCCCGCCCAACCGTTCCCGTAGCTACTGCCACCCCTTACTCCACCTCCCACCAGGAACCAACAATTGGGGTCCTCACTCACACCCCCAATCACAACACGCAACAAAAATAAACCACAAATATAAAGGAAAATAAATCCTTTTCCGCCAGCCCTAGCTTCCCCCCAAAAAAAGAAAAAAAAAGAAATTAGAGACTGCGAGTCCTTCCAGCTGGCCTCTCCCACTCCAATCACGGCCGCTCTACTCCGGCGACAGCTAGGCTCTAGTCGTCTGGCCACGCCCCCTCCAGGTCCACGCTTGCATGCCGTTCAGGTGGCAAATACTGGAGGGAAATAACAGTGCTCTCAGAAGCAGCGATTTCGCTGTGCTATGATGTTCACGCACACACCACACAGCTGGGCACTTCCCTATCGTGCTATCAGCCAATTCTCCACCCTGGGATTTCTGCCCACTTCGGGCCTGAAGACTGAAGACTTCCCACCAGCAATACACGCATAAAACAACGTTCGTTCATTCATCCTTTCCTGTCTCCCCTACCTGTCTTTTTATCAGTCCCCCCTCCCCTCTATGCCCCCAACCAATCGCGTGTGCCCCTTCTGCCACCATTCACATTCACATGCAGTTTTAATCATTCAATCCACATTCACACGCAGTTTTAATCATTCAATCCACATCCGCATGCAAATCCAATCATTCACTCACATTCCTCCCATGGGTCTTCCCCAATGAAGCTCGGTTTTACCTCCCGACAGAAGCAATGTTGAAAAACCAAACTAAAACTGAACCACAGGAGCATGCTGTGCATTGAGCATTGGATGACTTTGTGCTTTGTGAGAATCCACCGTACAGCAAGTTTAGCAAATCATTAGGTGACAGAAAAGGGCAAGGCAAATTTACAGAATGCTATCAGACTGCTGTGGCCATTAGCACGCAGACAGCCACAGTCCACTCTCTTCTGCATAACCAGGTACAGACAAGGTCTATGGCCTAAAATTACCCAATCATCTCTACAGCTCAGAAACCAGCTCAGGAACTCATTAATTCCTTAGGCATTAAAATGCTTGATAGCCTGACCACACAAATAGCCAGGAAATGCATCACTACTGCAGTTAATGCATGCAAGTTATGAATTATTACACCCTCGTTTTTTAGGTGACACATACACACACGCACACACACACTCCCTGAACTCACCCTTTGTTGGTAGTGAAAATAAGATGAGGCCTGCTCTTCTATGTTTCTGTCATAGTACATTTAGATGTTGTTTTAGCTAGATTATTTAATTAATACACATAATAGCAGGGTCCAGATTATGAACCTGTACATGCAATTTGATTTAATACTTATTTTGTTTTTCCAAGTCTCTCCATGCGTGGCCCACTGACTATGGGTGTTTTTTCTTAATCCCTGCTGGGAAAATAGCTAAAAAAAAGTCACATAGACCCCATAACTTTTTTATGATATAAGGCTTATAGTCATTATTGTACAGATTTGGTTTGGTGTAGTGTATATGTCAGACCACTAGGAATAGTGTTCTAACTGTGTGCAAAAGATTATGCGGTTGACCTGAATTTGTAGTGACAAGCGTTTTCAGTTCTTTAACATGGCATACATTTTTGTCACATTTCCATATAGACTGTACTCTGTATGTACCTCAGTGCTGGCCAAGACCAGTTAGATTATTTGGCATCAGTGTAGGCCATGAATGTCTGATTGAGATTGGGATAGCCTAAGACTGGAGGTGAGGTGAAGTGTGCCTTCAGTGTCTGGAATGCATTCTGGCCCTTCGCGCTCCACCTGACCTTTGCTCCCCGATCTCCTCAGTGAGTTGAGTGGGTCTGCGATAACTGATCAAATTAAGCACATACATGCGGTACCAACCGGCCAGACCTAAAAATCACTGGACTTCTTTCAGTATTGTGTGCACTGGTTAGCTACGCACAGCATCATTTGTTTTCTGGATCAAGTAAAGACACCAACATCGACAAGTGACTTCAGTATCTCAGCGATTGTTAGCATTGGAAATAAATCACCCTCACTGTGGGAACTGACACAGCTGTAGTCAACACAGAAGCATGACCCACTATCTTTCTTGGGAACCCATAATGAATGGGAAGACTCAATGATGGCATTCACCAGCATATATTCAATGTGGGTCTTCATCTTCTGCTTTTTTAACTTTCTTTTCTGCAAATTCTCAGCCGCACAACCTGAGACGTAGTTATTATTATTATTATTATTATTATTATTATTATTATCATCTGCATCTAGTTATTATTATTATTCATGTTATTGATTGTGCTAATTTTGTGTACTTAGTATACAATACAGTGCTTGTAATACCAATTCAACTGATTTGAATTTGAAGACTGCCCCGTCAACACACCGTCTCTCCATCACAACCATTCTCTGGAGATGCAGTATCTCATCCAAGTACCAATAAAGTCCATTTAGCTTGAATCATTAACCAGGAGACAGTTATAAAGTGGCACAGCTGCTGCCAATCTCAATGGAAAAGGAATATGAAAGAATGGGAAAAAAGAAAGCTTAAAATGGTTTGTCTCAAGATTATAGAATAGAATGTAATTTACTGTCGCAGGCGATAATTATATAATAACTGTAATTTTGACAAAGCCATGTTCTGTTCCTTTTCAAATGAATGGTCCTCAGACATGGGTCAATGTGCAAGAAGTCTGCTACCTGGACCAAATAATTATTTGTAATACTTTAACCCTTTACATACCAGTATTTCACCTCTATCCAGAACAACATGTTTCATATGAAAGCATGCTTTGGTTAGTAACATTTATTTGAAAATTATCAGGGATCTGAAGGAGTTTTTTCTCATTTTAGCAGCATCTAAACACTTAAAGTTGTTGTTCAAATGTATTTGACACAGATCTGACTGCAATAACGATATACTGCAATACCCAAATGCACCTAACAATTTCATGCCAGTGGCATGCTACATCATTGCAAGCTTCAGTACTATCGTAAACTTCAGGATTGTTGTATGTTTTGCTGAGAATTGGTACCACCATCTAGGCATACAATATGGAACAATATTTCATATCAGTATCTTTTTTCTGCAAGTACCAAACCATTTCTATATAGTATAGAAGAGAGATGCACATGCAAATCATGGCACATGTAGTTATGTCATAATGTATTTAGTTTTTTTATTATATATAGCTATGTCATTGATAATGGTTGCATGGCCTTTACATTCAAAATGTTAAAATCTGAGGTCTCCTATTGAAGCCGTTTCAGCACAAATGTAGATGATTTCAAACCAGATTAATCCTTGAAATGTCATTAAAACATTATACAGTTTCTCACAAAATATAATACATCAGACTTGTAAATGGGCCAGTGCACTGATGAAAAAGCATGTTTCATGTGAATTGACACAATTGAATGAATTGTGAAAAGTTAGCGTGCTATAAAGGTACAGTTCAGTACAATAATGCTGGAAAGGGGAAGCCATCAGAACACACAAATCCACTGTAAAGACAAATTATTCAGAGCCAAAATAGCAGCGACTACAGCAGCCCACTAAAGCATTGCTAAGGCAACCACATTATCTCGCAATTATATTTAGACTCCCACACAGAGCATTTCATAAACATTGTTAGCAGCTAATGTTATCTAAGTTAGATTAGTCAGTTGACCAGTTTAGATTAGTTCTTGTATAGGATAGAACTTTGTACTCTTTATTTAGCGATACATGTTCTCTGTTGTGGGTTGTTCATATAGCAACTGTGGTCACAGAGGTCAGGCAGTAAATAGCAATCACTTAGCTAACAATAGCTAGCTAAGATCTAGCATGTTAGCAGGCTACCTTGTCTGTTTGGACATGAAGAATTGCTCGTTTCTCCTCAATTAAAACTTAGTTCGTTGCTGGTACTTGCAATTTCATTCAGGCAATAGAAGAGTCTTAAAACAGTTCCGTTGGTGAAAGACAAGAGTTTATTCGTGCAGTGTAGCTTCTGGTGGTATCAAGATCTCAAGTCTAACACACCATCATGTAAAAAAGTCACAGGTTAAATACAGTCTCAAACAAAAGGTGTCTGGCCAGGAGGAAGGCTTAATTTCCTCCTTCCCTGGTTCCTGTTTCCCGGCCAGATCAATGACTCTTCAGACATTATAATTTCTATTCACCCAGGGCTGCTTTTCCAAATGGCTCTCGGCACCTGAGTCGGGGGAGATCTCGCACTTGTAAAAGGGTACTTAACACCCAGGTGGAAAACAGGATGAATAGTGGGGGGGATACAGATTTTACTTGAGACTGTAACCAACATGTTGCTTACGGAAAATACAAAAATCTAACAGACACAATAATACACATTGCCATGTTAGTGTCACGGTTCCATGTTATTCATGCCACGTTTTATGTTTCATTCATGTCACGTTTCATTTCATGTCATGTCACTTCTCACCCTCCTCCTTTGAATTTCATGCTGTCACTATCACTGTTCCATGTAAACTGCACATCATTGTTCTTTATCGCCCTCCAGGTCCACTGGGGAGTTTCCTAGACGAGATGGATGCCCTACTCAGTGCCTTCCCTGAGGATGGCACTCCCGTCTTACTCTTCGGTGACTTCAACCTGCCGCTGGAGACCTCTCAGGCCTCTGCATTCCTCCCCTGCTTCAGTCCTTTGACTTCACCATGGCTGAATCCCCATCCACCCACAAGGCCGGTAACCAACTGGACCTGGTCTTCACCAGGAACTGCGCCTCACTCAACATTACGGTATTGCCTCTACATGTGTCTGACCATTGCTTTCTGTCTTTCTCCCTCCCCCTCCCCTCTGTGCCTAAACCATCTTCACCTGCTCCTACTGTCCCTGTCCGTCGCAACCTCCGCTCTCTCTCCCCCGCTGCCCTGTCAGCTACTGTCCTATCTTCCCTTCCCCCTACTGATGCCTTCTCTCAGCTACCTGCTGAGGAAGCATCATCCACCCTACTTCCCTCTCTCTCCTCCTCCTTTGACTTACTCTGTCCTCTATCCACTAAACCTGCTCGTCTCTGACCCCCCACCCCCTGGCTAACCGATTCCATTCGGGCTAACCAACTGAAACTGCGAGCGGCATAAAGGAAATGGAGAAAATCCAAACCTCTCACCCCTCTGTCCTCCTTCTTGCCCCTTCCCAGGGTGTCCGCGGATCCTTGAAAAGTATTAAAAAGTATTAAATTTGTTTATCAACAATAAAGGCCTTAATTGGTCTTAAAATGTCTTAAATCCATCTTTCAGAGGTCTTAAAAATGCCATAGACAGGAAAGATAAAAATGTGGATTTGTCATTTTATGTTTCATTGTGAAATCTGGGGGGAAAATGGGTAACGGGAGATAAAGTCGGAGATTTTTATTTACCGTTTTGTAGCGTCACGCAGACCGGAATGAGCGGAACCAACAGAGGTCCTTATGTTTGCGGGGAACTATTTCAGCAACGGAGTCGACTCTCTCGAGCACAATATTAAAGTTCAACAAGCTAAGTTACCTAACTTAACTTAAGCATTTGCACTCGTTATGAGAAAGTGCAAATTTGATGAGAACTGGCTCGATAACCCAGTGTTTGCGCCATGGTTGGTCCCAGTCAAAGACGATCATGAGGCCCGCTGCAAACTCTGCAAAATAGATTTTAAACTCGGGACGATGGGGGTGAAAGCAGTCGAATCGCACATGCAGAGCCCCAAGCATAAATCGGTTGATAAAACCCGCCTGCAAACGACTAGTATTTCGCATTTCTGTTCGGCCCCTGCCTCCACTTCAGCTGCGCCATCTCAGAGAGGACTATCTGCAACACCAACAACATCTGCACGAACAGAAGTCCGGACAACATTCGGCTCCACGCCGACGCTTGAAGCTGAGGTACGGTGGGTTCTGAACACTGTCACGAAGCACCAGTCCTACAATGGCAATGACGGGGTAGGAGAGTTATTCCATGCTATGTTCCCTGACTCGGAAATCGCTAAAACATTCACATGCGACAAAGAAAACGGCCTACATAGCAAGGTTTGACTTGGCCGCTTATCTCCGAAATAATCTAATCGCGGATGTAAACAAGGACACGTTTGTGTTGATGTTCGATGAGAGCCTCAACCAAACCACGAAAACAAAACAACTGGACCTTCATGTGCGCTACTGGGACAAAGATCAAGTTCGGGTCCAGATACCTGGGTTCGCAGTTCATGGGGCATGGAACAGCTCGAGATCTACTGCACCATTTCAAAGTAAGTAGTGAGAAATTATCTAACGTTAGCTAAAATATTGGAGCACTATAAGCTTGTAAAAAGACAGTACATAAAGTGCTATAAATATGATCAGTGTATTATTAAGATGTTATATGCTTCATATATTATTCTCATTTAATCTTCAGGAATGTGCAGAGCAGATGGACATGCGAAAGCTCCTGTCAGTCTCAATGGACGGCCCAAATGTGAACTTTTAAGTTTCTGGAACTATTGCAGCAGGAGCAATCTGAGAGAATTGGAGAAGAGGGCCACAGAACTGAGATACATGCCCCCCAAGTGACTACACATATGGCAGTTTCAATGCTAGGCCCATCAGTGGTCCATATGTGTAGTCACTTGAGGGCCACAGAACTGAGATACATGCCCCCCAAGTGACTACACATATGGCAGTTTCAATGCTAGGCCCATCAGTGGTCCATAAGGCAAAATTAAATCTGAATCGCAATAGGCTGCTGTTTCATTTTTACAATAAAGAATAGAAGCAGGGAAGAGACCACAGCCAGGGTTGGGAGGGTTACTTTGTAAATGTAATTAGTGCCTGAATACTGATTACACGGCTCTGAAAGTAATCCGATACGAATACAGTTACATGTCTCAAAAAAGTAACGTAATCAGATTACTTTTAGAATACTTTTGGATTACTTACTTTTTCCATCACAGATGGGTATGTTTTGGGGTACAGGAGACATTGGGAAGCTGTTATAGGCCTATAGCCAAAGGTGGTGCTACTTAGTACTAAAAGGGTGCTCAAACTTTTGCACACGCCATGTTCACTTTTTTTATTTGATCAGTAATACATTTAAATAGTTATTATGCATTACACTTTGAAAAAGGATGTCATGTTCAACTTTCCACTGTGTTGAGGTCAGGTCAGCTTCTGTTCATTTAATAATAAATACTAATACATTTGAGATGTCAATTTAGCTAAATATATGCAACATTGTATCTGCATTTTTGTTGTAGTAAATCGTCATTAACATGTTATGGAATTAGAATGGACAGATTCAAAATTAATCATAATAAAAAGCAAAGGGATATTGAAAGGCAAGTTCTTTTACTGTTTTGATGGCTAATCATGAGCATAACTCAAACACAGCATCTGAAACAATGTAATAACTTTTGAAACTTTTTTGGCACTGGAATAACAGCGACTTGTAAGGGATATGGCTTAGAAAAGTGCCAGTGTTATGGCTGTGTAGCGGCGAATGCTCGGCAGTGCATAACGTAATTGATGTATAGTAGAGTACAATTGTCTACCAAATTGGGAGAAAACTGGGAAAAATAAAAAGAATAAAATAAAATGCCATTGTTTCAACAATAAAGAAAGCAGTATAACATTAGCAGAGCAGTTATTGCGATGCCTCAAACCGTAGGCTAAGGTCAGGTAACAGCAAATTACTGCAGAACTGTGTTCATTAAACTGAAGGTTAGCTAACGTTGACTTACTCCAAGTGCTTTTAAGATTCGAAGTCCAGTCCTTTGATGCTGACAGTATCTTTATTCCTGGAAGACACAAGTTACACTGGACCGACAGATTTTTCCCATGTTCTTCTTTAAACTGGAAATTGTGTCGATAACGCCACAAACTAAAAGCTGACTTTTCTTCCATCTTGTCCCTATCAATGTTTGTCTGAGTGTGGGCGCTTTTTTTAAACGCATTTTTTTTAACGCAGTTTTTGGTTCTGTGCAGCGGCTGTAGTTTTTCGTGAGCTGTGTGATGATAATCATGTAGGCGTGATAATTTCATGCTGTAACTTTAGTAATGAATATCAGCTCATTAATGTTTGTAAGGAAAACATTCCACCAAGAATTCCAAGAAGTAATCCAAAATGTATTCACTTCAGGTTTATTAAAGTAACTGTATTCAGATTATTTGTTTTTCAAATGTAACGCGAGCTGAATACAGTTACTTGATTTTTGTATTCTGATTACGTAACGCCGTTACATGTATTCCGTTACAACCCAACCCTGACCACAGCCAGTGGGGGCACCAAGACCAGTTAGGTCACATTACGCTAAAAATTTTTGCAGGGGCAGCAGGCCAGACACTGGTGAAATTCCTGCCCTGGATGACACTGAATGTATTTGGATGTTTTAATTTATTATTTTCTATTTTTGTTATTTATGTTTGTGTCACCCTTTGTTTCATCCAATCCAGTTACCCTTTATGTTTTAATAAACATCTTTGGACAAATTTGTCCCTAAACCTAAACTAATTGGTGTCGTTGCGTGATTTTTGCCATTTTGTTATCGTGAAATTGGTATTAAATTTCATTCTGAGTGGCATTAAAAAAGTATTAAAAAGCCTTAAATCTGACTTGGCTAAACCTGCAGATACCCTGCCTTCCTGACTCAGACATCCTTCAACTTGTTCTCTCCCACCGTCCCACCACCTGCCCTCTTGATCCCATTCCTTCCCTCTCTTCCAGTCCATTGCTATGGACATCCTCCCCTTTGTCTCCAATGTCATTAACTCCTCTCTTTCCTCTGGCTCTGTCCCCTCCTCCCTCAAATGCGCTCATGTTGTCCCCCTCCTCAAAAAACCCTCTCTGAATCCTGCTGTCATCTCTAACTACCAACCTGTCTCTCTCCTCCCATTCCTTTCCAAAACATTAGAGCGGGCTGTCTATAATCAACTGTCCGCTCATCTCTTACAGAACGACCTGCTTGATCCCAACCAATCTGGGTTCAGAGCAGGCCACCCACAGAGACTGCTCTCCTTGCGGTCACTGAGGCTCTTCACGGGGCTAAGTCCCGATCCCTTAGCTCCGTCCTCCTCCTCCTCGACCTGTCGGTGGCATTCGACACCGTGGACCGCCGGATCCTGCTCTCATCTCTCGTCGAGATGGGAATCTCTGGATCTGCGTTGACATGGTTTGAGTCCTACCTGGCTGACCGGTCCTACCAGGTGGCCTGGAGAGGATCCTCTCCTCTCCCCACACCCTCTCTACCGGAGTCCCACAGGGCTCGGTGCTAGGCCCCGTCCTATTTTCTCTGTACACCAAGTCACTTGGCTCTGTTATTTCTGCTCATGGTTTTTCCTATCACTGTTATGCTGATGACACTCAACTGTTTCTCTCCTTCCCTCCATCTGATACCCAGGTCCCAGCACGGATCTCTGCATGCCTGGCTGACATCTCCGTATGGATGTCCACCCACCACCTGAAGCTGAACCTGGGGAAGACAGAGCTGCTCTTCCTCCCAGCGAAGGGCTCCCCGATGATTGATGCGTCAATCACCGTGGAAGGCTCCATAGTGTCTCCGTCCCAGTCTGCCAGGAGTCTTGGGGTAACCCTGGACAACCAGCTGTGCTTCTCATTATTACATTACATTATAGGCATTTGGCAGACGCTCTTATCCAGAGCGACGTACAACAAAGTGTTAACCGTAGTCAAGAACAGTTTAGCTGAAAGCCACCCTAGTGGGAAGTACAATTCCTGGGTGCTAGGAGCAACCACATAGTTAAACTAGGACCCTGTAGGTAAATCTGTAGCCACAATTCAGAGGTAGCAGTAAAGCACTCAATGCAGGAAATAATGCCTAAGCCTAATACAATACATAAACAAGTAGACGTGTAAACTAAGCGACTATGTCCCTAAGTTAACAAAAACCGGACTACGGGAGAGGTGCACCCTGAAGAGGTGAGTCTTCAGTCGACGCTGAAGGTGGCCAGGGTCTTAGCTGTTCTGACTTCCACCGGAAGGTCATTCCACCATCGTGGAGCCAGAACCGACAGGAGACGTGACCGGGAAGCGCAGGTTCGGAGGGGAGGTGCTAGGCGCCCTGAGGTAGCAGAACGGAGAGGTCTGGCAGGTGTGTAGGGTTTGAAGATCTTGGTGAGGTATGTTGGGGTTGATCCCTTGACTGCCTGGTATGCTAGGACCAATGTCTTGAATTTGATGCGAGCTATAACAGGCAGCCAGTGGAGGGTAGTGAGCAGGGGGTGACATGGGAGTGTCGAGGAAGGTTGTAGATCAGACGGGCCGCAGCGTTCTGGATGAGTTGCAGGGTCTGATGGCAGATGCGGGAAGGCCAGCCAGAGCGAGTTGCAGTAGTCCAAGCGGGACAGTACCATTGCTTGGACCAGGAGCTGGGTAGAGTACGTGGTAAGGAAGGGACGGATCCTCCTGATGTTATACAGGAACAATCTGCACGCCCGGCTTACCGCTGCAATGTTCATTGATAGGGACAGCCTGTTGTCCATCACCACACCGAGATTCTTCGCGCAGGGTGATGATGTCACCAGGGTGTCACCTAGAGAAATGGTGTCTTCTCGAGCCATATTGCAGTGATCACTCGGACCTGCCGTTTCTCCCCTCCACAACATCCGGAGGATCCGATCGTTCCTCACCCAAGAGGTCACTCAACTCCTGGTCCAGGCCCTGGTGATCTCACGTCTGGACTACTGCAATTCCTTGCTGGCAGGCCTTCCGGCCTGTGCCATCAAGCCACTGCAACTAGTCCAGAACGCTGCCGCTCGCCTGGTGTTCAACCAGCCGAAGTTCACCCACGTCTACTCTCCTCTGCACTGGCTCCCCATCGCAGCACGCATCAGATTCAAGTCACTGGTGCTTGCTTTTCAAGCGGCCAGAGGTACTGCTCCCCCATACCTCCAGTCACTCATCACTCCCTACACCCCCGCCCAGACCCCTCCGCTCCGCCTCCGCTGGCAAACTGACTGCCCCATCCCTCCGGGCGCCTGGCAGCCGCTCCTCGCGGTCTCGCCTCTTCTCTGTCCTGGTCCCTCGCTGGTGGAACGACCTCCCGCAATCGGTCAGGACTGCGGAATCACTTCCAATCTTCCGCAAGAGACTCAAAACCCACCTCTTCAGACTCCACTACCACTGAACACTGTCCATCTAGTCAATCTGTCGTCACCACTGTTTACTTGTTCTACACTTTAAAAAAACAAACAAACAAAAAAACCCACTAACCTTTTCTTTCCCAGTGTTACACTTATGATACGCAGACACCTGCAATGATGTCTATTGCTGTTTTACTGCACTGATCTTGTGCGCTAACTATGATTGTTCTTACCTTGTATTAATGCACATCTTGTAAGTCAGTCTGGAAAAATTTTAAAAATGTACATCTTATCATATTCACAACAGGAAAAAAGAAAACAAAATCGAATCCTACTTTAAAGAACCCAGTTAGTTCATCTGAGATTTTAAATATGAATGAACAGAATCAGGCAAAGCAGAATAATAGATTGTCTTCAAAGCCTCACAGAAAAGGGCAGGACTATAGTTTTGTTTATTCCATAAAAACTTGTTTTAAAGAATACGGAAACATTTCTTTACTTCAAATTCAAATCCATTTTCAGCTCCAGACACATCATTTCTGAAACTTCAGAAGAGATACTCTGCAGTGCTCTTTAAATCTCTTTGAGTGAGTGCCCTGTTGATCCAGCTTTTGGGGTCAACCCTGCTAATTTCACCCTCACGGGGGAACATAAAGGGACGATCCAAGAGCCATGACCCAGCAACATTAATGCTGATTCTTGATTCCAGATTCTAGAATCTTTGTGGATAACAAAGTTGATTTGCACACATATTTTGTTCCAAATTCCTCTGCTTTTATGTTTGGCTAGTGTTTTTTTTAAGTCAAGTAACTGTGAGAAGTGATCATTCACAATCACCACTTACAGTCACCTTGTCAAATATGAGCATATACAGTATAAATGATAATTGAAGAGAATGGACATAGCCTCTGATTTTCATAGCATGATTAGCTAATAACAGGATCCAGGGTGCATATTTTTCTATGATGTACATGCATAGAGAAAGTGCTTAGATTCAAGATACAGTATGTGAGTGAAAAAACATATTTGAATTTCTCATTATTAATCAAGGCATAGTCTTATTAATAAAGTATAACAGACGCTACTGCATTTTGATTAAGGGTTCTAAAATGTCAGTCTAAAGGTTATAAAAAAAGGTCTATAACATGTCTACATAGATATAAAATTATATAACCTGGTTAGATGGCTCAGATCTTAAAGAACATTTTACTAGGGAGTACTAGCTGGTGGCTCATAGCTGTGTTTACGTGTTAGTTGATGAGTTGTTTGCTAGCAATAATAAGTGTGGGTTAGTTAGCTTTCTGTGAGAGTTCATTATAAATCACAGCTGTAGACCACAGTTTATTTTGATAGCTTTTCTCGTGTAGTGGAGTGTTCTGAATGACATTTTCCTTAAAAAGTTTTCTGATGGTATTTAATAGAGATTGTAACAATCATATAATCACTCTCTTCATCAATCAAGATAACAAATTAGCCGGATTCATGATGCTTCTCTGTGGAGAAACATTCAGTTGTTCCAACAATCAGTAAACAACAAACCCTTATTGGTTTTCAATTATTACATTTGTGCCCGTATGAAAATATGTGCCAAAAAATGACCACTCCTTCTAAGGTGATCTCAGCTGGTACAGACCACCGGACAACAGATGTAGATAATACCAGTGAGTTGTTCAGTGAGTTGTTCATTATTTTGCTGTCTCTTCTCCAGGGTATGCAATATCACCTCACCTGTTTATTGTTGTGAATCAGCAGAGAAAATGTGATTAAACAATGGGAGTGAGCCGCAGACCACTGGCTGTACTCCTGATTAAAATCTGATGAGAGATTCAAGGGGCACCTGAAGAATGTTTGGACTGACAACATTCCCTGATTTAAAGCATATACTACAGGATAAGATGTCCCCTGCATTCAATAACCAAGTCAAGATCTTCTCGAGTGTGTTTGAAATTTGCTCTGAGCAACAGACTCCTGTGTTTGGGGAAATAAACAGCCCGACTCCATTTCACAGGGATTTAGGGAAGATCTTATTAAGATCTTAAGATCGCATTGAATATTGCATGGGCTTTGTAAGGGTTCAGCATCAATCGGGAATCCCAAGTGGATCATGCATGGTGGGTATGGATTCTGTCTGGGTCCGATCCTTTATCTCCACCTTCTACCCTACAACTTCTAAGTGAAGAAAAACATTAATTTAAAATAAAATGTAGAATACCTTGGATTGATAACCCATGTCATGTGCTGAGGAAAACCATAGAATATCAGCTTAGGGCATTGTGGTTTCGTGTTCAAATCCTGGACGATTGCCCTTGAGCCAAACTCCTCTCCTCATAATTGTAATCATAATTGAGACATAATTGTAATGTGTGTTGCAGAAGCTGTGTATATTGCATAAAATGTAAATTTCCTCTTAATAAATTGATTTGCTATGCAAATACCATAATTATGCAGCTGCAACTGTGTGCCACTCTGTCTGGGGACATTTTCTGACAGTTTGGAGCAGACATACTTCAAACAAATGTGTGAGTTACGGCTTGTAAACAATATCCACAATGCAGGAAGAGGATGAAAAATTCAGCTACCATTGAATAGATAAACACTGGCAGCTATTTCATTTAAATGCTATCGGAACAACTTGGGCCCGGCCTACATTACATTAACACATCCATCCAAAGGCTTATACTAAATTTAAAAGCTTATCAACAGAACCTGTCTGCGGATGCAATACCATTTCAGACAGTTACAGCCAGTGCAAAGAATGTTCTTTTTTTCCATTTATTCAATTTTACAAATGCATAATTGACAAATGCATCATTGTAGAAATCATTGCTGATTATGCCAAGTGATTTATCAGCAACCCTTATGATCAGAATGCACAGTTTAGGAACTTCCTCTGAAAAATGATAATATGGTCAGCTGTCCCAAACAACAATAAGATTAAAAAAACAACCGGCTGAAACAACTCACAGTTGTTGGATCCAACCCCAACTTTTGCGGGTTATTGTAATATTTGATATTTGATATCCGATATTACTATAAAAAAAACAATCCAGGCAACAGAGCATTCTTTTCAAGATACCCTTGAAATTATAAAATTCCCAGCACTTTTTCTGGTAAGCATAAAATCCTTGAGGCTGATAGGCTGGCCTTCCTCTCCGAGCATATCCACATCTAAGTCTTGCTGGACTTATTCTTCCATTATCTTACCCCCACCTTACTCTCCCTGACCCTCTAACTCAATTACAGAATTGAAATAAAAAAACAAATGTCAGCTGGCTTTAGAGATTCTTTCTATACATTGCCTCTGACCTCCACATGGCAAATCCTTCCCTCGCTCAAAGGGAAAATAAGAGTATTAGGCAGTTTTAGTCAAATAGTGCCATTGTGCTCTCAAAACTCTCAAATTAGAAAGAAACAGAATAGTCTAGTGAGTTCATCTCTGCCCTGCAGAAGGAGCAGTTTATAACCACACATACACATACACTACCGGTCAATAGTATTAGAACACCCCTTTTTTCCATTTTTACTGAAATTAAACTACTAGAGGTAAAAAAAAAAAAAAAAAGTTTAGGTTACCAAAAACTGAAAAATAATGGGCGGCACAGTGGTGCAGTGGATAGCGCTGTCGCCTCACAGCAAGAAGGTCTCGGGTTCGAATCCAGGCCGGGGGCCTTTCTGTGCGGAGTTTGCATGTTCTCCCCGTGTCCGCGTGGGTTTCCTCCGGGTACTCCGGTTTCTTCCCACAGTCCAAAGACATGCACGTTAGGCTAATTGGAGAGTCTAAATTGCCCGTAGGTATGAGTGTGTGAGTGAATGGTGTGTGTGCCCTGCGATGGATTGGCGACCTGTCCAGGGTGTATTCCTGCCTCTCGCCCGGAACGCATGCTGGGATAGGCTCCAGCCCCCCGCGACCCTGACCAGGAATAAGCGGCTTAGATAATGGATGGATGGATGGATGAAAAATAATGTACATTTCTGAGTTATAAAAAAAGGCCCATTTCAGGGAACAAGTAATGGGTTAACGTGGGTTAACAGTCACTCTGTGCAAGTCGCCGACTCTGGATCCAGCAAAAGAGCCCCAGACCATCATCCTTCCTCCTCCATGTTTGACAATTGGTGTCACGCACTGAGGACCCATCCTCCCGCCTACTCGACGGCCTACAAACACCTTTCAAAATTAAAAGATTTCAAATTTGGATTCATCGGTCCATAAGACCTTATAGTCTTCAGTAGTCCACTGGCAGTGCTTCATGGTCCAGGCAAGCCTCTTTTTCTGATTTTGCCATCTTGGCAAAGCAATGGCTTTCTTACTGCCACTCGACCTGTCAAACCTGCAGCTCAAAGTCTTCTCTTCACAGTTGAAACTGAGACGTCCTTACTTTGACCAGTGTTAAGCTGTGCTTGAAGCTGTTGTCCTGTGAGCCGCCTATCATGCAAGCTGTTGACTCTCAGACATTTTCTTCTGATTTGTTGTGGCTTTGGGTTGTCTCCAGTTTCCAAGTGCCTTTTGATGGTGTAGGAAACTACTCACTGCCAAAAAATGTACATTATTTTTCAGTTTTTGGCAACCTAAACAGTTTACCGCTTACCTTTGTACCATTTCAGGTTATTTCCTGGACTTGAACTGCTTAAATTTCAGTCAAAACTGGAAAATGGGGGTGTTCTAAAACTTTTTACCGGTAGTGTACATACACATACACGCACGCACATGCACGCACATACACACATATACGCACGCATGCACACACAGACACATACACACATACATACAAAACACGTGTAAAAACACACCCATTCACACACACACACACACACATGCATGCACACACAAACACACACATGCAAGCGCAGTGATGCAGCAGCTTGGAGCACCTTGCACAATGTCTGTGGTGCTTCACCCTTGGAAAGCTGTCTACTGACCCAGAGATTATCACAGCTGAACCTCCTCATCTCCTCATCAGCTGTGCTGATGACTATGTGGAAGGAAAATGCCTACTAGGGCACTACACAGACTACATTCTTCAAGCATGCACTGACATTTTCAGATCTCATTGAAGGTGTAAGCGGTACATTACTTTAAAATTCAGAGTAGTGCAGTGCGGGACATCATTTTTCACAAAAGCGGACCTGGGATCAGTGATCTGTACACATTACTTAGAAACATTTGTATTCACACGCTAGGTTAATCTTCTATCTTCAATGGCTTCCTGTGGAGGGCGTCGGTCTCGGCAACATGGGAGTGGCAGGGTTGCCTTTGGTTTTTCTTGTTGTGGAGGCGTTTGGAGCAGGGATACTTTCTGGGGGCAGGTTTGGCACTCTCACAGGGTGTGAGCATGAACTGTCGACCGGAAGGTTGTTCCAAAGGCCATCATTGATTTAATTATGATTTAATTGATGTTAATTGGTAAGTGATTATTCACTTATTCACAGTTTGTGTGTGAGAATGTGAGTGGGTGTGGTCTGTCAATTGTTTTGTGTTTGGTGATTAGGTGTGTGAATGTTGGACCAGTGATTGCCTCACGAGTCCCACCTGAGCCAGGCAGAAAGTAAGCCTATTTAAGAGCAGGTGGGGCGAGTGTGGAATCAGTTAATCATGTCATTCATGTGTGCGTATTGAGTTGTTGATTGTCATTGTGTGTGGCTTGAGAGTTAGTCTTTGTCTGATCATGTGTGTGTGTGTGTGTGTGTGTGTGTGTGTGTGTGTGTGTGTGTGTGTGTCTGTCTGTGTGCGTGCATGCGGGAAAGAGAGAGAGGGTGCCCTGAAAGAGGGTCCGCCTCTCGCCCTCGGTGTGATCATGAAAGAGAGCGAGAGGGTGCCCTGAAAGAGGGTCCACCTCTCACCCTTGGTGTGATTGGAGAGCGAGAGGGCGCCCTGAAAGAGGGTCCGCCTCTCGCCCTTGGTGTGATTGGAAGAGAATTCACACTCAGGCAGTGGAGAGTGTTTCTGGACAACGGCCCGAGAACTCTCACTGAAAGAGTGGAGAGTGTCTCGGGGCTGGTTGCCAGAGAACTCTCACTGTGAGGAGTGGCGAGGGTCTCGGTGTGTTTAGGGTAAAAGAGAACTTGGACTGGAAAGTTTGAGTGTCTCTGTATGCATGGGTTTGGGGAAGCACTTGAAAAGTCACTGGATATGTGTGTGCCTGGGGAGGTTCTAGGGGATGGAAGAGGCGCAGTGTAATGTTAAGTTTGGATTATTTTAGTTTGTTATTTTAGTTAGTTGTTTTTGCCCGAAAGCTCCGCGGCAAGTAGGGTGAAGACTTTGTGTTTGTTTTATGTTAACCTGCTCTCCCACTGTCTCCCTCCCATGTCTGGGGGGAGAGACAGGAAAAAATAAAATAAAATCCGGTCCGTGGACCAAAGAATCCACTCCATCTCCAGACTGCTCTGTTCCCGTCCAGGGATTGTCACGTGGCGTGTGACACTTCCCTTTCAAAACTGGATTTCTAATGGTGGTTTGGATTGATATGTCATCATGTTTTCTTTCAGTCACACTTTACTGAATACAAAAGTGGCCATCTGCTAATGAATAATGGATAAGTATGATAAATAGCCCCTTTTCTGCTTAAATGTGGGCTCCCTACTCAATACCCCGGAGAACACCTTGGAGAACAGCTGTAATTATATTTTATAATATTTACATTTTGGATAATACCATATGGGATAATACTGTATGTAGTAATATTCTGGGCAGCAACTTCTGAGCACTCCCACATATCTGCCAACTGAAAATGTTAACTGCGCTTTGATTTGGGCTTGTCCAAAAAAAAATTGTCAGAGGAAACTGGTGGGTTGTGAGGTGCATGTGAAACATTACACATTGGGGCCTGGATTCAATCAACATTTATCAACTTTTGCTTTTAAATAGTAAAATTTGCCTGAAAATCAACCAATAAATGCCTAAGTGACAAAATTACTGTTTTGCATCTCTAGACTAAAAATTTGTGTTTTGAATTGAAGAGGGCAGTCCACAATGGGAATGGTCAAATATCGCCCAATATGTTCACCAATCTTATAAAACACTATAGATAAAACATGTTAATGGATTTTATTTGAAATAGTTATTAGGGGTGCCAATAATTGTGATATATATTTTTTATTGTTAAAGAAAATATGTTTCTCGGAAACAATTGTATTAGTTCAAAATTATACTGTAAGTACTGAAAACAGAAGTGTGAGTAATTGTGACACATCTTTTGGGGGAAAGAAATACTATTATTACTAAATACTAAATACTATATTATTAAATATTAATTGTATTAGTATAAAATAATATAATTTCCTTTTTTGTATTGTTTATTTTATACAGCCTTCTTTTTCAAGGGTGTGAATAATAACTCCTTAATAATCATTAAACACGTCAGAATTTATATTTCCACAAAATACTTGAAATATTAATGCAATTAATTGTGCAGAATACTCTAGTCCATAACATATATGATATGCTCTAATGTTAGTAGTTTAAATAACTTTTACTTTGAAAATTGTATTTTGATCTCAAAAGCGGGATTGCTTTATCCCTAAAATGCTGCATTAATCAAGTATAATGATATTCCTGAATTCAATTATTTTCTTGGAGAATATTACATTTAATTAATTTCATAGTATAAAGTTGGAGACAGGCAAATGTTTTGGACAGAAGCTCTCTTGCCCTTTACAAAAAGCTCCTGCCTTCTGCCCAGGCACCTCAGATTTCAGGCCACACCTTTTCCTGTTTTGTGGATTTTCAGTCCTTATGAGCATAAGTTGGATCCTTGTGAGGATAAAATAAATAAATAACTAAACCCCTTGAATTTGACTGTAGAGTTGTTTTGCAATAAGGAGTGGAGCTGGAAGGTCTCCCTGCATATTCATGCACAGCAAACAGGAAGCACCACCAGCATGTGGTATATTGTCTAACAGATGGCTAGATTTATCTTATGTGTATTTATTATTATTGTTGTCTGTATGTGTGTGTGTGTGTATGCATGTGTGTGAGATATAGAGAAAGAGTGTCAGTGAAATTGTTGATGGGATTTTAATTATTACACGTGCATGTGTAATAATAATAGTAATACTACTAATAATAATGATTATGTTATTATAATTCTAATATCATCAACCATTTAATTTAGTAGATTATCTGGTTCAGTCCTACTTACATGGCCATCATGGAAATATATCAAATACAGTGCAGTTACAGGGATAAGGCATAGGTAATAGCAAGTAATGTATCAGTGATTTGATTAAGAGTCAAACTGAATAGTAATATATGTACAGTAACTATTTTTGTAGCGTGCACATAGTGCTGTAGAGGGATCTGTGGAAGGCGTCGGTCTCAGCAGCTAATCAGGACGATTAGCGGCCACGCCTACTGGCAGAGCAGTAAGCGCACACAGTCTATAATAATTACAACTGTGTGCTTTAAGACGGGTTCCCTTCAGTAGGAGGCGTTTGAGAGGTCAGACCCTTGATTGATAAAACCACAGGAAAAGTGAAAGAAAAGTGAAAGAAAAGTCAAAGAAAAGGGTATTTTCATTTAGTTACCCGAAAGCTTCTAATCAGGACGATTAGCGGCCACGCAACTAGGTAACGGGTTTGTTTGGGTTTATTAGTGTTTATTATTTTACGCTCCGGGTTTTGTTGGGTTTATTAGTGTTTATTATTTTAAAAGGCACACACCTGTCTAAGATCCCACAGTTGACAGTGCATGTCAGAGTAAAAACCAAGCCATGAAGTCCTAGGAACTCTCCATAGACCTCCGAGATAGAATTGTGTTGAGGCATAGATCTGGGGAAGGGTATAAAAACATTGCTAAAGCATTGAAAGCACCCAGGAGAACAGTGGGCTCCATCATTGTGAAATGGAGTAAGTTTGGAACCACCACAACTCTTCTTAGAGCTGCCCGTCTGGCCAAACTAAGAAACCGGGCAAGTGTGAAATTATTCATTCTTATCCTTCTGGTCAAAGAAAGAGACAGGGATGGGGGTGAAAGCAACAGTCTCTGTGTACAGCCATCACTTCTGCCTGACCCAGTCTTCCTGTGGCCCATTCGCATATGTTATTACAGCAGGTCAGTGCCCAAACATCCAAAAGACAACAAGGGTGTAGACGCACAGTCTCGACCAGACAGCGGTCAGCCCTCTCTAGGCCTTGTGCCACAGCTATCATGCCTTTGCACATTGGCGTTTACCGAGATATGTCAGAGTGCACTGTGACTGCTGTTTTCTGGTTTAGGATCACAGTAAGTTCAAAACAAAGTTATCTTTCTGATAAGGGGGTGCACAACGTGGGCCAATTCATTTTGGGATTTAATGCCAACTTCTGCTCTTAATTATTATTAATCATGTATTTGATTAGACATTTTTCATCAATTCAGGAGCTATAGCTGCACATCGATGGTGAAAATGTTTTACTGTGGTCCGATATAGGAGGGAATCAACATTAGTGTATACAGCTGTTTAGAAAATTAAGCCAGTGTAATCGGTTGTTATAAAAACCAGCATACACACCAGTCCTCCAGGCCTGGAGTTGTCCACCCCTGTTCTACAGGGAGCCTCATCAAAGCAGACTTAACCATACAGCTTCCTCTGTATGATTAAAACCCACAACAGAAGCCATCTACCACTGGATGCATGCTGATCATAAACAAACAACTCCATGAATATTCATTAAAGACTAAAAACACACAAGCATGCAGAAGCAGCCAACAGCAACTCAAAGAGACACTACACTTCTGCTGATAAATCGATCAGAGACTACCACACTCAGGTAAATCTAAAAATGGGGAAAATGAAAGCAAGTTTTATCTACAATCCTTTGAAAAGAGCCAGCGAATGGTGGCCTAGTGAAAGAAGAGATGAAGGGGACTCACGGTTGTGAAGTCGCGGTGGCTGCATTCCTGTCCCTGGAAGCGGCAGTAGAGCATCATCTCCTCCAGGTCATGGCCCACACGCTCGGTGAACTCCTCCATGCTGAAGGGTTTGGGCTTGTAGCCCGTGAAGTTGGCACGTCCCGCCAAGAACTCCAGAACCTCGGGCTCAGCCAGGTGGGGGTCCTGCACGCGCAGGTGCACGTCCAGGAGTGCCAGCAGCTCACCAGCATGGTACAAGTCATTGCGGGTGAGATTGGCGAAGCGGTAGGGGTTGAGGTTGCAGACGGTCACTACAGGGAAGACCAGGCTCCCGGAGACCACGGCGTCCATGCTGAGGATGTGTGGATAAGAGAAGAAGAAGGCCAAGCGTTCAGCACTCTCCAGAGCCAGCAGGGCCAGCGAGGCCAGGAGGGTGGCTGCCCACAGCAGGTGGCGCAGCGTGAGGGGCCCATACGCAAAGACGAAGCGCAGGCCGTGCAGTGTGCTGCGGTAGGCGAACAGTTGCCAGGAGGAGGGCCAGAGGTTGTCCCCGCTGACCTCGCTCCCGCAGCTCTCTTTCAGGTCCATCATGGCGCCGCCCCCTCTGCCACACCCCCCTCGAGCCTGGGAGCCCTGGCCTAGCTGCTGTACTGCAGGAGAGAGATAGAGAGAGGGAGGAAATTAGTGATGATGATCTCTGTCCCCTTCCTCACTTACTCGTTACAGAGAAAGGGAGATAGAAAGACAGGGAGAAAGGACACCCCCCTACATTTTCCTTCCCCTTACATCAATCAACTCACCCACTACCCCTTGATAGTTCCTCATGTTGCCTATTCCCCCTCCTCTCTCTTTCTCCCTCTCTCTCTCTCTCCACAACTCTTTCCCTCTCCTCTTAGAGTGAGGGGAAAAAAGCTAAAAATGGAAAGGGGGTGTTGAGGAGAGAACGACTCTGTGGTGGATCCAACGTGAAAGAGATAGTAAGACATTCAAGTCTTACGCCAGTCAAAGACACTTCTAATCTCTTTTTCAAATATGAACACATACATACACGCACACAGAAATACAAACATACACACTCTCTCATATGCACAGCTCTCTCTGGTCCTCCCTATTTTACTGATGACTAGTTTAAGCACCTTTCGTTCAGCCAAACAAAATGACATCCAGCCTGCGAGTGTGTATGCGTGCGTGCGTGCTTGTGTGTGTGTGTGTGTGTGTGTGTGTGGGAGAGGGGGTTGGGGGAATGGAGCTTGATGTTCAGCACCGCCAGTTAGTCGAGCATGCCAGTCCTGACTCCTCCTGCTTCTCTCTGGCCAGCTGCCGCTGCTCGCTCTTTTCTTCCCCACTCGTCAGCGGAAGCAGCGAACAACAGTGGAGAGAGAAGGCATGCACACACACACACACACACACACACAGAGTGCGTGAGAGAGAGAGAGAGCACACACACACCACTCTATACAGGAGACTCCATCTGAATATTTTTCTATTGTTTTTTCTCACGCTCTTGTCCACCCTCCCCTTATTCCACCTCAAGCAACTAAATGAATGAGAGATTGATGCAGTTAGTTGGAGATGAATAGTGGGATGTGGGGTGGCACACACAAGGAAACAAAAGATTGGGTAAGACAGGGAAGGAAAAAGGGGAGAGAGGAGAAGTTAGAGGGAAGAGAGGTGATGACAGAAACTGTCGCTGATGTCATGGCGGGAAACGTACGAGTATGCCTTGCCATGTGAGGTGGGCAAACCCCAAACACTGGAAAGCAGTGAGGATGAGAAAACCCATGGCAGGACACTGAAAGACGCTGATGGACGGGTAAAGGTAAATCGATAAATGTCCATCAGTCCATTGATCCAACATGTCAGAGACACTAGCGATAGATAGATGGGGTGGGAGCATCGGCATTGCGTGTTGTAGCAGGGTGGCAGGGGTGGCCACCATGCCAGGTGGTGAGTGGACCAAACCAAAAAAAATCCAATAGGCCAACAGCCACTTTATTATCTTTATACAAAGAAAATAAAACAAAACACAAAAATACAGCAGTTAAATCAAAACTATGCAATGGAGGGAAACGGCAACCGAAAACCCACACTTCTGCCTCCATGCCATGAAAAACTTCCTTCAGGCATGGCAGGCTGTGCTTTTATAATGGCCTAACGAAGGTAATGGCTCACAGCTGAGTTGATTGCTCATTAGCCAAAGGTGAGCCTACCTGTAAGTGAGGCTACTGCTGTTCAAGGTCTTGTAGTACTCTCCAAGCTTTGGGAGGGAACAGGAGCACTTGACAGCAGCTAAAAGGGAGGCATAGCCCTCTCTAGTGTCACAGTGTATAAAGGGATCGAAAGGGAGAGATGGGGAAGTGGTAATTTGGTCATGCGTTCACAAAATAATAAAGTTCAGAGACTGAGAGAGGCAGATGGGGCACAGACAGTGGGCAGCTATGTGTTTAAAGCATACTCACAGAGTCTCTTCCTGTCCTGCTCTGCTATCAGGTCAACAGCCCCTTCTTTCTTCACACCCACACTCACACAACAGACAGATGTTCTGTCTTCCTCAGAAGATATGTAGCTCTTCAGAGCAGACTTTAGATACTTTACCCCTTTAGATACCAGTAAAATTCCTGCAAACTACTGACAATTTAAAAGGGGGAAAAAAATTATTTAATAGGATTGTACATCAGGGTTATTCAAGTCTACTCTTGGCCCATGTGGCCCGTTGATCAAAATAAAAAAAGAATGTGCAGGTCTGCATCTGCACAGTGTCAGCATACCTCCCACTAGTGACAGAATAATAAGCA
The DNA here is from genome assembly GCA_029706075.1 of Aldrovandia affinis. Classification (NCBI taxonomy): domain Eukaryota; kingdom Metazoa; phylum Chordata; class Actinopteri; order Notacanthiformes; family Halosauridae; genus Aldrovandia; species Aldrovandia affinis. The sequence goes on from JAINUG010000176.1 coordinate 1,279,372, forward strand.
ATATCTATGCATATTTTAAGGCCTCTACTTTGTTGACCCATTTTTTACAAAGAATCTGGTCCCCTGGAATAAGTAGTTGAAGAACCCTGTTGTACGTGTTTGCTAGTAACATTTTTAGCTGATTTGTCAAGGATCTGCAGGAGTGTTTTCAAATTTTACCCACATCTAAATCTAAAGTATTTCAGATAAATATTTTAAACAGGTCTGCTTCAAAGAGCTTAACATGTGCTAAGGTGTGCATACAATCATATAAGAGCCACCTGACATACAGAGTTTTTGAGCAATGACACAGTGACTTACTTAGTGAAACATCGTAAAACAATCCAATTCAAAGGACTCAGTTGAGTCCTTTTATAGGACTAGTGTCTATGGTTGAGCCAAACTGTAACTGTGAAACAAAACCCTACCTGGTTAAATAAAGGTATTTAAATTATATGTGTTTTTAGATGTTTGAAAGGCATCTTCCTCCACACAGCGAAACACACTTCCACGCCTTGATAAGCACTTCATGTGTCAGACCACAGCGGCCTTTTCAGTGAGGCTATTAAAGTCTTGAATGATGCTTTTGAAAATGCACAGCATTGGATCTCCTGCCTAGTGTGAGTTAAGATCTCACTAATAGTCTTACTGAAAATCCTGGCTTACTGGCAATTTCTCTCAAACATTAGGAAGTAAATCTTGAAACAAGCAGATGCCAGTGCGATCCGGGACATAGAAGTTGAAAACCCAAATCAAATCTTTTTGGGTTGAACTGAGAAGATTTAAGAAAAAGTTCAAACAGGACACAAAAAACCCTGACGATCTGGAAAATCTGTTGCACTGCGCTGTCCTAACGGATTTTGAAGAATGGCAATGGGGGAACGTCTGACATCAGCTCAGAGTCTTACACATCCTCATTGTTAATGAATTAATCACTGGATTTCTTTAGTCCACCAGAAGTCTTCAAAAGGAAAGCCCTAGCTGCTAAGAGAAGAGGAAAGAGAAATGGCAAATACAGAAGAACCGCACAAGAGGGACCCTAGTGTATAACTTGTCAGGTAAATCCCTCTCTGAAACTGATACAAAAATCTTGAGGTTATCTTTTAATCCTACTACCAAAATGATCCATTCACAATGAAAGTGTAACTGTTTAAACAAAATGTTAATTATACAGCCCATAATGGTAAGGTCCAACAAATGAATACTGATCGAAATACAGTACAATACATAACTCTTTTGTAAATACCTTTTGTTGAATAGTGGCTCGGGATGTTGATACTATGTAAAGACCAAGAGCATTGATAGCGTTGATAGAGACCTGAGTTTCTATAAGAAATTGTAACAAGCCTGTTCTCAAATGTATAAGCCTTATGTCCAGACAGTCCCACAGAAATATAGATAATGGTTTGTGGTCAACATAGGACTACAAGTTTTTGTATAATTCCAATGCAAAAAATACCTGTTTTACACTCTCAAGATAGTCAATTTATAGAATCTCCACTGTCTCATGTCCATATGTAGCAGGGATCAGTTCTCTTACTGAGAATCTATCTCAATATATTGACCATTACAGCTCCAAAAACATTGGCATCCTACCTAAGGGACATGTACTTGATGTACAAAAAGTTGCTTTGCTACCTTCTATTTCTCCAATTGACTGGTTGGTAACACTAGATGCATCTAGCCTTGTATCTATACCAAAAAAAGAAACAACCTACTTCTCAGCCAGTTGATGATTATGAAAACCAAGCAATGCATTTGCATAGAGAAAGTTCAAATGACCAGCAGAGACCTTAAATAAACATATCCTAACAAGAGGCTTATTGACAATGTATTTTGGATACAAGGTCTTCAGGGATGAATGAGGATTTTGAATTATTCTGTTTTCTGTAGATGCTCTAGATGCTCGCGGTCCAGATGGTTTGTACATGAAACTTGCAATGTTTAGTGGAGCCAACATTGAAAATCGCGAAATAAAATGACATTCCAATAATTATTTTCGGTTTGGATTCTAGATGGTTTTTGAATGTTTAGTCAACATCATGACATTCCATCGGGATTATTTTGAGTGCAGCAGGATTGCTGGATCCCAGGGGAGACATTGGGTGACGAGTCTGTGACCCATAGTCAATTTTCACCGCTCAAATTCTCTTGGTACACTGCAAAAACACAGGAATGGCAGAGACTACCTGGGCTGCCTGAGAGATCTAACCCACCATACTCACCTCATATAGACACAGAAGCAAATGCAGCAAGTGTAACATGCACACATGGTTCATTTACTGTGCCTACATAACTGAAACCCAGTCCTCCAGGGGAATAATTTTATATTGTATCCTGGATCTTCCACCTTGGCCCTCATGGATAAAAACTCTCTCATTTATACTTAATAAATCCACTCATAAACAAAGAGCAATTACCTGAATTACCATTTAATCAGAAGACAAACACATGGGATTGAACATTTGCAAAGCCTCTTTTGTCAAAGAACGGTTAATTGTTGAATTTCACTTTAATCATAAAGGGCCATAATGATTGCCAGTAGACCACTACTATAAAAAAATTGTCAGAACGGTGAAGTTTGAATAAAAATAGTCTATTCCCTGAATCCAGTAGCCTTAACAGTCAAATATGTGGTTCTGTGTAGCTCAGTTGGTAGAGCATACATTTTACATTTACATTTTAAGCATTTAGCACACGCTCTTATCCAGAGCGACTTACAAGATGTGCATTAATACAAGGTAAGAACAATCATAGTTAGCGCACAAGATCAGTGCAGTGATACAGCAATAGACATCATTGCAGGCGTCTGCGTATCATACCTGTAACACTGGGAAAGAAAAGGTTAGTGTTTTTTTTTAAATAGTGTAGAACAAGTAAACAGTGGTGACGACAGATTGACTGGATGGACAGTGTTCAGTGGTAGTGGAGCATGGCGTTGGCAACGCTTAGGTTGTGGGTTCAATTCCCACTGGGACCACATATACTGAAAAATGTATGCATTCACTACTGTAAGTTGCTTTGGATAAAAGTGTCTGCTAAATGCCATATAAAAATGCTCTTGTTTACAGTTCAGCACTGAACACAAATTTGTTGATAGGCAGAGCAATCTAGTGGATCAACCTTCATCAAAATATACAACTCACAATTACAACAGTTAGACAAAGACAAAATATTTAACTACCTTAACAAATAATATATCCTAGACATAAAATTGACATGTCACAACCACAAAAGAGATAAAATGGAATAAAATGATACCAAACTGAATCTGTCTTTCTCCAAATGCAAACATACGCAACCGAGGTATGAGCTGGGACCAGATCTCCCAAGAAAGCAGGAATGTGTATGATCACCCTTGAAGACTAGACTCCTCTCAAACTCAACCTGAACTGAACTCAAGCCATCAACAGGTCACACTTTAAGTGTTTGGATGGGGGGGTTGGCTCCCTCCCTCCTTAGCCCATGCATGATTAATTTACAATTTGGGGGAAGGTCCAGCACCAGCCAGGTTCAGACCCCCTTTTTTGGGTCACTTACTACCACAAGATATCTTTTCAAGGTCTCCATTCATATGCTCCTCTCGTCTTGAGAATCGTGGTGATACCAAACATCGATAGGGCCTGGGAAAGCCAGCTTGGTTTATACAGCTGTTGGTTGAGGTGATATTTAGAAAGACATAATGTGCTCAAGAAAATTGCTACCAGGCCAACCATACCATGTTGACCTCTGCTTTCAATCTGGTGTGCCATAATTATTTTCTCAATGAACCATAATTTCCAGCTCATAGGTAGAACCTATGTCGTGTGGTGTGTGGTGTGTGACATAGGCTTGTAAGTTTGGTGTGCTGATCTAATATGGACTGCACTGGCTGCTAAAGCTACATACCTAAGTGCCCTGGTTTCATTCACAGAGCAACAAACCTGTCAATGATGGCACCATGCAAGTTTATGAGTATTTAGGTTAGGCTAGACCATATTCTGTTTGCCTGCATAGGATGACCAAAATGCACCTCCCTGACAAAGTGGCATTTAGAGCTTTAGTCACAAAATTGACGTGAAATTAATATTCACTGCGATTGATATGACAGATCTTTGCTTTCAAAGAGTAAAATTAGACTTACATTTTATAGTTTTAAATCCATCCCTCATCGTTATTACTTTACCTAGAAGAAATCCACAGAAGTCCTGCTGTTCAGGAGGAATGACAGTGTAATTGATGGACTTGATGATTGCCATGATGGCAATCATTTGAAAATTGAATTCCTTAGAGAAATGTGAACACAGAAAAATCACAAAATTGAATGAGTCGGTACTGTGTAACAGAAAGGCGATGTTTGAAAGTTTAAGTCACCCTCCTGTACCAGGGCAGCAGATGTCAGGAGAACATTTGCCATGCTGAAACTCCTCTCCACTAGTCAGTATGTGTAAACAGCACCAACAAATATGAACATCATCATGGTGTATGTGGCAAACGTCTACAATTGAGTATTCTGGGGCCGAAGAACACTTCACACAATGAGTTACTTCGCTTTCCAGGGGATGTAAGCTGTTAAAGGGACTCAACGCATCAGAAAGTGACCAGGCCGTGCATAAAAACCATAACTTTCTGTCCCGGTTCCAAGCTGTGATCACTGTCCTCCGTCTTTCCCGGTGACTGCAAACCTCCCACGCACCAGTAATCAATCATTCAAGCAAATTTCCTTTGCAAATAAATTCAGCTCTGTTGCCTTAATTACTTCATTAAACAAAGCTCTTGCTTCCACTGCTGGGCTAATAAGCAAACTTAGCAGGGATTACGAGTCTCCTGTGTCAGATGCCTTGCTTGGGGTCTCAGACGGAACTCTGGTTACACGGCAGGCCACATCGTTCATTAGGGTGGTCAGAATACTGATAAGGCCTCACAGCCTTGTCCTCTCTGAAAGCACTATTTACATGCATCTCCTGCTCTCTGATATTTCCAGTTTACATTGCACTGTATACCGTTCACTGTGTTACATACAATATTCCATTCCAATGAAGGCATTGCTCAAGTATTAGATAAATATTGTTGGGTTTCTGTTATATATTGTGTTTGTTGGAACCGTCGAGACATATTAGATCAAACTGTCCAGATTGTCAAAAGTAAAAGTAATCGATACAACAAATCCTAACAGTTTGAGTGATGTGTATGTGTGTGGGGAGTTATTATGTTTTAACAGAATTTTTTGTGCCACCCGCCCCCTTCACCTCCAGGGCTGGATAGCCATGCGTTTGTACCTTGACTGGCCCTTGCTGGTTTACACTAAGTAGAAGGACATGGTCTGAGGCTAAATCATGCTTTCAATCTAAGTAGCTAATAAATGTGCTTCATTTTTGATGGGAGTACAAAGGCAGCTTGCTGGGAAGCTTTCATCGGCAGTGAAGTCTTGACATTTTATCAAATAATTAATGCAACCGGGTAGACACACTTGAGGAGATTGAATAAGTAATTACTTTCATAACTTCATAATGGATTTTAAAAAGTGGAGTCCTTACCAGGAGATAATTAGGGTGTATGAAAAAAAAACTGTAGGGACTAACAGGACTTGATAATTACAGGCAGGATAGAGCCGTTTGAAGTGGAGGATGCATCATATCGCTGTGAAAAATAACCACTTGCCTAAAACTTGATTGGACTTCTGTGGAGGAAAACAAGCAGCTGAATTTGCTTTAGGTGCTATTGTGCCAGCTGTGTAGCCTCAAACCACTCTGCAGTGACAGCTTTGGAACACGGACGTAATACCGTCAGGATAGTCCTCGCTTGCAAGGTGAGGCCCTGCCCCCTACTGTCCCAAAGTGGTTGGCGCAGGAAGGAAGCAGAGTGCCCTGCCTTTGGACTACATGGGGAGCTCTGTGAAGGCAAGAAAAGGATGTAGAGGGAGACTGGCAAGCAAAGTGTGTACGTGGTAAATCTAATACTTTTCACTCCAATCGTGAGAAATGCAGTCTCTAAGCAGAATATATGAAGTTGAGCAGGCGGATTTAATTCTACTTTTAACTTGTTATCCCCATTAGTAACCGTCCCTTACCCAGAATAGACACAGCAAGCCTTCATGATGTTAAACAAGCTGGCTAACAAACTGCTAGAGAGGGACAGATCGAAGAGTGAGGAAAGGCAAAGAGCCCATTACCATTCCAGCCATGAATGCGGATGTCAACCTCAAGGTGCATTTGGGATTTCACCTTTTATTTTACACCTAGAACTGTACCAGTGAACAACAGCTGCAAGGAGACAGTGGGGGAAGTTCATGCCTCACTTACAACAATGTGCTGCTTCTACCCATCAGATGACAGGAAAAGATGCCTTTATAGTGGTTTTAGGACAAGAGAATTGTGATGGAATAAAAGCAAAAATGCACAAAAGAATCGGTGCCCATACTAAGTAGTGTATATTTAATGTATTGCTTATCCAGTGAATATTCAACATGCATTTATTTTAACTCCAGTGAAACATTATACATATATATATGTATATATACATACATACATACATACACATCTAGACATTATGCACAAACACTGGGTCTCTTGGAGAAGAGTGTCACACTGGGGAGTGTGGCCCTTTGGGTCTTGTTTGGCCTCCATCTCAAGGGTGGGGCTGCATCTTCGTGTCAGAGGATGTAGGAGTCCTCTGGCAGCTCACCCAACAGCTTGTCCAGGTCATCTATGTAAGACACACATCCATGAGTTAGCGAGAGGCACCCATGGCACACACAACGCAGAGAGCCAGAGCGGAAGTGACGCAATGATCCAATTGCCAGCCATGGCCCCCTACTGTGCAGCGTTAACCCCAGAGATTGTGACAAGGCCATTTTCATACAGAACTTGTACAATAGTCATTCTAAAGCACAAAATACCTAGTTACACAGCATCCACAGCATGGTGTCCTACTTCATGACAACTCACATCCTTTAGATGAATAGCACAGGCACATTTTCTGATAATGAATAATAATTCAGGTAGAATATGTATTCCTAGCATCTATATTGACACTGATATTGCTTTCTGCACACCCAGAAAGTGGAGCAAGAGTCGCACCTGCTTCCCAAGCCAAATCCTCCACTCTTCCACACCCCTGCAGACTCCCGAGGTACACTGTGCGAGTGGGGTCTGACCGCAAGCATTGATGAACGGTCAACAATTGCATTTCCTTCGCTGCACTCATTGTCATCTTCGTACAGGAGATTCATCCGTGATATAGCACCCCCAGGCAGATTGGAGGCCAGCTCATGTTGAGGCATTGGCTCCTCCTGAAGGTCAACACATAGTAGGGCTTTTCAGGAAGGAGAACAGACATTTGACAAGATCACTGTGGTCCTAAACCCACTGTGGCTCAGAAAGAGAGAAGAGGGGATCACAGAAATCTGCAACAAAAAACACAATTCTTAACAGTTTGTAGAGCTTAAAATAACCATTTAATTTGATTGAATCGCCTTCTCGTCAAAGTCATGCTAAATTCAAAAGGCTTTACCATAGAAAAGAAAACAAAGCTGATCACAGGGACCACCCAAGCATAGAACCTCGCTCAACCTTCAAACAAAGTCAACAGCCGTGAGCCCTACAGCAATCACATACTCACAAGGACATAATGGGATAGCTTTGTGGAGGACCAAGTGGCTCCATCCGGTGGGTAGATCTTCAACAAATTGTTGGGCGTGACATTCAGGTAGTGGTTGCGATGAGAGGGTGAGAACACCCCCACCTGTACAGACGGCATCACAGCATGTAAGCTGATATTAGCCACTGATGCTGCAAACGTCCTGAACACTAACCATTCAGAAACAGAGCTGACAGATCGCAGATTCCTTATGTTCTTAGGCCTGGTGTGTGCAGTAGAGACACATCTTACTTGTTTGAGTAGGAGCACGGCCCCGGTCTTCAGCTCGCCCTGTCTGTCCTCCAGGAGATGACGATGGACAGTGCCCTGAATCTCTCCTGGAGTAACATGATAACACAGGGCTCCAGGGTTATCGCTGCATTAACACAGGGCTGCTGGGCTATCTCTGCATTAACATAGGGCTGCTGGATTAACACAGGGCTCCTGGGTCATCTGCATTAACACAGGGCCCCTGGGTTATCTGCATTAACACAGGGCCCCAGGGTTATCTCTGGAGTAACACAGAAACACTGGGCTGCTGGGTCATCTCTGGAGTAACATAAAAACAGAATACATAATGACAACAAGCCTAGACTTGAATATCCCAAGTGTAGTTGCCTCCACTATCTGACCTGGCAAGCTGTTCCACGCATTGACATCCCTCTGTGTAAAACCTCCTGATATCCATGCAGAATTTGCCTTTAACCTTTTTCCATCTGTGCTGCTGGGTGGTCTGAAAACATTTTCATGTGTTTTCTATGCCATGTTTACCATTTCATATTATTCCACTACGGTATTAAATCATACAATTAAATTCAATAATGTATCTACTTCACAAACAAAACACATTGCACAACACCGGTAATAAACAGTAAGCTTAGTTTCATGTTCTTATGTGTTCTTCTAAAATGTTTCATTTTCATCACAATGAAACATGGATGTGCGTATGGATTATTCACAGCCTACTATAGTCCAATACAATGGTTCTCCATCATGGTCCTGGGGGACCCCTGTGTATGCTGGTTTCTGCTCCAAGCAGTTGCAACTCCATAATTAGAACAAGGTGTTAGTAAGCGGTAAACTGCCAGAGGTTAAATAAAAAAAAAAAAAATTAAAAATTAAAAAAAAAGTTTAGGTTACCAAAAACGGAAAAATAATGAGTAGTGAGTAGCACTTGGCATTCAGGCCAAAAAGTTCAATTTGTGTCTCATCAGACCGGAGAATCTTTTTCCTGATGCTCTTAAGAGTCCTTTAAGTGCCATTTGGCGAACTCCAGGTGGGCTGTCATATGCCTTTCACTCAGGAGTAGCTTCTGTCTAGCCACTACGAAAAAGGCCTGATTGATGGAGTGGTGCAGAGATGGTTGTCCTTCTGCCAGGTTCTCCCATCGCTGCAGAGGAACTCTGAAGCTCTCTTAGAGTGGCCATTGGGTTCTTGGTCACCTCCCTGACCAAGGCCCTTCTTGCCCGGCTACTGAGTTTGGCCGGACAGCCAGCTCTAAGAAGAGTTGTGGTGGTTCCAAACTTCTTCCATTTCACACTGATGGAGCCCATTGTTCTCCTGGGTGCTTTCAATGCTTTAGCAATGTTTGTATACCCTTCCCCAGATCTATGCCTCAACACAATTCTATCTCGGAGGTCTATGGAGAGTTCCTAGGACTTCATGGCTTGGTTTTTACTCTGACATGCACTGTCAACTGTGGGACCTTATATAAACAGGTGTGTGCCTTTCCAAATCATGTCCAATCAATTGAATTTACCACAGGTGGACTAGAATCAAGTTGTAGAAACATCTCAAGCAGTATCAGTGGAAACAAAATGCACCTCAGCTCACTTTTGGGTGTCATATCAAAGGGTGTGCACACTTGTGTACATATATTTTACATTTCGATTTTTAATAAATTAGCACAAATGTCTAAAAACCTGTTTTCACTTTGTCATTATGGGCTATTTTGTGTAGAATTTTGAGACCAAAAACGAACTTAATCTATTGTAGAATAAGTCTGTAACGCAATGAAATGTGAAAGGGGGTGTGCAGACTTTCCGGCTTGACTGTATATAACAACACCTGTGTGGTCTCGAAACACGGCCTTGGCATCAGCATGCGTGTGCATCAGGGTCTTCACCATCACAGCCATGTTGGGCACCTTGTTCTTGGCCAGCTGTTTCAACACTGCCTGACATAGGAGAGGACATTCATACAACTCACTTCACAGCTAGAACCAGGCAGCATTTTAAATAATCATTTGTATGCCATTTAGCAGATGCCTTTATCCAAAGCGATTTACAGTAGTGAATGCAGACCAGATATTTTTCTGCAATTTGAATCGAACCCACAACCTCAGAATTTTCAATGCCATGCTCTACCTACTGAACCACATTTCCATAGCATTACACACTGTTACAGCCTGCTGTCTGTTTCCACTTCATTACACGTTCAGTACTGACATCTGCCCACTCAGTCAGCTGTCTGTTTCCAGTGCATTAAACATTCAGTACTGTCATCTGCCCACACTCAACCAGCTGTCTGTTTCCACTGAACTAATGGAACATTAGGGATGTTAACGATTAACCGATGATTGATTAATCGCCGTTTAGAATTTGATCAATCAGGCATATCAAATGAACGATTATGTATCACAGCACAGCGGAGTTATCCAATAGCACAAACTCTAGTGAGTGTAATAAAATTGCTTTGAAACAACAGTTAAAACCTTGTTGATTTAATAAAATATATTGAGCAATATTTCACAAAAGAAACAATTTAAAACAACAAAACATTTTTGCTATATTTTGTATAGCCTAATGTTACCTCAGCCGACAATAGCGTGGTCTCTTGAATTCGCTAAGCACGCCTAACATTACTTCCGCATTACTCAGGGTTTTTGGTGAAAATGTTTTGTTGGGCATGACAGTATTTATGCATCCCCGGGACATCGGTTCCATCAGAACGGGTGTTTTCAGCGGCTGGTCTTACTGTAAACAGGCTGCGCACACGGCTCACCTCTGAACACATGGATATGCTCATATTCTTAAATAAAAACCATTAAGGGGAAGAGTCAGGACTCTTAGGAGGCTAGGTTAGGTAGGCTTTTTTTCCAAGTTGCCAAGTCTCTGCTGTCAGACAGCCTTTTTAATTTCAAAAGGAATATTGTTTTCATTGTTAGGCCTACTGAATGGTGTTTCATTTCATTCATAATTCTTATTGTTTTATGCTGTTAAAATAGGCACATTAAGTCTGTAAAAAACATTAAGATTGTAATAGAATTATGGTATTAAAATGTGATGTGAAAATAAGCACTGACAGTAGCCCTGGTAGAGGGCATCTACTACGAGAACCTGCCACAGGCCTTACCTTGCGCAGCACCATAACAACGCTGTACGAGTGGAGGAAACAGGCCGGGTTTCTCTCATCCAATCCCATCTCTGCCTTCATTTTGGCCCACGGACCACCGCTCAACTCCTCTTCCTCAGAAACCTGAGAGCTGTGTACCTGGAGAGCCCGATACCAAACCTCTCTAACCACGCTGTTGCTGTCTGGCGATTCTTTCAACAGTACGTTTCATCTGCCTTCATTCGGCACAAAGTTTCATTAATATTCTATTATTAAGGTGTATATTGCCTTGTTCTTCCGTTTGGACAGGCATGTTATTATATTAAAACGTATCATTAGCTACATTATGTTGCTGATCTCTTTGCACACTATCATCACCTTTTCCTGATTTAGATACCCACTGGAGCCCCATCTCTTTCATTCATAAATTAGTGCACATTGTTTAAGTACAAAAAAGCAAAGTGTCCCTCTTCGGTATACTGTTCAGATTAAAATAGCCCAACAGAGATGGGCCTGTTCTATATGTACAATAGTCTGCAGTGGGCTCAGTTATACCTGGTGGCGCAGTCGGGCCATGGCTCCATGCACAGGTGTCTGCGGGACAGACACCACGATGTCATCCAGGCTCTGACCAAGAAGCTATGACCAGAAAATGCACAACATAAAAGTACTGTTCACTTAATTTATGTGGTCATTAAATGTCACATGGCAGTTACCAATTCTTACAAGAGCCTCTTATTGATTGATAATTAAAGCGGAGGCCAGGAGCTCCATACTCACCTGCTGGGGCAGTAGTCCAGCAGGACCTGGGAAGCGGCGGGTCTTGGATCGCAGCGGCTCCAAGCGGGATTTCTGTGGCATTTTGTTGGCGGCCGACACCAGCTGCGCCAGATGGTTGGTGAAGACGGGCGTATGCAGGGACCGGGGGGTAACAGAGGGGGAACCTGCCCCGCTGGCTCTGACAGAGGGGAGTGGGGACAGAGGACTGTAGGGGGTGCTAAACGCTTGCCCCGTCAGGCAAGATGTGGGCGTTGTCATCTGCCACTGGGGCACTTTTCTCATTGGCCTGGGTGGAACATGACCTGGTTTGGTGGAAGAGGGGGCATCACCACCTCTGCAAAACAGCGGGGCCCTGGTTCGGAGATTAGGAGAAGCAGAGATCTGAACAGAAGAACAGCTAGGAACAGAAAAGGAATGCCTTGAATCTAAAGCACTAACAGTCTGATTCACATTGCCAGTTGCAAACGGCAAATGACCACAGGGTTGCGCCTGACCCCAGCTGTTCGACAGGCGCATTTTCTTGGCAGGGGACATAGAATCCACAGTGGGCTGCCATTTTGCTGATCCAGTGGATTTCTGTGGAAATGCATCATCCAGGTCCTGAAGGTCCACATCCCAGTCATCAAAGTCATCTGGGAAGGAGTCAGGCAGCTGGCTCCTGTCTGTGGGTGGGTTACTTTGTGCAGGTGCCGAGATCACAGATGGTCCTACACCCACTGTCCCACCTTGGGTTTTGGGATAGTTAGGAAATGGGGATGGGCAAGAAGGGACAGAGGAGACTGCCGAACTGGAAAGGCACTTTATTTTGAAAACTATCTTTTCAACAGCATCCTGTACAGTGCTGGCTGATCCCGGGGCCTTCTCAAGCGAGGTGTGGGAGGCTATGTGAGGAGTAGGTGGAGGGAATAGCGGTGTATGCACTGCTGCCTGGACGCTGGTGGCGGTCGAGGCTCGGAGTCGAGAAGAGGAGCTGGTAACAGGGACAGCAGTAGTAGAGATAGTGTCTGATGTCACGTCCCAATCCGCCTGCAGCATATCAAAAACCCAAGGACATGACTGAGACTGGAAAAAGTTTTAATTTTCTGTCAAGCCCATGATAAAGCCAGTATTTAGGTACGTATCTGGTATATTCGGTTCCGACATTTTTTAGGTCAGGACATGCAACGCGTAATTTAGGAAAATAAACCTAGTAGTGTACTGCATGGCACGAAATCACACACAACAATCCTGTTCATCAGATTTCAAATTATATTAACGTTAGCTCAATCTTCGAGATCTGCACCAACTCTGGTTCAATGCCATAAACCACGTAGCGAGATAGCTCCTAATCATAGACTGAGAATCCATTATCGAAGTTATACCTTTCCATCTAGATACATCTAGCTAGCATAGCAATTTAGTTGTGTGTATTAATATTATGACTGGTTCATTACACTTGGCTAAGTAGCAACATTTAAAACATAAAAAGCAAGCCAATTTAAAGGTTAGCTATTTTAATATGTATCTTGCTAGATATGCCATCTCGCTGACAATATATTCAGATCACCTCGTCGTCGAAGTCCTCGCCCACGTTAAAAAGACCATTCCACTTGCATGCCTAAAAGTGAAAACAACGTTAAGTTAACGAACATTTGTTTGGCACTTCTTGATAGCTAGCATTAGCTTCAAGTGTGATTGTTATTTAGCTAAAATAACGTATCCATCTTACCATCACAGCCATTACAATCCACTGTTATTTTATTTCGCTTACGTTCAGAAGAACATTTGATATCCATAGATAGTTAGCTAGCTAATATAAAATCGCACGTGATAAGTTACCGAGCCTCATGCTATAATAGGCTGGCAAGCTAGCCATTGCAGGAGTAGTTGCTGGCTACATTGCCGCCGCCACCACGTTTAAACAGTGCGTAACGTACCAATACGGACGTTACGCGCTGACGAAAACGTAAGCGTCATGATGATTCAAGAGATCCCGAACAGAGCTAATCGCGGCTATATAGGCAGCATGTTGATTTGTAATTTACTGCTGTTTCGGTTTAAAGGTCCCTGGTGTGAGAAGCCATGAACGCTACATTCTTTTTTAAGTTAAATTATGATAGCAAAGAGTCCCGGTCATGGAATGTTCTGTTCAAAACCACAGGGACAGAATTTGCAACACGAAGGACTGCACATCAAGTTTAGTGTCTTGCATCTTGGAAACAGTAATGTTGGCTATGGTAGAGATTAGCATCACCTGCCGTGTAGAATGTAGAAGTGCACAGTCCGTATTTCAGCCAGCATTCCTTTCTATTAATAACAAGAACCAAAGCTGTATGGGGTCAACAATATCTTGTGACCACCACCGGTTGCTTTCCTAAAGGGTATCTGGACGTATTTTCTCCCTGAGCTGAGAGAATATTAAACTAAGCCAGGCATTACCTGTAACCGTTATCGTGCCACTTCAGTGAAATATTGTTTTAAATATTTTTGCTTGTGAAAGTAAGGCACGTAAAGGATTTGTATGAAGGTGAGTGAATGGCGGTGGAAGTCCACAGTCCTTAACAGAGAAAACATTAAAAAAAAAATAATTATTGTATGCTAATTAATGTATGCTTATCTTAATATTGAGAATGGTACTGTTGATGTGCGTTACTGATTTTATGATTTAAAAATAATAATAATGCCAACTGTTCTGCAATTCAGTTTTAATTATGATTCATATGAGCCGTATGCTCCTTAGTACTTTGGTTATATGACTTATTGTGTTTCCCCTTTGGGAATATTGCACATTAAACCAGGAAAATAAACAGGAACTTGCATCGGGATATCATCTTTGATGAGTTATAAGTTACTCTTCCCGGCAGCTGTCATGTCCAAAGACACATTTGCCTTCTCGTCGGCCTCCCTGCGGTCACTGCGGCTGGAACAGGAGTTCCAGGATTGGGAGGATGCACGCCAGGCTTTGGCGCATCGGAGGGCGCTGACAAGGGCACCCCTGCCGCCTGCCCCCAGGCGCCCGGAGCGACGCCAACAGGGACCACTGGCCAGGACACCCCAGCTTTGCCGGGATCCTGTTGTGCACAACACCTTCCTGTGCGGTGACATCACCAGGGTTTATGCTGTCCTCCGGGACCCGGCCATGGTCTATGCCCTGATGGAGACAGTGCAGGAGGAGATGGTGTGGGCACCAGAGATGGGTACGAGGGCCACTTCCGCTGGTAGATGTCTGCCTGGCCTTTTGGCCTCTGCCAGCTGTGTTTGTGTCCTGTTGTTTCACCAGTTCCCACGTTTTCCATCTTGGCAGGAATGTGGACCCTTGCCTCAAAGACGAAGCAGACATCGGCCCTGCGTCTGGCAGCTGGGCGGGGCCACGCGGCATGCGTGGAGGAGCTGCTGTTCCGTGGCGCGGAGGTGGACGCCAGCCCCGGGGGAGGCACTGCTCTGCACGATGCCTGCGCAGGCGGACATGCTACCTGCGCACAGCTCCTGCTCTCTCATGGTGCCAATCCAAACTGTCTCAACGCCGATGGCAACGCACCTCTACACCTCTGCCGCACTGCGCACACCTTCCAGTGAGTATCAGCCCTACAGCCCCCTCATCTCCTGCTGCCCGTACACCTTCTCCTTAGTGTCGGCTCCACAACTGCTGTCCCCTGCTGTTGTCTCCTGCTGCCTGCACACCTTCTCATGAGCTCCACAGCCAATGTCCCCTGCTGGCATGTCCCACTGCCACGCTCCTGAAATGTTCTCCTTTGTCTATGTTCTGACTCAGTCTAATCAGGCTAATCTCACAGCTCTGTATGTAACCTCATACAGATGCATGTGATCTATAGTACTGTATGATGAGATGATGAGATGAGATGAGATAAGATAATACCTTATTGTCTGCTAACACAAATAATTCCAAACAGCTTCCCATATTACATATACACAAACCATAACAACACAAAACATAGTACATACCCTTGTATGTACATTAGTATGTACCCTTGTGGATATTTCCAGGCAAATGTGACGTGTTGTTCTTTGTTGCACAGCAATATGTGAGCCAACCCTGGTCCTGGAGAACTGCAGGGTGGCTGGCTTTTTCTTTCAACTGAAAATCAACAACCAATTTGTTGAGTAACAAGGAAAGCCAGCATAACCTGTGGCTTTCCAAGAATAGGGTTGGCCACGCATCGATGCATGTTTGGACAGGCATATATTTCTTGTGTTTTCCTTGCTACAAGTGTGTTCAGACGTATGTGAACCATGTGCTCCCTGCCGCAGGTGTGCTGAGGCGCTGCTGCAGGTGGATGGGGCATCGGTGAACGTGAAGTCCCGGGACACTGAGCTAACCCCTCTGCATGTGGCAGCCCGGCAGGGGCTGGAGGAGCATGTGGCGCTCTTCCTCTGCCATGGGGCAGAAGTTTCCACTCGAAACCGAGAGGGTGAAACGCCGCTCAACGCAGCCTGTGCAGGAGCGGAGAGGCCGATGGAGGCAGGGCGTTACCTGCGGGTGGTACAGAGGCTGCTGGGAGCTGGGGCGGACCCCTGTACGGCTGGCAGGAAGCGGCACACGCCACTCCACAATGCCTGTGGGAACTGCTGCCCGCGCATTGTCCACATTCTCCTGCAGCATGGCGCCCACGCAGATGCAGCCAACTGTGCAGGGTATACCCCCATGGACTGCCTGCTGCAGGTAAATGCTCAGGGTACACCCCATGCATTGCCTGTTGCAGGTAACTGTGCAGGATAACACAATAACTGTGTTTCACAGATGCAGCTGAAGCTAACAAAGACAGACATAAACTGTGCCCTGCATTACTTACTGCAGCCTAATTGAGCAAAGGAAAGGCATAATTAGGACCACAATAAAGTGTAAGTCAATGGATTAGGTGGTATACAATGGCAGTAAATACGGGAAGTGACATCACGTGAATGAATAGCTTGACAAAAGGTTTGGAATGGTGTAATGTTGAGTGTCACGTGATTGGAGAGATATGGCTGACGGGAACAGATGTCTTGGTTGTCTCATATGCTATGATTGTCTGCCTCGTCCGTTCTCCCCTCAGGTGGTGGAGGACTTCCCAGATCAGCAGCCAGAGGAAGTGGCACGCTGCATCCTCAACTATGGGGCGCCACCCACCTCACCCAAGGTCAGATCTAAGGTCAGGGCCCATTAGCAGGGAGCAGGGGCAGGGCTGAGAGGAAGGGAACAGTGGAAGATGGGACACTAGAGGCAGGGAGGGGTGAAACAGATAAGTGAAAAGTGTCCTCAAGAGGCAATATTGAGGCAGGAAAGCATGAAAGGGGGGAGGGGACATTGGAAGAGAGGACACTGGGAGCAGCAATGCATGAAAAGGGGAAGGGGACAGTAGAATAGGGGACACTGGAGGCAGGGACAGATGGAAGGTATGTACAGGGTAAATAAGGGATGGAGGAGCAGAATGTTTGAACACTATGTGGCAGGCGAGCAGGGAGGCAGTTGAGGCACGGATCAGTTTTTGAAATAAAGAAAATGATACAATATTTGAACATGTTGTACAATATTGGTACACGTGAGGGATTTTGGTGTTTGTGTTTTTAAAATATCCCTCCCCCTATTAAAAATAAACAGGTCTATATCCAGTAACAAATATGACATACTCTGCAAATATTTTCACTCAGTTATTACATTTTACATTTACATTTTAAGCATTTAGCAGACGCTCTTATCCAGAGCGACTTTACAAGATGTGCATTAATACAAGGTAAGAACAATCATAGTTAGCGCACAAGATCAGTGGAGTAATACAGCAATAGACATCATTGCAGGCGTCTGCGTATCATACCTGTAACACTGGGAAAGAAAAGGTTAGTGTTTTTATTTTATTTTAAAATGTAATTTACATTTTTTATAAATAGTGTAGAACAAGTAAACAGTGGTGACGACAGATTGACTAGATGGACAGTGTTCAGTGGTAGTGGAGTCTGAAGAGGTGGGTTTTGAGTCTCTTGCGGAAGATTGGAAGTGATTCCGCAGTCCTGACCAGGACAGAGAAGAGGCGAGACCGCGAGGAGCGGCTGCCAGGCGCCCGGAGGGATGGGGCAGTCAGTTTGCCAGAGGAGGCGGGACTCCAGTAGAGAGGGTGTGGGGAGAGGAGAGGGATCCTCTCCAGGCCACCTGGTAGGACCGGTCAGCCAGGTAGGACTCAAACCATGTCAACGCAGATCCAGAGATTCCCATCTCGATGAGAGCAGGATCTGGTGGTCCACGGTGTCAAATTCCACCGACAGGTCAAGGAGGAGGAGGACGGAGCTAAGGGATCGGGACTTAGCCCCGTGAAGAGCCTCCGTTACCGCAAGGAGAGCAGTCTCTGTGGAGTGGCCTGCTCTGAACCCAGATTGGTTGGGATCAAGCAGGTCGTTCTGTAAGAGATGAGCAGACAGTTGATTATAGACAGCCCGCTCTAATGTTTTGGAAAGGAATGGGAGGAGAGAGACAGGTCGGTAGTTCGAGATGACAGCAGGATTCAGAGAGGGTTTTTTGAGGAGGGGGACAACATGAGTGCATTTGAGGGAGGAGGGGACAGAGCCAGAGGAAAGAGAGGAGTTAATGACATTGGAGACAAGGGGAGGATGTCCATAGCAATGGACTGGAAGAGGGGGGAAGGAATGGGATCAAGAGGGCAGGTGGTGGGACGGTGGGAGAGAACAAGTTGAAGGATGTCTGAGTCAGGAAGGGGCGAGAAGGATGACAGGGGTGGGAGGTTTAGGTAGCGAGATGGGTGAGGGAGAGGTTGGGGGGAAGGAGTTGCGAATGACATCGACCTTCTCGTGAAAGAAGGATGAGAAGTCATCGGCGGTTAGAGAGGAGGGGGGGGGGGGAGGAGGAGGGGTGAGGAGAGAGGAAAATGTAGAATACAGTTTACGTGGGGTGGAAACAGAAGATTGAATCTTAGAAAGGAAAAATGCAGACTTAGCAGAGGAGAGGTTAGAGGAGAAGGAAGCCAGGAGTGTGTGGAAATCAGACAGAGCTACCAGGGATTTGGATTTTCTCCATTTCCTTTCTGCCGCTCGCAGTTTGTCGGTTAGCCCAAATGGAATCGGTTAGCCAGGGGGCCGGGGGTCGAAGACGAGCAGGTTTAGCGGATAGAGGACAGAGTAAGTCAAAGGAGGAGGAGAGAGAGGAAAGTAGGGTGGATGATGCTTCCTCAGCAGGTAGCTGAGAGAAGGCATCAGTAGGGGGAAGGGAAGATAGGACAGTAGCTGACAGGGCAGCGGGGGAGAGAGAGCGGAGGTTGCGACGGACAAGGACAGTAGGAGCAGGTGAAGATGGTTTAGGCACAGAGGGGAGGGGGAGGGAGAAAGACAGAAAGCAATGGTCAGACACATGTAGAGGCGATACCGTAATGTTGGGTGAGGCGCAGTTCCTGGTGAAGACCAGGTCCAGTTGGTTACCGGCCTTGTGGGTGGATGGGGATTCAGCCATGGTGAAGTCAAAGGACTGAAGCAGGGGGAGGAATGCAGAGGCCTGAGAGGTCTCCAGCGGCAGGTTGAAGTCACCGAGGAGTAAGACGGGAGTGCCATCCTCAGGGAAGGCACTGAGTAGGGCATCCATCTCATCTAGGAAACTCCCCAGTGGACCTGGAGGGCGATAAAGAACAATGATGTGCAGTTTACATGGAACAGTGACAGTTATATAATTGAGAGTTATATTTTAATACACTCCTTTAGTTAATTCATGAGGTGAGTTATGCTTCAATATTGAGCATGAAGTGCACTGTGTGTGCTGTCAGTGGGGATGTAGTTCCTCGTTAGATCTACTTCATTAGAAAAGGAACTAGCAAGATAATAGTGTGTTGGTTGCTGATTAATAGGGTGGCAGAAATATTTTATGAAGTGCATACGGGAGCACAGAACGATGTTCGTGCACATTAGAAAGGCAAACATTGCATGCTTGGAATAGCATTTTGACTTATCCCCTTGATAACTAAATATGTTTGCTGTTATTAACATCTTCCTTTCTAAGACATTCACCCACTAACCTCAGATTTGAGTCTCTTGAACTGAATCCCCCTCCCTCATGCTGGTGTGACGCTCCTCTCTTCTGTAGATGCTGAAGCTCTGCTGTCTCTCCCCTCTGACACTAGAGGTAATGCTCAACTCCTATGACATTATTCCTCCATGTGAATACTGGATAGACTTTGTGCCGGAGGAGTTGCTGAAGGTTAGTCGTTAACACATTTATTCTGCTAAAAGAATACGTTCAGGTATTCTTAAGCTTTCAGAGTATTTCTGGCATCTTGTTATCACATTTTACATTTTCAAGACTGGCTCTAAATTGAGGAATATTACTGAAATGTTCTTTACTGCCTTCAGGCCTACTGGTACTGTTGTACTTTTCTTTTCTTATCCTCCTTTTTGCTCTCTCATTTCAAAAGCTTAGATTAGGGTTCTTTCTGCAGATAGTATAGATTTGAGACTTTTGAATCTTCAGTCCCATATGATAGCATTATGGTATTGCATCTCTGTTAGTTTTATTTAGTTTGAAATAGTCATTTCAAGTGTCTAATCTGTTGTAATACAAAAATAAACAACAAAAGCATTCCCATGTTAATAACTTATTTTGACCAAAATATCATCGAACCCTGTAATTCTGAGCTCTCTAATTTATTTTTACCTTTGTTCCGTTTCATCTCTGCCTCCATCTCAAACTGTCACTTTGCTTCCTCTCTCGTCATATGGTCAGGAGCACCAAGTGTTCTTTGAGTCTGCACGGTTTATGAGTGGGCAGCCTCGATCCCTGCAGCACCTGTGCCGGTATGCCGTGCGCCGCCACCTGGGGGCACTGTGCCACTCCGTCATAACCAAGCTGGACATTCCCAGCTGTCTCAGAGAATACCTGCTGCTGGCCACAGAGGGGCAGCTACGATGACTGGGCCAGCCACAATCTCAGGTGGATCTGCTGCTTCTGTAATGAGGGGAATGGGCATGTAACCAGAAGGCTATAGGTTCAGTTCAGCTATGGGTTATTGCTGTTGTACCCTTGATCATTTAACCTGAACTGCTTCAGGAAATGGCCAGGTCTACCTGTATACATGGAAAAAGTTCAGGCAAATTAACATGAGCTGTCTTGGAGTGTGTCTCATGCGAATAAATGAAAGTAACTTCATAATATTTTAAAGGATTGTGTAATTATGGTCAAGTAAAATCATGTTCTGTATAATGTGTAGACAGAAACTGACTTATTTTGTGTATTTTTGTGCTTGCTAGCATTTATTCTTATTTATTTAACCTTTATTTAGCCTCGAAGATCAGCTGAGGTGCGAACCTCATTTACAGTGATGTCGAGTACATTAAAATAATTCCAGAAACAATTACTATAATAAATAAAAAAACAAATACTATAATAAATATAAGATAAAAAATACAACATAAAATTCAGATAAAACAAGTACATGCAGAAGTATGATGATTCAGAAGTAATGCTTTAAAATGACTAAGGGAAACTAAAGAATCCAGTTTAAAAGACATTTGGAGAGAGTTCCAGGCATCAGGAGCATAAAACGAAAACGCAGATTTACCCAGCTCAGTCAGAACTGTTGGGATGTCTAATAAAAGCCGGTCACAGGACCGAGTGTGATAATGGCCGGAGGACAGGACAAGCATTGAGGTAATATAGGATGGAAGTTTGCCTAGAAGGGCCTTATAGATGAAAATATACATATGCTTGTCCCGTCTCTGAGAGAGGGAAGACCATCCAACATTAGCATACAGAATACAATGATGAGTCCTATAGGGATCTCCAGTAATAAACCTAATGGCAGAATGGTAAACAGCATCTAGAGACTTAAGAGTAGAAGCAGAGGCTTGCCTATAGATCACATCACCATAATCTAATACAGACATGAAAACAGCTTCAACAACTCTTTTTCTACAAAGCAAAGGAAAACTAGATTTATTTCTGTACAGAAAACCAATTTTTTGCCTAAGTTTATTGACAAGCTTATCTATGTGGGTCCTAAAAGTGAGTTTCTCATCAATCCAAATACCAAGATATTTATAGACTGAGACTCTCTCAGATTTGATCTACAGTATACAATAGCATCATTTGAAATCTATTGTATGTGGGGCTGCTGGGTGGCTCATGCTGTCAAGACATTTTTCCACTGTGTGATCTACAGGTATTGAATCTGTACCGTGCCAGTGCCGGTTTTGGCCCCTCCATAGGATGGCGCATAATTGACCATAGTGTTGCGCAAGGAAAGGGAGCTGCGCTTTCCTGAATTGACAGAGGATGATGAGCATGAACACACAAACATAATTGGACATTCTAAATTGGGACATAGGGGTACATTTTGAAAGGAAAAAAATACTGTATTTCAATATCTCATGAATATAAGATAAAGGAGTGTTGTGGGTTGATTATCTAAAGACCATGGCCAATATTGTTCAAGGGGAATGGTTTGATTGCAAAACAGTCACACTGTATTGCTATCATCTCTTTTATTTTTCTTATTACTTTTTCAAAGGCTGTATTTCATATGGTCAATGCTATTTAAGTAAATTTAGTTACCTGCCATGATAATACACATTTATGCTCTGTTTTTTAATAATTGTAATTAATAAAGATTGCTCTCCTACATGCATCTGATCTTTGCGTATACCAAAGAGCTTGGAATAAGATTTTGTGGGTTATGGTTTGGGTTACATTAATTAAGGTTAATAATGTTCAACAGGAAGCTATGTGAATGTAGCCACAAACCCAATTCTACAGGGATTCAAAATCTGTCACTGGGGGTCCTCAATTTTCTTTTTTTTTTTCCTTTTAAAAATGAATAAATTGCATACAGTATTTTATACTTTTAGATAAAATAAATATTGTCTGGTTTATACATCCTTGCCAATATAGTCAATCAATCTTTATCAATCTTTATTTTTGTATAGCGCCATTTACAAACAGGTTGTCACACAGCGCTTCACAATTGGCATTTTCCAGAGGGAATCAAAAAACCAGAAAACCATTGGAGCCAATGTGGGAGACTGGAAAATTATTCCCTGACCCCTGAAAAGGCGGTCGAGATGAACTCCTGGAAAATGGTGGGATACAAAGAAAAACAAAACAAATAGTCCTTGAGGCTCATGAGGCTTAACAGACCACCGGAAGGGCATTCTAAGTGTAGGGGTGGGGTGGACCTCATCCCTCCAGATACCAGGGCGGGGGATGGAACCAGCAGCTAGGGTCTGGGCCAGCGGCATCCGGCTAACACATGGCAGGGGGTGGGGGGTTGACTCTGGGGCAGGTGAGCTCCGGGCAGGTGCCACGAAGCCAGGGAGAAAAGAGGAAAGGTGCAATTATGACTATGATAAATATCACACCGGATCAGGGGAAAGAGTAGTGATAACACTTTTGCACCAGCAGAAGTAATCTAGGGCAGCATAACTAATTAGGTGAGTGGCACAGGGAGCATGCAGCCATGAGGGCACTCAGAGACCATCCCACCACATCATCAGCAGTCCTGATAGGGGCGGATCATCACTTATGATTGGTGACAGTAAGGATAGCTCATTGCACCAGAAGGCTCTATTGCTATGTCCCCTCCACATCTGCACCTAATGACTATAAGAGAGACTAAAGAGATGCGTTTTTAACCTAGACTTGAAAATTGAGACCGTGTCTGACTCCTTCACAGAGACGGGTAGACTATTCCACAGTAAAAGAGCTCTATACCTTTGAATTGTGGCTACAGATTTACCTACAGGGTCCTAGTTTAACTATGTGGTTGCTCCTAGCACCCAGGAACTGTACTTCCCACTAGGGTGGCTTTCAGCTAAACTGTTCTTGACTACGGTTAACACTTTGTTGTACGTCGCTCTGGATAAGAGCGTCTGCCAAATGCCTGTAATGTAATGTAATGAGAAAGCTCTGCCACCTGCTGTATTTTTTGATATTCTAGGGACTACCAAGTTGCCTGCATCTTGTGAGCGAAGCGAACGTGGGGGATTGTACGGATTAAGTAGATCCGTCAAGTAAGAGGGTGCAAGTCCATTCAACACCTTATAAGTTAAGAGGAGTACCTTATAGTCTATACGATAGTTTATAGGAAGCCAGTGAAGTGACGCCAACACAGGTGTAATGTGCTCATATTTCTTTGTTCTAGTCAGGATCCTTGCAGCAGCATTCTGTACGAGTTGTAGGCTCCTGAGTGAGGTATTGGAACAGCCAGACAGTAATGCATTGCAATAATCTAATCTAGATGTAACAAAGGCATGTACCAATTTTTCTGCATCTATTAATGACAGGAAGCCCCTAATTTTGGCAATATTCCTCAGGTGAAAAAAGGCTACTCTGGAAATATTTTTGATGTGACTATCAAATGAGAGACCAGGATCTATAGTAACACCAAGATCTTTTACCACCAAACTTGCAGCAACAGAGCAACCATCCAGATTAAGAGATAAATCAGATAACCCTCTTCTGAGGTTTTTGGGCCCCAAGACCAACATCTCTGTTTTATCAGTATTCAACAATAGAAAATTATCTGACATCCAGTCTTTTATGTCTTTAAAACAGGCCTCCAACTGTTCGAATTGTCCTTCGCCAGGTTTCATTGATAGGTATATAGTGATTATTGTAATCAGCTACTGTACATGTCTTATTTTAGATCCATAATAAAATCACATTTCAATCTATACAGTGGGGAAAATAAGTATTTCACCCCCTGCTGATTTTGTGAGTTTGCCCCCTTACAAAGAAAGGAACGGAACGGTCGGTCTATAAATTTCATGGTAGGTTCATCTTAACAGTGAGAGACAGAATATTTAAAAAAATCCCAGAAAATCACATTATATGAATTTTAAACATTTATTTGTGTTTTATTGAGGAAAATGAGTATTTCACCCCCTAGCAAAACAGCAAGAATTCTGGCTCCCACAGACCGGTTATGTGACCAGGAGGCACACAGATTAGTCCTCTTACTTAATTAGTACTCCTAATTAAGTACTCGTTACCTGTATAAAAGACAACTGTCCACAGAATCAATCAATGAATCAGATTCCAACCTCTCCACAATGGGCAAGACCAAAGAATTGTCTAAGGACATCAGGGACAAAATTGTAGACCTGCACAAGACTGGAATGGGCTACAAGACCATTGGCAAGCAGCTTGGTGAGAAGGAGTCAACTGTTGGTGCGATAATTAGAAAATGGAAGAAACACCAATTGACCATCAATCTCCCTCGGTCTGGGGCTCCACGCAAGATCTCACCTCGTGGAGTGAACCTGATCATGAGAAAGGTGAGGGAACAACCCAGAACTACATGGCTGGAGCTTGTTGATGATCTCAAGGCAGCTGGGACCACAGTCACCAAGATGACCATTGGTAACACACTACGCCGTAATGGATTGAAATCCTGTAGTGCCCGCAAGGTCCCCCTGCTCAAGAAGGCACATGTACAGGCCTGTCTGAAGTTTGCCAATGAGCACCTGGATGATTCAGAGGAGGCTTGGGAGAAAGTGCTGTGGTCAGATGAGACTAAAATCGAGCTCTTTGGCATCAACTCGACTCGCCGTGTTTGGAGGAAGAAAAAAGCTGCCTTGGACCCAAAGAACACCATCCCCACCGTCAAGCATGGCGGTGGAAACATTATGCTTTGGGGCTGTTTCTCTGCTAAGGGCACAGGACGACTTCACCGGATCGAGGGGAGGATGAATGGGGCCATGTACCGGGAAATCTTGGGTGAGAACCTCCTTCCCTCAACCAGGACACTGAAAATGGATTTCTAAGGATTTGGAGAGGATCTGCAAAGAGGAGTGGGCCAAAATCCCTCCTGGGATCTGCGCAAACTTGGTGACCAACTACAAGAAACGTCTGACCGCTGTGCTTGCCAACAAGGGTTTCTCCACCAAGTACTGAGTCATGTTTTGCTAGGGGGTGAAATACTTATTTTCCTCAATAAAACACAAATAAATGTTTAAAATTCATATAATGTAATTTTCTGGGATTTTTTAAAATATTCTGTCTCTCACTGTTAAGATGAACCTACCATGAAAATGATAGACCGTTCCTTTCTTTGTAAGGGGGCAAACTCACAAAATCAGCAGGGGGTGAAATACTTATTTTCCCCACTGTATATGGTACTATGCACTCATGTGTAGCCTGTAGTGAGTTCGATAAAGGTACAGGAGTTAGCCATTTCAGTGAGGTGGGGCTCATCTTGAGATAAAAAAATTAAAAAAATGTTTGGGAAGATCACATGGTGGAACCAATTTTAGCTGGTGCCTTGACAAAGATAAAAAATAACAAAAATACACCAGAGTAGAAAAAGCATTTAAGTCTTAACCGGAAATATGTTCAGTGCATGGATCCCTAATAAGTCTGATGAAAAACAAAACTGGATCTAAGTGCCGCCAGAGACAGCAGATTAAGCTTATCTTCTAGTACCAGCTGCTGCAGGAGTCCAAGCAGATGCTGTTGTCGCTCAACATCACTCACGACAGTGCCATCTATTTCCACACCTCCACCTTGGGTGGCTCAGAAGGTGTGCTCTGGGGGTGGGAGTGGCACTCAGTGAAGACAGCCCAGTCGTGTGTGCTTTTTGTGGTACTGCAGCCATCATTTTGTGTTTCAGCCTCAACTACCAGCAGTTCTGGCCACAGGCTATCAGCTTCTTGGACTTGGATGATGGCCAGGCATCTATTGGGGGGGGAAAGGCCAAAATGGGTTCTGAGGAGAAGAGCTAAGAATGAGGTGTCATTTTTCAGAGACTGAAGTTTTGTAGCCTGTAACTCATTTGAAAACTGCTACATGTCTCCAAAGACACTTGCTCAAGAGGTAGCTTCATAAGGAGGCTGTATTTGAATCTGGTCAGTGGAGTGCTGAATTACAGGTTATAAAATCTTATTTGGTTGCAGGTGAATAATAATGTTGTAGCATTGTTTTTGCAACATTTCCTTTTTTACCACCCTCAAAGGAAAATGTTGTAGGTGTGTTTGCAACCTGACAAAATCAAGAATACAATGTTACTCTAACTTTCCACAACCTATAAAAGGTTCAAACATATAAAGATGCCCACAGGTTACCATTTGTCATTAAAAGATACCTCTTTCCTGTAGCACCGTGTGGACTGTAGGGTTTAAAATGATCATTGGGTCGCAGCCGAGTGCACCAGAGGAGGGCATACACTTCCAGCGCAGTGCTACTGACATGCAACCTTGTTTAAAGGCTGTCAGAGTCCATCACTACAGGCTTTGTCCATGCTGAGCAGTAAACTGGTGAGCAGTAAACTGGTGAGCTGGAAAAATGAGAATGACACCCAGAAATCTAAATGACATTTGAATTTATTCAGTCAAAAAGGCAGTAACAGTACTTTACATGTTGAGACAACACCAAAAAAAAAAATCTGAAAAGTTTGCTGTACATCATGATATTCATATACAATACATGCATGCACATACAGATGCATGAGTGAAAAAATATATATTTTCTCTTTTTGAGGATTGCCAATACCATTGTATTGACTGAGACCACTGTGAGGCGAAAGAAAACAGTCTCCTCCTTACATTGTCACCACGCACGCACGCACGCACACACACACACACACACACACAGATGCACACCTCCATAATCCTGTCAGTCAAAATGTCCCTTGAAGGAATCACACATAGAAAAGAGCAGGCTGTCTCCATTTGTTTTGGCATCCCAATGAGTTTTTATATTAATATTAACTTAATATTAAGTTCCTCTAATCGGCCATTTGAACAGAACCGATAACTGGTTTAAAGCCAAGCTTCACTCCAAATTCAGGCTTATTCTGGCTTATACCCCCCTACACCTGAGACATTGTGCCCACATAAAGGAATGCATTAACAAAATGTTGACCTATCTGCTGTAACCATAGGCTGGGACCACAGACTGTTCAATTACTTCTCAGGTGACAAACCAGTATTTGAATTGGGTCTGCCATTTTCATAAATGTGATATTTCAAGTACTGAATCTGGCCTTAACTTAATCCCCAGCAGCCACACATCACAAATGATCCAAATGGTACATGGCGTATCTACAACAGTTAAGGGTAGGGTGCTGGGATATAATGAGTTGTATGTCTGCCACAGTGTTATTTATAACTCAATGAGAGACCACATGGTTCATACTACAGTGATCAATTCAATTTTGTAAGATATCGAGGTATGAAGATGTACAGCGTTAAAATTCCAGCAAAGCACACCCGCGTACAGTACATCCATCCATACACACATGCAGAAACCTGCGTCATAAATACGATTTTTGTTGCGGGGCATCATTACTGCAGATTGTGTGTAACATGAATTTAGCAGGAAGCAGTAGGAGACAGGATACTCACTGGTGAGAGACAGCAATGTCAAAGGTGATTCAAAGCTACATGATTATTTTACCCATACCATGTGTCACACTAAAATATCTACTTGAACTAAACACACACACTTGGCAGTGCTTGCACAATAGCACACCCAAAGATAAGTGGCCCTCAAGCATGCACGCAACAGCACTTTCACAGCTAAACATGCACTTACTGTATGTGCAGTCAACTGCCACATGTTCTCATCCACCTAGAAGACACACTCAAATATGCCGATATACGTAAGCTGTAAATATAGATTTCATATAAACACACGCACACACACACGCACAAAAACAGACATACACATACACACACACACACACACACACACACACACAGTGACATCCATAGAGATGCAAATACACACATAGGTGCACAATGGCATGGATGTGGCATGGATGTAAACTCATACAGAACCCCCAAACTGCTCTAAACTTATTGGTCCCATAGCTAAAGCATTGTGATCAGAAAAAGAAAAGCTGAATCACTGCATTTTGAGGGACAATTATATGACCTCAAGCTTCAATTTCCATCAACAATTCAATTGATCTTAATCTACTTCGATAGGGTGAATTCTGCATCTTACAAAAATGATGGAAATCACCAGATGAGACATGTCGCCATGTGTAATATGCTCTGCCAGTGTACAGCTGCCCTCTGAAAGTACGCTGACTGAGCCGGCTCTGAAAGTACGCTGACTGAGCCGGCTCTGAAAGTACGCTGACTGAGCCGGCTCTGAAAATATACTGACTGACAATGACACTGACACACTCACCATTTCAGTAAGCATGCAAACTGCATAGAACAAAACAGTTTGCAGGAAAACGCCCCCTCGCTCTCAGGCCCCTGGATTGCTTTCATACGGCAATCTGGGTGGCACGGGTCTCTTCCTGATGGCAGCACTCTGTGCTCTGTTGTGTGTGAGGGGCTACATCCATGAACTGGCAAATGGAGGCTATGAGAGACAGGGAAGATCCATTTACAGACCAGAGTTGACAGGCTCTTTGTGCTGCTGTATGAGGAAAGCACTGAAAAACTATGTCTGTCTCTCAGGGCCATGAGAGGAGGCCGTGTGGGAGGGGGGCCGCATGAGAGAGAGGGGGCTGGGGAGGCAGGAAAGACACGGGGCCTAATTAATTTCATCGTAGATGCTGGGGGTGGCGGGAGCAGGCAGCTTGGGCTTTTTCTTGCGACTTGAAAGGCCCAGGCTTCCCTGTGAGCTGCTGCTGCTGACCGCGCCTCCACCGCTGCCCCCGCCTCCGACCCCGCCCCCACCTCCTCCACCTCCACCCCCACCCCCACCCCCACCACTGTTCAGTCCCAGGGATGGCTTCTTCTTCTTCTTGGGCTTCTTGGAGTCTGAGTTGTTGGTGCCTGGGAGAGAGGTGTTTAATACAGAATAAGGTATAAAAAGAAAGAGGTAGGACAAGGAGTTCATCTGCAGGCTTGAAAGGAGAGTTCTGCAAACAGCACAAGGCGAACACTAACGTGGCAGAAGTCCTGTAGACCAGGGATTCCCAAACTGTGCATTGGGACACAGTGGTGGGTCATGGGAGGGGTTGAGGAGGGTCGTCAGATAACGTGAAAAAAAATAACATACTCTATAAAATACACTTTCACATTGACATTTACACCAGATAAATTAAACATGTGTCTGTTACATGCACTGCTCTACTTACAGGGCGCATGCAAATTCCACATTTGAACATTTGACAGGCTACATTTTAATAAGGGGTAGGTCACCAATTTTGTTTTTCATTAAGTGGATCATGGGCTCAGAAACTTTGGGAACCACTGCTCCAGACTGAATCAGAAAGTCAACAGTGGCATAACCAGGACATAGAAAAGGAACTGGCTGTGCAACCATAAGGGGCCCTATTTTGGTGAATTAGGACGGTGTCGGTAACGCAGACGCAAAGTGAAGACAATGGCGCTTTAGGGCGTGTCTAACGCAATTTCTGTAATTTCGTGATTTACGATGATAGCGCACCTCCTGCGCAGTTGTAAAAGAGGTTGGATTAACTTTTAAAAAATACATGTGGGTGTGGTGGGGGTTTGGTTTCATAATGGCCAATGAGAACACCTATTTTCTATCCCTTTAAATACCAGTGCACTAACGCCATAGCAAATTGGCTGTTTCCTGACATGGAAAGGCATATATATATATATAAGACAAAAGAACGTGCGGGAGGTGCAGAAAAGTTGGCGAGCGAATCAGAGGGGGAAAACAAGGCACACATTAATATGTTATTTTCATGATTTGAGTTTATATTTTGAGACCTACATTGTTAAAAGAAAGTGTTTTATTTTACCATCTCTTTTTTTCCTTATTTGTTGGCTTTCCAACTTAAAAAACAAAGTTTATTTTCTTCTAATATAATGTAATTGTTAAATGGAAAGCAATAAATAAAAAAACTCACAACTGCAACTAGGCCTGTTTCATTTATGTTCGTCATGCAGTAGGCCTACATGTGTCACCCTGGAGTGTGCATCACAAACCATCTGGATATTAATGGAGTGAATCCCCTTCAGATTCACAAAAATGATACCGTGATCAGATGGTGCGCGCAACTGCACGTGTGCAGTCAATGGCGCCCAAGACCCCAGGGAATCCACATTGCGCATACAAATCCTGTTTAGTTTTCTGCTGGCTGTCGGGTGTAGGAAAAGTAATAAACTAATTTGCATGTTGGACAACACTGGAAGAAACTGCATGTACAGCCGAAATGATAGCCGTCTGGCCAACAGCGGCTACCAAACCCAGGGTATCGCCTTCAGCGTCCAATTATGTACTCCATTTTCTGTAGTGCAAATGGAAAGAATAAGACCCTTTCACATAAGAAAAACAATGTGCATAGTTTTTAGCTTAATTGATAACGGTTGAAAGTTACCCATGGATTGGACGATTTGCCTCAACGTGGGGGGAAATTCACAATATTCACAAAATATTCTCATGTGATTTCAGACAACCTTATGTTCATATGTGCGCATCAATAAAGTCACCAAATTGCTAGCGCTAGCATTTGCGTTGAGGTGGTCTAGTTGGACGTTAACGCAAACTCATTATTTGACACCAAACTTGCATAGGGCCAACTGTTTTCATTGACACACCCCCTATTGCACTGCCCAACCCATAGTCGCGCAAACGCCTTCATTGTGCACCACGAAATTGCCAAACTCGGCAGAGACAGGAAATATTTGCGACAGACGAAACTGGCAATTCGCCAGTGCTAGGGCATAACGGCGCTTAGCGCCGGCACGAAAATAGGGCCCAAGGTCTCAAAAGATTCAGTGGGGAACATATGTTGCTTCCATGCACAAAGTATTTAACCCCCTGAGGTCGACGGGATCGCCGACGATCCCAGCAGCAATAAAAGTATATTACTATTTCTAACGTCGCAAGATTTTATCATACACACGCGGCAAAAACATTGACAGAAACCTTAGAATCGTGACTTTCAGATTTGAGCACTGGCAAATAATATGAGATTTTTTTAATTAGGTTAATTAGACCAAAAGTAAACATTGCCTTTTCCTCTCTTTTTTACCTGTTAGTACCGTCCCCCTTCTATTGACATGGTAACTAGGTGCTAGTCTCGGGGAGGGGCGTGGGGCCATGTGTGAAATCGCAGCGTAAACAATGTCCCGACATTATATCGCATCTTGTCTGTTTACGGTTGCGATCTGCCAGCAACAGACTAACCCTAATTATTGCGGACTGCTGCGAATAATTAACGGAAGGATATTTAACCAGCTGGCATTCTGTTTCGGCGCTTGGACATTATCTAGTTTAGCTTGATAATACCTATTGTGATGAATGTTTCTTGCCTCTCGAGAACTTGTTTGTGTGCTTATTGCTGTTTAGATTCCCAGCGTTTAGTTTATTCCGAGATTTTGGATACGTTTTGTTTGTTCCTGATCGTTGGTTATTTTATTTTGTTTTGTTTATGTCTTTCCGTGTCTTCGCAGACATGGATTTTGCTTTCGTTTTCCTACAGATGTTTAAAGATAAATATCTTAAACCCAGAAAACGGGCTACTTTTGATCATGTGCCTGCCCACTGCCAAACAGACTCTGGATGTTGGCAAACTGGCTTCTGTTGGTTGCAAGAAATGCGTACTCTGCAAGATGTCTTTGTCTGATGGCCTTTGAGAGAGAGATGGCCCATCTGACAGATCTTTCAGGTGTGGATCATGAATATTCAGTAAATTAGCATATAGCCCTCCCACAGCCTGAAGTAAATGTGACCTGTTCTGATAAAAACAGGTTTTTAGCTATTTAGATCTCATATGTGCTAAACTATTTTCACACCCTTACATAACCAAGACCTTGATGAACAAACGCACATTGGCAAAACAATTCGTCACTATAGTTTAGTATGTGCTTTCACAACTTTTGTGACGGCAGAAAAATGTAACTTGTGTGTTTGTAGATCTATTTACAAGCTGCATATGATACTGACCAAACTATTGATGGCATATAAATGTAGCTGTGATTGTCCTTCAAATAAAAATATCAAACACTTTGGAGTAAGTGTGTGTTAAGTTGATGAAATTGAGATAAATATCAGACCACGCCAAAATCACAAACCTTCTCTGAGCTAAGCACAGACCTCAGGCGGTTAACCTGAAGTTCTTCTGTAAATATTTCATGCTGAATACATGCATACAAAGGTCAAATATGGCAACGTGTGTAGCTTAGTAAGGTATAAATGCTTCTTCTAGGTAAATAAGAATAGTAAGCATGTCTACTGGACCACAGCTTCAAGGAAAGTATCCGCTATGCATTAATCCCATTCACTAAAGCCTGCCTCTCTTGCCAACTTTGGCAGTACAGAATGCAAAGCCACCCTAAAACAGTAGTTCTCAACCTCGGTCCTGGGGACGCACTGTGTATGCTGATTTTTGTTACAGTCAATATCTTGAGGCTGTGGATTACAGGTAATCAATTAAGGCTGTGGAAAACGTTTGTATGTTCTACCATCTGGACCGGGAGGTCCAGCAGCTGGTGAAGGAGAGGAACAGCGCCTTCAGGGCTGGCGACAGGGCCCACTACAGCACGGCCAGAGCTAACCTGAAGAGGGGCATCAGAGAGGCCAAGGCGGACTACAGGAGGAAGATTGAGGACCACCTGGACAGCAATAACAGTAGGCAGGTGTGGCAGGGAGTCCAGCACATCACCAACTACAAGACCAACCTCGGAGCTGCCGAAGGTGACGCCTCGCTGGCAGAGGAGCTGAACCTCTTCTTTGCCCGCTTCGAGGTAGAGCCACCAGAAGCCACCCCACACCCCACGGTCCACAGCAGCACAACCCTCACAGTGGAGGAGCATGAGGTGAGGCGCACGCTGCGGGCCGTTAACCCGAGGAAGGCTGCTGGACCTGACGGCGTCCCCGGGCGTGTGCTGAAGGACTGCGTGTACCAGCTGGCTGGAGTCTTCACAAGGATTTTCAACCAGTCCCTAACCCAGTCCACTGTCCCACCCTGTCTGAAATCCTCCACCATAGTCCCCCTGCCCAAGAAACCCCACGTTTCTAGCCTCAACGACTACCGGCCAGTTGCACTCACACCAGTGGTGATGAAATGCTTTGAAAAACTGGTCCGTGGTCACATCACATCACTCCTTCCCCGAAGCTTTGACCCCCACCAGTTTGCTTATAGGAGGAACAGATCTACAGAGGACGCCGTAGCTACAGCCCTCCATGCTGCACTATGTACGGATGCTCTTCGTAGACTACAGCTCTGCATTTAACACCATCCTCCCCCACAAACTGCTGGACAAACTGAGGGACCTGGGACTTCCACACTCCACCTGCATGTGGATCAAAAGCTTCCTGACTGGTCGCAGCCATCACACATCCACGGCCCTCAGTGGGCCATCACACATCCACGGCCCTCAGTGTCAGTACTGGCTCCCCACAGGGCTGCGTGCTGAGCCCTCTGCTGTACACCCTCTACACGCATGACTGCACCCCCGCCCACCACAGCAACACCATCGTCAAGTTTGCGGATGACACCACGGTGGTGGGTCTCATCTCTGGGGGGGACGAGTCAGCATACAGAGATGAAGTGGAGCAGCTGACAGCGTGGTGCAGAGAGAACAACCTGCTCCTCAACACCTCAAAGACCAAGGAGCTGGTAATAGATTACAGGAAGAAGAAGACAGACATTCCACCACTAACCATCAGCGGGGTCTGTGTGGAGAGGGCGGCGGACTTCCGCTTCCTGGGAGTCCATATGGAGGAGGGCCTGACCTGGGGTGTGAACACCGCTGAGCTGCTGAAAAAGGCCCAGCAGAGACTGTACTTCCTGAGGGTGCTCAGGAGGAACAACATCACACAGAGACTGCTGGTGTCCTTCTATCGGTGCTCTATCGAGAGCATACTGACGTACTGTATATGTGTGTGGTATACCAGCTGCACAGCAGCTCAGAGGAAAGCGCTCCAGAGGGTCATCAACACGGCCCAGAAGATCGTCGGATCCCCTCTCCTCACACTGGAAGAACTACATAGTTCCCGCTCTCTCACAAGAGCTGTGAACATCACAAAGGACACTTCCCACCCTGGACACTCCCTGTTTGAACTGTTGCCATCTGGCAGACGGTACAGATCCATCAAAGCACGAACAAACAGACTCAAAAACAGTTTCTACCCATCAACAATAACTACACTTAATGCAGCTACAAAATAACCTGTGATACATGTCTGAAAGTGCAATACTTATCTTAAAGTGCAATAAGGGAATGTGCAATGACGGAGAATGTTTGAATGTGTGGTTGTGTGTGTTTCACTTAGTATTTATCCCAGATATATTACTCTGTAAATTCCTGATATTTTTTTTATTCGTACATGTCTTTATATACTGTTGTAATTTTGCACTGACTGGTTGGCATTTCAATTTCGTTGTACGTGTTACAATGACAAATAAAGGATCTATCTATCTATCTATCTACCATCATTTTTTTCCTTAAACCTATTTTAACACAATGTCTGGTTTGTGCTCACTTAGTTTCAGTGACCAGGTGTCAACACTTTCAACAATTTTCCCCCACTGATTTCATCTGCCAGTCTATAATTCAATCCATTAAAAAGGAACCATGTGATATATAGCACATTACAGAAAATGAGAGCATTAGTTGAGATGACTGATATAAAGTTTTGGGATATGAATATGGGACACTTATTGTTAAGAAGAACATAAGAATACATGACGAGAAAGGACCGTTCAGCCCATCTAGGCTCGTCATGTCCTAATCTAAAGAGTATGTAGTACTGCATCTAACCTAGACTTGAATAGCCCAAGTGTTTCTGCCTCTACTACCTGACCTGGCAAGCTGTTCCAGATATTGACAACTCTCTGTGTAAAGAAAAACTTCCTAATATCTGTGCAGAATTTGCCTTTAACTAATTTCCACCTGTGGCCTCTTGTTCTGCTGAAGCCACTTATCTTAAATAGTCTTTGGTAGTTCACTTTGTTAATCCCTTTTAGGAATTTCCCCCCTCAATCAAATCCCCCCTATGTCTCTGTTTGCTAAACTTAAATGGATTGAGTGCCTTAAGTCTATCCTCGTAACTTTTACCTTTCATATCAATTTAGTTGCCCTTCTTTGAACAAGAGCTTCTATATCTTTCTTGTAGTGCGGTGCCCAGAACTGCACACAGCACTCTAAGTGCAACGGCATATATACTGTATATAAGACAAAGGCATTATATAACATTAATATAACCTCTTTTGCTTTATAAGCAATACTTTTTGCTATGTATTCCAGCATCCTGTTGGTCTTTTTCACTGCTGTAGCACACTGCTTTGATGCAGATAGACTTTGATCAACTACAATTCCAAAGTCTTTTTCAAATTGAACACCTACTATTTTTTCTCCTCCCATAAAATATTCCTGTCTTATGGTTTTATTTCCCACATTACATTTAGCAATATTGAATGTCATCTGCCATGTTTCTGATTAAATCATTGTTGGATTTTGTTTACTCCTGTGACATTCAGGGTCAAATTGACCCATTTCTAAGTTGAAAATCAAGGAAAAAATACTTAAAAAAAAACATTTTTGTATGAAACTTCTTCTGCTTACCTTAATTAGTGCAATAAACATGTAAAATGAAAATGGTTCATGTAATGTATTTGCAACCCTCCCCTGCGTGTTTATATCACAGAGACTTGTAACCGGGTCAATCGGACCCGGCAGTGAAAGTGGAGGCTAAAAGGGGTCAGAAGTGCAAATGTGATACATATTGGTCTTGCCTACTCCCTCCCATACATACATACACACATACATACACACACACACACACACACACTGCCCTTGTGGGCAGCAGTGGAGCATGAGCAGTCATGCTCAGTAGTGTCCAGCAGGGGGCACTCACTCTTGTAGTGGCTGACCAGCTCATATTGAAAGGAGGCAGCACATGTCTAAAATTGTCAAAATCAGTTTTGCAGTGTTTATATAGCTGTTGTGGAGGATATCATGAAGCCTTGTTCCAAAAAAACAAACTAGATGGTAGTTATTATATAATTTTAACTTGAAACAGGTCACGGCGGACCCGAGTACCAAAGCATACACTTTTTTTTAGAGAGACCTTCAGAATTGTCTAAAATGGTCAAAATCAGTTTTGTAGTGTTTATATAGCTGTTGTGGAGGATATCATGAAGCCTTGTTCCAAAAAAAAACTAGATGGTAGTTATTATATAATTTTTTACTTGAACAGAAGAGGTGTCATCTTTATTTATCAACATCACCTGATGGAAAAAAAAAAAGTGGAAAATGCAAAACATAATTTAAAAAATTGTATGTTATGCAAAACTAATGTATTTTATATCTAGGTTTTTCCAATGTACAGAAAAATGTGTTTGAATGTGTATTTTTGTGAAAACGAGTGAATTATCCTAATGGAAACCATGATCTGTGAGAGGTGAATAACACAATTCCACGAAATATTGATTGAATTGATAGTAATAAGAGGTACAAACAATGTTTATCAGGATTTTGGGGTTTCTGACCATTTTTGGATAATTAAACATGCCAATGATATTCCTGGGTCAAATTGACCCAGGAATATCTTGGCTGTTACAGGAAAACAAACAGTGCACCAGGGTTAAATTCCAAACTGTTTGCCAAACCCCCAAGTTTAGTATCATCTGCAAATTTAACTATTTTGCTTCTAACATCCCTATCAAAATCATTTATGTAAATAAGGAAGAGCAGAGGTCCCAGCACTGATCCCTGCGGGACTCCACTGCCCACAGCACCTGGGTCAGATACGGCCCCACCTACTGTTACTCTTTGTATTCGCCCCTGGAAGCCAATTATGAACCCACTCTGAAACAACTCCTGAAATTTCTACTGAATTAATTTGAACAATGTGGTACCTTGTCAAATGCTTTTTGAAAGTCCAAATATATAATATCATAAGCCTGGTTCAGGTCAACACACTTTGTAGCCTCTTCAAAAAAGTCCAGGAGGGTTGTTAGACATGACCTCCCTTTGAGAAAACCATGTTGGCTCTCCCTTAAAATACTATCATTTTTCAAGAATGATTCCAACTTGTCCCTAATAATACATTCCAGTATTTTACATGAGATGCAAGTTAAACTGACAGGCCTATAGTTCCCTGGGTCAGTACGGTCCCCCTTCGTATATATTAGAATTATATATATGTTCATGGCATGCATATCTATTTCTGATATAATATGGCCTTAAGAGAATAAATCATGCTTTAATATAAATTAAAAGTGTCTTAATTAAGAACAATTAACAGCCAGTTACAATTCAAATTCAATTATGGTTGGAATGAAAACCAGCATACACAGTGGGCCCCCAGGACCGAGGTTAAGAACCACATACCCTAATCAGCAATCACCATTCATTCTGGGATCTTTGGTGTAACAAAAACAGTAAATAATTGCCTTTCCTGCTTTTAATTGCTGGCTAAATCTATTAGGCAATTTCCTAACCTGTTTCACTCTCATTGACTCACTTGCTTTGGAGGAGGCAGAGTCAGAGGGGGAGATGTCGGAAGACCCATCCCACTGCAGCCTGCCGATCAGAGCCTGTCCATCTGACCCATCAAAAGGCTCACCCTCCATCAACGCATCGGGGACAGGCAGCATTGACCTGTCAATGGAAAAACCGACTCACTCCCTACACAGCCAAAACAACAGCAACACCTGCTGCAGAATCTCTCCTTAAGGCACAAAGGCCACTGTTCAATGCAATTTATTTGCAAGACAAATATAATGTCTGCAAATATAAGGCTTTGTTTTTTGTTTCTTAAACAACATTTTATGTTAATTTCAGCAAATGTCAAATGCATAACGATATTTAAGAAACAAAAAGTTAAACATGAATGAACAAACAGTATCCTCTGGCTCCAGGCCTGGTAGCTCACCAATACTCTGACTGCTTTTATATGGTGTAAAGGGGGAGGAAAATGTCCCATAAAGAACAATGAAAATAGCGTGTACACAAAGCAAACGTTGTGCAGTACAATTCAGGCTGTCCATTGGATACCAACAAACAGGTATGAGAAATATTTGATAGAGCAGAACCTTAATCTCTTAAGATTGTAAATACTAATGATTTTTTCTATTTCATGAATTATCGTACGCACACACACAAACATATATACACCGATCAGCCACAACATTAAAACCACCTGGCTAATATTGTGTAGGTCCCCCTCGTGCCACCAAAACAGCTCTGACCCATCGAGGCATGGACTCCACAAGACCTCTGAAGGTGTCCTGTGGTATCTGGCACCAAGACGTTAGCAGCAGATCCTTTAAGTCCTGTAAGTTGCGAGGTGATGCCTCCATGGATCGGACTTGTTGGTCCAGCACATCCCACGGATGCTCAATCGGATTGGGGAATTTGGAGGCGAAGTCAACACCTTAAACTCTTTGTCATGTTCCTCAAACCATTCCTGAACAATTTTTGCAGTGTGACAGGACACATTATCCTGCTTAAAGAGGTCACTGCCATCAGGGAATACCATTGCCATGAAGGGGTGTACTTGGTCTGCAACAATGTTTAGGTAGGTGGTACGTGTCAAAGTAACATCCACATGAATGCCAGGACCCAAGGTTTCCCAGCAGAACATGTCCCAGAGCATCACACTGCCTCCGCCGGCTTGCCTTCTTCCCATAGTGCATCCTGGTGCCATCTCTTCCCCAGGGAAATGATGCACACACACCCAGCCATCCACATGATGTAAAATAAAACATGATTCATCAGACCAGCCCACCTTCTTCCATTGCTCCATGGTCCAGTTCTGACACTCACGTGCCCATTGTAGGCGCTTTCGGTGGTGGACAGGGGTCAGCATGGGCACTCGGCTACGTAGCCCCATATGCAGCAAGCTGCGATGCACTGTGTGTTCTGACACCTTTCTATCATAGCCAGCATTAACTTTTTCAGCAATTTGTGCGACAGTAGCTCTTCTGTGGGATCAGACCAGACGGGCTAGCCTTCGCTCCCCACGCGCATCAAGGAGCCTTGGCCGCCCATGACCCTGTCGCCGGTTCACCGGTTGTCCTTCCTTGGACCACTTTTGGTAGGTACCAACCACTGCATACCGGGAACACTCCACAAGACCTGCCATTTTGGAGATGCTCTGACCCAGTCGTCTAGCCATCACAATTTGGCCCTTTTCAAAGTTGCTCAGATCCTTACGCTTGCCCATTTTTCCTGCTTCCAACACATCAACTTCAAGAACTGACTGTTCACTTGCTGCCTAATATATCCCACCCCTTCACTTCAGCTGTCAGTGGTTTTAATGTTGTGGCTGATCGGTGTGTGTATATATATATATATATATATAAACATCGAACAAAAAGTTAGGAAATTTGTGTTTGGTAGATTATTTCTCTGTTGTAACAATACTTCTTGGCAATAAATTGTATACCGTTGGAAAGCCTGTTTAATTCCCTTTTAAATGGTGCCCCATTTGTAAGGAACATGGGATGAGCAGCACAACTGAGTATGTGGGTTGCCGGAAGCTCAAAACAAGAGTCAATAGCAACAGCAGAATAAGCTGTTTGGCATTGGCAGAGAAGATTTGGCAAATCTTTCATGGGCGCAACCCACATACTCAGCTGTGCTGGTCATCCCACAAATGCATGTTCCTTACAAATGGGGCACCATTTAAAAGGGAAATAAACAGGCTTTCCAACGGTATAAAATTCAATTTAAAAGAATAGTTAGGGGTATTAACAATTGTGATCAAGATGAACAATTGTATTTGTAATGTAGGTTTGAATTTTTTTTTTTTTTTTTTTTTTAAGCATAAAATATACCTCATTATTTATATCGTTTATTTTATATAATCTCTTTTGTTCATCTTTATCAAGGGTATGAATAAAAACAGAGCTTACTATATATATATATATATATATATATAGTATCTGACAGAATTTAAGTATGCATTTCACATGTTTTGGGTGCTGCCGATCCCTGCCTACAGAGATGGCTGTGATATCACCAGCTGGTGAGGGGTGGATGCGGGCGGGGCACTCACGCAGAAGGCCCCAGGAGGAACACCCGGACAGTCCTCCTCTGTTCGTCTGTGTGCTGGGGACACCGCAGTGACCTGGTCGGACACAATGTGGCATTAATCCCCCTCAGAACATATACATAGCCAATATAAAGGGAATATCAACATAAAGGACCAGATTTACTAAGGAAATTGTTGCCACTGGTGTACCCAATTGTTTTATTCAATACTACGGTTCTGATAATTGGCTGTTCATTTTTTTTCTTGCTGTTTGGTGTGAATTTGATTTCAGCAGGATGGGACGATGCAAATTACCTTCTATTCTATTCTTATAATTGAATGACAGACCCTGCCTTTGTGCTGCCTACCATATTTGGCCCTGTGAGGAAGCAGGGCCTTGGTCTCAGTTGTGTTGTGGGCTGACTTGTAACCAAAATAAAGGAAACATTAAGAGAACGTTTTAGAGCAGTTTTTTTATCTGACATTATAGAATATTTTGTGTTGATCAGTGGCAAGAAGTCCCAATTAAATCAATTTAGATTCCATGAAGTAAGAAAATATGGAGGAGAATACTTATTATACCCACTGTATATTAATATTTATTAACTAATAAGGAGTTGGACCACCTTTGCCTTCTGAATATAGGCCTCTACATGCTCAAGCGACAGCAACGCAACAGCAACACAACCAGGGCTCTGCAACATCAATGCAACCTCTGCAACCTACGCAGAGGGTGTTGCAGAGGATGTTGCGTACCTAACACAAAAATCGAACTCGCGATCACAGCGCAACATTTCGAGTAGATGTTGCGCATTATTGATTGGTTGGTTAGCGAATGGAGGCGGAGCTCTCATAGTTAGTACATCATTTTTTTTACATTTTATGCATTTCGAATATAAATGCTTTATTTAGCAATAAAGCTTGCTAACAGTACCTAATGATATAGAGAGCTAGCATAATTTGTTCAACACGGTATAAAATGAACCAGCTTCAGGAAAGATTGGCTGAAGGTACAGGAGTTTCCCTGCTTTCATGAAAACTTTACCGACCTTGTTCAATACATTGACGCCTACTAGTGTACAGAATTTTAAAGACACCATGTCGCATAGGTTGCGCAGAAGTATAAATTGCGCAAACCATGAAGATGTCGCACAAGTTACGTAGAAGCATGTAGAGGCCTTCTTTCTTGGAATGCTGTTTTGATACATTTTGAATGGTTTCTAGTGGGACATTAGCTGCCCATACCATAACAGATCCTCCACCATGTTTAACAGTTGGGAACAGGCAATGTAGGTTGAAGGCTTCCTTTGGCTTTCTCCAAACATAAACCTGTCCAGATGTAGGAAAAAGAGTAAAAGATGACTCTACTTTCTTTCACTGACTCAAAATTCCAGGTTTTGTGCCTATTACACCAGGTTATGCGTTGTTGCGCATTGGCCATTGTTACAAGCAGTTTCCGAATGGCAGTCCTCTTTTTAAGTGTCCGTCTACCTGACTGTTAATGAGCTTTGACTTGCGACCACTGTTCCTGTTTCCAGATTTTTTCCTTGTTTGGCATATGCCGTCACAATTTTTAACACTGTTCCCCTTGAGACATTAAATCATTTTAATTCGGTGCAGTCCGGGTACCAACTATTTGACCTCACGATCTCTCATGTTCCTTCATACTCACATATTAAATTGTTTATTTTAAAATGTTTTAATTAGCGTGAGACATTAACATGAAACACGTGTCCTTTTTAATTGCAATTTAGTGCTTTAAAATATGAGTCATTTTTCATTTGGGGTTTCCATTATTTTGTCTACCTCCTGTATGTACAAGCATATGGGCGGTGTGAATCACAAAGCGTTTAGAAGTTCACAAGAATCTCAAATAAATGAAATCTTCCTCTATATATTGGTGTCAGCTGGAAGACCGCTCCAGCATGCCACTGGTGAGAGGTACAGCATGAATCTGAACGGCTAATCTGCCGGCTCTTTGGGGTTAAGGATGCACCGCCATAACTCGGTTTCCTGAATCAGAAAATGACTTAATTTAACATTAGATGCCAGTGACTGTGTGACGTTATATAATGTGCATCCGCTATTTTTCATCAAGGGTGCTGGTACTTTACAGAATGTGCTAATTGGTGTCTTGCAGATCCTTACCGTGTACACATCTTCTTTGTATGCTCCGATACCACCCCGCATTGCTGGAGAAAAAGAAGACCATACAATGGTTATCAAATGGTCTTTACAGTGTTTCCTCTATCACAGAAAGCCATGTATAGCAGAAGGATATCAAAGGATAGTTTTTATTGGGTTGGGAGTAATGGTGAAAGAAAGGAATTGTGGCTCTTGAGGATCATTACATTACATTACATTACAGGCATTTAGCAGACGCTCTTATCCAGAGCGACTTACAGTTTACATTT
This sequence comes from Aldrovandia affinis, assembly GCA_029706075.1. Taxonomy (NCBI): domain Eukaryota; kingdom Metazoa; phylum Chordata; class Actinopteri; order Notacanthiformes; family Halosauridae; genus Aldrovandia; species Aldrovandia affinis. Next base: position 1,322,320 of record JAINUG010000176.1, read on the forward strand.
CTTTACAATCCATTTATACAGCTGAATATTAACTGAAGCAATTCAGGTTAAGTACCTTGCTCAAGGGTACAACGGCAGTGTCCCACCTGGGGATTGAACCTGCAACCTTAACGTTACAAGCCCAGCTTATTACCATTATACCACCCGGATCACTGCACAGAAAGGCTTGTGCCTAGATCACTATAAGCAGCTACGTCCACATCTAAAAGTACTGCAGATAGAGATAGTAGCATACCACCCAATGTCTTGAGGTGTATGAGTGCAGCGAATGAGGTGTTTCTGATTTTTTTTCTCCCATTTTTCTCCCAATTTAGTGGTCAATTATACCCAGTATTTATTTCGATTTGCCCACACGAGTTTGCTGCTCATCTCTACAAGGCAAGCTAATTCTCAGAAGGCTGCAAACTCTGTTTCCTTCGAGATGGAATTCGCACACCCATGTTCTGGTGACATCCTTCATGGTGAACTCGAGCCGGCTCATCCTCCCTCCGGGGCGGACAGCCAGCTGATCGGGACTAATGGCCAGGGCCGGTCTGGCAGACATGGGTTTCGAACTGCGTCCCTGATAGGAAGCGCACACTCGTATCAGACCAGCCAAGATACAGGTGCGTTAGACCGCTATGCTATCCGCTGCCCCATGAACAGAACAATTTTAAATAACCATCAAATAGGGCTACATGCACTTTGGTGAAGTGGAAGAGAAGTTGTACTGGTTTCTTCAGGAGTCAGGAGTACCCAATACTGGTCCTGGAGGGTGGCAATCCACCAGTTTTCCAGCTGTCTGTAAACCATGAGCACTGTCCAAGTTGGGCAGGAGTGGTAATTCGGCTCAAGACAGTGCAGACTCAGGTTTAACAAAAGAGTTATGACAATTTGGCCTTTTAATACCTGGGAAGATTACTGTAGCTTTAGGTCAACATAGTTGGGTTATCATGAACAAAGCATAATGCTTGCCATCCTGCTCGCATGCTGGAGATAAAACAAAGATGAAGTGATGGAAGGGATATATTGCTGTAAGTGAAAGAGTAGAGCTCTCACCGTCATCAACAAGGACCTCAGTTCTTCTGGGCCCAATGTTTCATAGCTGATGCCAGAGTTATAGTTGTACTGCAAGGGAAAAGGATCGACTGTCAATTAATTCATGCTTTTACAAAAAAACCTTTTGAAAATGATCAGTAAAATATTTTCATGCTTACTCACAGTACACCAGTACAAATAAGTATATTGCATGAAAGCACTGGTTACCTTGTAAGGATCTGAGTTGACACTACTACTAAGCTCACCTGCAAAAAAAAGAGCACATTGACCGGGATTCATTTCAGGGGATACTGAGCATGCTCAAAGGCACAGCCACAGTGTGACAATACACAGACAGGCTTTTGCGGCTAGCAAATCCCCACCAGTAGATTACCGTCACTGTTCTATCTTTTGCATCACTTTAAATAGGTAAAAAGCTCATTTAATTCCAGGCCAGTGTCCAGCCAGCATTTGCTCTTGACAAAGCATAGTCCTCCATTGCATCCAGAGGAATGTTCATGTGAAAATTTGTCATGGTTATCATGATAGGGTAAATGTTATTTACTTGAAAATAATTTTTAGTAGGGATATCACAGACCTTTTACCTTTAGTACTGAGTTATGTGGATAGGGAGACAGATGATGGTAATGTTATGGTGATGGCTGATAATTATGGCAGCATCGCCCTTTGATGACTTTTTTGTTAAAGCACCACAATCCATTATATATGTTCCTGTAGATCATAAACAAGTTGTAAAGAATATAAATTATATGGACAAGAACAAAGGATTCAGCACATGTGGTGGATAATTTGCCTTATCTTGAAGGATCCTAGTATTGTTCTCTCCTACAAATCATGGCAAGGTATTCTATGTATTCACTCTCTAATTGAAGAAATAGACTAGTTTCTAGAGACAGCATGAAATGCATTTCCACCTGTGTCTTTAGCTCTGTTCACGGGACAGTGTGAAACAGCATCTATAATCCACTTCTGTGTCCTTTTAGCGCTTTAAATACATCACTCAAATTCCCTCACAGCCTTCTTTAGTGGATGCTAATGGGGTATACTTGTGTCTCTTAACATTCATGATCTGGTGAGTAAAGTGAGCATAGTATTCTAAATGCCTGAGGCACTGTATAATTTCAGAATGATCTCCATTCCTATACATGTTGTACTATTTCCCATACACCCTATTACCCTGTTCATTTTTTTGGCATCAGCACAATGCCTAGATCCTGACAAGAACTGAATCTATTGCCACACCTACATAATTTTCACTGTGTTGGCACTCTTTATTCACTCCATAACATATTTGAATTACAGAAGAGATATATAGTATCATTATATTAATATATTGAGATATTTCAGAATCTTATTACATTTACATTTTAAGTATTTAGCAGATGATCTTATCCAGAGCAACTTACAAGATGTGCATAAATACATGGTAGGAACAATCATAGTTCACGCAAGAGATCCTATATTATTTCATAAGTAAACTTTGCCACTACACTGAACTTTGTCCTTGTATAGTTCCTTTATGAGAAAAAAGTTGGTCCTTTGGGAATTCCACTTCCACTTCCCATGTAGCCCTGTTGAGATGCAAGAAAATCATATTTTGATTTCCACTCAACAACTTTGCATTTTCCCACACAACTAGTCTCGATCCCAGATGTGCTCTCTCTCTATAGTATCCGGGAAGATAATTAACTATTTCCTGCAATCAAATTAGTTCCATCATGTTTTAGCCACTGTTATGTTATAGATCAATGGTTGAGTTGGCTTAAATCACTACCTCCAATTGGAGCCCCACTTAAAAGTAACTGACCACTGTTGTATTAGCAAAGCACATCCCTGGAATTATGTCTTATATATAATTTATCTATCAGACTGTTGCTCATTGTACTATGAGGCTATTGAGCAACCTATTCTTCCACCATTCTGTTTGTACTAATCATAAAAGCACAAAATGTGGACATTAATATCAGGGTATTTATGGCAGAGGGGGGTCAGAGGTACCAGGCAGCGGTTTAGACACTCCAAGGAAAAATGAATAGCAGCACTCCATTTATTTTTTGTTCCCCCTGATACAAAAAGTTAACACAATCAGGACACAATGATGAGACATGCATGCAACTCCTTACAATGTAAACATGTGATACCACATAATAAAAATGACAAATCATAGAAACTGCTATTGAGATTGACCCCAAAAGATTACAATTGTAACAGCCATTTGAGTTGAAATCGATATATATTTAGCTTTTCTAAACAGACAGTTTTTCCTGACTATTCTAGAAAGTGTAGCCTCCATATGGATCTAATGGAACAAACAATGTCATTATTTTGACAAGATAATTTGTTTATGGCCAGTCACCCTCACATGCTGAATTACTTCATGATCTTGCTTTTGCTCCCAAAACTGAATGACAGTGACAATGATTGAGGATTAGTGAGATCGCACCAGTATAAGATTGACGAATGAAAATAATTCAAACACCAATTTAAAATATTGCACATAATTGTCTAGGAATAACTGATATTGTCAGGCTATATATTCAGAATGTTTCCTTAACTTTACCCCTTGATCCATGCATAAGTAAGTACCTTATACTCAGGTACCTTAGGTACTAAGCTCAGATCCTGGGTAGGAGCAGAATGTGTGTTGACTGAGGGGAAAAGACACACATGCCTTTCAATTTGATATCATTACAATGCGCTTCGTCCTTACCCTTGAGTAACACAGTTAAGAAAGTAATTTTTTATATGACATTTAGTTTGGCTGATAGCTGACATGATAGAGAAATATGGTGGGGAAACAAAAAAAACAACACAACACTTCCTTTGGTTCCTTACTGAAAGTTGAGAACAAAGTACACCACGAAGACAGAACAGCCTGAACAATCCAGCGACAACCTGCCTGTGTTCCCCTAAGAGGTCGTTGCCTTAGTCCATAATTTCTCTTCCATCACACTATGATAAACCTGTCCTTATGAAACCAGCCTACAGCTACATGCTGGGTAAAATCTGAAACAACTCATGCTTACTTTGCAGAAAAAAAAGAATCCCTTAGTGGGTGGTAGGATGGCTAAAATAATCTTTAAATAATCTTACAATTGAATGCCTTGGAAATGTATGCCAGTCAGGTACACCTGTCTGTTTTTATAAAGGAGACAGGTACATTCTGGGAATTTCATGTGGCAGGAAAATTCAGATTCCGGGCGTTCATTTCCATTTCTAGTTCCCAGAATCCAGGACGCATTTCCAGGCTCCCTCACACACCTGACCCTTGACCCTACACTGGGGTGGGCGAGGCATTATGAGGCAGACAGTTGTCAGCCCTTCCTGTGCCTTCCTGTCACTGAGGAAACGACTCCTCTCTCAACAGCACACACGGGCTTTCCTGATCCACACGCCGCTTGGGAGCCAGCTCAGCTGAAACGACGAGACAGTCAGCGTCCAATGCACATGCTCATTCTCCTGCACATATACACACATGCTTGCACTCACACACACATACATACATACATGCACGCACGCACGCACGCACGCACACAGACACAGATGTAGATGTACACACACATACTGACACAGACACAGATGTAGATGTACACACACTCACATACAGTGGCTTCGGAAAGTATCCAAGCCCACACTTTGTGGTGTTTTAGACTTAATTTAAAACGGATTAAATCAATTTTTTTTGCCATCAACCTACATACAATACTCCATAATGACAAAGCGAAAACACGTTTTGGCTAATTTGTTACAAATAAAAAACTGAAATATGTTATTTACATAAGTATTCAGGGCCTTTGCTATTACACTTCAAATTTAGCTCAGATGCATCCTGTTCCCTTTGATCATCCTTGAGATATATCTAGAATGTGACTGTAGTCCACCTGTGGCAAATTCTATTGATTGAACATGATTTAGAAGGGCTAAACACCTGTCTATAAGGTCCCACAGTTCATAGTGCATGTCTCCATCAATCAGGCCTTTATGGTAGCGCTTGACATTAAGGCCAAATAGTTCAATTTTTGACCCCTTATGCTCTCAGAGTCCTTTAAGTGCCGTTTGGCAAACTCCAGGTGGGCTTTCATATGCCTTTTACTCAGGAGTGGCTTCCAGCCACTATCATAAAGGCCTGATTGACAGAGATGGTTGTCCTTCTAACAGGTTACCCCATCGCTGCAGAGGAACTCTGAAGCTCTCTTAGAGTGGCCATTGGGTTCTTGGTCACCTTCCTGACCAAGGCCCTTCTTGCCCAGTTACTGAGTTTAGCCGGACGGCCAGCTCTAAGAAGAGTCGTGGTGGTTCCAAACTTCAAGCCATGAGTTCCTTGGACTTCACGGCTTGGTTTTTGCTCTGACATGCACTGTGAACTGTGGGACCTTATATAGACAGGTGTGCGCCTTTCTAAATCATGTCCAATAAATTGAATTTGCCACAGGTGGACTACAATCACATTCTAGAGACATCTCAAGGATGATCAAAGGGAACAGGATGCATCTGAGCTCAATGTGGAGTGTCATATCAAAGGGCCTGAATACTTATGTAAATCACATATTTCACAATTTCTAAAAACGTGTTTTCAATTTGTCATTATGGGGTATTGTGTGTAGATTGATGGCAAAAATGTATTTAATCCATTTTAAATTAAGTCTATAACACAATGAAGTGTGGAAAAAGTGAAGGAGCCTGAATACTTTCCGAAGCCACTGTACATGTACAGCCGTGGCCAAAAGTTTTAAGAATGACACAAGTATTGGTTTTCACAAAGTTTGCTGCTTCAGTGTTTTTAGATCTTTTTGTCAGATGTTACTATGGTATACTGAAGTATAATTACAAGCATTTCACAAGTGTCAAAGGCTTTTATTGACAATTACATTAAGTTTATGCAAAGAGTCAATATTTGCAGTGTTGACCCTTCTTTTTCAAGACCTCTGCAATTCGCCCTGGCATGCTGTCAATTAACTTCTGGGCCACATCCGGGCTGATGGCAGCCCATTCTTGCATAATCAATGCTTGGAGTTTGTCAGAATTTGTGGGTTTTTGTTTGTCCACCTGCCACTTGAGGATTGACCACAAGCTCTCAATGGGATTAAGGTCTGGGGAGTTTCCTGGCCATGGACCCAAAATTTCAATGTTTTGTTCCCCGAGCCACTTAGTTATCACTTTTGCCTTATGGCAAGGTGCTCCATCATGCTGGAAAAGGCATTGTTTGTCACCAAACTGTTCTTGGATGGTTGGGAGAAGTTGCTCTCGGAGGATGTTTTGGTACCATTCTTTATTCATGGCTGTGTTCTTAGGCAAAATTGTGAGTGAGCCCACTCCCTTGGCTTAGAAGCAACCCCACACATGAATGGTCTCAAGATGCTTTACTGTTGGCATGACACAGGACTGATGGTAGCACTCACCTTTTCTTCTCCGGACAAGCTTTTTTCCGGATGCCCCAAATAATCGGAAAGGGGATTCATCAGAGGAAATGACTTTACCCCAGTCCTCAGCAGTCCAATCCCTGTACCTTTTGCAGAATATCAGTCTGTCCCTGATGTTTTTCCTGGAGAGAAGTGGCTTCTTTGCTGCCCTTCTTGACACCAGGCCATCCTCCAAAAGTCTTCGCCTCACTGTGCATGCAGATGCACTCACACCTGCCTGCTGCCATTCCTGAGGAGACGGTCCTGGCACTTGCTGGACTTTCTTGGGCGCCCTGAAGCCATCTTCACAACAATTGAACCTCTCTCCTTGAAGTTCTTGATGATCCGATAAATGGTTGATTTAGGTGCAATCTTACTAGCAGCAATATCCTTGCCTGTGAAGCCCTTTTTGTGCAAAGCAATGATGACTGCACGTGTTTCCTTGCAGGTAACCATGGTTAACAGAGGAAAAACAATGATTTCAAGCACAACCCTCATTTTAAAGCTTCCAGTCTGTTATTCTAACTCAATCAGCATGACAGAGTGATCTCCAGCCTTGTCCTCATCAACACTCTCACCTGTGTTAACGAAAGAATCACTGACATGATGTCTATTCCTTTTGTGGCAGGGCTGAAATGCAGTGTAAATGTTTTTTTGGGATTAAGTTCATTTTCATGGCAAAGAGGGACTTTGCAATTAATTGCAATTCATCTGATCACTCTTCATAACATTCTGGAGTATATGCAAATTGCCATCATAAAAACGGAGGCAGCAGACTTTGTGAAAATTCATATTTGTGTCATTCTCAAAACTTTTGCCCATGGGTGTACACACAGATCTGCACACATACACATGCAGGGTAACGGGAAACAGGTCTCAGTCTAAAAGGGAGATAGCTATGTTCAGGCAGAGGCAGTTTATGAAACTTAACTAGACTACTTCTGTGCCGTTACTTAAATCCACAATACGGGAATACTATAGTAAATTGCACTTTTGGTTAGCAACACTGTTTTCACTCCTTTCGTTAGTTATTTCTTAAAAAGTGAAATTCAAAGTTTCCAAGCTCATCCTTTCATTCAATAAAACATGCAAAACATCTCATAGCAGTATCTGATTCTGCCATAGAGCACTTGAGAAAAAGAAGACCTCCCACAAAAAATATATTCTCAAATGAAGTTGATCTCTAAATGCATAAATCAACTCAGAGAGCTTTGACAACTCCACTGGACCACAAATAAACGTGCTTACGTGGGTAGAGGGTTTTGATACTAGTTCACATTATTTTCCACTTGTGGGTTGATTAAATCACTACTCACCATTTTTATGCTTTAAAGCTTTCGATCTTCTGGGTGAATTGGGATTCTAAAGTGAAAAAACAGTATTTTTTAATCTCTTTAGTTTCAATAGCTGGGAGATCCCCACAGCTTACAGTCACAGACCCAGTACACCATCCAGATGGCCCTATTTTAAGAATGCAAACACAAATCAGCGAACAACTGGCAAGTGCTGGTGCAGATTGAAAAGAGGCGTGTCGGAAGCGGTTTTGGTATTTTAACAACACTAGCGCATGAAGGTGTGGCGAAGGTGTGACCATGCACTGGCCAAACAAGATGCTTTTCACCTTCCTGTTGTGTATGTGTTACATGTGTTGTTAATGCAGCTTGCTACATAAATAATAATAATAAAAAAAGGTTCTACATTTATGTTTTATTTAGTAAATGTATGCCGGATTTAACTGATAATGTTATAAAGTGATGTCTAGCAAGTAATAATAATAACAAATAACATAATAATTTTATTATACTTAATAAAATAATATACTTATTATTATGCCATTATTATGTAAATGCCTCCTGTGAATGTTTTAGTGTGTGCTTTTTAATTCTATAAAGTCCTTAAAATATGTTGTTGTCACAGGCACATGCTGCTGAGTTATATTTAGTATAGAACCCAAACTGTCCAGACATCGGAAAGGCATATCAAGCAGTTCCAATGTTAATTTAATAACACAACGCATCACGGACAGGTGATGATTGACAGTTTTGAAGCTGATTTAAAGTTATATCATTTAAGTTAAGGCATATCATCTGCCAGTGTCTTGTGGTCACCTGTGAAATTCTGTAGCTAAGGTAAGAGTTGGCGATAATTAAGAATTATGCAGACCAGGAATAATTAGCTAACATGGGAGTTATGCAGCATTTTGAATCACAATCCATCTGTGCATTCATAGAATGAACCCCATTATGTTTCACATAGATGAGAATACAGGTATACCCCATTTAGCATGGAGGATGCGTACAAGCACATCACAGAGATGTGTTGAACTAATAGAGATGCATTCCCTTATCAAATAATTCCTTGCCGAATATACACGCTGTTAGAGTATTTTTTAAATAAAACAATCAATAAATCAGTATGTAAACATGTGAGATGTAATTGTCATTCATCATTCCACATTTAATGAACATAAACATGTTTATGTTGAGTTGAGTTGAATTCTCTTTCGTTGCCACATGGCCAGCGCAATCCTAGGCTGTTTTTCTGTCATAGATAATACTGCAAAGAAAAGGGGAGGTCTTGTATTTTCCATCATTTTGAATCTTCTGAAAAACTCGTTGAAAAATGTTTATTATATGGATTTATATTGCAAATAGTAAACTTGGTATGCAAGTCAAGACCCAGGGCAGGAGACGAGCCCAGTAGTAATGACACAATCAAACATAGTGGCACATATAGTGCCTGTATTTCACAGAGGTCTGTAACTTGTTACAGATCCAAGAGTATGGTGCTGATTGGCCATAATAGCAAAGCATTGAAGTTGCAAATGGGTCAAGCACAGAACTCTTGACCCATTTGACCTACAGTCACTATACTTGGTACCTTGGTACCCTCAGTCCTGGGGAGCCACTGTCGATCAATTAAGTTTGGTGAAAATGTTCTACCATAATTTTTTCTTTAAGCTTATTTGAACACAGTGCAGGTTTGGCTCTGTCATTGCACTCTTCATTTTCCAGGAATGGTTTAGTTTCAGTGTCCAGGTGTCCACACTTCCAACGATTAGTCCCCCACTGATTTCACCTGCCAGTCTATAATTGAATGAATGAAAAAAGGTAAGCTGATTTCTAAAGGAATCGTGTGTCATATAGTACATTACAGAAAATGAAATCATTAGTTGATCTGACTGATTTATAGTCATTGAATGTGAATAGGAAACATTTATTGTTCATGGCATGCATAGATATTTCTGACATAATAGGACCTTAATAGAGTAAATCATGCTTTAATACAAATTAAAAATGTCTAATTAAGAACAGAGGTTGCAATTACGGTTGGAACGAAAACCAGCATACACAGTGGGTCCCTAGGACCAAGGATGTGATCCACTGCCTTGGTTTACAATCCTTACACAGAGCAAATCTGCTTCAAGGAACCTTTACTTTAGTTTTTTTAAATACTTAGAACAGGGGTGTCCAATCTTATCCGAGATAAGATTGGACACTAAAACACCTGATTCAACTAATTCACCAATCATGGTCTACAATCAAGACCTTGATTAGTTTAATCAGTTGTTTAGTGCTGGGCTAGAACAAAAGCCTGCACCCACACTGGCCCTTCTCGGATAAGATTGGACACCCCTGACTTAGAACAACATGAAGGACTTCACAATAGGGATGTTAATGATTCATCGATGATCGATTAATCGCCGTTAAGAATTTGATTGATCAAGCATATCAAATTAACGATTATGTATCACAGCACTGCGGAGTTATCCAATAGCACAAACTCTAGTGAGTGCAATAATATTGCTTTGAAACAACATTTAAAACCTTATTGATTTTATAAAATATATCTACAAATATTTCACAAAAGAAACAATTTACAACGACAAAACGTTTTTGTTATATGTTTTATAGCCTACCTCAGCCGACAATAGCGTGGTCTCTTGAATTAGCTAACCACAACGAATAGACCAAATAAGAGTTTTTGGTGACACCATTTTTTTTGGCACGACAGTATTTATGCATCCCCGGGACATCGGTTCTGCCGGAACGGGTGTTCTCAGCGGCTGGTCTTACTGTAAACAGGGTGAGCACATCTCACCCCTGAACACGCGGATATGCTTATATTCTTCAATAAAAACCAGTAAGGGGACAAGTTAGGAGGTAGGCTCTTTTTTTCAAGTTGCCAAACCTCCGCTGTCGGACAGCCCTTTTAATTTCAAAAGGAATATTGTTTTCATTGTTAGGCCTACTGAATGGTGTTTCATTTCCTTCATAATTCTTATTGTTTTATGCTGTTAAAATACGCCTGTGTCTGAAAAGTTTGAGTAAAGCTTTGATTGAGGAAAAAAACGGGCATTTTGTATTCTCTGTCATACGCTACATTTAGCTGTTTTTTTGTTTGTTTTTTAAAGATAAATCGATTAATTGTTTGTTAACATGTAGACGATCAATCAAGGAAATGTCTTAAAATTAGCATCCCTATTTCACAACATGAACAACTTCACAAATAAACACATGCTTCTATGCTAATGCTTCTAAATGCTTAGAAGACATCTCCACCTAGACTGCTTGACATGTCAACATGCAAAAACGTATTATATAGAAAGTTGCTACTCAAAGTCCGCGGACAAAATCCAGTGGACATGTAACAGGCACGGCTTTTTACACAAATGCTTGTGAATCCCAAATGGCTCGACATAAAGTGATGGTAACATGGTATACACATTGACAGCTTCGTCAAGATTCCAGCTTTCATCCACATGGTAGCACTGTAGAGCTCCATATATTAAAAATGATTCAAATATTAACTTAAAATCACTGTTACTTTGCAGAGATTTGAAACTTGCTGCAGTGACTAATCCCCTCATTAGGAACATGTACAGTATGTATATGTGCACTATGGGTCACCACCATCTTCATTGGCTTAATTGTGACTATGAGTGCTTGGCCCTCATAATCACTGCTAGCAGCTAGATTTTGTATTATTTTTGCTATGATGGATTTAAATTTGATATTATGAATATTCATTACTGTAGTAGCATCTATGAGGGGATACTTCCTCAATATATTCAACGAATCTTTCTTTTTCCCATAATTGCTCCCTATCAAGGACTGTTGCATGGTTTTATCTGCACTACCACTCTGTTAAAATGCCACTGCGCCATGCACTTGCACAAATCCACACTCCCGAACCACACTCACAAACAACCCACGCAGAGCAAGAATAAAAAATAGGGATACAAATGGCCAAAAACTTGTACAAATGTCAGAAAATCTTTGGAGTTTGCAGCAGTTGCATTTGCCCTAGCGAGGGTCTTTTTGCATCCTCAAAATAGGGCCCATTCATAAAACATGAGCAACTACACAAACAAGCAATATCATTCATGAAACGCACAGGCTGACATGCTGTTACAATCTTCAACTGTACATTGCTTTCAATATTTCCTTGCCATTTTTATTTTCATCAGTGTTGGTTGTGGTAACAGTTGATGCTTAAGTCTGAATTCAAACCTTTACTCTGCCAGCCAGGCCACAGTTCACATACTGCATCTCCCTCGCCCCTTTAAAATAGTGCACCATTACAGCTTTGTTTCAGAAAGACCCATTACTTAAAGTGTTTGTTGTTGTGTCCCTGAATTAAACTCCTTTAAAAGAGGTCAAAAGAAAGCGGATGTGCATTTGGCCAGCACCCAAAATTTTCAGCAAATAACATCACAGTGACATCACATTTGCCCCACTTAAATAACATGCCATCTGCACGATTACTGCAGAAGCAGTGCTTAATTTGTGCCGGGGCTAGCCAAGAATCAGATTTTGCGCCCCGGCAACTGGTATTAAACTGGTATTAAACAACGTTACGTCCAGTGAACATTACAAATGTAAATAGAATGCAGAAATGCAGCGACACAGAGGTCGGAAAAGTTTACCCTTTTTCCTCCGGGGGGGGCAAGTTGAGCCCCGGCATCTCTTATTTTACTAATTAAGCACTGTGCAGAAGTACAATTGATCAATGATACAAGTTGTTTCAAAGAATGTAAAAATACCTTATCTGACTTTCTCTTCTTAGCTACAAAATAAAAGAGAGAGAGGGTTTGAGACAGGATTAGAGCCAGGACTGAAGGCATTCAGTAGGTAATGAGACAAAAGCAGGAGATTGCAATCATTCAAGGATTTCCCTGCTTGTAGACAACACTCCATTTCGACAAAATGTTAACTAAAACGATTTTTCCCAATGGGAAATCATCTATCAGAGATCATTGCTCAGAACAGTGGGTGTACATGTGTATAACCCTGCACAATAGGTGCCATTGGCTGGTGGCAGAACTGCATGGTGCACTGACCTTACCTTTCTTTTCTGACCCATATGACCAGTCATTATCATTGATGTCATCATTGTCCTCCTGGTCGCTCTCTGATTTGCTCATATTACTGCTAGCTATTCTGTGGAGGGGCAGAATGGAAAACAAATAGATTAAGAGAAGCCCTAGAAAGAAAGTGGGAGATAGAGAGAGAGGGAGGTCTGGAGACATTCAAGTATACTATAGCAGAAACAGCAATGGCATCTCTCTGAAAAATTCTAACTTTAAAGATGGTTTCACTGGAATGTTTGTGCATCATTGAGCCAACAGCTGCGACCCAACACTACTTCCGGTTTTGCAGTTGTCTTTAGCTGGCTAGCTAACCACCATATATAAGCTAGCAGGAGTGGAAAATTCCTGTCCTGGAGGGCCAGTGTGGAAAATGGAGAGATCAAGAGTGGACACACCAGTTGCATCACATGATAAGTAGCTAGTTAGTTAGCTAGCTAGATAAGGGTAAATCAAATGGCTAGCTAATGAAGATGGAGGGCAGGATAAGTAGGTAGCTAGCTAGATTCACGGAAAACATTTCAGATCACAGACAGAGAGATGTCCTTAAGTCACAAAATAAAATATCTTACAAATGATCTGGTCTCCACAGCAAAGGCTAATGTGAATGAGCGATGGGAACCTGTGACCTACAGTGCTAATCCTGGAGCTCAACTCAGAGAAACAGGGGGCAGGGGAGGAGGGTAAAATGTGAACCGGCTGACCTGTGGTTAGCGATTTGGCTAACCTTCGTTTGGCAATGCGTTGTTACCTGTAGTCGGCGATGCATTGTTTCAGGTGGTTCAAGATGAGCTGTTACCTGCGGTTGGCGATGCGGCTGCTGTTGCGGCCCATGCCCAAGCACTTCTCCAGGTGCGGGGCAAATCGCGAGGCCGCGATGCTTCGGCTGCAGTTAGGACACACACACTCCTTGTTCTTCCACTGGTTGTACACCTGCCCAAATATGTCCACCCCTGGTTGGTCCACAATTTCTACCACGATGAGGGAACATGAAACAAAATGGCATGGATAGGGGTTATCAACACCATTCACAAAGCATAAAGAAACAAAAGTTAGCCTGTTGACTAAATTTGGTCAAATGCATCACATGAACGTCATGAATTGTCGTAAATTGTATGCTTTCCCTGATGAATACATAAATAAATACATAAATCCACTACTTAAATTAATGTACATAACTTTTTACTTGGAAGGTACCCTAGTCTAGTGGTTCTCAAAGTGGGGGTCGGGAGATCCGTTTAGGGGGTCGCCAGATGATTTCAAGAATGAGAAAGAATTGACCCTTCACTAAACCACGCCCCCCTTAGTTATTGTTGCTATGTACGTCAAGCTTTCGGAGCCAGCATGGCGCTCCCACTGTCACTAACTGCACTCCCTGGAGAAATATTGTCCAATTTTTGGAAAATAGAAAAAGCGATTTCAGATAAAAGCAGACAGAAGGGTATACAATATGCATTTGAAGGTTATATTCAAGATATCACACTGACTCAGCAACAAAATGACGTAAAAAAAATTAAGATAGAAGCGAAAGCCTACAGATCAGAGTAAAAGTGAACCACCGCATCACCGGGCAATTGAGACAGAGGACAACGACATTAAGTTACACTGTTCCTGTAAAGCTGGGTAGGTCTCTATTCACTATTACAATCATTAAAAAGCAAAAGCAGTAGGCCTATATAACGTTACATTCAGTAGTAAGTTAGCTAGCATTAGCTAACTAACGTAACATTAGTCGCCTATAGTGTGCTGTAACGACATTACTCTGGTTAGCTCCACAGGTAGCTCCATACCCTGGACCTCTGTAAAGCAAAAAATATCAGCAGTGTGTCAGCCCAGTCTTCCACAAGATTTGGGTACTGGGACTGGGCTTCCCATTTGACAAAGTGCTGAAATAGTAATGAAAAAATAGTATTACATTTTGACATCAAGGTAACGTTACCCACTTGGTTTTCTAGAGCTTGACTGTAACATCTTAACGTTAGCAAGCTGTCTGGATCACGAATAACAAAGCTAACATTTAGTCTAACTTTACCAACGTTGCAACCCGGAGCTGTATATCCAGACCGTAGCCACGTTAGCTTAGCTGGCTAACACTTTTCAGGATTTTATTTAGGTTTTATAAAGGGAAAAAAACGTATATCTCCTTCAAACCTCTCTGGGTAACGAGTGCCACTGTTACACGTGCCCCAGGCACAACGTTTAACCATAATTTGCTAAAAATGAAGAAAATTTCTAATTTTTGAGTGTAATTCAATGGAAGGCAGCCAAACACTGTCGGATCCTCTGTCGGAGTATGTAAAACACGGCGCTGTGATTGGCCAGTTTGCGTTTTTGGGCGTGGTTTAGCGAAGGGTCAATTGTGACAATAAAATGCTATCTTTTTTATTTATTTTTCAAATTTCAAATTTCAAATTTTTCCTGTTTTTATCCCAATTTGGTTGCCAATTATACCCTCTATTTATTTCAACTCACCCTCCCCCATGAGTCCGCTGCCCGTCCTCCGGGTAATGAGACATTTTTTCCGGGCTGGTAGATCCGCCTCCTCCAAGACGGAACCCGACCACAGATGCCTTTCCTGCTCCTTGACAAACTCGTGCCGGCTCCCCCTCCCCTCTCCCCCTGGGGCGGACAGCCAAATGCCGCTCCTGATCGGGACTACCAGCCAGGGTCGGTCTGGCAGAGACAGGTTTCAAACCGCATCCCTGATAGGCAGCCACACTCGTATTGGACCAGCCAAGATATGGTGCGTTAGATCGCTATGCTATCCACCGCCCTTCTATCTTTTTTTTAACCATAATTGCATGTATGCATAACATTAAAATAGGCCTACAATTCATGTGTTAGCCTACCGTTTTTCTTTTAACAATCAGAGTATGTAGCCTACAATATTTTGCCTCTCAAACTTTCCAGCCTGTGACTCCCAGTAGAGATGCGACCCCCACGCTCCCCCCTCCCCCAAGGTGCTTATGACAATTTGGATTGAGTGCTCTGCTTGCAAGAGCTCTCTGTGTATAATACAGTGTGAAATGAATGTGATATGCTACTTGTAAGACTCTTGCCTTCGGTCCTTTCTTTCTACACAATATTGGTGGGCGCCGCCCGTTTGGTGTCCAGCCCTGTGAAAATGTAATTGCTTGTACAGGCTTTCTAAAGCACAGTGCAAATGCATGTCCTCACTGTTTCAAGCTCACATCATTTTATTAGATTTTTCACCTGAAAAGCTCTATTGGTTTATAAGCATGAGAGGGATAGATGGCTTTTCTGAATCAAATTCATCGGTTGCTTCAGAGTGACTTATATGAGTAGCGCCTACATTTATTAACGTTAACAAACATTTTCCCAGTAGCCTCTAAATTTATTTACAACATCTCAGTTACTATACATTTACAACGCAACACTAAACGTACTAGCCTACAAACTACCTTGTGTGTGCATCATTCTTTTTTTTGCAAGCTAGCTAATGTTAATCTGCAAAATGGAATGGTGGTTAATCCGTAAAAACAAGGACACAACAGATATCAAAATTGACAACAGTCACCCTGAAGCAATTCATGAAATTAATTCAGAAAAGCTGATCTACTTCAAATGATACGGGACGTGACAAACGCATGGGCCGTCCACCGCCAGTCTGACCAATCATCAAAGTGTTGGAAATATTGAGACAAATTCATACAGTATGGATTCATTTGTTTTATCATCAATGAGGTGCAACACCCCCAATGCGTTGTGTGTACAGAAGTGCTTGCACACAAAAGCTTAAAGCCCGTAAAAATAAAACTATACTTTTTCTGCTGAAAGGAACGAGAATTGCGGGACCAAGCTATCCAAGACCGCGATGGATGTACTGATTCCTTTTGGTTTTACCTATTTATATGAAAAGACGTTTTCCGCACTGACGTACATAAGCAACAAATACCGATCATGACTCAACGTGGAGGACGATCTCCCAGTGGCTGTCTCCAACATCAAACCGAGAGTGGAGTTGTTGTGCTTCAAAAAGCAGCAGGCCTACAACAGTGCCAGAGCACAACAGCTGGGAAATGCCTAGGAATTTGACCTTCTGTCCACCACTGACCAATGCAGCTGCACACATGAGATATCCCAGAAAACCTGAGTTGATCCTTAGCACAGACAGAGATTGAGAGAGACTGACATGGTGGGAAAACTGCTCTGAGTGGGAAATGAGGAGTGTGCTCACCAAAGTCTTTCATGCTCTCTTGGTCAGTGTCATCCAGGAAGAAGTATCCCTGCTTAACAGCCCGGTGCACCTCAAAACACAGGCCCAGGCAGGCATCCTCCACAAGGTCAGAGTATATGTCTTGAGCTAAGGCCTGTCAGAACCACAAGGGACAGCATAAAATTCCTGAGCTTGGGAAATGCAAAAGACAAACAAAAAATCTGATAAAGAATACTGTCATTGTGCTATTCAAACATGTTAATTTACACTGATGTACATCAGTCACTCCTGGCTGCTTTTTTGCTTTTCAAGCAGTTAAGAGGTACTGTTCCCCCATACCTCCAGTCACTCATCACTCCATACACCCCAGCCAGACCCCTCTGCTCCGCCTCCTCTGGAAAACTGACTGTCTCATCCCTCCGGGCGCCTGGCAGCCGCTCCACGTGGTCTCGTCTCTTCTCTGTCCTGACCCCTCGGTGGTGGAACGACCTTCCGCAATCGGTCAGGACCGCAGAATCACTTGCGATCTTCCGCAAGAGACTCAAAACCCACCTCTTTGAGACTTCACTACCACTGAATTCTGTACATCTAGCTAATTGTCATCACTGCCTACTTGCAACATATGTATCCCTGCTTACTCCTCATTTAAAAATATGTAATTAAATTAAAAAATTAAAAAAATACTAACCTTTTCCTTCCCAGTGTTACAGGTATGGTACGCAGCTGCCTGCAATGATGTCTATCGCTGTATTACTGCACTGATCTCTTGCGCGAACCATGATTGTTCCTACCATGTATTAATGCACATCTTGTAAGTCGCTCTGGATAAGAGCATCTGCTAAATGCTTAATGTAAAATGTCCCAATCATTATCAGGCCACACCAATCAGGGGAAATTGAGGCATCACATTTATTTAATTTTACTGGTGCTTTTCCACTGAACGGTACGGCAGTAACAAATCCGTGCTCCCACGTTTTGTCACTTTTTCCACCGCCAAGTGACCCGTACCAAACCTAAGTACCTGTGCTGAATTTAGCTACTGCTCTATTTAGGTACTACTGAGCCAAACAGGGACCTAAAGGTGGAGCTAGCAATACTGCAGACCATTGATTAGTCAAGCGCAATCGTCACAGAATCGTCACGCTAAATCTTAGTCCGGCTCAAACACAACCACCATGTTGTTGTTTTTAGCTTGTAGCTCGTAGCTGGACATGTTTTTGCAGCGGAAAAACTACATTAAAGCACAGATGTAAACCACAAAGACAACTTTAGCTACTATTTTCATTTTTATACAATTGAAAAAAAAAAATTGGTTACAGATGCAAGTAATATGAGGTATGGATTGTAATTATATACACTACTGGTCAAAAGTTTTAGAACACCCCCATTTTCCAGTTTTTACTGAAATGTAAGTAGTTGTGAATACCCTGAAATGGTACAAAGGTAAGCGGTAAACTGCCAGAGGTTTAAAAAAAAAAGTTTAGGTTACCAAAAAGTGAAAATTTTTTGGCAGTGAGTAGTTTCCTACACCATCAAAAGGCACTTGGAAACTGGAGGAAAGTCTGACAGGAAGATGTCTGGCAGACCCAAAGCCACAACAAAATCAGAAGACAAGTTTCTGAGAGTCAACAGCTTGCGTGATAGGCGGCTCACAGCACAACAGCTTCAAGCACAGCTTAACACTGGTCGAAGTAAGGAAGTCTCCATTTCAACTGTGAAGAGAAGACTTGGAGCTGCAGGTTTGACAGGTCGAGTGGCAGTAAGAAAGCCATTGCTAAGATGGCAAAATAAGAAAAAGAGGCTTGAAGACTGGAAGAAGGTCAGAAATTAAAATCTTGAAATTTTGAAAGGTTGGAATGAATAAATTCAGATGAACCTGAGCTATCCATCAGAACAGACTGGTTTATTGAATCTTCTCCCACTGCTAGTCCTGGCCATCTCCGTTGTCTGTGGTAAACTGTGTAATGGCTGACACGGCAGGCTGAAGGGAGCCTAACATGCAACACTCCCTCCTTTACTTCACCCTCTGTGGACTTTCACACAACAAAATCAACCAGCACCGATCCAACTGGCACAGCACTGTTTAAGACCCAGACGGACCAGAGACGTTCTCCAAGACAGAAGAGACAGAAAACAGAGACCGAGATATGGGGAGAGACGTGGAGAGAGGGAAGATGTGAGCTGGCGAGCGCACTGAGATTTTGTCCACTGTTGCCCTTAACTTCCATTAGCCCTGGCTGCCAAGGTCAGCGGACAGTGCCATCCAGCAGAGGGGACGCTCAATACCCCTAATGGTGCTCCCCCCTGGCATTGAGTTTCATAACTGCCCTCTGCCCTGCTGGAAGAGCTGCCCACCATACCGTATCCAGGAGTGGGCACTGGTGGGGCAGTCCTGTCATCTCTCTACACACACACACCAATACCACAACTTTTGGGCCTTGGGAAAAAGGTTTTATGTAAATCATAAGCTTAATCATAACTTGGGTACAGGATCTGTGGGGAATGCAGAAGAGATATCTTTATAGCTAGGGTAGGATATTCAACATCTACTTGCTATAATCTATCTGTTCATGTGGACCATTGCAAGTATAAAATGGCACTATGAACATACAAATGATCAACATTGTTCTCAATTTTAATAGGTGATACACTACCAGTCAAAAGTTTTAGAACTGCCCCATTTTCCAGTTTTTACAGAAATTTAAGCAGGTCAAGTCCATTGAAATGGTACAGAGGCAAGCGGTTTAGGTTTAGGTTACCAAAAACTGAAAAATAATGTACTTTTTTTTGGCAGTGAGTAGTTTCCTACACCATCAAAAGGCACTTGGAAACTGGAGGAAACTGACAGGAAGAGGTTTGGCAGACCCAAAGCCACAACAAATCAGAAGACAAGTTTCTGAGAGTCAACAGCTTGTGGGATAGGCAGCTCACAGGACAACAGCTTCAGGCACAGCTTAACACTGGTCGAAGTAAGGAGGTCTCAGTTTCAACTGTGAAAAGAAGACTTGGAGCTGCAGGTTTGACAGGTCGAGTGGCAGTAAGAAAGCCATTGCTAAGATGGCAAAATAAGAAAGAGGCTTGTCTGGGCCATGAAGCACCACCATTGGACTACTGAAGACTGGAAGAAGGTCTTATGGACCGATGAATAAAAATTTGAAATCTTCGGTTCATCACACAGGGTTTTTGTACGTTGTCGAGTAGGCGAAAGGATGGTTCCTCAGTGTGTGACACCAACTGTCAAACATGGAGGAGGAGGCGTGATGGTCTGGGCTCTTTTGCTTGATCCAGAGTCGTCGACTTGCACAGAGTGACTGTTAACCCACGTTAACCCATTACTTGTTCCCTGAAAAAGACCTTTTTTTATAACTCTGAAATGTACATTATTTTTCAGTTTTTGGTAACCTAAACTTTTTTCTTTCTTTTTTGCCTCTCAGTTTACCGCTTGCCTTTGTACCATTTCAGGTTATTCACTGGACTTGAACTGCAAACAATTTCAGTAAAAACTGGAAAATGGGGGTGTTCTAAAACCTTTGACCGGTAGTGTATATAAAAAAAATATAGCTAAATTTGAAAGATTTTATAGCCTAGTGTGAAGTCACTGTATGGTATCTCTTGCAATCGCTGTCCCCAACATGACTCGCAAACACATAGGTAGAGGCAAGAAAATTGCAGCTAATGTTATGGAAAAAGCCATGTTCGGCTTTTATGAATTTTAGCTGTAATGATTACAATGTCAATGTTACTAATGTCACCAAAGATAGGAGGAGTTAGATAGGAGGTGGTTAGGTTTGTGTTACGAAAACTGATAAAAACACATTTTCTTTGAAAGGTATAAGTATTGTATTGTCATTTTCATTTTTATTAACGCAATTAGAATATACACTTTTATAGTACAACATTTTCATTCATCACATAAATAGATTTTTAGAAAGATATAGGAATCACTTCAATGCATTCCGATGCTTGAGTTAAACCCAGGCCTTTGAAACAAAAGGATCTGAACTGGACATTGTCAATGTGTAAGAGAAAATTGTACTGGAAAGTGTAAATGTGATCTTGGTAAATTGCAATTCATTGGAGGACCAATGACAAATAATAAATATACGATACGAATCGATATGATATGCTTTATTTGTCCCCGAGGGGAAACTTGCCTATATATATATATTGCATTCTTTTTTATCACTTCAGATAACTCCTCCTATCTAACTCCTCCTATCTACACGGTTCTGTTGACCAGATATACGGGCTATGGGTACGGATGGGTACGGATGGTTACCGTGCCGTACCGTACCGTACTGTGCGGTGGAAAAAGGCCATATGACTGTGGAGATACCGGTAGCTCTTCAAACTTTTGAGATTTCTCAAACCATCAACGATGTGAAAACACAAAATAATAAAGCCCTCTCCACCTGAGCAACGCTATAGCCAATTGTGTACCACCCCACAAGACTCCCAGCCAATTTCCATTAGCATGGTCAGGATTTAAATCTAAGGACAATATGGTGCACCACTGTGCAAGTACTAGTGCTTTAACACCACCCGAGAAACCACACAAACCCTAGTCTCCAACCCAGATGCTCCATCTTTAGAACAGGGGTCTCAAATTCCAGTCCTGGAAGGCCACTGTCTGCTGGTTTTTGGTGTATTTCATCACTTAGGTGCTTAATTTAAGTCACTGATTGGCTGAAGAGTCCACACACCTTGTTTCCAAGGCCTAAAGTGACTGTGCTGATTGAAAGGAAATCACAAAAACCTGCAGACACTGCAGCCCTCCAGGACAGGAATTTGAGAACCCTGCTCTAGAGTCTCTGGAGAGGGAAGTTACAGTTTGTAAGACTGGTTTACATTAAATATCCACCAATCTGAATTGGTTGTAGCAGGTTCTAGCTAGTGTTTGGATACAGGTCAGTGGTTATGTTGGCTTGAATTGCTGCCTCCAAATGGAGCCCCGCCTAAAAAAAGATCCTGGTTCGTTCGAAGAAGTAATTAACCATGTTTTTAGGTGAGCAAAATTCCAGAGGTTTAACAGATAAAAAATTGTGAAATGACAGCAATATTGTAATGTCAGCAACTTCTCACCTCCAGCTTGGTGTTGTCCAGGCCTGACAGAGACATATCCTCCATTTTCATTTGCAAAAACTAAAGGGGGAAGCACAGTCATCTACATAGTTCAGCCAGTGTGAGGTGAAACCATACTCAAAACACAATGGAGAAAGGCGGATATCTTTACAAATGAAGTGTTTTATTGCCTATTAAATAAAAAATGTATAGGGATGTGCTATATATTTTGTCTGGGTTCTGAATGGATCTAATCAATTGGTGATTCTTGAGCCATCCGTTAAAAGCATAATATTATATGGAGATATGGAGTAAAAATAGATTTTCAGCCTTCTACTGAATTAATATTTCACATCCTGTATTATTTTTTCTGGAAAATGTATTCGATTTTATGAAATAACATTATGTGTACTAAACAAGCCTAATGTGTGAGACATTGACACCGCCTCACAATTTCAAAATTTCACATGACTAATAAATGTTGTAGTGGTGCTGTACCTTAGCTATTTATGTGCGTGAAATACTGTATGGGTGAACTGACAAGAAGTCAATACTTACAATATATGGCACGAGGACCGACCCAGGCACCACACACTTTTCAAGTTGATATCAACTAGAGCTTCTTGCTTCTTTCGTTTTCTGTTGATGCAAATCATGAGGGTTGAAGCATTATTTCATTCAAAGTCAACCATTCAATTGGGAGCAATGAGATATATGGATGTCGTTATAGAGGTGACATTAAACAAACATGTCGAATTGCCTCTATGCCTATTCTAGTGGTTTTCAACCCTGGTCCTGGTGGCCCACAGTGTATGCTGGTTTTTGTTCCAACCATGATTGCAATTTCTGAAGTATAAGAGCTGTTAATAATATACGCCATTTAGCAGAGGCTTTTTATTTAGTTTTTGATTTTACACGTTTAATGTCCAGTGAGGAATGATTTATCCTCCTAATGGCCCTTTGTGTCCGAAAGAGATTAATGTTACAAAGAATGTATATTCTATTTATTTAATTATTTTTAATCAGTCAGCTTAGCTCTCAGACAACTATTGGATTTCATTTTCTGTAATGCGCAACTTTTGTAAGGAATTGCTTTTTTGATTGATCTATTGATAGACCTACAACTGAAATCAGTGAAGTCCTAAATGCTTAAAGTGTGGACACCTGGTGATTGAAACTGACCCATTTTGTGAAAAATTGTAAGTTCAAAGACAAAGCAAATGGTAATGTATCAAAACTGTATTGTGTTCAAATCTGTTTCAGCACAACATTATGGAACCTAAACACGTGTTTTTAATTACCTTAAGTCTACTGGCTTTCGTTGTTAGTCAGAATTGCATTGATCAATTAAAGCAGTTGATTACACATTTAACTCGCCTCGCCTGGTTTATTGGGTCTGAACTGATTGATGATTTATGGTGAACACAAAAACAAGTAGACCCCGTGACTCTCCAGGACCAGGGTTCCCTACCCGAGTTAAAATAAAACGTCCATTGATTCAAAAAATGTAATTCAATCCCCCAGAGAAATTAAATCGTTAAAATGAACACATCATTTGGTTTACTCAATTACGTTATGGCGTAGTCCTCGGAAGACCGAGAGAAATCATTGTCAAACTGAATAAAGCATTTTAATTTTAGTATTGCCACAGCATTTGAACTCAGAAAAAGGACATTTAATTCATAGTTAGACATGTAGGCTACGTTGCTTTATGGCAGAATTATACTTAGAGGTCAAAAAAAGACAACTAAAATGAAAGGTTGGATTTTAAAAATGTGTCACACATGATGCGTACTCAAACCTGGAATTGAAAATGCAAACTGGACCGCTGCATTTTCGATTTCGTTTTGGCACAAGTTATGCGTAGACGATAAGGAAATTAAATAGCAAAACTACTATTAAATTCCACTAGTCAGTTAACATATGCTTTTGGATGATGGAATTTTTTTTTCTTCCTTAAGCCATCTTCATCTTCGTTCCTGCTGCACAAGGCGTTCGCAAAAAGCTAATATTGCATTAGCTCAAGTAATATAACCGCAGCTATGCGTTACATCCCTTAATGTTAGAGAGTGTGAGTGAGTGTGTGTGTAGGTGTAGGGACTTTCCCCCATACAATTTACGAATAGTTAGCTGTAGCTCTTTTTTAAATCATTCTAGCTACACTTCGCAAGCAAGCAGCTAACGGTTCCAACTGTGATTCATACCTATGATTAAACACGGGATAATGATTTACAACCTGCCACACAATTATCTATCCGTCTAGGCTAGGGTGATGGAAGTAGACAAAATTAGTCTTCTTCACCAATAGGAAAAACCAAACGGGAACTACTTGTGTCATCTGTTATCCACGTATTTATATATGTATACGTTATCAATACCTGGGGTGATAGTCAATGAACACGGTGATGGGAGTATAAAGCGACCGGGAAGCAATCTGACACAATTGTAACAAAAAGGCTTTTTTGCTAACTGCACTTCATACACTTACCCAGCGCTGACAGGGCCGGGCAGGCGTTCACATGGCATACCCGCTACTCCGTCTGCGGTTGCCCATCTCATCCACTCCCCATTACCCACTCTTTCAACATTTTACAGTACAGGTAAAAATATCAGGTAGCACCGTTCAACAAACCCTTGGAAATTATCTATGTGTTGTTAAAAGGAAACCATAATATTTTTTTTAAGAATACGCTGCCATTTTTACCTTCAGCAGACTACACTAATCAATCGTCAATCATCGGTCGTACAACCAGATACCTACAATCGACCCAATTTGCATGAATGCTTGAAAATAGTAACCATCACATACAACACACCAGGGACAGTTGTACCACCATATCCACATATTTACAAGTAGGAAAAGTATTTACGAAAATAACATTCGATTCGAATAATCAGCGATTCCAAAGCCATGGGACCGCCTCTCGTCAGTAAGTGGACGATAATTTGATTGACACATTAATGAACAAATTGCAGGGCAAGTTAAAAAGTCAACACCAATCAGATACGATAATATGCGGAGACTTCCTCACTGAAGTCTTCACATGTATCGACTAGCTCGGTTTCAAGGCAGCAAGGCCAGACCGGTGTAGGAAGAAGTTACCAGTGACTTCTGATCTGAGGTCAGTTTCTTGTATCTATATAATGGTTACATTTATGATTTGGGTAGGGGTAACAGGTCCTGTATCAGCGCTTAGGGGCAACCTCTGCCTTGAGCGTGCGGAGCACAGAGAGATGGGAGGGACCTGGTTCCATAATTATAAGGAAGTTGCAGGAAGTTAGCGTGCCCTGCGCAAATCTCTCTTTGAATTGATGCTAAGGCATACAGTAGGACCTGTCCACTTTAGCGATGTCAAGTAATGCAGTTGTTGACGGCAAAGTAAAACTTCGCTGTTTTGACGTATTGAAATCAGAAAATGGAACGTACACAATTGTACTGTCTTGATATTATGGCCTTTATATTAAACGTATGGCACATTATTTAGATGCAATTGTATGTGGGAATCGGTGGCATTTTAAAATATTTTGTATTGAAGGAAATCCCAAGTTATTTCAAAATGTCTCCAAAAATGAACTCAACTCATGATTGCTTTCTGAAATACTCAACTGAGTGTCTGACTGAGGTAGATAAGGTGAATGATGCTGTCTCTTCTTATAGAAGCTCAGTACATGCCAGCAATCTTAGCTAAGTTCATTTTCAAATTGATTATTTGATTTAAGAGGTCAACATTCCTTGTTCATTCATTTGCTTGCTTGCCATTCTGTAGTTCTAGCTAACTGGATTGCTAAATTGCTATATGTTAGTATAATATAATTTGCAGTGTGTTACACAACTTTAAATGTAATTGTTAGGCTAATGATTGACACTTGGCAAGAAAGCTCAAGATAAATGACTTACTGTATATAATTTTAATTTAATTGTATATAAATTTGACATTTTCTTGATTAATCAATACTGCTTATTACTGTGCATGGCCATGATTACTTTTTAAAAAACAATCAAATGTCAAATATGTTTGCTTGAATTTACTGAGGAATCGTCCAAATAATTTAAGAAGGTACATATAACAGTAAGAAACAATCCACACATTAAAATGTGTTTATATTGTATTTATTCATTCATTATTGAAAAGGTTTGAATGACGATGCAGCACATTTTCTTGTAGGACACAGTTCTGTCAAGACACTTACTTGACAATTCCATTTCCTTTTTCCTTGTTTGCAATTCCTATTTGCCTTTAATATTTTTTTAAAATATTCGAATAAAATACATTCAGTGCATTGAAAATGTGGACATCAAATTGTTGTGAAGATACAGATCCTATGGTTTCTGCAAAGATTCTACCTTTCTTACTGTGGAAATTTACTTTCCCATTCCATATGAAAGTTATAGCTTTTATATTTAGTTTATGATTGCTCAAATGAAAGAAGAGAGAACTGGTACAACAGTTAAGAGGAAACCTGTCAGGGAGGAAGATTTGCAGCACGCATTACCTTATTTCAGTTCTGCAACCAATAGTAAATGCTGTTGCTAATCTGTTTCAGATTTGTCATGCTATTGTTTCAGATTTGTTTGTCATGCTAAAAGGGTCAATTTATTATACCAAACAGTGCTATTATTGGTTTGAAAGGGCTTTTGTTTTTCATTTAAAATAAGTGTTAACAGTTAGCTTTTTTCTTTTTTGTTGTTAGTTTTTCTTTTTACATGTGTTCCCATTATTGATTGGTTTCTGGCAACTGGTAGACCTCAACATATACTGTATCTGTAACCATGGAAACATTCAAATCTATCCTGAATCAAATTCAGCCAGACAAACCACACTTTTGGAGTAAATGACAAACTGAGTTTTTCCCCACAAACTTTAATAGATGCTTGAATAAAAAGCAGAGGTACATAGTCAGAAAAACAATATAAAATACAACCAAATATACATCAACCCCCCTCCCCACCATTCCTGTTAATCTCCCTTCCTTTGAAAATCCCTGGATATTACTGTATATCATGGTTTCAGCTTTGACATATTTACAAATCACAAATCTCTCATGATACTAATAATGACATTCCATTCACACTCAAATTAATGCACATATGGAAATACATGAAACCTAAGTGAAATATAGGAGATTAAATGAAATCATCTAGTTTGTAATCTTGTCATAAACTGCACATTCCTCACAAGCATAGATCATTCCCATAAGTAAGCATTATTAGTGAAAGTTATTACATTTTAATACTTTAGCATGTGAAACCTGAGTAGATTTAAATTATGAACATAAATTCTATCTTCAGCTCATAACTACAGCACCCTGGATAGAAGCTAACAATGAAAAGTAAAAGTATTGTGGTAAGCAAATATGTGTATCATGATAAGGCTAATGATAAAGTTTAATGATAAAGAGAGATAACTTTAAAAATCCTAAAATGACATGATATGAATTAAGAGCAATTCAAGTTGTAGTGCTGAAAACAAGTAGAATCAGTCTGAGAAGTAAAAAGAAAATGTAAAAATATTTTACTAGGGACTAATTTATTTTTAGTTATTTCGGGACGTTTTATATATATATATATATATATATATATATATATATATATATTTGTTTTTGTTTTGTTTTGTTTTGTTTTGTTGAGATATATATATATATATATATATATATATATATGAAAGCTGAAATATATTAATCTAATTACAACAGGATTATTTATTTAAGAAATGTTTAATGCATAATTCTTTTTTCATTTATTTGACTTATTGCACACCACACAAAAACACATTGGATTTTGGATGAACATTGGATTGGATGTACAAATGATTTTATAGGCATTTTTTGTTAGGTGTGTAACATATATAAATATCACAATTTAATAAAAGATACCGATTCCACGAAAAGTATTCTTGTTTTTGTTGGGAGCCCTGGGGACAATAGGGAATAGGTTCCAAGGTTATTAAAAGATGGAAGGTGTGTCCAGGTGTCTAAGGCAGTCGGGACTCAGTGTACACATCCTCTCCTGGCTCTTCCTCCAATGATACCTTGACATCATCAGCATCCAACTGCAGCACAGCACAACAAACCCCAGTGTTACAGCAGAACATCAGAATTACGAACTGACCAGTCAAGTGAAATGCAGTATGAACCCAGAAGTAGCATATGGAATTACACCTTATCAACATAAAACTCTTATTATCACTGGTGCAAGAAAGCAGAGTATTCAATCAAATCGAAATAATAACCCATGCAATTCATAAAAAAGGGGCATTTCTTGGCACAATGCTAATGTGTGACAGTGTTTGATGTAAATATGCGCCAGGACATAATCAAACAGTTCACACCAATGTGTCCATTCTATTCTTACCTTTGCCAAGGATGGACACATGGGTGTGCTTGGAATATCTATTATTGAATGTTATGAATGATGACATGACTGCTTAGCTGCTAGTAATAAGCTAGCTAACACTTAACAAAATAACATAGATTTGGCAATCAGCACAGGAGTATGACTAATTATACAATTAGGGACTAAAATGGAATACAACAATACAAATATGCTGCTAAAGGTGTGGAGGAGTTGAAACATGGATGCACTAAAAATCTCAAAATGCATGTCCATTGATGGCGGGGTAAAACAATATCCTACTGCTACATTGTGTACCGCATAGCTTTCATTTATTTTGGACATCTTGCAACTCATGTTTAGACCACACAACAGTAGTGGTAGGCCTTCATTGATGTCACCGGGACGGTGACCTTTCAAAGAGGGGGGTGAATGTAACAGGTAGTGTCTAGGACCCAGAGGCAACACTAACGAGTAGGGTGTACCTCCCAGCCTGCATATGATGGCACCTCCCCTTTTCCATTGGGTGCCTTGTGTTTGTATGGGACCAATGTCAATCTAGTGCATGGAACCAGACCGTGTTGTTTGCTCCGTGGGGGAAGCTACTTATATTGGCCATGTGAAGCCGTAGTCCTTAATTGGCCCAATTGTCATTTTCTCAGTGTACAAAGCTCCATATATTGTGTATGAAGACACCATCTTTAACTGGCCCAATTGAATCCGAATCAATTACGTATGAAGGCACCGTTCTTAACTAGTCTTTGGGCAGCATTCAATATCACTGGGGTAGATTTGGCTTTTGTATATCCTGATGTGTGATCTTCTACTACTTGACTGCAGTGAAGGACTTGTGGCTCTAATGGTGTGTGGCTTCCCTATTTATTCTTAAAGCATGTATTTATTCTTACTCCTGGGTGTAGTGCAATATTGTGATTGAGTGTGGTGAAGAGATCCAATTAGTGTGCTATAGGAGCCAACCTCCCTCTTACGACTGAGATTCATGTCAGTGCCTGACCTTTTTTTGTATTCTGATGCTGCTATTGTTAAAGAGAGGTAGCGATGGTTGTGAATGATACTATATTAGTGTATCTATTTTGCCCATTAACTGTGTTGCTGTATCTATCATGTACTTGTTTATTTGTCATGTGAGCCATTTCAACTATTTTTGACTTGATTTAAAAAAAAAGGATTCAGAATAAAATTATTTCATACTTTCCTATACATCAGCTTCCATCTGTCACATTCAATTGAAAATTTCTTGTGCGGCGCTTTTCCACTGAAGTACACAACAGGGTTCTCCCACCACTGATAGTGGGAATGGCGTAGTCAAGTAAATTAACAGTGGAACTAACGCCTCCTGGTGGCCACACTACAATAGACCAGCACTTAGAGTGATTCTTCACCCAAAATCTATTAAAATATATTTTTCCCTTTTATCATGATGTACTACGCATTCCAAATAGTTTTTTGTTGTTGTTGCGAATTTGCTGAATACAGAAACAATTAATCCACCAACACCTAGCCTGAAAACATCTATGTACCAGCAAGTAGTTTGAAACTGCATGCCAACATTACCTCCCAGTAAGTAACCTCTAAACAAGTCACTCAGCCACGCGGTTAATTTGGAAGTTGAACATGTGTATAATATTGGATGATAGGTTATAAAATAAAAAATAATGCCAAAATTGGACTACTATACTTTCAACAATTTAGGTCACGCTACCACAACTCTATATTTGTGAACCTTTTCAAACTATGCCTCTATCTGCAAAAAATTATGTTAGCTAAAATGTTAATGCGACAAGTTAAACTTCCAAATGAAGCACATGGCTGAGCGACTTGGTTATAAGTTACTGCAAGTTCATTTTTGCATGCAATTTAATTCATGCTACTTGCGAGTACATAAACGAACCATTGTTTTCAGACATTAACGCTAACAAGCTATATATTGGTGAATTCGCGATAGACATTGTGTAGACAGCGAATTCACTAGGAACTCTTTTGTGGAAGCATAGTACATTGTGATATGGAGACAGCTGTGAAAAAAGCATAAAGGGAATGAGCAGAGAGCCGACATGATTTAATTAATCTGCTTGTCAGTTGTTACGAATTCTGTTGATGCTGATAGAATTGTATGTTTATGGGCAGGTTTTGACACATCAAATGATTACATTTAACTTCAAATTTTAGATTACATTTAACTTCAAATTTTCCCAGAAACTTCCCCAGTATTTGCATGCCCCTGCTGCACGTAGCTTGTTTTATTTTTTGTCTTACAGTATTGTTTAGCTCATTTTATATCAACTTTTCCCACCTCTTCTAAAAACTATTTCAAACATTCTTGGTGGAGTTTAATTTATTGCTCCATTGTCTAATACAGTAGGCCTACACAACTGACACCTGATACGTTTCAATGAACATTAATATTGTGCAGTCATTCTTCTCATGGACTTGATGAAGTGGTAATTGAATGATTAACTGAGATGATTGTTGCAATTCATTGACTGATTGTTTGACCCGTCTTTAAATAGAGACTTTTGAGACCCGTTTGGTGGTGGAGGACTGAAATACACACGAGATAACAACTCAAGATTTTCTCCGGGCCCTACTTATAGCCCAGTGATTGGTTTAGCGTAAATCGGCAACGCAAAATATTGTTGCGGAAATCAATTAAATGAAACAACCTAGACTAAGCACAGTCCTTTCTAATGAATGTAAATGAATATGTCTGACAGAAAACATAAATAAGTAGGCTGTTTCAATCAAACATGGCTACCAGGGCTAAGAGAATGTCAGATGAACTGTCTAATCGAACATTATTTTTAGTCACATTCTAAAAAAAACATCACTCATCATGTACCATTATTATTTTTCAGAACATAGGCTATGCTCAAAAAGGTTTGGTTGGTGTATTTTTACATCACCTTCAAAGTTCTGAAAATGTCACAGTTCTGAATGACCTCCATTCCAGATGCGTTCCTATCTCCGTATCTCTACTGTACAGTTCACATGCATGCATCTAACTCTGTCTACCACATAAGGCTGAAATGAAATAAACCATGTAAAATCTTTCCAACATTATGATGTGTTTTGTGAGGCCATAAATTAGTATAAATGTTGAGCGAGTGAAAAATAATAAGGATATAATGTGCACATACTGTATTTGTTTGTTGCTTTTGTCCTTTTGGCTGTATTGTTTGCACATGGATTCTCTATGTAATACTACACA
This sequence comes from Aldrovandia affinis, assembly GCA_029706075.1. Taxonomy (NCBI): domain Eukaryota; kingdom Metazoa; phylum Chordata; class Actinopteri; order Notacanthiformes; family Halosauridae; genus Aldrovandia; species Aldrovandia affinis. The sequence continues at coordinate 1,353,925 of JAINUG010000176.1, forward strand.
GCTAGTACCTGTAATATTTTCTGTATATGCTGTGGAAAAATTACTCTCATTTATGGACAGTAAAGTAGTCTAATCTAATCTATAATGCAGCATTACAGTCTTAGTAATGTGTGACAAGGGGGAAAGGTTAATTTGCTGTATGTGCAGACATTACTAGTACATTACTTACACATTTCATCTCCTGGGTAGAGAATAGACGGCCAGTCATGAACATGCGCAGGGGAATGGTGAGAATGAGGAGAAAGGGCAGAGCCAGGGAGGCAGGGCTGGACTTCACCACCCACAGGATCACCAAGCACATTATCTGGATCAGAGTGAACAGGTGCATCCGTAGGGGTTTAACCTGGAATGGAGAGAGGGAGGGAGGTAGGAGGGGAGGGATGGAGAGGGAGAGAAGACAAAAAGTATGCATGTTTGAGAGGGAGAATTCAAATCATCAAAGAGGGAAACTCATATCATTGTATTTGTTTTGTGCATTTTATATCTAATCAAATGTTTTATTCATAACTTAGCATTTTATATCTAATTGGATGTTTAAGACTGGTAGCTGTGGGGACACATTTTCAGCTGGATAAAAATGAACTAAATTTGCATGATTTTGCCTCTCATTCAAACAGTTTTTCAATAATATTAATTAAACAAAATTATTCAACACATGGCCTCCCGCGTGGTCCAGTGGTTACAACGTCCGACGCTGGCCACGGAGACCGGGGTTCAATTCCCCGTCTCGCCAAGTGTCGGCTTTGGCCGGGAGTGCCACCAGGGGGCAGCGATTGGCTGTCCGCCCCAGGGAGGGGGGAAGGAAGCCGACGTGACGTTCGCTGCGTATAGTGGCCCTGTAAGTACCGGGGTTCGGTCGACGGCTTGGCGAGTGACCTCTCGGAAGAGGCGTCACTTCACCTTCGTCACTACCGGTCGCAGGACTACGGTAGCGAACTCACATTACTAGGGGGATTGACGTAAAAAATAGCGGGTCTAATTGGCTACCAAATTGGGAGAAAATGGGATAAAATCAGAAACAATTTTTTATTTTTTATTATTCAACACTACAAACATAATAATTGATTTTGTGAAAGTTGAATGAATGTGATCATATGTTTTTGTTGTCTCCAGTCCTTTACAGGCTTTCATTTAGGCCAGATACCATACAGGGGTAATTAATTATATTAGTGCATAACATTTGTTTGGTGAACATCTGCAGAATCCTCTGTCCTGCAAATATATTAAGGGGAAATGGAGAGGTGGGTGGGGGTTGGGTAGCAATCAGCTCTACCATGGTTGCATAGGCATCCTTTGGGTAGTATTTCTTAGGCGTCAGCAGGAGAAGAATGCGGTCCCACAGCTGGATCCCACTGAGAGAGGTAACACCCATGTACAGGAAGATCCCGAACAGAGCTGTCATGGGAATCATCTTCAAGACAGGCTCCATCAGAATGGATATACCTGGAAACAAGAGAACAAGACACAACACTGAGGACAAGGACATGACAAACTCTAGCAACAAACAGGACACGCAAAATCAACCATGTTTTCCTTTTTCCTTTTTCAAGGAACAAAGAATGAAATAAATGTAGAAAACCACCCTGAAGTCTGAAGATATGCCCAATGTTTTGCCTGGGAAGGGTACCATGGCAGACAGGAAGGAGGGGGCGGGACTCACCGACGAGGGCAGCCACCAGCACGCCACTAACCCTCTGCTCCAGCACTTTTTCGATTTCGGGCTTGGGCCCCTTGGACATGATGGTCAGGGCGTTGGCGTGGGAGACGGAGCGGACCGTGGCAGCACTCAGCCAGGGAACTCCAAATATGGCACCAATGCCCCCCATGGTCACCAGGATCAGCAAGTCAAAGTGAAACCCTGAGCCCTTCACCATCTTCCGCTCTGGCTTGCTCACAATCAGCCTGACAGGAATAGCCCATAGAGAAGAAATAAGGAATAGACTAAGATAAGGCTGATGTGTAGTCATGAACCACATTTTTTTGTCAATCCTATAGTTAAAGATGAGTGAGGAGGCTGGATTGAAACTGTAAAGCTGTCTGGAAAGCTGAGCTGACGGTACTGTCACCCTATCACTGCATGTGAATGCTCAGGTTTAGCTGTTCTGTGCTGTGTTATGGTGCTGCCAGTCCTAGTTCACTTTCATCGTTGCATAGCATAGCCTGCTTGTCCCATGTTATGATCTGAAATCTCCATGTTCCTACCTAACATTATATTATATTATTATATTAACACTGACTCCTAACTTATCTACCTTTCTATTATCTTCCCTGGGCTTTCTGTCACTTCCACCACCCTGAGTTCAAAGACTGCTCTAGCACCGACCCTGTCCTGGTTCTTGCCCAGACCATGATGCAAACTGGAGATAATTCAACTCTTCTGACCACTCTCACCCTCACCATATTTATTTCCCCAGCTTAGAGCTTCCTCTCATCTTTTAAAGGATATTTAGCCTATCTATCACTACTGACACCTGGGCTGGCTAGCAAAAGATGGGCTCCCACTCTAAGATGGGGTTCCTCCTGAGATTGTTTTCCCCACTGGGGAGTTATTTCTTCCCACTGGAGAGTTTTTGCCTCACCTTCTGGCCTTTTGGTGTTTCAGGCCTGATATATATATATTTTTTTTTTTTCCTGTAAAGTATCTTTGTGACAGTGCTCTCTTTGTAAAAAAGCACTGTGTAAATACAATTTAATTTAATTTAATTGATTCAACTTAGGATGCTGTTCAAACCTGTTTTTTAGTTAGTCTTTCAATATATTTGATTAATACATTCAAGTAAGAATTGACTTTTCTTTTTATATACATGTTGTTCATTGGTCTTGGCAGCTCACTAAATTAATGTGTAAAAAAAGAGTCCTTTCTTACATTCATCAGTCAAAATTTAGGACAAAGTGCAAAGTAGAAATTTTGAATAGTCTCCCCATCTGTAAGCCATGTCTGCAACATACTGTATATATCACATATCCCCTTAAAAGGCTGTAATGTTTATGTCTAAAGGACTTAAAAAACAATCATTGGCGATGGTGAATAAATTGATACGGTCAACTTGGACAACTGGAAAAAAGCTGCAAAATGAACAACAAAACTCTCCAGGGATTTGAGGACCCACTGAGAATGTCACTTACGTGGTAATCTGGGACTCGAGGAAGATGAGGATGAATACAAGCATGGCCGGCACAATGCAGGCAAACATCATCCAAATGGGAAATTCTTTCTTCTCACCCAACGGGTTGATCAGCCAACCCCTGGCTGATGGGTTAGACACCATCAGACCCTTGGGCACCACCAGTTTCTGCCCAGGAGAAGCAGGGGAGATGTCCTTAGCAAGTTTATGAACCTCACAACTGCTGGACTGACTGTGGTAGGCCTCCCACCTAGGAACACATATACGTGTGGCATCCCTGCCTCCATTTCATCTTCCCTATACTGCATCTGCTAAAATCTTTCAGCCCTAATATTTTTTGGGGCTGCCAATCTCTTAAATCAGGATTAATTTGTGCAGAGAGTTTGTTGCTGTTTCTGTCATTGAGATGATTGTGTTTTGTATTGTTGATTGTGTTTTGGCATTTGTCATCAGAAGGAGTAAATGGATTTACTGGTAAGGTTAACTTTTGTCGCCGTTAGGGACAGAGAGAGAATTTTAAATTTTTTCCCCATCTAGCTTCGGCAAGCTTGTTAAAAAGCTAACCGATTCAAAATTACACCCAGCTGATGTGAGTTTTTTTGTGGTTTTTCACCCTCTCAGGAGCAAATCCAAGAGCAGGGTAATATTAGATAGCTAACTACCATTTCATTGAATTTTTAAGAATTTAACTTTAAGCCAACCCAAAGATATAGCCGTTTGGGTTGGCTGCTGCTAGCTCACTCGTTACAGGCAACTAGACCAAAAGTTTTCTAGTTAGCTATAAGAGGGGTTTTGTTTCCATTTATTAATTTATGCACCTGACTGTTCGGAACCACCTCAGTGCTGGTTGTATTTTTATCGACTTGGTGTCTCTGTTTTGGCAGTAATTCGTTCAGTGCAGGGAGAGCAATAGACTAATACTTAGGGGTTAAAATATGGCCATCGGCAGTGCAGTGCGAGTGTTGCAGAATGATTACGTTTCTGGAAGGAGACTTCCAGGAGGGTTTAATCTGCGACCGTTGCTAGCTTGTGAAGCATCTCAAGAGCAAGATTCTTGATCTCGGAGCTCGACTTGCTGATCTAGAGAGTTAGCATGCACGCCGAAGCTGGGTAGTGGGGAGACTCTAGAGCAGGTAGGGAGAGAGAGTTGGGTGACGGTAGGACGCAAGCATAGAAAATGGCGCACACATGCAGGGATGGCAACTCCAGAGCTTGTGGTGTCCAACCAATTCCAGCCCTTGCAGGAAGAGGATCTGGCCCAGCCCTCTGTAAGTGGGAGGTCTGATGAGCCCCAGGACACCCTGGCAGCCATACCACCCAGGAAAAGGGAGTTAATTGTAGTGGGGGACTCAGTTATTAGAGGTATAGACAGTATAGTCTGTTTGTGGGAAAAGGAGTCTCGCATGGCATGTTGCCTGCCTGGTGCTCAGGTCGGAGACCTGGAACACACGGACAAGCTCCTGGCCAGAGCAGGGGTGGATCCAGTGGTCATGGTCCATGTTGGAACCAATGACATAGGTATGGATAGGTTTGAGGTTCTGCAGGACAAATTTATAGAATTAAGTTAAGGAGCAGAACCTCCATGGTGGTCTTCTCTGGAATTCTGCCAGTACCACATGCTAGTAAAGGAAAACAGAATTTTGCATGGAGATTTAACACGTGGCTACAAACCTGCTGCATGAAAGAGGGGTACAAGTTTATGGGCCCAGTACTCTTTTTGGAACAGGGGTGACCTGTACAAGTGGGACGGGCTACACCTGAACTGGAAGGGTACAGCTGCATTGGGTCAGCGTATGCTTAGGGTAGCGGAAGAATATTTAAACTAGGGACTGGGGGGGCAGGGAGGGACTGGGGGGCAGGGAGGGAAATTAATAGTAGTATTAAAGATAGGGAGGTACAGACTGCCCAGATGGAAGATACCAGGGTGGAGTATAATAATAAATCTGAGGATATAATTAATAAAGATTTTTTTAGATCATAATGTGAATAGAGGTGGTTCAGCACAGTTATGTGTGGAGGGGAAGGACAACATAAGTGTGAGTAAGGCTCTGAAGTTCATGTGTTTAAATGCTAGAAGTATTTAAAAAATGTTGGAACTGGAGGCTGTCCTGTTGAATGGGGGTTATGACATTGTTGGGATTACTGAAACATGGCTTGGTGCAGTGGATGGGGATGAATATAATGTGGAAGGGTACAAATTGTTTAGGAAGGACAGAACTTATAAAAGAGGAGGGGGAGTGGCCCTTTATGTGAAAGACGATCTTAATGTGCAGGAAATTCCAGGAATTAACTAATTAATTCCTTGTGAGGGCATCTTGATTAGATTATTGGGAGATCATCAGAAGGGCCTTAATATAGGAGTATGCTATGGACCTCCAGCTTCAGACAGTAACATACATACTATGCTATTTGGTAACATAAAACACACCTGTGCTGAAGGATGGATGCTAATAATGGACAACTTCAATTACCCCTCTATTAATTTGGAAGTAGTGACAGGTCAGGGTAAATGTGAAGAGGAGTTTTTAGATGTGGTCAATGACAGATTTTTGGTACAGTCTGTTACTCAGCCTACGAGAGGGAAATCAATACTGGATCTGGTTTTGTGTAACAATCCTGACAGAATTTGCAGTACAGAGGTAGTAGAGCCACTAGGGACAAGTGATCACAGTGCATTTACTTTTTATATTTTTTGGCAAGTTAAGACAGCCTCCTCTAACTCTATAATTCTTAACTTCAGACGAGCTGACTTTAATAAAATGAGAGAGAATTTAAGTAATACAGATTGGGTAAGACTTCTAGATTGCAGAACTGTGAATGAAAAATTGACTAAATTTAAAAGGGTTATTGTAGATGTACAATGTAAATTCATCCCAAAAGTAAGGAAAAATATGATTAAAAAAACTGTCTCCACAGTGGATGACTAAATCTTTACGAGAGATTTTGAGGTAAAAGAAGTGACTGTGCAGAGTATATAAAAAGGAAAACTCAGAGAGAAAGAAGTTAGATTATTTTAATATGCGGGCTACGGCTAAAAAGGAAATATGAGCAGCTAAAAGGCGGTTTGAAATTTAATTTCCCAAGACGCAAAAAGTAATCCTAAGAAGTTTTTTCAATATTGTAGTAGAAATAGGAAAGCTAATGATGAGGTTAAGTGCATTAAGAATAAGGAAGGAACATTGGTTTATAATAATAAGAATATTGCTAACTCACTAAACAGTTACTTTCTTGAGAGCTTTACTACAGACAAGGTTATAAATATGGCGAAATGTATAGCCAATGTACAGAATGTTTTGGAGGACTTTGAGATAAGGGACGTAGAAGTACTAAAAACGACAAAAACTTAAGACAAATAAGGCAGCAGGCCCTGATGGTATATCCCAGAGTACTCAAAGAACTTGGGGAAATTATATATAAACCATTGACAAATATTTTTATGCAATCCATAAACACCGGAGAAATACCAGGTGACTGGAAGCAGGGGTGTATAATTCCAATACATAAGAAGGGGAACTGTACTGACCCAGGGAACTATAAGCCTGTCAGTTTAACTTGCATCGCATGTAAACTACTGGAATGTATTATTAGAGACAAGTTGGAATCATTCTTGAAAAATAATAGTATTTTAAGGGAGAGCCAACATGGTTTTCTCAAAGGGAAGTCATGCCTACCAACCCTCCTGGACTTTTTTGAAGAGGCTGCAAAGTGTGTTGACCTGAATCAGGCTTATGATATTATATATTTGGACTTTCAGAAAGTATTTGACAAGGTACCACATGAGAGGCTCATTGTTAAAATGAATTCAGTAGGAATTTCAGGAGATGTTTCAGAGTGGGTTCATAATTGGCTGCAAGGGCGTATACAAAGAGTAACAGTAGGTGGGGCTGTATCTGACCTAGGTGCTGTGGGCAGTGGCGTCCTGCAGGGACTGGTGCAGGGACCTCTGCTCTTCCTTATTTAAATAAATTATCTTGATAGGGACGTTAGTAACAAAATTGTTAAATTTGCATATGAACTGGGTTTGGCAAACAGTTTTAAATCGACTAAAGTAATCCAAGATGATTTAAACAAAATCCAGCAATGGGCAGAAAACATTTAATATTGCTAAATGTAAAGTTATGCATGTGGGAAATAAAAACATAAGACAGGAGTATTTTATGGGAAGAGAACATTTTGTAAAAGACTTAGGAATTAAATGGAATGAATGACCTGGTATGAAATGTAAAAATTATGACGATAGACTTAAGGCACTCAATCTCTTTAAGCTTAACAAACGGAGATTTACGGGGGATTTGATTGAGGTTTTTAAATTCCTAAAAGGGATTAACAAAGTGAACTACCAAAGATTTTTAAAGATAAGTGGGGTCAGCAGAACAAGAGGCCACAGGTGGAAATTAGTTAAAGGCATATTCCGCATGGATATTAGGAAGTTTTGCTTTACACAGAGAGTTGTCAATGCCTGGAACAGCTTGCCAGGTCGGGTAGTAGTGGCAGAAACACTTGGGCTATTCAAGTCTAGGCTAGATGCAGTACTAGATACTCTTTAGATTAGGACATGACGAGCCTAGATGGGCTGAACGGCCCGTTCTCGTCATTATGTATTCTTATGTTCTTATGTTCTTAATATCCTGGTGATTTTTGCCAGCAATCATACTACCCTGTACCATTCTCATGTCAAACTGCTAAAGCGAAAGCAGGTGTGGGTTAGTACTTAGAAGGAAGACCTCATGGGAAAACTAAGTTGCTGCTGGAAGAAGTGTCGCTGGATTAGTAAGGGGCACTCTTCCCTCTGGAAAAATACAAATCCAATGCCCCTGCACAGAGATGGGGTCACTGTGCTGTAGAAGGTGTCCTCCTTTGGATTAAATGAGGTCCTTTGGATTAAATTAGGATTAACTGAGGTCCTGAATCAATGTGGTCAATAAAGATGTCATGGCACTTTTCTAAAGAGTAGGGGTGTTAACCCTGGTGTTCTGGTCCAAATTCCCACAAAGCTGGCTCTCTATATGTGGCCACCTAATTAACACCTACATCTGATTAGCTATACAATCCTACCCACATTGATTCCCCAGGTCCAAAATATGAAATAAGTTCTCAGTTGACCTGCCTGGTTAAATAAAGATAAATAAACAAATAAATCCTTCTGCACAAAGGGGGAAGTAAGTGTTTTTGTCTCCAAAGTGTCCCACACAAATGCTGATATGGACAATGGCGCTTGTCCTCTCATAATAACAGAATTAATAAGCAATCACACACCTGAGTATAGGTATCATCAATTATTATATCCAGATAAACCATGATGAAAATGGCAATGGGAACCCCGAAATCTCCAATCATGCGACGGACCTAAAGGGGAGGAAATGAGGAGCCTAGTCAGATTTGTCACAGTCATCCACTCCAGACTAATACAAATAGATTCCTTTGGTGATTGCTACAACAAACATATAGACCTGCACAAAACCAGCATTAGATTAATCGAATTATCAAGTGTTAAGTGATGCGAGTGTTGGCAGCCGATACGAGCAACAGCACAATGGAGTACAGACCTCTTATGGGTAATGTTGACTTTGGTTTTATGTTAGATGCAAAGGCAATATAACAGAAAAAGCAACGTCTACTGTTTGCATTGTAAGCTTAATTTCATATAAGGGCATTGTGACAAGTCTGAGCTATTGTGTAATTCCATGTTAAATGCAGCTGCATGGGAATTTTAGCATTTAATAGGGATGGAATAAAATACTTTCTTCTCCTTCGGCTAATTATAACATTTTTCCCTGTGCTGTTGACAGATATAAAAGGACTGGAGACTTACCATGCCGGGCAGGAAATGGCCATTCTTGAATTGCCTAAAGAAGAACGCGATGAAGAAACAACCAATCATGAGGCACATGGAGAGCAGGGCGGTGTTGGGGTAAGGTCCCTGTCGTGAACGCTTTTGGACAGTGATATTGCCAAACTCATCCTTCAGGTTATACATTTCAGTGACGGGGTTGAAGGGGTTGATGGTATCATTCAGACGCCCATAATTTAGGATCAGGGGATGGGCTTGAAAGATCTGGAAACAAGAGGGGAAACACTCTGAAACTTCTATTCACAGCATATAGAAAGACATAAATGAGAGAAATCTGTCAGTAATGACACTCGCCACAAGCACAAGCTGTGCCCTGAAGCAGCAACATGTCCATGACCTGGAATCTATAGCAGCTGGTGGGAATTGGATTTGTCCCTTGGGCAAGTGCATTGATAGAGAAGAGAACTATGATGGAGGTAGAATAGAGAAGTTGCCAGAGAGATCTAGAGATTTGACAGAGAAGTGAATGAAGAATGTGATGGAAACAAAATCTGATAGAGGTAAAACGGAGATGGAGGAGGGACAGAATGGGACGGAGGAGGCGATCTACCCTCATAAGCTTGGCAAAGGTCTCGTAGATGAAGATGAGGGATATGAGGATGGAGAAGATCTCTTGTGTGAAGCGTGAGATGAACTTGACCAGGAAGCTGCCATCAACAGCCACGACCACCACCACAATGACCACCAGCCAAACGCCCACCCACACTCTGCCCACGATGTACTCAATTTCCTGGGACTTGCAGAACTGTCAGAGTGAGGGGGTGGGGTCAAAATCAATATAATGGATCGATAGAGTTAACATAAAATTTTTTACACTCTACATATTATATGCACAATGTTAGACCCTTTCAGTCCTAAAGGTAGTTAAAGGCTTTCATATAGTGCAAGTAATTATTTAACACAGTGACTGTGAGCTCTGTTGAAACAAAATCAATGACACACGGGCACTCTACAGACACAGGGCTCATTACCGAAATGAAAGCCCATGACAAGATTAACAATCCTGTTTTTTTAACAAGTCAAATAGAGAGAGGTTGCAGAAGCCTGGCTAAAGCTACAATAAGGTTGTGGGGGAGTAGATCCAGGTAGCCCTGCTCTGGAAGAGACACATACTCCATAGAAGGCCTCTTCAAAGACCAGCAGAGGCCCAGAGAAGCCGATGACCAGAACTGGCTGGGCGGCGATGAGACAGAAGATGATTCCCTGGATGCAAGTGGAGATCATCAGTTCAGAAACGCCCATCATGTGTTCTGTCTTGTCAGCTGTTGGGGGGAGGGGGTCACGAGGGGTTAAGGAAATTAAGAATGGTGGTGGCTTTGCATTCCTGAAACCAACCATCAATCATATATCTCATGGAGACATATGCATGCTCCCAAAACATTGCACATCTCTTATCTTCAAAATCACGCAACTGCTATGCTTTGTTAACCTGGATAAATTCCCAACCCAAATCTCTGGCTGCTATAAATAATTATCCTTGGTTAAGTTTGCCTGCTAAAATCCTTGCCTTTGCAAAAATGCCCTGCTATACATTGGTAGTGAAAGTGAGTAACCCCCTTGCTGCGAAGAACTATGAGAGGCTTGAACATGGAGTTTTCCTCCCCTAATAGTGAACCTTGCTCACCCAGAAGACCTCCAAAGGTGATAGCAGGAGATAGGGCAGCAAAGTAGATGAAGATGACAGCGGCCAGGACCTGGGGGTTGACGGCATCAATGTAGTCGCTGAGGTAGACTCGGTAGCGCCTCTTTATGTCTTTGACCATGCCACCAAAAGGCCGTCCTGTGCGTGCCAGGGGGTCCTCTCTGGGTTCTTTGGGGGCTTTCGGACCAGCAATAATGTTAGGGTTAGTGAGCTGTACTACCCAAACAGACTCATAAAATGTGAAATAAAATTAACTCATGAAATGTCTTTCCTGAGATTCAAACCCACACTCATATGGTTACAAGTATCCCCCTATCAGTGGTATATGATACATTAGGGTCTTAACCTTGTCTCATGGTCCAAAGATGGAGTGCAAGGGAAGGGCCTAAGCATGAACATCATTTTTTCGCCAGTGAGTCATTTAAGGCAGTTGAGCTCACTTCTTACTTTAATACATTTTTTGTGACCTACCTCAACCCCTCTCATGGTGTTCTGACCCACAGTTTGGGAACCCCTGATTTAGAATGTTTGGCTGCTTATGGGACCTCACCTATGGGCTTCTCGTCGAAAAAGAGCCGGGTGTCGGAGGGGCGCAGGCGGTCACGGAGAAGCTTCTTCTGGAAGCCAATGATGGAATGGAGCATGACCTCATCATGGATCTCTGTGGGCGGGACCACGATGCTGCAGTCCATGAAGTCCGCTATCGCATCTGTCAGCTCCTTATTGTCCTGAGCTAGGAAGGCTGCTGCGTTGAACACCTGAGGGGCAGGGTGGAGTCAGTGTTCCATCATGGGGTAGAGTCAGAAAATACCATTCTGATTCCATCTTCTCTTCCCTCTCCTGCCTTTCCTGTCCCTTGAGTCATTCCCTTCCGTTGACTCCTTCCCCCCTCCTCCCTCCCGCCACTCATTTTCATTCATCCCCCTCTGTCCTGTTGCCTCCCTCACCCTGTCGGCCACCAGCGCAGCCATGGATCGACCCATCTCGTGGTAGTCCATGCTGCTCTGACCGGGCCCCACCAGCACAAAGATGAAGCGGACTGGCACCGGGGCCTCCAGTGCCGAATCCAGCACCACGGCCTCGCTGAGCCGTATGAATGCCACGGCAGGCTTCTGCAGGAAATCCAGGGCCCCTATGATACAGCCACAATCTCATTCAATGGACCGAACACATTCAGGAACCACAATATGGTGCCTGCACATTCCGCCGCTAGGTTTAGAATTTTGAATAGTCGCCAAAGTGACTAACCATATGCTGGTAAAAATAACAATTAGCATGACATTAACTGCTCAATGTCAAGCTGTGAAAAAGGTCACTGATAATGCTTAATAGTCAGTATTTTTACCTTACTGCCATTATTGTCATTAATTATTTTCCTTATGCCTACTTTATATGTTAGTTTATAAATACAATTCAGAGTTTTGATTCAGAGCAGATATTTTCCAATTCTAAGGCTGATATGCAATTTTGGTGCAGGTTTGTTTTGGTGGTCACATATGTAGGTGGAGAGCAGGAAGAGGTTTTAATTTCAGCATGCAGTTCAATCAATTTCACACCTACCTGAGAGGACCACTGAAGCCTCCACACTGTCAGCTGCATCTCTCTGAGAGGGGGAGAAGGGTCAGAGGTCAAACCTTCCACCTTCCATCAATAGTACAGTTTTCAAAAACTACAACAGTGCTGTTAATATGCACAACACATGGCCCAGGAAGTTAGAAGTGTGGATTATTTGAGCTACTTATAATTTCCATTCCTCAAAGGCCTACCAAAAGACCACTAATGCTGACTAACATGCGGATATAAATGGGTAATCCACATATCTTTATGTAATAAATAAATAATAAATCATTCTGAACACAGTACAAACCGATGTTAACGTAAATGTTTTAGTTACTCTTAAGAATATAAAAGTCTTGTAAGTCGCTCTGGATAAGAGCGTCTGCTAAATGCCAAAATGTGAACGTGAAATGTGAAAATATACAAATTCTGTTATTTCTAGAATAAAAGAGTATCAGTACTCTTTACTGTTTTAATGTTGTAAAATTACATCACAGTGTGTATATCCTCTTTTACACTAATGTAAAGAGTTGTATTGATGATACTGGAGGCAGGCAGCATGACAGGGTTGGGAGAGCTGGCTACCTTTCTGGTGACAGAGAAAGTCTGCATCTCTATGCCGGATGATTGTTCTGTGATGTCCTTCTGCTCAGACTGGCTGTAGAGAGGGACACCCATCAGAGTCACATTGGAACACAAGCCAGGGAAAACATATGAGCATGATTCCTCAGTTCTCCCACAAAATAAATCATAGTATACCACTGATGTAGTGAGCCAGCATGAATTTTACCATCCACAGAAAACTGTGACATTAATTTAGAAGTGACTGATTACGATTACAATGTTAACAAACTCCTGGCTAAAAAGAGGCAAAAAGTTTAATTATACTGGAAAATTGCTTTAACATTGTACTGATTGTAACCATTTGTGTCCATGCAGGGCAGAAATGTTTCAGTATTGCCTCTGGGTAGTTTGACTAATTCAGGTCCCAGTGCATTTGTCATACTGTTGAGGAGTCCATGTGCATCTGCAAAGCAGAAGTTTGCAGTGCCAGTGACTTGTGTGTAGAGGGTCTGAAAGTTACCTGCGTCTCTGCAGCAGAGCCCTCAGCAGACCCTCACGGTCGTTCTGGCGGATCTCCCTCTTGGACACCAGCTCGTCCACCACCTTTTCGGCCACGCCTGACAGGCTACTCTCACCCAGATCTAGCAACACTGCAGCTACGTGTGGCAACAGGGCCAAGATGCCAGCCAAATTGAATGGCAGGGTTAGGGTAGAGGGCAGAGAAAGGGCGAGACAAAGAGGAGTGTGAGGGATGAAAGCTATAGTGAAATGCGACCCTGCACTATTGTACTATGGTACTATTGTGCCTTGTACTATTAGTACCACCTAGTGGTTAATTTAGTAAACACACTTTACTCCAGGTCTTGAAAAACATGGTACAGGCCAGGATAAATTTAATCAAGATAACAGTCCCTGAAATTGAAAAAACTCCCAATGTGAATTAATCATATTTTTACATTATTTCAGTGCAAATTAAATGAAATGGTTTGATGCAACTACAGCTTGAATTACAGAGACACAATTGGCACAAATGGGTTCTCATCCTCCCCTCATCCCATCTGTGGCCTCACTACATATTACCTGTGCTAATGGTCTTGCGCAGTTGGATCATACTCTTGAAGGTCAAGTAGGAGATGTGTGAGGGGCCCCAGTTTCTCTCCCCCATGTCATAACTCTCTTCATACCCCACCCATCGCCCTGTCTCCTGCCAGTAGCCCTCCTGGTTCTGGTCCTTCAGGAATTCATTCAGTTCCACATAGGCCTGCCGCATAAAGGGAACTTAAGCAACATGTATACTCAGAATTCACATCTACCCCTGGAGTGGGGGCCTGTGTGTGTGTCTACAGTGACAGTGCCACCATGTATGCTCCACTGTGGCATTTGGGAGGTTTGTACCAGGAGTACACCAGACCTGGGTCAAATACTGTATGTATTTTAAATACTTTCATTCCTTGGATGTTGGTAAATTATGAAAAAAATCTATTAAGAATCATTTTGTTCAAAATATTGGTGGTTGAGGTTTCTTTTAAAATTGTCAGTAATCTGCAGGAATTGTGTGGGTGTCAAAAGTATTTCAAATGAAGTAATTGACCTAAGTCTGGACCACACAAGTCTGACTGAACAAGTCTCTGGATCCAATTCAGTTTCATTGTCCAAGTGCATGCCTTCATTGCTGGGATATTTCATAGACAGGATCACTTCATAGACAGGTGTTGTTACGTCAATGACAAAGAAGCATTGTGTCACCCTAATATTGACTGTTACCCTGGAATGTCACTCTCCATGCCCTATCAAAGACCAAAAAAGCCAAATGAACAGAAGTGAATTCATGCTTCAGCTATAGCATGGCAGAACTGACTCAAGGGGCTTACCTGGCAGTCTCCTCTGGAGTTGGCGTTGGTGTTGAGGTTCAGTGCTGCTGAAACACAGAGAAGTTGAGTTCTGAGGATTGACCCATTGATTTTTATCTACTCTATGGTCCCCCCTTTAATTTCCAATGCCCTTGGGCTGCATTCAATCTAAATACTGATGCACCCCATAAACAAATGTGTAAATCCCCCTGAACAATCTATGCTTATTATCATTTGTATCATTACATCATAGAGCTGGATATTTCTTTAAGCGACCATGTTTAAGTGTCTCACTATAGGGTACAACAGCAGTATCCCATCTGGGTTATTTATGAGCCCAGTTCCCTATTTCTATTTACACTATTCAAATTTACAAATTACACCCCTCCAAATTACAATTACTGTTTAAACTGTCAATTACTATTGTAAAATGTAGACTACGTTGAGTGTTTTGTTAATGTTTTGTTTAGACAGATTCCATGATTTGTTCATGATATGGGACATCTGCTTTCAAATATCTTATTGCAGGATATAGACCTTAGAACTGCAATATCAGAAAACAAACTCAAAGTTATATGTGCTTATTTTTCTTCAGTATCAATCAAGAGAATTTGGTCTGTAAGGCAAGCACAATGATTGGTTCAAGTCAGTGAGTGAATGATAGCACCTGAGAGCTGTACCCATTTGGTGGTTTATGAAGGCTCAGTCTCCCCTAACTACTGTGGCAGCCCAAGGGGCTGCACAAGAAAATGCCTGCCTGGCCTCCAACACATGGCAGCCCAAAACACTACATTTCCCAGCAGGCCACAGTCACACCTGAATGGAGTGAAGGCAATGGAGCTAACGACTAGCTGAAAGCCATTTCGAGGCCTATTTAAAGGGCTGATCCTGAGACACACATGGAGAGGAGTAGGAACGTGTTTGGGAAGGAGTTGAGTGTGTTGAAGGAGAGAGAGAAAGAGAAGCCTGTGAAGTCGTTGACCAGCCAGGATTTAGAGAGAGCGTGTTGGAGTGTTTTGTGTTTGACTACAGACTGGACTGTGGACTTGGACCTGGATTTTGGATTGGATTTTGGACATTGACGACGAGCTAAGGATTGCGGACTTTATTTGTTTGTATTCCCCCGAAGACCCCACCCTTTGTTTTGTGTTGTCAAGTGTTAGTTTAATAAATTATCATTTTGTTTATATTACTGCCTCCTCTGTGTTCTTGAACTTGCCTACGCCCTCTGCAAGGTCCGTGTGTGTCGCCCAACCCCTGGGGACACCAAACTACTTATTCACTCACACAAAAATTATTGTGAGAAATGGCTCTATGGGGTGACCAGTCACCAACCCCGCCCCAAAAAACTAATTGGCAGCCTGATCCTGGCTACACTCATCATAAAAACGATAAACACTGTTTAAAGAGTTGCTTCAACCCTGGCAGTGGTGATGGAGCTAAATAAAAGCAGAGAGGACACAGCCCCTCTCACCATCAGGATCCGGGTAGAGGGTGATGCTCTGTGAGGAGGAGTCCCTCTCCTCCTCCTGCCGCCGCTGTTCCATGTCATAGCTGCCACTATGTCCGGGTGGGGTCCTGTGACAAATATGGGAAGAGCAAGGGGTTAAAAAGGCAGAGGCCGCAGGGGGGGTGGGCCTCCTCCTCCACTACTGCATGCCAAACCAGGTCTCACCAGATCTTATGGACAACCGCCCATGGCAAGGTATTTTTCTTTATGAAGCGACTCCAATCCCTGAAAAGGAATTTTGGTTCTTAAAAAATCACCATGTCCCCCTACTGGGCACACTTTTGTACCGCAATTTTACAGCAAAAATTTTTTATCCCTCGCATCCGCTGCAAGCATAATATCATGGGTTAAGGCCAGTGTCAGTTGGAGCATCACGTTTAAGGGGCATTGAGAAATCATTTAACACTTGAGTAACTAAAGATTTGACACAGGGAAAACTACTGCCTCCTGTGGTCTCAGAGGACCATTCCTCCAGCCCTGTCTCAGAGAGTGTTGTTCTATTTCAAACCAAACTTCCGAGTGATGTCCCTCACCATAGAGTATATCTGATTGTGGATAAGCTGACCCTAGTAGAAGAGGTCGCTTCATTCTGAAACCATCTCGCTCTAAAGCATGGGCATCCTGAAGTAGCTCCCTCAAACCTGTTGGTGGTGGCATGAGTAAACGGTTCTCTTACCCCCTGTACCTTAGTTACAGAGGTCTGTGTGCTCATAAAATAAGTATACTGGAAAAACTGAAAGAGCCAAGTAATCCATCATAATTGACTTTTTCTGTCAATTGACAAATTAAACTTGGACTAAGGTTTGGAACACCAACAAGAGGCCTTGGCATGCCTAGACAGGAGTGTTTGAGAAACCTGGTATGTGCTGTGAATACTAAACATAGGTCTGATGTGATATGCGTCTCATGAGCGTGATGTGGTGAGCATTCTGACACAAAATGGCTGCAATCACCCAGGTGAGTGCTACACATTGGTGGTGGTTAAAGTTAGTTTTCGCACCTGTAAAGCTTTGAGATCATGAGATGAAAGGTGTTATATATAAATGCAGTCCCTTATTATTGTTGCCAGGCACTGCAGAATGGGAGCACTTACAGACTAAATGGAGAGGGATACGGCAAGTTGCTTTCTTCATAGGACAAATCATTGTCCTGGATGGAGGGAGAGAGAAACAACACGGAGTTACAGTGTAACACAGCTGCCAATGACATCAAGGACCTGAGATTAAAGACTTAACCATAAGAAACGAGTCAGTGCCATCATTAGCACTGTGGATTGCTCATCAATCATAAAGGTTATTTTAAGGTCCCATCTAACTCTTTTTGAGGACTATTTAACTCACCCCTCCAAATGAAAAATCTGTTTCCATCGGCGTGTGTTGCAGTGCTTGTTCGGCTCCTGTGTCCTTGAACTCTCAGAATTGTCTTCACATAACCTGAGAAGACTCACGTTTGTCATTTTCCACTGGCACATTTTAGTGACAGGCTAATTTTCCTGGAGTTACCTTGCAAAATGGCTTTTGTGGGCTTACTCATAATTAACTGAAATAAACCCTTCAATGGCAAGATTTATTTGCCATATACATTTTGCAGTACATCAACCATATATGATCATCCTGCTTCTATTTAATAATATGTCACTTAGCAGCGGACCTGGGTCAAGTGCCTATTTGAAATACTTTAACTCATTAGATGTTGATAAAATGTGATTCTGCAGAAATTTCAACAAAATATGTCACTAACCAAAACATACTATCATATGAAAGAAGAATTTTGTTCTGAACATTTGTGAAAAATGATATTTATTTTAAAATTGAGTAATATGCAGGAATATGACTGGTGTCTGAAGGGTCAAAGTATTTCAAATAATTATCAGACCCAGGTCTGCTTAGCAGATGGCCTTATTACAGGCAACATGCAATGCAGGACAAAGTACATTTACAGCTATACATGTAATACAAATTGAAGAGTAGTGGAAATACAGAGGTCCTCTGTTTAGTGTGTACATATGACACAGGCTTCAGTAAGATACTATTACTTCAAATATTGTTAATAAGAGGCTGTGTTAGGGATTCCGATGTTGGCAGATCTCTTAATCTGCCACCTTTTGTACAGTTGCTGTCAGAGAAACTGAATTATTGTACAGAGGCAATAGCGAGACTTCACTGCAATTAATGGAAGAGATGGCGAGCGTCTTATCTCTATGTCACACCCTGATTCCAGGCACTCAACTCTCCTTAGCCAGTATTCACCCTCTAGTAGTCCAACTTCACCCAGCCACATACTGCTAAACTCTCATTCTCCAGAATTCACTCACTAACAATCCAAATTCGCCCAGTCACACACTGCTAAACTAATATTCTCCAGTATTCACTCACTAACAGTCCGAATTCATCCAGTCACACATGGATAAACTTGGATTCTCAATTATTCACCAACTATCAATCAAAATTCACCCAGTCACACACTACTAATCTTTCATTCTCCAGTATTCACCCACTAACAGTCTAACTTCATCCAGTCACACGCGGCTAAACTTTTAATCTCCAGTATTCACCCACAAGTAGTCTGACTTTCTGTTACATACTCCTAATTGCTCCTTCCTGCCTTTGTTATGTATATTCACTGTATCTCCCAGCTAATGGTAAACAGACAAAACACACACAAACTTTATTATTGACATTATTGTCAATTAACACTAAATACATGTAGCCATGTGTTAATGTGAATATATGAAACTATACAAATACTTGCTTGCTTGAGTAATAATACAACCAAAGTAATAATACAACCAAAGTAATGATTTTCAATGAAGCCCCCATACAAAGTTATAGCAATGGTGCCACAAATGCCAATAGGGGCATATGGAGGCTAACACTGTCTACTAAGAAATTATACCCAATTAAATGATAACATTGACAGTTAGGGCTAACCCTTCTAATCTTTTTTTTATTCTTGAAAAAAATCTTCAGTACTTTCAGACCTCCACACATGACCATTTTTTGCTCAATATTGTTTTACCAGCACATGCAAAAATAGTACATTTCCTTTAAAATATTATCTTTGCTTAAGATTAAAAGTACTTATTATATTTTGTCTATCTTAATGGTACACACAATACTTAAAACCTCAAAAGCTTGGGAAAACTTTAATGTATTTGTGAGATTTCCCACTCTCCCACCTCAAGTTGATTGCTTTCAGAGCCACAACAAGCAATTCACAATGCCTCCTCTTACACTGAACTGCAGAACACAAATGTTGAAAATAATGTCAGATATTAGCAAGGGATGAACACAGGAATACAGCAAAGGAATTTCAGTAAGCTACTATCAGTACATTAACCCATATATTAGTCCCCTCACATACAACTGACAAGAACGTCATGATCCCTAAAATTATAATTTCCCCATTTTTGTGAATTTGCACTACTCTGTAAATATAGGGCTTAAAACAGTGAGAAGTTGATTTTACTGTGATTTTCTAATTGATAAATGCTCCCACACTTCACTTGCTTTAATGTCAAAGAAACCAACATGCACTTGTAATACCTGCAATCCATGTACCAGTTTGTCCTACTTCATTCCATATGACAATACCTTAATGAGCGCACACATAACTTTATAGACCCTCATCCCCCTTTCTTATCTGTTGTTTGTTGACCACCCTCTCCGTCTAGCCAACAGTAAATGTCAGAGCAGCAGTTTACCCCAGATCTGGGAGATATGTCACCCTTACCTGCAGGATGGGTATCCAGGTCAGTCTGATGCTACACTGTGCGTGGAGATAGGCACCCGGCAACAGAGTGGTCTGTGGGGGATGTAGACGGGCACGGACAGAGGGGGAAACACCCAGCTATTCTAATTGAGCTGAGTCACGTTCTGTCTCCTCAATGCAAGGCCCCCCAAAAATGCCCCCCACCCCAACACACACACCACTAGCTTCACTGTTTGGCACCTGGACCAGGGGGAGATAAGCCCTGTTCTGGAGATGTAGAGTGCTATCAGCCCAGGACATCTTGCAATGGGGCTATCCCAGCCCAGCTTTACCCCCTCCGCCCTTTCAGTCTGTGGCTTGGGGCCAGCCAAGGTCTTCAGCTGCACTGATGGTTTGGGACAGGCCAGCTCTGTGCAGAGGCATGTATTTGTGTCAGCATCAGGGTGCTTGGGCTGATAAACTGATGGGGAAGCTTATCAGGAGAGGAGCATCTTGAGCACTGACGTCATCTTGTTTATATACTTGGGATTCCCTTCTTGGGGGGATTCCCCCTTTGAGGTCCCCATGCTGAACATTTTGGCCAAAAGTTTTTTTTTTTAACTTTTTTCTCCAAGGTCTTTAAAGGGCCATCTGTGATATTTTGCTGCAGAGAGAGAGAAGAGAAGTGTAAGCTAACTTGACAAAATAGTGTGATGGAGTCATCTACTTCAGGCCAGCTGGAATGTACACTACCGGTCAAAAGTTTTAGAACACCCCCATTTTCCAGTTTTTACTGAAATTTAAGCAGTTCAAGTCCAGTGAATAACCTGAAATGGTACAAAGGTAAGTGGTAAACTGCCAGAGATTTTTTTTCTAAAGTGAAAAATAATGTAAAAAAAGGCCCTTTTCAAGCAACAAGTAATGGGTTAACGTGGGTTAACAGTCACTCTGTGCAAGTTGCCGACTCTGGATCCAGCAAAAGAGCCCCAGACCATCACGCTTCCTCCTCCATGTTTGACAGTTGGTATCACACACTGATGAACCATCCTTTCGCCTACAAAAACCTTTCAAAATGTTAAAAAAGTCAATTTCTTTCTCACTGCCACTCGACCTGTCAAACCTGCAGTTCGAAGTCTTCTCTTCACAGTTGAAACTGAGACTTCCTTACTTCGACCAGTGTTAAGCTGTGCTTGAAGCTGTTGTCCTGTGAGCCGCCTATCACACAAGCTGTTGACTCTCAGAAACTTGTCTTCTGATTTTGTTGTGGCTTTGGGTCTGCCAGACCTCTTCCTGTCAGACTTTCCTCCAGTTTCCAAGTGCCTTTTGATTGTGTAGGAAACCACTCACTGCCAAAAAATGCCATTATTTTTTTTTTATACCTCTGGCAGTTTACCGCTTACCTTTGTACCATTTCAGGTTATTCACTGGACTTGAAGTGCTTAAATTTCAGTAAAAACTGGAAAATCGGGGTGTTCTAAAACTTTTGACCGGTAGTGTACACTCACCCCCTATGTAGAGTTGGAACCCAATTCTGGGATTTTCCTACATCTCAAGCAGACTGAAAAACTCATAGTATCATCTAAAGCTGAGCTACTCAGTTCCTACTCATCTGTGGCCTGTGGTTCTGTAAACACATTTATTAGTTGAATTGGATGGTTAAGTTCCTGGGTGGAATGAAACCCTGCAGACACAGAGACAGCCTTCTGTGAAACCCCAACCCTAACACATGGCGACCATTGCCTTATGTCCAAACTATAAAATACTGAAACTGTATGGTGGAGGCTTATGCACATGAGTTAACATTGGTTCAAGAAGGCCTTGAATGGATCACACTGCTATGCAATGGGAGTCCACCCTCCACCCCTGCAATATCAAATCAAATCAAATCAAATCAAATTTTTTGTATACCTCTTTTCACAATTGAATTTTCACAAAATGCTTAACAGAGGGGGAACCCAGGCCTAGACCCCCCCAAAAGCAAGCCTAAAGGCAACAGTGGCAGGGAAAAACTCCCTTGGTAGGGAGAAACCTTGGGAGGAACCAGACTAAAAGGGGGGGAGCCCTTCTGGCCGGCACAGGGTGTGTCCAAAAAATACCATATCATGGTCAGTCCAAGGTGACTCAGGGCTGAAAGACTTTGCCCCTCCTGAGTTAGGTAGTCAGCGGGGGGCCTAAGCCACGTGAAGGGGGTCCAGATCCAGGAGCTGGGGTTGGTGTGGGGGTGAGGGTTGATGGGGGCTCTTTCATAAAGTACTTTCATAAAGTATGGAAAGTTTCTCAATACTAAAGTAGAGGTAAACCACTCTAGTGGCTAGTGTTTCTATGTTTCATGTTTCTATGAAGAAATGTAATTCATGCACCGAATTCAATATCAATATCTGATATTGATACTCATATAACCCTACTCTTTCATATATATTACAAATGTATCCAAACCATGGTAATGTTCATTGGATCACTATTATATCATTCTTAGTTGACCTGTAGAACTTCAGCTAATATCATTGCACCATGGCAGGGTTTCCAAAACATGGCTGCAGGACATCACTCTGGGTGCTGGTTTTAGCTAATAATGGCATATCCCATTGATCCCCAATATCATGTCACGAGTTGCTAATTGATTTCAAGACTGAACTAGCCACGGACCTGCCCTCTAAGGTTACATTATGATAGATAGATGTGAGCCATAGAGAATGCATATCCAATGGTTATTAAGGATAATGCATTCACTTTTCATAATGTGCACGGTGGCAATTCTTATTTAAAAAGGCACATTATAAGTAATGTAAAGTTATGTATAAGTAATCATGCAAAAATTACAAATGAAAGGTGCAATAACCCCAGCATACAAAAGGGCTAGGAGTTTGGAAAGCACTGCATTATTGTATTTGAATACTATCATTATTACCAGTTTGCCAAATGCTCCAACCAAAGGTAATGATACTGCTATTGATATCAATAAAACTCTAGAGTGTGTGACAGTCACTATGTCTGACTCTATAGTTATGCAACCATATGACTATTGTCATGTAGTTCCATTTATGTACTTTATATATTTATTCTAAACTTCTGTGCAATTCTATATCTCAGACTACACTCATATTAGTTATGATTTATTTGTGAATGTGTTTGGCAGTAAGATTTATTCACAAACACTACATACTGGTTATTACATTCTATGCATTTATTGATTACTTGTCAGGTACTAAATACACTAGCTCTTACACTAGAGTATATTTCTGAACTACTCACTCACACACTATCTGCCACTAAGGGTCCTCTGAGCTTCAGAAAGGGATTCTTTGTGTCCCCACAACCTGTTTAAAACAAAGTGTAAACTCATCTGCTTTTTATTCTTTGTAATTATTATTATTTTATTCCTGATATTTTATTGCATGACATATTTTACTTCTTGTGTGTTTATTTTTAGTGTCACTGTTTATTCTAGTGCGCTTTGAGTGCCTGTATGAGGAATACTGTAAAAATAAAGTTTATTATAACTATTATTATAAGTAAAGGGTCTAGAAAGTTGTCAGATACCAGTATGTAGGTGGTGATCTCATGCCATAGTTAATACTACTGTAAAACTGCAACTTAAACTACTGGACAGATATTACTGAGTTTGTCCTGTCAAAGTGATAAACATAGGGTAGAATCCTGGTAAACATGCATGACCATCCTCATATTCAAGGAGCTCTGAAAGTCAAGGGCGCATAGAGATCATTGGACTTCCATTGCAATCAGAAAAACAATGTCAAATTCATGAGGCAAATATCACAAATCTTCTAGATAGCAATGGATTTTAAGCTTAAAGCCCAACTTGACAATTGAAGAGCTATGTGAAAAGCTTTTAAGTTAAAGGACTCTTCAATTCAAATGGAACTGAATGACTCTTTGCATGCTCCTCAATTCCACAGAGGGTACAGGACCCACTTCATGTGAGACCACCCTGATCTTTAAGATCACTTTCTGTAGCGTCCACTTCTGGTCCCAGAGATCCACAGTCCTGAGGGTTTTAGAAATACCTTTCTAACCAGAAGGTGATTTACATCAAAACAAGTGATTCAAATCCAATGGGTCCAATTAAATGAACAAGTCCTGAGTTGGAACAAAAATTAAACACCTGTGGATCTCTAGTGTACACCACTGATTTAACACGAAGTGACCTTGATTTAAAAGTCTGTTTGCTCCTTTACTCTTTTTCCCCCCATGGGCCTTACTTTTGCCGGATGCTATAGAGACACCTTGCCCACTTCGACGTCTCCTTTACTCCAGATCTATACAAGGAAATCCAACCCAGGGTCAGTGTAGAGGCCCTCAAAATCCCACATCCCCTTCAACATCTACATTACACAGGACCTATACTCAAGCCCAAATCAGCATAGATGCCCTGTTCCACATTGGCTCCTGCACCTGTTTTTTCCTATCTGACAGATAAATACCTCATAATACTACAAACTGTGTGCATCTACTGTCTAGTTTGCTAACTTCTCAAGCCAATGTTTCTAGCATTTTCAGATTAGCAGAAAGTTGAGCAAATAATTATAAATTTCACCCAAATAGAGAAAAAATGTTGGTGGGGGGCTTCCCAAGAGTAATATTTTACTGTGTTTGTATAACAGTGAAAGAGAGGTGATCATAAATATAGAGACAGTTGGAGGAGTAGGGCTTGTTTGAGGAGTGTTGTTCTGTATTGCAAGGTTTTTTTTTTTTGTTATCAACTGTGGAGAGTGAGCAAGTTATCTGTTGCTTCCATATGCCTCTCTCTATCTGGACATTATCTTATATATATGACCAGTCACTCTGTATTAAGTGGAGCTCTACTCTGCAGCTTGTTTCACCCTCTCATTCTTTATGTGTTATTGCCCTTTTCATTTTCATGCCAAATATTTTTTTTATTTACAAAGTAGGTGTGGAAGTGCAGGCTTCTTTAAAAACCAAATAAACTTTGTGTGAATAATCGGGGTTTCCTGTCTATTTATATTTAAACAGCACAAAACATTAATATATATATGTTCTTGTAGTGATCAAAACAGAGCAATAAACAAACAATAAATGGCTTAGCTACTTGCATTCTGAACAAAGTTCAGGACACAACGATTTCCTGCCTTATTTCTATAAAATAGGTTGTAACAGAACAAATGGTACTGCACTAATGTTAGTTATTGGTGACAAACAGCCCTGAGGGTGTTTTGTTCTGAGTGAACAACAACATCCCTAATAAAGGCTTACTGTAAGCTGGCATTTGTTCAAGACAATTTCAATAACCTTTTTCAGACTAATGCATCTCATTTAAGAACAGAACCACAGCTTTAACATCCTGTGTATCTGTAAGAATCCATAAGGTAAAAGGAAAGCAATAAAAAGTATGATCACAAAAAACCCTCACAGAACCTACCAACAGAGCTCCCTCTCACTCCCATTATCACTCTCTTCCTGCTGTTGTTGCCATGGCTAGCTCTATGCTAAGGCTTTAACATCTCCTGTTTTAACAGAATAGCTACACACAGCAGTGGTTGATTTATCAAATATTTCTGCCTGGGGTTGAACTTGGCTTTGACACATGCCCTGTGGCAGCAGGAGTGTTGCATGAAGATATCCCAGGCCACATTAACCATTATGGCAAGAGAACCCACAGTTATCAAAACAACACTAGATAATTTCAGTAATAGGGGGAATCCAAACTTCTGGGGTATATCTTGCTTCTATATGTGTCAATGGTTGTTTTTAAAAGCCATGAAAAGGCTGTTGAAAATACAATAACCAGTGCTGGAGCAATTACATATAAATAATCTAAAATCATGTCTGAACTGAGACCTACTACAGAATGGGAGTGAGAATAATATATGATAGAGATACAAAATGGTATGATGTTCATGAATATAGTTTCTTCACATAGTTGGGGTAATATAGTACATTGAATTGAACTCAATTGTGTTATGGATGATCATCACAAGGCTCAGATTAAACCACCAAGATGGCAGCACAGATGAGTGTGGCGGGAGCCTCATCATGGCAACTGTCACCATCCACCAATTACAGTGGAGATATCTTGCATTTTGAATAATTCCCTTTTTAAAAAAAGAGGTGCTTGGGTGGGTGGGTGGCAGTTGCCAGAGTGGAGGCAGAGGAGGGACCATGTGGAGCCACTCTATGCGATTAGCTCTATCTGCACTGAAGCAAGCAGGCTGGCATGGTTATCACACATTTACAGAGTCAGTCATTGCCAGGGACCCACCTTGTTGGGTGCTGTACTACATGGGCCTTCTATAAACAAGTGCTGCAGGGATGCATCTATACAATCAATGAATGTATAAACACTGAAACTAAAGGAAATTATTGTAAAAATGCATAGAAGTATACTCCAATGCTAAAGGTAGATCAATGTTTGATATTATTACAGTATATGCTTTAAAAAAAATATATATCAGTAAGACAGTGAGTATGATACATGATGATTAGCAATGTAGTATACATACAGTACTAGCCAGTGCTTAGTACTGCAATAAGGTAAACCCCACAGTGGAGCCTAATTATTTATAGATTGTCGCATCCCAAGGGGCAGGACGAGGAAATGGCTGCCTGCCTCTTTAATTCTTTGGAGCCACTGGAGCCGGAAGAACTCTGGTTCCCAGCAGCCCGCAGTCCCGCACCTGAACTAAGTTAAGTGTTTGGGACTACGGACAGCTGAAGGCTGTTTGGAGGCCTATTTAAAGGACCTATTTATGTCACACTGGAGGGATTAGGTTGGTGATTGTGGAGAGAGTGTTAGAAGAGTGTTAGAAGAGTGTTAGAAGAGTGTTAGAAGAGTGTTAGAAGAGTGTTAGAAGAGTGGTGTTTTTGGCTTGCTATTTGTGTTTGATTTGGATTGTTTGAGGACTCCACTTTGTGTACTGATGTTTGGACTGTTTGAGGAACTGGATTGGATTTTGGACTTGGATTATGGACATCGACAACGAGTAAGGATTGTGGACTTGTTTTGAATTCCCCCAAAGACCCCACCCTTTTTTGTGTTTGTCAATTAGTTTAATAAATTATTGGGGGTTTTTATATGACCACCTCCTCTGGGTTATTTAACTGCCTAAGCTCTCTGCAAAGGTCCGTGAGTGTCGCCCCACCCCAAAGACACCACAATATATAAATACCTAAAAACAAGATTAACAGATACCATTTAAAAACAGAAAGAGAGAAGAATGGGGCGGGAGAAGAGCAATACAAATGCATATGATCTAGTTGTCCTATACACATAATTTAAAAGGGAGAAGAAGAAAAAAAAAAAAAAAAAGGCTGGTATGGGTGTTCATTGTGCGGTTCTACGTAATTAAAAGTGAGGTCTATTGGTTTGGAAAAGCAGAGATTAAAAGGTGAGTCTTAAATTGTGTCTTGAAAGTGGTGAGAGAGCTGGAAGTCCTGATGTGATATGGGAGCTGATTCCAAAGGCGTGGTGCTGTGGGAACAGAAGGCCCCCACCCCCATGGTGTGGAGGTGGAGGTGGGTTCTGGGGACAGTGAGGAGGTTGGAGGTTGGAGGTGGAAGTGCTGGATCTGAGAGCAAGTAAAATTAAGTGTCATGCACTTTTCTATGAGGTCATAGTGTAGTTATACTCAAAGAGGAATTCTACTTTTAAATGTTTATAGTGGAGCTGGGCCTAAGTTTGGATTCTAGAGAACACAAATTGGTGAGCAGGGATTTTATGAACACCTCCCGAGATTTGTGGCTTTGAGGGACTCAGAGGACCCCCGTCTCCTGGTCTCTTCCCATCTATGCCCCTGCATAAAGACTATGTCCTGTTGAAACAAAAGGGGGGGAAAGGGCCCTGGAGACCCAACGAGTCTCAAACACAGCACACGTTCATTTACAATAACATTGTAGAATAACCTAGCAATGATCATCTACATTTCTTTGTGTGGGATTACATACAAGTTTTAGTGGTTAAATGGTAGCATGCTTATTTTATTAATATGTCTTTGTTATATGCTAATAAAGCTTGAATTGAATCCAGACCTGCCAGAGCTAACTGTGGTCAGCAGCCCCTCAGGGTGACTCAGAATTGGTGGCCCCATGGGGTGTCTTGTGCACACCAGCAACCCTTGCTGGTTAATCAGGTGCCCACGGTCTGCCGATGCACATAGTGTCTTCCTCCATGTCATGTATGTACAAGCTTAACTTGTAGTGTGGTGTGAAAATAAGTAGGAGAGCATGTGCTTGTATACGCTCTCCCGAATTAACAGCAGAAGTTGCATCGAGCGTGGCTTTTGAATACAATTGGGTACTACAGATTGGGAGAAAAAGGGGTTAAAAAAAATGTTTGATTTAGACAAAAACACCCCATTTCCCAACTCTAGTCCTTGGGGCACATCACCTGAGCTCATTTGTATTCCAGCTGAACTCTCGATTAATTTGAATTGATCTGTTCATTGAGCTGTTTTATGTTGAGAGCATGATTGGGCCATGTTGATCTAAAGAGCAAGGCATATCAGTAATGACCATGGGTCTTCAGCAAGCATTAGTCAGGGACTAATTGGCTATCAACATCATCTAGATTTGGAAACCTTCAGCCTGCAGTTTGGAGATGACTAGTTGTCCCATTCTCTGTCTCAAAGCTGACTAAAGAAAACACATGTTAAACAGAGAACATGACTGTCTAGCAGAACAGAAACACTGGTGTGGTGGGGTTTCTGTCAAGGCACAGGAAGCTGTTGGACCCAGCAGCCTGCTTGACATCACTTCTATACCAGTCATTCCAGCTCATAGTTCAAGCTTATCCAAACCTTTGGTCCTTGAACACACTTGTCAAACATAGTACAGATGTGTACTACTGGCTCTCAACCAAGTTGGAAAGTTCCACATTGAAGTCCATGACCATGATTCCAGCACATACAAGATCCTGATAGGGGCTTGCACCCTCATCCTCTGATACATAGAAAGGGTGGAATGGGGAGGGGACTCAGGAGAGACAAAGATTGAGGACCACTAAATAAGTTACATAAAATAAACAGTTCATTGTTAACATTTCTCAAAAGAAAAACAGTTAAGTACCAAACTAAAGCAATATATATCAGGTGTCCCCATAAGACCAGATGTTGACATTGAGAATCAAGTAAAAGACCATTCAATTTGATGCTTTATATATTCATATAGATCAAAAGCATTAGTGCACTATTTTCTGTATTGTATGATGTGCCTCCAGATTTTATCAGTTATATTTAATCAAATGGAATGATTGGCCACTCTGCCTTTTTAGATTTATTTGGAGTTAAGGGACTCTATTTTAAGGATGCAAATGTAGTTAGCATACACTAGTGCTCGCACAGATTTTAAAAAGCCGTATCTAAATCAATAATTTTATAATTTAGTAATTGGGCAGGTTAAACCTGTGGTGAAGGTGTGACTGCGAATTTGTCAATCAGATCGCTTTCCAAGGTCCCGCTAAAATGAGAAGTCCACATTTAAAAATGACTCTGTAAAAAATATATTCTGTCAAATATATGACAGATCATTTAAAGGTCATTTGCTTGGAAAATTACAGATGCTAGAAGGTATGGGAAATCCCCTTTCTAATGGGTGCTACAAGTAAAGGTATAATGCAGGGGTGTCCAAACCAAGTCATGGAAGGCCGCAATGTATGTATTTTGTTGTATTCTTTAAATCAGAAGAGAATTCTGGCCTTGAAAACACAACATGTGGACTCTTTAGCTGATCAATGAAGTAGCCCCTGACTGTGGGTCATGGGATGGGGCGTGGCTGGATGTTGGATGGGGCTGGACATCCAACTCTGACCATCAAAGCTTGTACCTGTCTGTCTTTTCAACATCTTGATTGGACAAGAAATCGGCCATTTGAAGACTCTACTTGAACCTGACCAGTGACCACAGCCTTAGCTTGCCTAATGAGTTTTTTTGTTAAATTGCAGGTGTTATGTCGGAATTCCTCTTTGCCAGAATTTCATGTTGCAATAATCTTTGTTATTTCAGAGGATAGATGCACCACTCTGTGTCATTGGCAAAAAAAGGTACTCTTTTACATTTGATCTAGTTGAATTTTGTGGCGGTCTGAAATAATTTAAGTAGCCTATTCTTCATCTTTTTATGCATGTGATAAAGCTGATAAAAATGTGATGAAAGTCTACAATTATGTAAAAATGTTTTTGACATTTTAAAACAGAAAATAATCTTAGTTTGACAAGTCTTAATTACAAACATTATATACTGTATATGATCATCCAACATCCAACCACACCCCATTCTGCCCACCGCAGTCTTGGATCAATGACTTAAGCACTTAAGTGCTAAACCATGTCAAATACCAGCAGACACTGCAGCCCTCTGACACCCCTAGTTTGAGTTGTTGAAACTTGTATGTGTGTGTACAAAATTGATTAAAGAACAAATCAGCCCAATGTAAGGTTTTCAACATTACAAAGGTTTTCAAGGTTTGTCAACTTTCAATAAACCAAAGGTACTACTTCAAACCCTGCACCTACTTCAAGCCCATCATGGTGGTCTGTGTAGACTATTACCATTTTCATAGAAGACCTTTTTATTGGAAGGGTTATAAGTGCATTTTCCCTACTGTGCCTGGACCAGGGGTGGCACCAGAACATTTTGATTGGGGGTGCTAAGGGGGTGCTTTATGGTTGTGAGGGGGTGCTAATGAAACGTAGACATCTGTGCAGGTCATGGGCGCGCAGACCACGGCTATGAAGGCTACATTACTACACACAATGTTTAAACTATCTAGTCAGATAGGCTACTACAACAAGCATGCTATGCATTGATTTAGCTTATGTACTGCCATCTCACGCACTCAAAAATGTTTTTAACGCAGTCCACCAAAACAAGATTTAGACGATGAGCGTGGCAATGGCAAGTGCCTGTGGGACATCTTTTCTGAATTTATCTGCTACATTTTATGACAGCCTGACATAACGGCTGCACCGTTATAGCATTGAGCAACGCATGTATTGTGGTCAATGTTGCATTTATAGTGTCAGTTAAAAAGTTTAAAAGCGAATCAGCATCTAATCCATCGGCTGGAGTGAAATGTAGGAATTCTTCCAGTGCAACATCATTGTGCAAATAGCGTGCCACCACAGACACCTGTTATTTTTTGCTGACGTCCTTACTTTCGTTGACTAACAGTCCAGCTTCCTCTATTTCACTACTTATTTGCTCCCTAATCATATTTGCCATAATTATAATTAACTCGTTCTGTATATCATGGTGAGTATACTTCGCATTTCTGGGATTGTCTGATATTTTTTGCGCAACAGTTTTGTCAAACTTTCCAATAACGTGTAAAAGTTGAATGAAGTTTAATGTTCAAGATGGCAACGTAACATACGTAGGCTAGTTATAGGTACTCTCATCTCGCGAGACCCCCCCACACACACACACAGGGCCTCTACTACGGAATTATAAAATCATTGTCGACTGGTAGTTATTTTGATTTAAAGTGTTTAATGAAAATGTCAAATTGTAAGGAAATGCTTGGGGGGGCTGCTCCGGTGCTATGCAAATTCCTGATGGGGCTACAGCCCCGGCAAGCCCCCCCCCTGGCGCCGCCACTGGCCTGGACCCTGAGGATATATTGTTGTCTTGCTGGTGAAAGCTACAGTCTTGGTCTTCACACCAAGGGTCATCAAAGATAGAATTGCTCCTAATCCATCAAATGAAGAGCTGACAGCTCAAATCAATGGATCTGGGTGTGCTGGCATATCACTCTCCATGGAAATTTCAGACTTTCAAAAGCCTCTTAAAAATTAAGTGTCCATTCCACTGAGAAAATTTTGACAGATACAGATGAGTTGTTCTTTGATCTGTCCGACCTTGATAACCATATTGGAGATGAGTCTGAACAGGGGCTATAACAGGGCCATGCCAAGGAACTTATGTATATTGGGACACTTCTATACAATTCTATCAGATCTTTCCTTGTGGATGTCACCAATAACCTTCAGGAACTGTCTGAATACCATTTATTGTATA
Organism: Aldrovandia affinis; assembly: GCA_029706075.1. NCBI lineage: Eukaryota > Metazoa > Chordata > Actinopteri > Notacanthiformes > Halosauridae > Aldrovandia > Aldrovandia affinis. The sequence continues at coordinate 1,385,701 of JAINUG010000176.1, forward strand.
ATAATGGCCAGCTGAAAAGCATCTCCATGATGGAAACACATGTAATTATTCATTACGCAGTTATATGGAATTAACTGCAGCTCTATGATAATGAAGGGATAATGAACACAGTGGCTGTATATGATTGTGTTTGTTTATTATTTTTATGTAAACATTTTTATTTTATACACATCCAATTTCAGATTATAGTCTTACAAGGTGTGAAACAATAAATCCTCATTTTTGATTTGAAGAATTGTGGAATTGTGTGTGCTCCTTATTAACTTAACTACAACATTTTCCTAGTGTTGCACCTCCTTTAATATTTAATTTAAAAGTTTGAAAATACCCAATAGTATATAAAATTATGCTGCAAACATTAAGGAACATTAACAAATACAGTTCCCCTAGTATCCTAGTAGGTTTTCTCCAGGCAAACATGTTTCCTCCCACAATCCAAAGACATGCCGTTTAGGTTGATTGTTGTCTCAAAATTGTCACACCTAGTGTATTGTATATGCGGGCGTGTGTGTGTGTGTGTGTGTGTGTGTGTGTGTGTGTGTGTGTGTGTGTAAGCTCTGTGATGAACTTAAATCCTGTCTCACAGGTAACCCTCTCAACCTGACCCTTGCAAGACAATGCAGCTGCTGAAAAATAGATGGACTAATAAAAATGACAACAGCAAGAAATATGTATCATGAGAACACAGGTATGTATAGCTAGAAGCCCATGGTATAAGGAGACTGTTGGGATGACAAGGAGGCCCTCAAGGGGTGCACATAAGTGGTACGTTAGTACGCATTGGCGACGACACATTTTTGAAACATACGCAACTTTAAATTGGATCAGTCTATCACTGGTAAGTTACTAATTTAGTTAGTTAATTAACTTACCAGTGATGGACTGACCAAACTTCAGGGTCACTGTCACTGTCACTTCACTGTCGTCTTGCTTGGTACGTAATTAATGTTTGAGGAAGCGATTCAAGTTTGAGGACGCGAATGCGTACTGGCGTACCACTTATGTGTACCCCTGGTGACACATCAACTTATGAGTTATGTTACAAGCCCACTGCTACTTCTCTGTAAATGGCCAAATATGGCATATTGTTCATTCTGAGCTGCAGCTGAGTGTTCACTGGTACTGTACAGGCTACTCTCTGTGTTCACAGGTCCTTCATCAGCAGAGTGACATTTCAGATTTTTTCAGATTTTTGTTCCTGAATGTGTTTGAAATACAACCTCTGGGGGGCAGCAGCTACCACTGTAAAACAGCAGTTGCTCATTTCTTCACTCCTCAGAGTCTTGTTACAGAGGATGACAAATGCGAACAAAGAGGCTATTAGCTGCTTAAGGAAGCAATTACAAACAGGTAAATGTTTAATTTTACACAAATAATCAAAATGTCAAACGGGGTTTGGGGTCAAACACATTCTGGATACTTCTAAACACTGAACAGAGAATACTAGGATTCAGTACGTTTTTGGGGGGGTTTTGTCCTTAATCACAGCCTCCCTAACTGTGCTGGGTAAGAAGGCCTATTTACGTAGGTCTCATAATTTTTTACTTAAAATTTGAACACACATGCACACAAACAAGCACATAAACAGTCACACATCAGAGGTTAGCTTATGATTCTTGTGAATATTGCTTTTGTTATGATATGATTGGGTTAACTGAAAGCATGCTAAACTGGATACCTTCCCATGACATTGGCAAAACATCATGATCTATGCCAATGCCCCACTAAAAGCTATCCCTCATTTTAAAGTACACTGAGAATGAATGCACAGAATTGGCAGTTACACAACTGAGCATGCAACGATGGCAGAAGCAGAGCTATAGGCCTGAATTCAATCAATTTGCCCTTAAATTTGACTTACAAATAAATGCATTTTCTTTTTTTTTTCCTTCACGAACAGCAATCACTAAAATTAACTTGCCAAACTATGTTTGCGATTAATAAAATGAACACATGCATTTATTTGTAAGTCAATGTTAACGTCAAATGCTGATTGAATCCAAGCCCTACTCAAGGACAAGGAATCACTGCAGGTGCCAATTCTGTGTGTAGCTAGGAGAACACTAGCTAGGATAAGCTAAAATGATCTATTACATACAGAATTAATTATGGAAATAAATACTCAACACACCTACTCAACACACCCACCCACACACAGCATTATGCAACAGTAGTGCTATGACAGACAATGGTTTCCTAAATTTGTTAAAATACACCAATTAATAATGCATATGGAGGAATCGCTTTGCTTAATATTTTTATTGTACACTGATTAAACAAATTAGGGCAATGTGCTTTTCAGTGTGGAACTTCATTGTTTATGATATATTTCCAAACTTACTTCACAATGGAAGCTAGCTATCAGATTGTACTTCAGCACAATGATGTAACTGTTTAAAGCTACTCAAAATAATATTGGTTTAAAGTGAGAGAGGATAGAGAAGGATGGAGTGAAAGAGAATGATACACAGAGAACCAGGCAGAAAGGTGTAGCACACACCCCTATAGTATTGTGTGATTTTGTCACCTATGCAGAAATCGCAGGGTGTCTTACATCAGTGTTAACAAGGTCCTTTGATGATAGAACACAAGTTGAGATCCTGAGTTCATGAGGTCCTGACTGTGTGCACAACACAGGCATGAAACCACACACTTCCTAGTGTTCCCCTGGGGAAAAAGTGTGCACTCTCGTCCTCCATGAAGCCCCATTATCAAATGCACATAAAGTCTGCACTTTGTAATTCAGAGAAGTCAACAGAGAACACTGACTAGTGCAAGTAGGATTGCTCCATTAGATGTATTTGTTTAGAATAGCTCACAGGAAGGTCTCAAAAACTACATATAATATGATTTACATATAAACATGGCTTATAGTCTTTCCAGCTGAATAAATTGACCATATTCAATAATTCCACCCACAGTCACTGCATGGAACAAGGAAAGCGTTCTTGCTTCAGTGTGTCAATTTGTGGTGGTGTTTCTCTGGGTATAACTGCTCTTTGAGACACAACTACAGGATGTCTACTTCCTCTCGTACACTATTCTAATTGAAAGGTTGTGGAAGTGCTTTACCAGAACAAACAGCAAAGAAAATGACATATAATGAAATGTAGAGTAATGTGTGACATTATCCAGGATTTTGTTTTTTAGAACAACTTTTCTCGGGAAAAAAAGGAACCTGAAGTCATGTAAGAATATTTCCCTTTGAAAAATGCTTAATAAAAGGAATTCAATACATTCTGTTAAAATAATCTTGAAGTGAGAAAATAAGTAAATTAGCTATGTCCAGTAGTGCAGCTCCTGCTTTTTTAGATGGGTTTGTAGCTCGAGAGGAAATGAGAGATTAATGGATCTCATTTATTGCAGCTTTTTAAAGAACAATTACATTGCCACATTTATCTCCATTAACAGGATAGCAGAGAGACTGGCCCTGACCTCTGAGGATCATGTTTCTTACTGAGTTATTTTTCCAGGTGGCTGAGGATGTGGGGAGAGAGGGAGAAAACGGAGAAGGAAAGCAATCTGGGCCAAGTGAAAAAGAGTCAGCATTTCACTTCCTGTCCAATGTCAGAGGTCATGACCCTGGGAGCAGGCAAAGGTGTTAAAGTTAGCCGTAAGGAGTCTGCAGTCCATGCTCAGAACCCATAGCCCTGCATTTATAGGAGATGCACTGATTTGTTCTGTAAGCAGAGGAACTTCCACAAAACAGTGGGGTTTACCCAGATAAATGAGAATATCTGCATAAACCAAATTAAATTATACTCAGTGATCAGGACTATTTACCAAATGGTTTCTTTTTGGAATTTTGTTCTGAGCGTCAGGATAAGTTCAGGCTCTGAAATGAAGATATAGATGCAGTGATAATGGAAAAGGGGTAGGACAAGAAATTAATTGATGAATTGATTATTTGAGCAAAATGACCTCATGAGAGTAAGAGTTGACAATGCTGAAAAAGCATGGAAATTCAAATAAGAATGCCACAACACTCTTACTTTATCTATGTCATGGCAGTACTTTCTAACACACACTGCTTTTAAAAATAGTACTTTACCGTATGTTACCTTATTAGCCTGTTATTAGTAGTAATACATTTATAGTAATAATGTGGTCATGTTACTGTCATGTTCTTTTCCTCTTACTGCTGAGAGGAATCGCTGTCACTTCCGCCGTCCTTATATGGTCTTGTGTCGGCGGGTGCTCTGATATCTTTCAGCTGAGAGCAATCTGTGTTAATTCCGTCTCTTACGTAAGGTCCGTTTTTCCCCTCATTCAAACGCTTCTGTGTCAAACTATTTGTTACACGATAGCTGGTATTCCAAACAAAGGTTTAGCTTACCACCCTGTGGTTCTCTCAGTTAAAGAGAGAAGGTTCTAATTTATTTATCTCAAAATAAAGGTTTAGCGTCACCTCTCTGTGGTAGCCTTTTAGGGAGATTAATCATCTCCAAACAAAGGGTTTTAAGATCACCACTTCGGTGGTTTCCTTTTGAGATTTATTCTTTGTTTGTCGGGGCTAATTTTCCCCAGAGCTGAAGTCTCGATAGCCGTTTAATTTCCAGCCCTTGTTGGGTTATTTCTGTTGGGTTTATTCCCGTAGAGTTTTGTCCTGGGATTTTCTTATCCCTTTCCTTTTCTATTTGTTTTCCCCGCTCCCTAGTCTGTTTTCAGATTTAGTTGCTGATCGCTTGCGTTCAGCTTTTAGTTACCCATGAGATCTGCGTGTGGCTCTTCCACCTTCGATCCACACTACAAAAGGTCCCTTATGAGGTCCCTCATTTTTTGTCTGACCTTCGCCAAGTCAGGGCTTGAAGAACTTTCTCTCAAAATCTCAAATCTGAAAATGGCAAACTGATAATGGAGCACTTGCAGTAGAATGAGCCTCACACAGCATCATATTTATAGGGCTTTGCAAAATATTAGGAAAGCGCAGCAAAACTGAACAATGGAAATGTCCATTTAGATATCTACTTCCACTAAGTATACGTCATAAATGATTTAGGATACAAATTTTGAGGTAGGAATGACTTTGAGGTAGATCTCTCATAATTAGAGCCACCAGTTTGATACCATCACCTGACCCACAGGGATTTCAACTTGTATTTCAAACGTTATCCTCAAGGTATCCCTGGAGGCACTCAATCAACACAGTAACTCAAGAGTAATTGACCTCTTGTTGGCAGATGATTGAAGTACATGTGAGAAAACAAGTCGAGCTGGAAGTACATTATTACATTGTCACATAATTGTACTCATAATTGTACTCATAATACAATACATAATACAATAAAGGTTTCTTCTTCTTCTTCTTCTCTACTTAGAAATGTGAAAAGCTTCAGTGAGTCATCCCGCCTTACAGTACAAAACCTACACAGTAGATGTACAGTATACATTTGCAAGCCCTGTCACTTCTTATGTAATTATGTGGTCCAGATAATCACTGGCACCTGCTGTGACTGTGAGTGAATTATTAAAAATGGAATGGACTGATGATGGTCTGAATTAAAATCTATCATTTTGCGCTTGCCCTTTTTTCAAATTCTATAGCCTAACTATACAAAATTAAAGCAGCTATTTATGATGAGCTTTGTTGGAGTTCTATGTTTTGTTAGAACATTTTTTGTTGTTGTTGCAATTTGATCAAACCCTGCTGGGAAACTCATAGCACAATCTCTGAGTAAGACATTTTTCCATCCTTTTTTTAAGATCAGAAGCTGTACCTTTGCTAACATAAAATGAAATGTGTGATTTGGGCTCATTTTGTATTTGCCATATATACAATTTCGTGACAAATCCAATACATGATTGTAGTCTGAACACATGAAAAATCGCATATGGAGTTTTCCAAATTCACACACAGCAAGTAGCTCCATACAGTACTACATTTATTACAGAATATGTATTTATTCATTTATTTGTAAGTGACAAGCACACAGAAAATTGACAGCCGCAGAAACAGTGCCCGATGCACTGTATATATATGTGTATATAGCCAAAGCTCATTTTCAACACCAGTCCCTTGATGGGCATTGATAGTTCAATCAATCAATAAAATTACATTATTACAGTTTAAAATCAGTGCATACAATGACTGAAAACAACAACAGCAACAACAACCATACATGACATGACAAAAACAAACCAGAGAAATAAAATACAAATAAAAAAACTTTTAGAACATGGGCTCAAATACAGTAATGATTAGTTGGTGTCATGATTACAATTTTTAACTGGCAGGTAAAGAATTCCAGTGTGTCGTGCCTTTAATTGAAAATGCAGTTTTCGCAAAGGAAGTCCTGCAGCGTCTGATTCTACAATTTCCTAGTCTAGCTATGAATGTATTGAAAATGGGTGGAATTAGAAGGTGGAGACATTTAAATGTAAGTGTGAGGTTAGAGCTGGGGTATTCAAATCTAGGCCTCGAGGTCCGCAGTGTCTGCAGGTATTTGCTCCAACCACACACTACACCATCTGATTTCCTCGCTTTCTAGACCAAGGAGGTAGACTGCAGACACTGCGGACCTCGAGGCCTGGATTTGAATACCCCCGGGTTGGAGGAATTCATGACCATTCATGATTAATTTCTTGGCCAGGACTTTGAGAGCTTGGCTATAGAGGGATGTTAGAGGTCTGATGCCGGAGGCTCATGCCTGGAACCAAGAGGTTATGCAGTATGAGAGATCATGGCGTGCACAAATGTCATAATAATGTTGTATTCTGGATGGTTGGTTCTTTGCATACTATATTTTGAAACTGAAAAGTATGTGTAATTCTTCACATTTAGGGTATATGAAGTATGCGTTTGTGGCGGAGCTCCGAGAGACACACGTGAGCGTCTGCTGCAAAATGTGACGTCACCCCTTGAAAGCAGTAAGAGTATGACTAGTTCCCTTGGCTGGGGCCTTGGGTCTTTGGTTCAGCGGGCTAATCGTGTCTCTTGTTGTTCGGATCGAAACTCCTCAGCAACATATCTACCGTCATTGCATGTTCATATATGATGGTGCCCATGTTATATAATTTAAGTTTCAGTATTGCATTGTGTCATGTTTCAGGACTTCTAAGGTTGTAATGTCAAATATCAGTTTGGATTTACATATGTTTTATGGAGTGTGCTATTTTCAAACACAGAATATAAAACTTATACAAATTATTTGATATACACTAAGACATTTTGGGATGTGACATAACATTTGAAGAAACCTAATGAGAGATGAGACGACAAGATGAAGAAACACAGGGCTGAGATACTTGAATTAATGTAGGAAAATATGCAAATATTTGAAACAGTGCTTGTTATAGACTACCCCACACGAATGAACAAAACTCTGGATCTCTGTTATGGGCCCATTCCTAATGCATACAAGGCATTCCTGAAACCCCCAATAGGGTTTGCAGACCATAATGCAGTCCTCCCCTTGTCAGTGCATAAGTCAGTTTTAAAGAGGGATAAAGTGGTGACCAGAAATGGACCGACGAGGCTGTGCAAAGCTTGCACGGGTGCTTTGAATTCACCGATTGGGATTTATTTAAATAGACTTGTGTGGACATTAACAAACTCACTGATGTTGTCAGTATCTATATTCACTTTTGCGAGGAGAGTGTGATACCCAGAGTAAAGTCCAACATTTACCCGAATAATAAACCATGGGTGACCATGTCTCTGAAAGCAGCATTTTATCAGAGCAGCAGGGAGGGAATGAAGGAGGCTAATCGAGAGGTCAAACACACAATTAAGAAGGGAAAAATTCATTATAAAAAGAAAGTGGAGGATCAATTTACCACTGGGCAGCACTGTGCAGTGGATAGCACTGTGCAGTGGATAGCACTGCCGTGGATAGCACTGTCGCACAGCAAGTCCCGGGTTCGAATCCCGGCTGGGGCATTTCTGTGTGGAGTTTGCATGTTTCCTCCTTGTCCGCGTGGGTTTCCTCTATAGACATGCACGTTAGGCTAATTGGAGAGTCTAAATTGCCTGTAGGTATGAGTGTGTGAGTGAATGTGCCCTGCAATGGATTAGTGACCTGTCCAGGATGTATTCCTGCCTCTCGCCCAATACATGCTGGGATAGGCTCCAGCCCCCCCACGACACTGACCAGGAATAAGTGGGTTAGATAATGAATGAATGAATGAATGAATTTACCACTGGTAGTATAAGGTTGGCTTTGAAAGGGATTCAATCTATGGCAGGGCTCCAGGGTAATAGCAGTGGGGATATCTCATGTCAAACCTTTAATAGTAGTGAAGACTTGGCGAATGGGCTCAACATTTTTTTAGGTTTGATGTTCATGATTTTTTTGTTTTTTTTTTGTTTCTGATTTTATCCCATTTTCTCCCAATTTGGTAGCCAATTAGACCTTTTTGTAGCTATTTTAAGTCAATCCCCCCCTAGTAATGTGAGTTCGCTGCCGTAGTCCTGCGACCGGTAGTGACGAAGCGAAGTGACGCCTCTTACGAGACGGCACCCGCAGCCCGTCGACCGTAACCCGGTACTACAGGGCCACTCTTATACGCAGCGAACGTCACGTCGGCTCCCCTCCCCTCCCTGGGGCGGACAGCCAATCGCCGCCCCCTGGTGGCACTCCCGGCCAGAGCCGACACTTGGCGAGACGGGGAATTGAACCCCGGTCTCCGTGGCCAGCATCGGACGTTGTAACCACTGGACCACACGGGAGGCCGATGTTCATGATTTTAAAGAAGATTGTGACATTAGATCCAGGGTAGCCAACAATAATCATCAACTCACCATTGAACGAAGCTCTGTTATGAGAACATTACAAACCACTCAAATCAGAAAGAGTCCTGGCCCAGACAGCGTGAGTGGTCATGTCCTAAAATCATGTTCCACCCAGTTGTGTGACATAACCCACTTTATTTTTCAAACACCCCTCAATATGCAAATAGAGCCCGAGATGTGGAAAAGGGCTACAGTGGTACCAATTGGAAAAAAGAAGAACCCTAAAGAAATGAATGACTTTAGGCCGGTAGCTCTCACCTCTTTAGTGATGAAGGATTTTGAAAAAATGATGAAATCATTCATCATGGCAAAAACTGAACATATGTTGGACCCACTGCAATTTGCGTACAGATGCAATAGGAGTTGAGGACGCCACCCTAATGCTACTCAATTTTATTTATAAGCATCTGGAGGATGGTAAAAGACATGCCCGTATACTATTCGTAGATTTCTCCTTTGCGTTTAATACCATCCAGCCCCATGTTTTGGACGATAAGTTGCTGTCCTATTTTAACCTGGATTTTAAACTGGTGGGTTGGTGTTTCGATTTTTTATTGAACAGAGCTCAAAGGGTTAGAGTCAATGGAGTTCTATCTGAAGAGCACCTTTCCTCCACTGGCTCCCCCCAAGGGTGGGTCCTCTCCCCCTGTACATCCTGTACACGGATGACTGCAGGAGTCAGCATGGGAGTAGACATATCATTAAATTCACTGATGATTCTGTAGTCTTAGTGTACTCCATGATAAAGAAAATTAACATGGCCAAGTTGTTGAAAGGTTTTTATCCTGGTGCAAATCCTTGTTTCTTGAGGTGAATGTTCAAAAGACAAAAGATATGGTTGTCGACTTTAGGAGAAGTAAAGGGGCACTAGTGCAGATGCTGATCGAGGGAAAAACGTTTGAGTTTGTCTCCAGCTACAAATATCTTGGCATGATTATTGATGACAAACTGCACTGGGAGCCAAATACAAATGCCATCAATGACAAAGCTCAATGTCTGTTCTTATTGGGTAAATTGAGCATTTTGTTGTACGTCGCTCTGGATAAGAGCGTCTGCCAAATGCCTGTAATGTAATGTAATGTGGACAGGACAGTTTTATAGAATTATTAAAATGTGTTCCAAAATTACTGGGGTTGAAAGCTGTGGACAGGACAGTTTTATAGTGCCAATCTGTATGCTGAAAATGTGTTCCAAAATCAAATGCCTAGGTTGCATACAATCGCTGTTTCATCCCTCCACTTTTATGCAAACCTAAGATCATATGTGGATACACCTTGTTGTTGTTGCTGCTGATGTACTTACTTACTTACTGTGTATCATTATTTATTTATTTATGCATTGTTTTATTGATAGGATTGCTACATAGGTGGCCCAGTTATGATGTCTCATTTCTCATAATTCCTTCCTGTGTTTATTGTTGTATTTGTTTTTTAAACTTGCTGCAAACAAATTGCCCCTAGGGGACAATAAAGATTTATTAAATTGAATTGAATTGAACTGAATTGAATTCTTTAGTTTCTGCTAAATATATTAATGAAAGCTCAGTTGGAACTTGGCATCATTTTGATGTGAATAATTTGGTATGCAGAGCGAATTTAGTAATTGTATTTTATAGATGTACAGAGTATATGCCTTGTGAGTAACCAACCAAGAGGCTGTATACCGTAGCTGTGACTAAACAGAGAGACGTGAGTACAGTCGTTTTGGAGTGAAACCAGAATCATGAAGCTCGCCGTGTTCGCTGACAGTCGCAGGACTACATGGCCCCTGTTTCTGTGGGCCACTAAAGCCAGTTCTACTTCCTGGGTGTGGCACAGGCCTGCTTCAACTTCCTGGAGGCCTATCTCTGTCCTCAGAAGTGCATTGGAATCTGGAATATTGCCAAATCCTATAACTGTCTTGACCTGCAGCTCCATGCCTACTGCTTCTTCCTGCCTCATTTTGAAGAGGTCGGAGGCTCCTCTAAGGAGGACTCAACTGTCACTGACACAGCTCTGTGACATAATCAAAGATGTCAAGGTTAATGTCAAACAGGAGGATGTTGCACTTGGAACTTAACTCACACATCCCTATATAAAAAAATATATACATTGTTGATCATTTAATTTAGCACTTCTGTTGTTTATGCTGCTTACTTTAGAAATTATGTGGTTGAAGATTGTAATGTCAAGTGGTTGTTTATCTACTCAAGCTGAATGCACGTTCTGTAAGTCAAGTCTCAGTGGTATAAAAGAGCATAAATGCAAAGCAGATAAATGTGCTGTGGATTTATTTGTCATGGCTATTTAATATTTGAATATAGAAACATTGACTGTGTACTGCTGCCAGTGTTTATAGGAGTCTGCTGCTCTGTTTGGTAATTTGCCCAGGTGCGGATGTCCTGATTAATTCTTACACATTGTGATGGAAAACTCACTTGTGAGGGACAACAACGAGTGCAGGCATATGCTCATAAAAACCAGAAGGTGAACTGCTGTGGCCTGGTATGAGTATTTTTGACAAAAGTTCTTCTCATTTTTGAACAAACATCTGCTCAGCCAAAATGATCCTTGTCTTAATTATTAGCCAATGCCATTCTGAGCCCTTTCTCAAAATGCCCTTCTTTGGTATGTGGGTGTACATTTGTAGTGGCTTCAATGGAGAGGACTGCATCTTCACTGCAGAGTACAACCTCCTGCACACTGATCAATGGACCATGATCGTCCCTATGAGCAGTCACCGCAGTGGACTAGGGGTAATTGCATACGTGAAGGAGGTTTATGTGGTGAGGTCTCATGGGCCCCCTATCACAAAAAATCCTTGAGCTCAGCCACAAATTGTCTGTTCAGATTGGCCATTTAGACATCACACTGGAACAGAAGTGCCATACTACTGGTGGGGATGTAGAATTATCCATAGCTTTGGCTTTCTGTTTAAAAAAAGAAAAAAATTGATTGTACCTGGAAGAATCGGTGTCAGTCTAGACCAGTAAAAAATTGTCTGAAATTCCCAATTCTGAATAGTTAATTGGATCTGTGTGAGCTAACTCCATAGGAGAATACAATGCAAAACAATTTTAAAATATTACAATTAAATGCTTGACCTCTGCCCTCTCCCAGGTCGGTGGTTTTGATGGGCTCACTCTGCTCCAGCTGACACAGTGCCTGACATGGAGAGCACATGCAGCATCTTCAGTATCGAGGTGCTGGATGATCAGTTGTGACCAGTTGTTTCTAAAGTTTCTCTTTGTAAGGAACATGCATTTGTGGGATGAGCAGCACAGCTGAGTATATGGGTTGCGCCCATGAAAAATTTGCCAAATCTTCTCTGTCAATGCCAAACAGTATATTCTGCTGTTGCTATTGACTCTTGTTTGGTGTTGTTTGGTGGATTGGATGATTGAAGTCTATCAGTAACAAGGAAGAAACAAGACATATTGGCAATTTTACAATTAATTTATTTAACAGTCAGGAGCCTCAGTAGCGTGTGGAAGAACCATACACAGCCACAACAGCCTGGCACCTCCTCCTCATGCTGGTCACCAGCATGGTCACACACTGTTGTGGGATGGCATTCCACTCCTCAACCAGGATTTGTCGCAAGTCAGCCAACGCGGTTGTGTTGGTCACTCTAGCGCGAACATCACGCCCAAGCTGATCCCACAAATGTTCAATTGGGTTGAGGTCAGGACTGTTGGCAGGCCATTCCATTCTCTCTACTCCCAAATTCTGGAGGTAGCCTCTGATAAACCCCGCTCTGTGGCGAGCGTTGTCATCTTGGAGGATGGAGTTCGGTCCCAGACTGTAGAGATATGGGATTGCCACTGGTTGCAGAATCTCATCTCGATATCTCTCTGCATTGAGATTGCCTCCAATGATGACAAGCCTATTTTTTCCAGTGATGGAGATGCTGCCCCACACCATCACACTGCCTCCACCAAAAGGTGTTACTCTATTGGTGCAGCAATCCGCATAGCGTTTTCCCCATCTTCTCCACACTTTGACCCTACGATCCAACTTCCATAGGCAGAATCTGGACTCATCGCTGAACATAACGTTCCTCCACATTAGATTAGATTAGATTAGATTCAAATTTATTGTCATTGTACAGTACAGGTACAGTACAGCGAAAATAAGTTTAGTATCTAACCAGAGTGCAAACATGTCAGTAAGTGCTACAATACAGTACTATAGCAGAAGTTATAATGCTAACAGGCACAGTATTGAATAATTACTATAAAGGTAGTTAGGTTGCTATAATTTATATACAGACTAGTGCAGTTATGTATAGATAAGTACAGGTGAGTATAAATATATAAATATATGTATAGGTAGTACAGCAAAATTATACAGAATTATACAAGGCTATATTACAATATTGTACATGGGTATGTGCAGAATGAAGGTATGACAGAGCTAGTGCGGGTAGTCAGGGGGGTATCCAGAGTCAGTGAACAGAGTTACTACATGAAGAGTAAACCATAGTATCCAGAGTCAGAGTATCCGGAGTGATCCATAGTCTAGGTCAGGATACTACAGGGAGGTGGAGAGGGGCAGTCACTGGAGGGGGTGAGGAGGCGATGAGGAGTTCAGGAGATGACAGCGGAGGGGAAGAAGCTGTTCCTGAGTCTGCTGGACTTGGAACGAAGATTCCTGTAGCGCCTCCCGGAGGGAGGAGGGCAAACAGTCCGTGGTTAGGGTGAGAGGAGTCTCTGATGATGCTCTGAGCCTTCCTCAGGCACCGTCTGTCGTGGATGGACTTGATGGCAGGGAGAGATGAGCCAGTGATGCGTTGGGCAGTTTTCACCACCCTCTGCAGTGTCTTCCGGTCAGAGGCAGTGCAGTTGCCATACCAGGCCATGATGGAGTTGGTGAGGATGCTTTCAATGGCACACCGGTAGAAGTTCACCAGGATCTGAGGAGATAGGTGGGCTTTCCTCAGTCTCCTCAGAAAGAAGAGACGCTGGTGAGCCTTCTTGACCAGTGATGAGGTCCAGGAGAGGTCCTCGGAGATGTGGACACCCAGGAATTTGAAGCTGGAGACACGTTCAACCTCCGCCCCATTGATGTGGACGGGGCGTGAGCGACAGCCTAGTCTTCCTGAAGTCCACGATGAGCTCCTTGGTCTTCTTGGTGTTCAGTGCCAGGTTGTTGTCGGCGCACCACGTCGCCAGGTGCTGGATCTCCTCCCTGTAGGCCGTCTCATCGTTGTTTTTGATGAGGCCTACCACCCCGTTGTGTCGTCTGCAAACTTGATGATGGTGTTGGTATCATGCATAGGAGTGCAGTCGTAGGTGAAGAGGGAGTAGAGAAGGGGCTCAGCACGCAGCCTTGTGGAACGCCGGTGTTCAGGGTTAGGGTGGAGGAGGTGAGGTTGCCTATCCTAACAGACTGGGGTCTGTTGGTCAGGAAGTCAAGGATCCAGTTGCAGACGGAGGGGATGATGTCCAGGTCCTTGGTTACCACAAGGTCACCAAGCTTGGAGATGAGTTTGGATGGGATGATGGTGTTGAATGCTGAGCTGAAGTCGATGAACAGCATTCGCACGTGAGTGTTGCTCTCGTCCAGGTGGGAGAGGGCCGAGTGTAGCGGGAAGAGATGGCGTCGTCCGTGCTCCTGTTCTCACGGTAGGCAAATTGGTGTTTGTCGAGAGATGGTGAGAGGCCAGATTTGAGGTGAGCCAGGACCAGCCTCTCGAAGCACTTCATGATGGTGGAGGTGAGTGCAACAGGGCGGAAGTCATTGTGGCTCGTCGCGGAGGAGTGTTTCGGCACAGGCACGATGGAGGTGGTCTTGAAGCACGCTGGGACAGTTGCCTGGGCTAGAGACCGGTTGAAAATGTCAGTGAACACCTCCGTCAGCTGCTCAGCACAGTTCCTGAGCACCCGGCCAGGGATGCCATCAGGCCCAGCTGCCTTACGTGCATTAGTCCTGCTCAGTGCGATGAACACATCCGTGGGGGAGATAGTGAGGGTTGGAGATCAGCAGGGAGAGCAGCCCTGGTGGGCGTCTCCCGGCTGTCTCTATCAAAGCGGGCATAAAAGTTATTGAGTTCATCAGGGAGGGAGGGGTCAGTTGCAGGGGGGGAGTTGTTGGAGGGTTTGTAATCCGTCATGGCCTGGATGCCCTGCCACATGCGTCGGGGATCATTGGTGTTGAAGTGATCCTCAACCTTGAGCTTGTGGCTGTGCTTGGCCTGCTTGATAGTCCTGTTCAGGTCAGCCCTGGCTGAGCAGTAGGCCCGCTTGTCACCAGTTCTAAAAGCGGTGTCACGTGCTTTCAGCTGTAAGCGGACCTCTCTGTTCATCCACGGCTTCTGATTGGGGAAAGTGGTAATCCGTTTGATGGTGGTGACACTGTCGATGTTGGAGCTGATATGGTCCAAAACAGAGGAGGTGTAGGAGTGAATGTCTGTGTGGGAGTCTGTGGTGGCCTGGGTGGCAAACAGGCTCCAGTCCGTGGGTTGTAGCCGGCGCTGTAGCTCAGAGTCTGCCCCCTCAGGCCATATCTTCACAGATCTGGTCAGGGGCTTAATCCGTTTGATGAGTGGGGTGTACTTGGGTAGTAGGAACAAAGAGAGGTGATCAGACTGTCCCAGGTGGGGAGGGGAACAGCTCTGTATGCCTCCTTTATGTTAGTGTAACGTGATCTAAAGTTTTGTTGCCTCTTGTGGGACAAGAGACATGCTGGTAAAACTTGGGGAGCACAGTCTTCAGATTGGAGTGATTAAAATCTCCTGCAACGATAAAGGCTGCCTCCGGATGCATTGTCTGATACTTGCTAATGGCAGCATGGAGCTCTTTCATTGCTGCCTTAGCATTAGCATCTGGGGGGTATGTATGTTGCAATCACTAGGGTAGCTGTAAATTCCCTAGGCTGATAAAAGGTCTGCATTTAACTACGAGATATTCCAGGTTAACAGAGCAGTGACTCTCAACAGTGGAGTTGTCTGTGCACCAAGCTTTGTTTACATAAATGCACAAACCTCCTCCACGTGATTTGCCCGAGTCAGCTGATCTGTCCGCTCGGTGTAGCTCGCGTCCTGCTAGCTCAACAGCACTGTTGGGAATTTCGCTATTGAGCCAGGATTCCGTCAATATCATGACGTTGCAGTCCTTAATCAAGCGGTGGTTGATAATCCACAGTCGTAGATCATCCATCTTGTTCACCAGAGAGCGAACATTGGCGAGGAATAAGCTGGGGAGCGCTTGCCGGTGTGGTGTTAGCTTTAGCTTAGCCCTTAGACCTCCCCGCTTACCCCGTCTTTGTTTACGTTCCCTGCGCGGTCGGGGAGCACTTCCGGCCGGCCGCACTGCGGTAGTAGTCCCGGGTGTGCGAGCGATCTCGCTAGGGAGCGGAAAAACGGCTTTAACGTCGTGGGATTGCTGTAATCCAAGGTCCAAAAGATGTTCACGGGTGTGCGATATTAGTGCAAGACTGTTTTGGGTAAACAGACTTACAACTAATAGGTAAATAACTGCAAATTTGCACAATCTGGGTAGACGCTGGGCCTCGCGATGTGTACGCGCCGCCATCTTGGTTAGATGTTCAGGTTCCAGTGCAGGTGTTGCTGACACCAGCGCAAACGGGCCTGATGATGAAGGGCAGTCATGGCAGGCCTCCTGGCAGCCCTATGAGCCCGGAGATTGGCTGCGTACAGTCTGTTCCAAAATCTATCATTTCATGATGTACCGTATTGACCCAAATATAAGACGGGTTTTTTTCCCTAGAAAAAAGTCTGAAAAAGTCGCATTGTCTTATATTCGCGGCCCAAAAATTTTGAACGTAAATATTAATTCACAACAACAGAGGGCGCCAAAGGACTGTTCCCCAAGCCAGACACTGTGTTTCTCCGTCCACATGTGACCGAAACTCATGCGGCAGCAACCACGGCCCAACCGATTGCCATCAGTTGTATTATCCGAGTCACGGCACCAGTTGTAGCGGGTAGTACTCTGCTCTGCGTTGTGTTTAAGTCAATGATGTCCAGTCGCTGCTGTCTTTGGCTCTTAGCCATTTATTGTCGGGACTCCACAATCTGGTAACAGATGAACATTATCAGGACCCATACGTCTCGTGCCAGCTTTCATACACGTTGCGTGGCCCGGCAACCTCATGTAACAACTCGGCCTTCATATAAAAACAATACATTGTACATTACACAAACACTGTACCTGGTAACAGATGAACATTATCAGGACCCATACGTCTCGTGCGCAGCTTTCATACACGTTGCGTGGCTAACAAATAAAAGGAGTATTAGCCTAGCAATAGCTTGCTGGCTAGCTAGCTAACCTTCGAATGGCTAACGTCACCAAATGAAATAAAAAAACCATATTACAGGTCTCCAGAATATTAAATAAACACTACGCAATAATTATATAAACAATAAAAAGTTAAAATCTTACATTCGCCACATTAATTAATATAAAACAACGGGTGCTTAACATTTCACTACCTACCCCGGCAACCTCATGTAACTGGGAAGAGTAAAGGGGTCTCCATTCATTGCTTGGACATTGTTTAGTTTCGCCTAGACAAACTCGCTTAGCTAGCTTTGTTTGTTCCAGTTCGTTTATCATTTTGGTTAGTTTGGTTAGTTATTTGCGTGTCGCCACCGACATTGTTTTGCCTACGTTTGTGGAAAATAAATACCATAAACGTATTTCCGTATTTTGGGTCTCTTTCGCGCCTGCATTTGGTTCCACCCCTACTACACTCCTGACAATTGCACTACTGTTTTATTGCAATCTAGACAATTGGTGAATATTGAAAACATGATTTTACCAAAAGATGTTACAAACAGCCTACATTGTTTTATTCAATGTGAAGACAAATAAAATGATTTTCTTTATACAAACAAGATTTTGTCTTCAAAAAAGTCTTTTTCCAAAAATGAGTCTTGAAAAAGGGGGGTCGTCTTATAATCGGGGTCGTCTTATATTCGGGTCAATACGGTACTACTCACTATATGTCTTGTCGATCCATCAACATGGCATTGTTGATACTTTTGGATTTATGCCCATTTCCCTGTGAGCAGTGAGGATCCAAATGGAAAATATAATGGGAGTCAATTGTCAAATAACTTACAAAGACAAACTACACACCAAAATGACCTACAATAACTTATAATGACTTTTCTGGCTTTTTTGTGATTAACATTTTTATTGATTTCAGACATACTACCACAGACATACAACTAACCTATACAAACACACAAAACTCAAACACTACAGACATACTCTCACTAGAGTCAACACTACATATTCACACCATAATAAGGTGATCATGCGTCAAAAAGCTCATGAGAAGAAAATTGAAATAAAGAAGTAAAGTATAATACCAGGTCGTTATACAGAATAAAAAAAAATGCTATAAAATGGACTTAAGCCAAAATAAAGTTATTGATTGTTAAAGAGATTCCTGCCCAGGCCTGCACTGTTATGGGTTTAGCTTTATTCAATCTTGCAGTAGTACATTCTAAATTCACAATGTATCGTAGCATTAATATCCAATATTCCTTCAATGCAATATCTGGGTTTATCCAGAGCTGCAGGATTGCTTTTTTTGCTGCAGTAAAACCCGCTAGGAGCAACCTATGTTGAAACAGTGTAAAATTTTGAGATGAGTTGTCGTTTAGCGGGCATAAGCAAGCATCTGGGTTAAAACGAATTCCTGTTACTTGCCCTAGCAACGAGCAGGCATGACCCTAGAAGGAATGGACAACCAGGCACTCCCAAAACATGGCCAAACAGTGCCTATGGCATCGGCCCGGCATATCATACAATATGGACATTTTGACCCGTCTATAAGGTGTGGTGTATGCTCTGTGGATTAATTTTAAATGAATAAACAGGTGTGATAAATTCCTGGATGCTTCATTCAAATTTGAACAACTTATATCCTAGTCTGGACTGTCCCCCCACCCCTGCAAGCTCCCTCTCCCATATTAACTCCACAGGCAATTTCTTACATATCCTTTCTCGGAGAGATTTGTATATATACACGTTACCACCCCTTGATACCATCTATTAGGGTTTATCCAGTCTGCCATTGGATGTTTTGGTTATTCCATGGAACCCGATATGCTTTCATGGCTGATCTCAATCTCAGGTACAGAAAATAAGAGGAGCCTGGCAGGTCAAACGCATCTTTGATATCTTGAAATGTACGTAGGCCTGTCTCATCATAAACATCATTTAATGTATGAATGCCCTTGGAGGACCATGAAGGGTATGCAAAAGGCTTTTCCCCGTTAGTAAACGGAAATTACTTCATATAGGAGATAGTTGATGAAATTTAGGCAGATTACAGGGAGTCAGGGAGCCTATGTGATTTCACCAAAGCAGACTATATACTTCGCCAGCGTACCTTGGACCCTTGATCTATCCATACCCATAAAGCTCTAACCAGCCATAAATAGCCCCATTCTAACCTGTCAAAGGCTTTTTCGGCGTCGAGCAATAATACAGCACAGCCCTCCTTAATAGTATCTGCGAGGTCAATAAGGTGTAGAAATCTGTGCATATTGTCTGCTGCTATCCTCCCCCTCAGAAAACCAGTCTGGTCATGGTGTATTAACTCACTAACTAACAGGTCCATTCGTGACACCAATACCAGCATATAGTTTTTCATCACTACAAATCAAAGATTCAGGACGGTAGCTGGAGCACTCCAAGGGGTCTTTACCTTTCTTTAATAAAAGCGTTATTAGTGCTATCTTCTGGTCTCTGTGAAAAGAACCCATCTGGACAGCATAATTAACAGAACCTAGGATCAAGGGTCCTACCAAATTCTGCATGAAGACCCTGGAATTACTATCATAAGGTGTCCAATCTAGGTGTACAGTTCACTATAGAAGGATTTAAACACATTATTAACGGCTGCTGGATTACTCACCACTAGCCCTTATTTTGTCCAATAATCTGCTTGGCCGATCCCACTGAAAAGAATACTTTTGCATGGTTTGGTGTAACATAAATTCTGCCCTTTGTGTAGAGATTATTTTATTCCCCCTCAATATAATAATAATGAATTTTATTTATATAGCACACTTTAAAATACAGAGAAATCTCAAGGTGCTTTACAACAGATACCATTTAAAAACAACAAAAAGAGCAATACAAATACATACATCTAATTGTCCTTTACACATAATAAAATAAACAATACACATAATTATTTTTTCCTAAAAAGAGGGTCTGAAAAGCTGGTGTGGGTGTTCATTGTGTGGTTTTGTGCAATTTAAAGTTTAGTGGTTTGGAAAAGCAGAGATTAAAAGGTGAGTCTTAAGTTGTATCTTGAAAGTGGTGAGAGAGCTGGAAGTCCTGATGTGATATGGGAGCTGATTCCAAAGGCGTGGTGCCATGGGAACAGAAGGCCTGGTCCCCCATGGTGTGGAGGTGGGTTCTGGGGACAGTGAGGAGGGTGGAGGTGGAAGTGCTGGATCTGAGGGCTCGGGTAGTTATACTATATGGCCAAAAGTCAGTGGATACCTGACCATCACACCTATATGAGCTTGTTGGACATCCCATTCTAAAACCATGGGCATTAATATTGAGTTGGACCCCACTTTACGCCTATGACAGCTGCCACTCTTCTGGGAAGGCTTTCCACAAGATTTTTGAGTGTGTCTGTGGGAATTTGTGCCCATTCAGCCAAAAGAGCATCTGTGAGGTCAGGCACTGATGTTGGACGAGAATAAATATACTGTGCTGTATTTTCATTATATGAGGACATCGATTTGCTTATATGACATTAGTACAGCTTACAAAACATATGTAAATATTTAAATACATGTGAAACCTGTCTGAGAAAAGAATGTGTATATATTAAAGTGTATCTATTGTCTGTGTGTATGTGTGAGTGTTTGTCTCAGTCAGAGGAGGCTCGTCCATAGAGGACAGTCCTCCCCAAAAATGTGAAAAAATTAAATAACTACACAAATAACAATGTCAAAAAATCACCTTCAAATCCATTTCTAAGCATCTAGGACACATATTTGCACTGTTTGTTATTTATAAAGTCTCAACAGCGCCCTCTTTTGCAATGGAAAAATGTAGCCGGAGGACATTATGCTACTCATTCCTCCACCAAGCCTTATTTTAGAAACCATTAAAAATTCATTTTTTCAATTTGTTTTCTTTTATTTTCTCATGGCAAAAACAGCCCTATGTGGAATGTTTGAATGTTTGCCTCCCGAACATCAATAATATAATCATGTCATCGGAATAAAATAATGACATACTGTTCTGATTCTGATTCTAATTAAAGTAGAAAGTCTCAAGAGATTGGAAAAAAGTTTATCATGCAAAAGCTATGATATTCAGTTGAAACCATAAAAATTCATTTAGGAGATTTTCTTTTTGTGAAAAACACAGAAGAGAGAAATTCACAGCCATTTTAAAATTAAATTACACAAATAGAGATTTGTGAAATTATTCAGTTTTTTAAATTGAAGAGAGAAATTCGCTTTTTTATTAAATTACAAATAGTTGTGAAATTTTCTTTTTTTAAATTGAAGGTAGTAGGGCATGAAGGAGAGGTCATAGTAATTATTTGTATTATTCATTGTTGGAAGAACTTGGCGTAAGAACGATGTTTGACTAATGTTAGCTTATTTGCTAGCAAGCAAACTAATCAAACGGGCGGGAGAGGAGGAGAGCTGACGAGAGCTAGATAATTAGCAATGACCAGAATGGTAAACGTGGAGGATGTGGTGAAGTTTTTATTGCAAACTCCATTCCATTCATTGGAATACAGAGGGAAGACGGGGATTAAAACAGAAGGAAGACCACTTCCTAAAATTATGTTCACTAAGAGAAACAAGAAGGTAGGAGTGGTCAGTACTTCATAGTACAGTTGGCTAACAGGGACCCTTGATACCAATCATTTGTATTGCTGGCCATGTCTTCTCACTGACATGGACTGTCCAGGTGTTTGGAGACATTAAGAATTTGGGTCGGGCAACTAAACGTCATGACAAATGCAAGGACCACATCGGTGCTAATGTTCGCTACAAGAAGGATGCCAATCGAGCAAGTCCTCGACAATGGTGTGCATTTGCAAACTGCGCAACACAATGAGGTGAGGAGAAATAGAGATACTCTAACCCTGCATTCTAACGGGGCGATTCGGCGACGAGCTGCCGGAAATGCATTGATTCTCTATGAGAGTGAGCGACTTCCGGTGCCTGACCGATTGTCTGATTTATGGGCGTGGCGGTGGCCCAGAAAAGTTGAAAATTCTGAACTTTCAGGCAATGTTGCCCGGTAAGAGCCAATCAAATTCATGTCTTGCTCTTTTTACCTTCCACGCGGAAACCAACACAACACCAAAATTTTGTTCCTAGTTCTGACACTTCAACATGAGTGAGGAGAAACTGTTAACAGCGGTCTGCAGTACCCTCATACTTTATTTAATCCTAAAAGCATAAATATTTATAGCTAGCTAAACTTATATGGCCTACATACATCTTATTTAATGTTTGTGTTGGTTAAAAGGCTATTTTTTATCGCATGGGTACGTTTGGAAAAACGTTTGGAAAACGCACCGGAGAGAAATTGCGAGCTGTTTCCAGCGCAAGTAAATGGCCGTAATTGCAAAAAGCCTTCTGAGTTTGAGTTTGAGTTTGCGGTTCATAATTGAAGGAAACAATACTGCTAGCCAACTAATATTTATAATAAAGATTCTCAAAATCTATGATTAACTATTCGTTTACCATGCAAAAATTGTGTTCCTAGTTCCGACACTTCAACATGAATGAGGAGAAACTTAACAGCGGTCTGCAGTACCCCCATACTTTATTTAATCCTAAAAGCATAAATATTTATAGCTAGCTAAATTTATATGGCCTACATACATCTTATTTAATGTTTGTGTTGGTTAAAAGGCTATTTTTTATCGCATGGTACGTTTGGAAAAACGTTTGGAAAAACGCTGTTTGGTAAAGCAATTGCAAAAAAGCCTTCTGAGTTTGAGTTTGCAGTTTTTGAGGAAGCCAACATTTCAATAAAGATTCTCAAAATCTATGATGAACTACGTTTACCATGCCAAAAAATTGGGCGGAAGCATTTTTGAGGAAGCCAGTCAAGTGAACGCCCCTGATTTAGAATACGGGGTTAAGCATTTGCAGAGGTGGTTCTCTGTGGCTCAGTTGGTAGAGCACAGCGTTGGCAACGCTTAGGTTGTGGGTTCAATCCGCACTGGGCCCACATATACTGAAAATGTATGCATTCACTACTGTAAATCGCTTTGGATAAAAGCGTCTGCTAAAAGGCGTATATATTGAAATAAAAGAAGAGGTAGATGCTGCGCCGTTCTTCTCCTGGCAGATTGACGAGATTACAGACATAAGCTGTCACTCACAGTTGTCTTGTTGTCAGATATGTTAATGACCAGGATGCCATTCATGTGTCGGGCGGGCAGGATTCCCAATCTTTGTATGAGTTTGTGGAGAGAAAAATACCACAGTTCAACTTCACTGAAAAGCTCATTGCTCAAACCTATGATGGCGCTGCAGTTATGGCTTCAGATCTTAATGGCTTACAAGCCAAAGTGCGAGCAGTGGCCGCAAGTGCGATATTTGTGCATTGCTATGCTCATCGCCTGAACCTTGTTCTTAGTCAGGGCTTGAAGTCTATCCCTAAGGCCAAGGTATTTTTTGCTACACTGGGTGGACTCACCTCTTTTTTTTCATAATCTAACAAAAGAGTGACGATGCTTGAGGATGTTGGGTGTGGAAAAATGCCAAGAAATGCTCCAACACATTGGAATTTTACCTGTAAAGGATTGTAAATACTGTTGCCTCTAACTATGACCAGTTAAGAGAAACGTTCACCCGCATTATTGAACATCCCACCATGGATGACGAGACCACAGATATGGCAGATGGCCTTAAAGCCGGAGCAACAAGACGGGCTGTGCTTTTCCACAATCAAATTGTATAATAGTTATGAACAGAATTTCTATTTTAAGAGCTTTTTGAAAAAGTAAGGCCAAAAAAAGCCCAATCCCTGAAGTCTACGTCAACCGAGTCGGAAAAGCACAAGTCAGATCAACACGTCATAGAGAGAACGGAAGAGGGGATTATGACGTTACACTGTACTGAAATGCATTAAGCATATAGCAACTACAATATTCTACTCTTAGAAATAACTTTATTAATCAACATGACAAACCATCTGCTATGTATTCTATCACACGTGATGGTTTTAAAAATAATTGACTAGACCGTTTTGAGATATTCATAGGGAAAGCAGCTAGCTAGCGCAGGCTAGATTTGTAACACTGTATGATCCAGCTGTCTTTATATTAAACATTTTCTACATACCATGACTACGTCTTTTCCGTTTATTTTGTTTAAATCACAAGTAGCTAGCTAGCAAATTTTATAAATCTGCATAGCTTAGTTATGGTATATAATTATAAACACATTGTTATTGTAATGTAGGCGCTAGCTAGCTTAGCTGCGTTGGTATCATACGACATCCAAAATATTACGCATCTTCTGTCCGCCTACCTACTGTACATATGCGACGGAAAAAATATCTGACAGCGAGAGCAGTCACAGTCCGCAGTCCTCCCCTCGTCCTTATGTTTTTATTGACGAGAGTGGCATTGCCCAAATGGAGATCGCAACAGTGATCCAACCATTTAGGTTTGAGCCTGAAGCGCGGTAGCCCCCCTCCCTATCCGCGACCAGGCCTTGGCACAAGTGGGAAACATTAATTGGTAAAGTGAACAATATAACGTTAACTCCTTATAATGTGAATCATGAAAACTCCCGCATAGATCAAGACCATAAATACATTTGTTTAGCATTATTAATTAGTTCCATATTCAGTGGCCGTAAAATCAATAGTAAAAGTGGGAAAACGATATTTCTGTTGTAGGTGCACCTGCAACAACTGTGTTGCGATGACCACGCATAATGAGTGTCTGCTGCTGGGAGTACAGGCAAACACTCAACACTATGCGTGAGTCCGTCCAACAGTGCGAGTGTGTTACCGTACACTCGGGGTTTGCAACTGTTTGCCTGGACGTTCATGTCCTCAGGACGGCATATATGGGGTACAGGCAGGACTACAGTGGCGACACTGAGGAAATGCCAACTCAGCATGAGTGAGTGGCGCTACACAACCAAACCCTTTACCAACAAGTGCCCGATTCCCTCCTGGAGAGCTGACACCCTCTCCTGCATTCTTTAGTTCCAACTGGTCATAAAGGTAGTTACTTTATTTACCATTATTTAAAGTGTAGGCAAAGGTTAGGCACCAGTGATTTTACCTTGCAAAAGTGATGACACATCTCTCAAATACCCCCTAACTATATCATAGTAACTATGTGACCATATTAATTTGAAAACACATGCATATTTGAAGCTTAGTTTCACTATGACATAAACTACACATATACAGTGCCGTGAAAAAGTATTTGCCCCCCCAACACGTTCTTCAATTTGTTGCCACTGTATAACACATATAAACAGTATGTCAATGTTATGTTTTGCAACGTTTGTTCTGTTTGTTTTTTGCATTTTATTATTTTCTCATAATTACGGTTAATTCACGTCTGTTTCCTCGCCTGTCTGTATTCCGTGTTTTTCGATAATCTATTCGGGAGATTTCAACTTTTTTTGTTTTTGTTTTCTGCTTTATTTTCCTCTCGTTTGCTTCCTTCTTTCTTTCTAACACTGTATATATTAGTTAGATGTATATAGTACTAACCTACTAATCTACTAACATTAGGGATTTAGATTAAGTTACTAACATTACTAATTACTAATTATCTCACGCTTCTATTCTCTCTCTCGTTGTCCTATCCCTGTACGCTTCTTTCCTTTCGCTTTATCTGCACGCAGATTCTTTCTATGCGCCCCTCCCCTTTGAACTGTGCACGTGTCTACTTGGTAGTCCAGGTTGTTTATTTTCAGTGTGTTTATGTGCTTCCCTGTCCGTGTCTTTTTCCTCCCCTCATTATTGTATTAGTGATCCCTATCGTTCTCACCTGTGTTCTTGCCCTTCTCTCCTCCCAGTCACAGATTCACACCCGTTTGTATTTAATTCCTATTGTGAACATTTCCCTTCCGATTGTTTTAAGCCAGAGTTTATTTAAGTTCCGTGTTTGCTTTCATTCATTGTTTGACGATTGTTTGTAAGCCAGAGTTTATTGTATTTTCCGAGACACCCCTTCTGTTTTGCCTCTCCGATTTTGTTTGTTTGCCTTTCTGATCATTTGGTTTTGACTTTTGTATTGCCTTTTTGACTACTCTTTTGGATTTCGATTTTGTACTTTTTCTGACTCTGACTATCGGCTTTTGAACCTCGCCTGATCATTAAACGTTCCTTTACTGCCTTATCCTGGTCTGTGTCTGGGTCCATGTCCGGTACCTCAGTCAAAAAGAAAATGAAAATATTTCACAAAAACAAGACGAGCATTCTTTTTTTTCTTTTCTTTTTTTCTTCTTCCTCAAAGTTCCGTTACACTGCTTATAGACAGTTCGTTCTGTGGAACTGGGGACACCTCGGGAGGCACAACAGAGTCCTGTGTGGTACATAAAATTAGGGAGACATTTGTTAATGATATGGGGGTTCCCTACACTGGGTTCAGGTTGCCATGATTTAAAAAAATAAACACAACCAACTTGTGTTTTACATTTTCAAATGAGATTTTAGGGTTATATTCAGGAGCCTGCAGTCTTGTATTGGCTGTCTGCTCCTCTCCACATCTTGAACACTGCTGGCTTCAGGTGCTTTCATTTGTGCATGTAGTGAATGCTGTATTT
Organism: Aldrovandia affinis; assembly: GCA_029706075.1. Classification (NCBI taxonomy): domain Eukaryota; kingdom Metazoa; phylum Chordata; class Actinopteri; order Notacanthiformes; family Halosauridae; genus Aldrovandia; species Aldrovandia affinis. Next base: position 1,412,195 of record JAINUG010000176.1, read on the forward strand.
TTAAAATAGTGGACACAACTAGGGCTGTGACAGTATTGAATTTTAATAATATAATATAATGTAAGCACTTGCAATTAAAATAGGATAAAACTATTTAGTGCATGCTTCTGTCTAGGATAAAACTATTTTCTGTACAGGTCTACCACAAATGAAAGGCTAAGCAACAAAAAACTTTATTCAAAACAAAATGTCAATAATGTATGGAACGCAATAGTAATTAATTGCAAACACTATTTTAAACTAGATTTGTCAGAATAAATAGCCTAGAGCAGTGTCTTATTTCTCTCAATCCAACTAATAAAAATCAGAAGTCTGATCTCATGTCCAAAAAAGCATGCATTCCAGATTAATTTAGCAAAGTCTTAAAACTACGGTGAAAACAGCAACACAATGATTGCATTGAGCGCCATCCACTATTGGTTGACAACAAAAGAGGTGACAGTATCTAGGCTACTGAGATAGATCTTACGTGTGTGCGTTGAGGGAGACATCCCGTGACCGCGGTATTGCGTTAACCGTCACAGCCCTAGACACAATTTTAAAATCTTAGAATGATACTTATAAGTTTCACTGTAAATACTATATGGTATTTTGTGAGAGATGGGATGAATGCTGTTGCTGCAGGTGGAACCACATGTGCATAAGCAGCCTGGTACATTGATATCCAAGACACTAAAGGTTGGGGAAAGAAAGAAACAATATTTACAAAGCAGTCATACAGTGAAGGGAGGTGCTCAGGAGGTCAGTGTTGAATCCTCATCTTGCATGAGTAGAGGGCGGCCCAGGTTGGTGTGATGATCCCAGAGGTGCAGGCAGACTGAAGTTGTCAGGTTGGTGTTATGATAACAGAAGTGCAAGACAAAGTGGGTTAGTCAGGTGACGATCACAGAGGTGCAAGGCAGAGTGGAATCTTCATCTATAAACTCACCGTAGGTGGCTTCTGCTTTCACTGGGCAAAGTGAATGTCCCCACTGTTGTCATTGTAGTAGATGGCAGAATAGTAATGCAAGACTAAAACTGCAGTTTTTTACACTTTGAAGCTTCATTGGCAATTTTCAGCTAAGCTCTGAAGCTTGAAAAAGTCAATCAGTGTGAAAAAACTGTTATGTTATCAGACATCCATTGTGTATTAACTATTTACTACTATTTAGCTATGATACTGTAAAAAAAAAATCAAAATATCCAAATTCCTAACCAAACCAACGAAGCTTCGGAGCTCTGAAGCATTCAGCTCAGCCCTACAAGACTAAAATAACACTTCTATAATCTAGACATAACATAACATTTCTGAAATGTAGAGCCTACCTGCCTGAGAGGTGCAAGACAGAGTGGATCAAAGTATGTGATTCTTGAAGCGACTCATATAGGCTCTTCTCAGGCCGGTGTGCCAGACTGCAAAATGGTGGAGGGACAACAGCCATCTGGGGGAAAGTGTTGTCAGTGTCTTCAGTCACTCACTGAACTACCATCTCCAAGACCTTTGCTGTATATTCTGTAACAAAAAAAATAATAATAATGATGCAGTAGTACAACATTGACAACCCAACTAACGACCGAGTGAGCCAACATAATGATATTGTAGAAACTCACCGTAGGTGGCTTCTGTTTTCACTGGGCGAAGTGAATGTCCCCCCTTCATTGCCTTCGAGAACTGAATTGACCACCGCACCATACCATCTTTCCGCACTGCCTGCATCCGTTCACTGTTCTCTTTGTAGTGCATGGCAGCAAGGTATGTTCTAATGGAGGAGTAGGGAACGAAAATAGAGCATGTCCCTGAATAGTAATACAAGACAAAAATAACACTTCTAAAATCTATAATTTTTGAAATGTACAGTCTACCTGGCATGCATTCCTGTGTAAGAGAAACATGTGTGCTTCGGAAGGAAGTGCAGGATCAGGGAGTGGTAGCCCTCTAAACTGGATGTCTGGTGGTCAGTGGACAGCATTGAAATGTCCTTTGAGATTAAACTCCCATGGAGAATCTTCTCCAGACCCACTGAGCTGGGGGAGCAGGGTTCAGACACAAGAAAGTCCACACCCCAAGTCACACCACCCCAGGCAGGTACTATTAACAGTAAAGCTATTTGAGAGAGTCAAGTTGACACTCAAATAGTTAAACTCTGGACAAACGGTCACTTACTTGGTTCCAGCCATTCTTTTGTCCTTTCATGCTCTTGCAATGGAGCGTGGGGACATGAAGGCATCAGTGGAATTGGCGGGTCAATGTGTTGGTCTTGAAGGTGATAGAGGACAACCTGCCACTTGGCCAGAATCATCTCCCTGTTGTCTTCTGTGCTCGATCCAGCAGACCAGTAGAGATGGTTGATGATGGATGGCCGCCACAGCCCAACATCTACGCACTCTCTCTTGGAGGCCAGCAAGTCAATCTTCTTGCAGATGCCTACTCAGAGTATACGTAATTGTCATTAGTCTACAATCTAACCAACATAATTCTATTGTACATTACAAAATAATAGTTATTCATCAGAAATGTTGAGTGTCTGGGGATATATGGTTGGCTATAAAATCATAGCATCATATTTTTTTAGGAGCATTGCTTCACTTATTCCAAATTGATAAAAGAAAACACAATTAGACCTTTTGCGATATGCCAAATGTCAAATCGATGTTTGACTCCTAGCCAGCACTCCCGGATCCACTTTGCTACCTGCCGATTTCTGTCAGTGATGAGGATTCCCATCACCAGTCCAGCACCATCGAGCAACACCTTGATCCTCTTCAGTCCCTCCAGCTCACACCATGACGAGCTCTTCACCTCATTACTCTAAGATAAATAAAAAAAATCACCTATTGACTTTGAAACTGAATGTAAAGCATAGACCAGATGGATCAATGTCATGACAGATAGTTGAGCAATTTACAATTGGAAAAAAAGAAATGCATTACGCACAACAATTTCGACATGGACAACTTTGTTGATCCTCTGCTCAATAATGCTGACCATGCCAAACTTTGCTGAGTGTCCAGGGCTGTCACTCCTTCCATCCGCTGTCAAGACCAATGGTCCACCCATCTCTTTAAGGGACTCGATGATGCCACTCTGCTCACCAGGTGTTGTGGTGGATGGTGGCCACAGCTTTGGTCGGCAGACTTCCCGATGCTAGAATCGCAGCAGACAGTAACACATTCCCAGCAGCAACCCTCCCAATCTTCGGCTGGCTGGCCCACTCCCTCACATGGCCACAGGATTCGCGGGGCTGTGTGACGTAGACGGCTGTTCCACTGACTCTTGTGACAGTGCTAGGTGTCTCGGCACCACACACTGTGACCAGTAGCTGTGACCCAAACACAATATATTTCTTGTCCTTCACAGAACCAAGGTCAGAGGTTTCAGGCTCTCTGGAAAAAAGAATAAATGAAATATTAAGATTGAACTCTCAAATACAGAGATTAAGCTATGGGTTAAATGGTTGGCATTCCATTGTATTGGAAAAGTCATTTAGAACTTGTAAACCACGGCTTGCATGTCAACACAGTAGGGGTGTAAAGGTGGCCACACACCACATGATTTTCCCTGCGATTTACAATCACAACCTTCATTAACATCGTGGCATGTGTCCGTGAACATAACATAGTGTGGCACCCTTGCAACTCCCTGCAACTCAGTTTAACGGCCACCGAGACTCATAATAATAATAATAATAATAATAATAATGATAATAGGCCTAATAATAATAGTGTGGTATTTTACATCAAAGTAATCTTCAATGAAAACTTCAACAGTTTAGGCCTATTCAGGTATGTCTCAATATCACATGCCTGCAGCAAATCCATTAACTTATATAAAGTTACAAAAATAAGGGACTTAATGTGTTGGACTCTCAGATTGTTCTTTTGCAGTGCAAAATAAACACAGTCACTTGTTTTGAAGAATCATTTTGAATATTTTTTTTAACTTGCAACCAGAGTCAAACCTAGGACACTTTAATACATGTTAAATTGAACTGAATCGTATCGAATCAGAGCTGAATCGTATTGAGCCAGTGCTGATTAGAAGTGTATCGAATCGTTACATGTTTAACTGTATCATTTTTGTATCATATCGTAGACCATGCATCTAGATGCGTATCGTATCTTCTGAGAGGGAAAGATACACACCCCTACAACACAGACTACAATGGAATAAATGATTGTTTTGACAGAGCATAACTGTGATACAAAACATGGCCACTGACCCAGTCAATGTCAGCTCATCATCCTCCTCATCCTCTGATGGGTGATAATCCTCATCTTCCATGTCGTCGTCATCGTTGTCATCGTCCCCTCCTCCTCCTCCTCCTCCTCCTCCTCCTGTTCCAGCTCCATGCCAATCTTTTGCTCATCCCCAATAATAGTGCACTGCACACCAATGGATCTCATGTCGGGAGAGATTTTATTTTAAATTTGTTTTATTTAACCTTTATTTAACCAGGCAAGCCATTAAGAACAAATTCTTATTTACAATGACAGCCTGGCAAAAGGCAAAGCCTCTTGAGGGAAGGGGAAAGGGGCTAAAAGGGAATGTCAAAAGTTAAGTTAAAAAAGACAGCGGCACACATCCAAAACAATTCAACAGTTAAAAGACAGCAGCACACATCCAAACATTTCTGCAAGTACAGTCAATTTTGCAATTGATGTTATTGAGACATGGCACAGTTGTTGTACCTTGGATATGATTGGTATGAAGACTTATCCAGAATGACAAAGGATTAGTTGTAGTACCTGATGTATAACATGAGAATATGTTCACCAATTTAATACAAAAATTAAAAAAACTGTTTTGATTACTCACGAATGCTTTTATGTGGAGGTCCTATCCATGTGCACTGCGTGCCTTGTTGACACAGTCCTGGTACTGGAGCCAAGGGTGTTGACTCGGTGGCTGCCAGGCACTTTATTCAAAAGCACAGAACATACAGCCATTACCAATATGCAAAGGAAAAAAAATTATACTGTAACTTACAGATGCTTTTCTAACAACTAGCTGACGTTACTAGACGAAAAAATTAAATTATTTGGTCGAATGCTAAACACTATAACTAGCCAGCATAAGTTTCAAAATAACTAGCCAAATAATATGTTTTTTTGCGACTTCATGAATACTAGAAGGTTCGATAACTACCGACAGTGAGCCAATGTCATAACGTTAACGTTACAACTAACATGAATTGTCATTTCTCTACACATGTTTTGGTGGACTAAAGAGGCGGGATATTAGTGATAAATTCATGTTAGATACATTCATCAATGCACCGACAAATTTGTTTACAACTTCACTTCATAATGTAATGTACTGATGTGCACACATACACTTTGCTAGCAAAATGACCATTTTACCCTATAACAAGCGATTGTACTATTATAACGTTTAGAGTTTCATTGCTAGCTAGCTAGGTAACATTAGCAGTCTCAGAGTGTTTAGGCAGAGTGTTTAGGCGGACTAGCTAATTTGCCGGGGTATATTATTTGCGCTAATAACCGTGAGACCACAGGCTTAGAGAGAGGTTGCTCTCCACCGCAGACTTGCCCTTGCATAAAGCCATAGACATTTGTAGAGCTAAGGAAGCAGCTACAATGTAAGCGAGGGGCATGGCAACTAACAGCAGCACAGAAGAGCAACTTGCAAAATACTCAAAACCCCAGCCTAACAGCGCGCGTGTAGCAATTCAGGAGGAGTGGCGAACCAGAGCATGTAGAAACTGTGGCAGACTTCACAAACCCAGGCAATGTCCCGCACATAACGTGGATTGTCAGAAATGTGGCAAGAAAAAACACTTTGCAGCTGTATGCAGGTAAAACCCTGACGTAGCACTGGTGGAAGCGGAAGCGCCAGATGTGAACACGCTGTACATTGCAGGCCTCACTCGGGCACACAAGAATTTCCTACTCAGTATATGACAGACTGAAGGATACTTTAGATGACCTACAAAAGCGGGGTTTCATCAGCAGGGTCACAAAGCCGACAGTGTGGGTGAGCAGCCTGTGCATCACTGAAAAAAGAAACGGCTCCCTCAGGGTATGCTTGTACCCCAAGGACTTGAACAGAGCCATCCTACGTCAGCACTTCTCTATAGAAGGATGGCTACTACCAAATCAAGTTGGATGACGAGTCGGCCGACCTTTGCACCTTCAACACGCCGTAGGCATTAAATCGGCAAGTGAAGTATTCCAGCAGACCAACTCAGAGGCGTTTGGCGTTTCTGTGATCGCAGACGACATGATCATAGCCGCAGCCACCAAAACAGAGCATGACAGCATACTGCAGAAAGTGATGGACAGGGCCATCCAACTCAATGTCAAGTTCAACAAGGACAAAATACAATACATGGTGGGGTAGGTCAGATACATGGGCCACATCATTGGCGCTGCTGGAGTGAAACCTGACGGGTCTAAGGTGGCGGAGATCCAGCAGTTGGCCCCACCTACTGACAGAAAAGCGCTCCAGAGGTTACTGGGCATGACGAGGTATCTGGCTCAGTACCTGCCAGATGAGTCCACACTGACCGCCCCACTCAGACAGCTGCTCCGAAAGGGCATAGACTGGCAATGGCACCCTGAGCATCAGATGGCATTTGACAAGCTTAAGAAAGCTGTCTCCTCTGCTCCATTGCTGAGATTCTTCAACCCCAAAGAGGAGATAGTGATCCAGGCGGATGCTTCCAAAGATACCCTCTCCAGGGCCCATCCTCTCACTGGGAGCTCAGAAGAAGGTGACCTAGGTGACGAAAAAGTAATTTATGCGGCCACAACAGACCCCCCAGCATTACACAGCTGGTGCAGGCGGCGTCGGAGACGGACGAGGAAATGCTGCTGTTGAAGGACCTACACACAGGTGGGTGGCCTGACCGGAGAAAGAGTGTGCCGCTCAGGGCCCAACTGTACTGGCCAGTGAGACACTCATTATACATTGATGATGGACTGGTCATGGTCAACAAAATAATTGTTGTTCCTAAAAGCCTCAGAGCTGAGGTGTTGCAGCGGCTGCACACTGCACACCAGGGCATTCAGCACTCACTTGCACACGCCAGGGCAATCATGTACTGGCCGGGTCTTAGCAATGATGTACATGTGCTGGTCGATTCATGCTCTTCCTGCCAGGAACAACTGCCCAGCAATCAGAGAGAACCGCTCCTGCCGCACCCGGTCCCTGATGCTCCATGGCAGAGGATCGCGGCTGACATCTTTGAGCTCAATGGCAGGCCGTTTCTACTGATCACGGATTACTACTCCAAATTCCCAGAAGTGTTGCAGCTGCCAGACAAAACTGCCGGTTCTGTGATAGCCAGGTTCAAAGCTGTATTCTCAAGACATGGGGTCCCCTTCACACTGACTGCAGATCATGTACCTTTCGCGAGTGTGGAGATAGCTCGGATTGCCAGTAAATGGGGCTTCAAAATCATCCACTCGAGCCCTGCATTTCCGCAGTCGAACAGGATGGTGGCAAGGGCGATTAAAACTGTGAAAGCCATGCTGACAGCTGCTGCGCAGAACGGGGTTGACCCGCACCTGGCGATGCTGAACCTGAGGAACACGCCAGTCACAGGTATGGCTTACTCACCGGCTCAGCTCCTGATGGGTCGGGTGCTGCGCTCCAACCTACCAATAAGCAACGCCACCCTACAGCCTTCCACCCCAGTGAATGTGCGGGAGGGCCTGGCCATGGCACGTTGTCAGTGGAGGCAAAAAGAGTCCTATGACAAAACGGCGGCACCGCTCCTTCCATTCCGGACGGGGGAGAGAGTCAGGATGGAGACTGCCCAGGGATGGCAGCCAGCATCCATTGTGAGAGCCAGGGAAGAACCCAGGTCATACGACATCATCACTCCATCTGGCGCTACCTATCGCAGGAACAGGAAGCATCTCAGGCCTGACAGGGCAGCTAGGCACGACGACCAGCAGGATGACATTGATGCATCCGACAGTGACACAGAGCAGGCTGGTACGAGTTGGCTGGTACGAGCCGGCTAATGTGAAGTAAAGTGGCAGTTGCTGTTGCACTGAACCTACCATCTCAGTTGTTTATTCAAGACGCTACAGGAACGGAAGATTTGAACGGATTGAATATATAATATAATATATGCCATTTAGAAGACGCTTTTATCCAAAGCGACTTACAGTAGTGAATGGATATATTTTCAGTATATGTGGCCCTAGTGGGGATTGAACCCACAACCTAAGCGTTGCCAACACTGTGCTCTACCAACTGAGCCACAGAGAACCAGGATTTACAAAGATTTGGCAGGTTCTTGAGTTCAGTTTTTAAACTTCAAATATGCATATGTGTTTTCAAATAAATATGATCACTAACTTACTATGATATAGTTAGGGGGTATTTGAGAGACATGTGTCATCAAGGTAAATTCGCTGGTGCCTACACTTTGAAAATTAGAAGACTATGATTTTTACTTTTTACTTTTTAGGCGGTGTTTGCACACTGATGCGATCTTGCAGCACAAAGCAATAGATGTGTCCTTTTGTAAAAGGCGCATAGAGAGCCTCATGCAAATGATAGAGGAGCTGAAATCAGAGACGGCATTTGATGCCATTTACAGTAAAGCTGCTGACATGACAGAAGATCCAGAAATGATGCACAGAAGAAAGAGAAGACAGGGACAGGAGGATCCCAGACAGGTGTACAAGACACTGTATGACGCCATTCATGACAGTCTTAAGTCTGAAGTTGCACAGCGCTTTCAACATCTGGACAGCTTGTGTTTCATGGAGCTTTTGGATTTTGAGAAGTTTGAAACTTTCAACACAGATTTCCCAACTGATGCATTGACCAACCTGTCAGAGACCCATAGGCCACTTCTTTGACCTGGTGAAGTTAAAGGCAGAGCTGCAGCTTTTTTTATAGTGATGTGAAAAAGATTCATTCAAACACAAAAATGTGATTCAATCCAGTTTATGAAAGCCAATGGGCTAGATGAAACAATGAGCTGTACAGGCTCATGTGACTGATTGCCACCGTTGGTGCCACATCTGCTGGGGTTGAGAGAAGCTTCTCCTGCTTGAAGAGAATAAAAAGTTACACCAGGTACATCATGGGACAAGAGCGATTGATGAACTTGGCTATACTTTCCATTGATAAGAAGATCCTCAAATCCCTTCAGATAAACCCTCATTGGTACCACAAGGCCATAGATTATGTTGCCACCCAGACAACCAGGAGAATGGACTTTTTCTTCAAATGAAGAAATAAAGAACTCGGGTATGCCCTCCACTGCTTTCTAGTAAATAATCAGTTTAAAGAGAAAAAGAAGAAAATGTTCTGTGAAAAAATGTAAATGTTCTGTGTGAAGAAAAGGAAAGGAAAAAAAGAAGAATCTATCCCCTCTGTTCCTCCGTCAATCATCCAGCTGAAACAGGTTGCCCAGAGTCACCGTTCCTTATCTCAGGGGCCTTCCCAGATAAAATAATTGACACTTACATTTTACATTTTCAGCATTTAGCAGATGCTCTTATCCAGAGCGACTTACAAGATGTGCATTAATACATGGTATGATCAATCATTGTTCACGCAAGAGATCAGTGCAGTAATACAATAATAGACATCATTGTTGGCAGCTGCATAGTTATTATAGTAATTATTATTAGTAGTAGTAGTATTTTTTTTTTTTTTTAGGAAGTTTTAAACAAGTATACATATACAAAAAGCAGTATTGGACATGTAGGCAGTGATGATGACAATTGGCTAGATGTACAGAATCCAGTGCTAGTGGAGTCGGGTTTTGAGGGTTTTGAGTCTCTTGCGGAAGATGTCAAGTGATTCCGTGGTCCTGACCGAGTGCGGAAGATTGTTCCACCACCCAACTATCCAGCTGAAAAAGAGGTCAACCAGTCTCTAGTCCCTCACCAAGAGCACTGTGATCAGAGCACTGTGAAAGATATTAACGAAAGATAACTGTTTACAGGGGAATAGTTTGCTTCTTTAAAAAAATTGACATTTAATCCGAATGCTTTTTTAATGATGTGCATGCCTTTATTTTGGGCTGTCCCCCTTTTAGTCTGGTTCCTCCCAAGGTTTCTCCCTATCAAGGGAGTTTTTCCTTGCAACTGTCGCCTTAGGCTTGCTTTTGGGGGTTCTAGGCCTGGGTTCCCTTTTGTTAAGCATTTTGTGACAATGCATTTGTGAAAAGTGCTATACAGATAAATTTGATTTGATTCGAAAAGGAGGTCACCCAGGGTCTCTAGTCCCTCACCTAGCCACCAGAGCAGTGTGATTAGCTTCTGTTTGGAGAGGAATAGTTTGCAAGAGTACAATCCAATTCAAAACGTAGTGCTTCCTGTGTTTTATAGTGTTTTTATGTGTGTTTTGTCTTTTACAGGTGACATTCTGGGATCATCAAGGATGTATAATATTGTAGCACAACCAAGGGTGTGGGGTTTCCACTCCGCCAATAATCAATAATTTATTCGATATACAACGAAGACAACGGAGACAGTTCAAAGTAAACACTTGGTTTATTACTGAAATGCGGAAGTATTCCGCATACTGAAAATGCCGGTTCCCGTAGCCGGAAACACGGCTGGCACTGAATGTCCCGGTGATCACAAACAAACAATTGTCCACAAACTTCCCTTGTCCGTGATCCAATTGCGTGGTCGTGGTCCTTTCCAGGGTAATCCGTTGCGTCGTTGTCATCCAATTCCGTAGTTCAGTATCCAAAATAATCCGTCCAAAAAGTATTTCCAAAAACAAAAACTAGCTATCTCTCTCTCTCTCTCTCTCTCTCTCTCTCTCTCTCTCTCTCTCTCTCTCTCTCTCGCTCTCTCTCGCTCTCTCTCTCTCTCTCTCTCTCTATCTCTCTCTCTCTCTCTCTATCTCTCTATCTCGTTCCTACTCCCAACAGCGCCCTTGTGAGAGCGCTCTTTTTAAACTCTGCGTCATTTGCGTTTAACGCACTTCAGCTGGGGAATCACTCCGGGATTCCCACGCGCGCGGGTGGAGCCAGCGGGCGGAGAGGTATCTCCTCCACAATGACGCCATAGCATGCGCCTACTCGGGCGCTACACACCTCCCCTCAGCTCCAACCCCGGAGGGGGAGCGGCGTGGCACCACAGGGCTTCTCTCCGCGAGAGGGCGTCCGCCTTGCCATGGTGGGCGCCAGACCTGTGGAGCACATCAAAGTTAAAAAGGCTGTAAGGAGAGAAACCAGCGGGTCACCCTTGCGTTACTCTCCTTATTCCTGGACATCCACACCAACGGTGCATGATCTGTGACTAATGTGAATTTGCGTCCCAGCAGATAATATCTGAGTGTCTCCAGTGCCCATTTTATCGCCAGGCACTCTTTTTCCACCGTAGAGTACCTCGTCTCTCGGGCAGCAACTTACGGCTGATGTACATCACGGGGTGTTCCTCACCCCCTGTACTTGAGACAGGACCGCCCCAATTCCAGTCTCCGATGCATCCGTCTGGACCAGCAGGGGTTTCTGGAAGTCCGGAGTGACCAGCACCGGTCTGGAACAGAGCGCTGCCTTGAGGTTCTGGAACGCAGCCTCCTCGGTCTCGGTCCACTCCACCCGTTTCGGCAACCTTTTCCGGGTCAGGTCAGTCAACGGGCTAGCCAGGGATGCAAAGTTGGGGATAAAGCGACGGTAATAACTGGCCAGCCCGATGAATGTGCGCACCTGTTTCTGTGTCGTGGGGCGGGGCCAATTCCCGAATCGACTCAATCTTAGCCGCTTGGGGTTTGACCAACCCTCGGCCAATGGTGTAGCCCAGGTACTCTGCCTCCTGTAGCCCCAGGTGGCACTTCCGGGGGTTTGCTGTCAGCCCCGCCCCTCTTAGGGCGTGCAGTACCTCTTGCATTTGCTGGAGATGGGTCCCCCAGTCTTCTCCGTGGATGACGATGTCATCCAGGTATGCGGCAGCATACTGTCTATGGGGACGCAGTATCTGATCCATCATCCGCTGGAGCGTGGGAGGGGGGCCCCATGCAACCCGAATGGCAGTTTCCTGTACTGATACAGACCATCAGGGGTAGCAAACGCCGTCTTCTCCCTGGACTCCCTTGTCAGGGGCACCTGCCAGTACCCCTTCGTCAGGTCCAACGTGCTGATGTACCTGGCCGTCCCAAGCCGCTCGATCAGCTCATCCACCCTAGGCATGGGGTACGCATCAAATTTTGAAACCTCATTCAGTTTCCTAAAATCATTACAGAACCTTATAGTCCCATCAGGTTTGGGGACCAGGACTATGGGGCTGCACCACTCACTACGGGACTCCTCTATGATCCCGGCCGCCAACATCGCCTGCACTTCGCGGCGCACCGCTTCACGCCGTGCCTCTGGAATGCGGTACGGTCGCTGTGTTACCTTGACTCCCGGGAGTGACGATGTGGTGTTCGATGACGTCAGTCTCTCCCGGGTCCACCGAGAAGACATCCCTATGGCGGCCCACCAGCTCCCTTAGCTCCTGTCGTTGGGCCGTGCTTAGTTGTTCCCCTAGCGGAACCTCATCCGCCTGGCTGGCTGTAAAACATGGCTGCGGTCCGCCCTCTGGGACCTGGTCGCTGACATGCCATTTTTTTCAACAGGTTAACATGGTACAGCTGGGTTTTCTTACGACGGTCGGGTTGACTTACCCTATAGTTAACCTCGCCCACTTTCTCTAGGACCTCGTACGGTCCTTTCCAGCGGGCGCGAACTTGCACTCGGAGGTGGGGATCAGCACCTGCACCTGATCCCCAGGCTGAAATTCACGGAGCTGTGCCCCACGATTGTAGACACGCTGCTGCGCCTCCTGTGCCTCCTTCATATGGTCGCGGACGATGGGCCACAGAGTGGCCATCCGCCTCTCATCTCGGTCACATGTTCTACTACCGTTCGGTGGGGGATGGCTGGGCTTCCCAGGCTTCCTTGGCCAGGTCCAGCATGCCCCGTGGCCGTCGGCCATATAGCAGCTCGAAGGGTGAGAAGCCGGTTGAAGCCTGGGGTACCTCTCTGACCGAAAAACATCAGAAAGGGGAGGAGCTGGTCCCAATTTCGTCCATCATCCTCCATCACCTTCCGCAACATACTTTTAGGGTTCGGTTGAACCTTTCAACCAGTCCGTCAGTCTGGGGTGGTACACAGGCGTCCGTATTTGTCGGATTGCAAATAACTGACTTAAGTCCCGCATTATCTTGCTCTCATAAAGGGAGTTCCTGGTCCGTCAGGATCTCATCTGGTATGCCGACCGGAGAACAGCAGCATCAATTCCTCGGCGATGCCCTTGGTGGCCATCGTGCGCAGGGGAATGGCTTCGGGTACCGGGTAGCATAGTCCAAGATAACTAAGATGTATTGGAACCCCTTGCTGCTTTTTGGGAGGGGCCCAACAAGATCTAACGCGATCCTGCTAAAAGGAACAGATATTATTGGCAACGGATCAAAGGGCTCTTATATTTAGGTTTGGGCGCCACCCTCTGGCACTCCCTGCACTCTCGGCAGAATTTCTCCACCGCACGTTTTATCCCGGGCCAATAGAAGCGTGCCTTGATCCGGTCGGAGGTCTTCTCGACCCTAAGTGTGCCCCCAGCACATGCGCATGCGCCAACTGTAAAACCATGTTCACCATGGAGTGTGGTACTAACAGCTGCTCTATTTCTCGACCTTCACTCATGACCACCTGGTATAACAGATGGTTTTTAATAGCAAAATGAGGGTAGGTTTTGTCTCTTACCCCCTCCATAAGTGTCCCGTTAACCACCGTGACATGTTGGAAGGCGTGTCTCAAGTTCTGGTCTTCCAATTGAGCCGTCCCGAACCGTCCCGTCAAGGGCGGGACCCTGGCGCCTCCTCGTGGCCCATCGGGAACAATTCCTCCCATGTAGGTTCTTCCTCAACCGGGGTTGCCTCGACAGCGCCGGCCTCTGACGGCTCCTCTGCTGATGGCGGCGGGTCCCGCTCCTTGAAATCCGCACAGTCTGGCGGCCTCGACCGCCTCAGACTCGGACCCCACCTCCAATGAGGGCGGCAGATCCGCCCCTGAACTTTGCTGTGTGGGGGACTTGGGAAGCTCTTGCCGCTTCCCGCTCGGCTCCCTCCTCTCTTTCTTCTTTCCCTCTTCCCCTCGCATCCCTGTCCAGAGCTGGGGAAATATGGGGCAATCCGCCCCAGTAGCACTGGAACCGGTAGGTTTTCAACGACCCCAGCTTTTCCAACATACTGCCCCTTGGTCGTCTGTAGCTTCAAAAGGGTCACGGGTAGTCCCTGCTCTCCCGTGGATGCAGGAAATGGCCATCTTCTCGGGTTGCAGTTCGGCCCGAGCGTACCCAGGGCGGACCAGGGTCACCATGCTCCCGGAGTCGAGCAGGGCGGTGGTGTCTTTACCGTTGGCCCTCACCGGCGTCAGGGGCGAAGGGCACCCCTCGTTGGCCCAGTAGGACAGCAGCAACCCGCAGGGTTTTGCGAGCGGGGCGTTGGTGGCGGATGTGGTCCGCCTCACCACATCCCGTCGGGGACAATTCCAGGAGATATGTCCCACCTCTCTACAGTCAAAACACGCCCGGCGGTCTTCGGGCATGAAGGGGCGTCTCCTTGGCGGGCTGGGCGGTGCCCAGGCTCCTTCTCTGCTCCTCTTGTCTAGTTTCGGCCTCTCCCGGGTTCGGACCGAGGCTTCAGGCTCCTCAGGTTCAGGTCGGCTGCTGCGCAGGACCTCTACAGCAGCTTGGTATCCCTCCACCAGCGCCACTAGTTCATCGGCGCTCTTGGGGTTTGCCTGGCTTGCCAATTTCTTAGCTTCAAAAGGTAGGGAGCGCAAAAATTTGTCAATGACAAATCGTTCCATGGGCGTTAGTGCAGTCGGTTCCGTGGTCATCCAGCTCTTGGTCAAGCGGATCAGGTCGTGCATCTGGGCTCGGGCGGTAAGGTAGCGTCGAAGGTCCAGTTATAAAATTTCTGTGCCTGGCCGATGAGGCTGTGTCCGGCGCGACGAGAATTTCCCTTTTCAGGATGGTGTAGTCCGCAGCCTGGACCTCATCTAAATCCTGGCACGTGTGCTGGGCCACCCTGGACAGGAATGGAGCGATCAGTCCGGCCCATTGATCTGGAGCCCACCCCTCTCGGGTCGCTGTACGCTCAAAGGTCTGGAGGTATGCCTCGATGTCATCCCCTGCGGTCATCTTTACCAGGAACGCACTGGGGTTGGTCGGCGGGGTTGCGGTAGCTGACAGCCGTGCTACCTCCAGTCTTAGTAGCGTTGTCTGCTGTTGATGCTCATCTGTCAGCGCTGCGTCATGCGCCAGCTGCGCAGCCTGGATTTTCTCCATGTGTTTCATTAGTAGCTCCATTTCCACGTTGTACAGAATAAATTATTTTTATTTGGCGTTATAGTTGCCCGCATTCTCCACCATATGTAGCACAACCAAGGGTGTGGGGTTTCCACTCGCCAATAATCAATAATTTATTCGATATACAACGAAGACAACGGAGACAGTTCAAAGTAAACACTTGGTTTATTACTGAAATGCGGAAGTATTCCATGCGAAAATAAATGCCGGTTCCCGTGAGCGGGAAACACGGCTGGCACTGAATGTCCGGGTGATCACAAACAAACAATTGTCCACAAACTTCCTTGTCCGTGATCCAATTGCGTGGTCGTGGTCCTTTCCAGGGTAATCCGTTGCCGTCGTTGTCATCCAATTCCGTAGTTCAGTATCCAAAAATAAATCCGTCCAAAAAGTATTTCCAAAAACAAAAACTAGCTATCTTCTCTCTCTCTCTCTCTCTCTCTCTCTCTCTCTCTCGCTCTCTCTCTCTCTCTCTCTCTCTCTCTCTCTCTCTCTATCTCTCTATCTCGTTCCTACTCCCAACAGCGCCCTTGTGAGAGAGCGCTCTTTTTAAACTCTGCGTCATTTGCGTTTAACGCACTTCAGCTGGGGAATCACTCCGGGATTCCCAATTCGGCGTGAGGTGGAGCCAGCGGGCGGAGAGGTATCTCCCCTCCACAATGACGCCATAGCATGCGCCTACTCGGGCGCTACAATATTTTTTGAGTAAACATGCAATTTATGATGAATAAATACCTCATGTAGTTAAAGAAAGCCTAAAGTTTGGACATATTTCCTTTTTTTCCTTTTATTTATTTTTATCTCTCCAGTCCTCCCCAATTTTTGAACTCACCCCATAACGTGGGATGGACTAGTTTGTTATATGTGTTCACACAGCAATAATACAGGATCATTCTTTTAATTTGTAGTGTATGTTAGGTGGGTGATGGGAGTACATCTAATGACATCCATGCAGCATCTTCAACACCCGCCTTTTCAGTCTCCTTTAGGGCCACACCAACTACCAGCTACACCTTGGAAAAAGGGGCAGAGAAAGGAAAAGACAGAGCGGGTGGGGAGAGAAGGAGAAACTATGAGAGAAAGCTGTCAGTGGGCAAAACAATGGCCTGCTTTAGTGAAAAGCCCTCTCACCACGGCAAGGTACAGGCCTAGAGAGGGTTATTAAATTTGTATTGCCCCAGTGTCATCTCATCCCCTAGAATCTTCCTTGTAAAATAAAACATTACCGAGTTGAACCTTGGGTTTTCATTGAACTTGAGAACAGGGGCCAAGTAGGAAGGGGCCAAGTACAGTAGGAAGGTGCTAAGGGCCAGTTAGAAACTGGGACATTAGCCAGGTACAGTCAATTAAAAAAATGACTTTACAATACATTTTGTCAAGTCAATCTGTAAAAAGAATATGTACACACATGCAATACTGATTCCCTCAACATATGTACAATTTAAAGAATAAATAAATACTTACCAAATCATATGATAATCTGTGAAAACACTAGAAAATAACTTTACAAGCAGTACAAACAAACTCACTCAAGTCTATGCTATCTGGCAGGTGAGATAAATGAAACACCTTACCACACCCCACAAGATAGCAGAGGCTCTTCTCCTCCCTCCCGGATGGTTCGCCTGCAGGAGTAGTGGATGCTGACCTCCAGAGCGTACGCTGGCCTGGCCGTGGGACACCGGGTGGAGCTGGGGAATGGAGTCAGATGCCCAACCTGAAAGCAGGAAAATAGGTAATGTCACATGGCCGCCTGATGGTACTGCACCTTGGATGGATCCTCACCTCTGCAGTGAGTGAGACTGTTTGCAATAGCAAACAGCCCACAATCTGAGGCGCCCCTCTGCT
Organism: Aldrovandia affinis; assembly: GCA_029706075.1. Lineage (NCBI taxonomy): Eukaryota > Metazoa > Chordata > Actinopteri > Notacanthiformes > Halosauridae > Aldrovandia > Aldrovandia affinis. The sequence continues at coordinate 1,429,322 of JAINUG010000176.1, forward strand.
GCTGGACATCCGGCCCCTGCAGGCGGACCTGGTTCCCTGTGTAAGAGAGAAGGCCTGTTATCTGTGAAATGAACTCCTCGGTCGTGCTGTGACCAGAAGAGTCATAAACATTAACAGTACCTACCTGGCAGCCGATGTTACTTACCGTAACCCAGTGGTTGGCACAAACATTTAAAATCTGTACAAACCCCTGGGTTGTTGCAGGCACGGAGGACAGGAGGGCGAGGGATGTGGTGGTGTAGAGGTCTGCTACATGGGGATGTTGTGCCTGCAAGAGAGCCCGAGAGTGGTCAATAACAAGGTCATCTAGCAAACAGTGTGGGTTAAGGACTGTATCCCTAAGGTCCTTTACCCTGCTCAGTGAAGCGGGGCAGGCCTGCCCCCGCTGGACACCTGTGATGACAACATCGCTGTCATCACTGTCCTGGACAACCTGTGAGAACTGAGAAGATATAATTGATTAATAGGATGCATTTGAACATCTGTATAAACTAGGGCTGAGCCGAATGCTTCGGAGCTTCGAAGCTTCGTTCGTTGGATTGGGATTCTTATTTATTTATTTTATTTATTCTTATTTCTTAATGTTGAGTAGTGGCAACAACAATTTGAAGTGTACCTGAAGTGTGTCCCCCTCCAGCGCAGAGCACAGTGGTTCAGGGTCATCCGAACACACCAGCTCAGGCCGATGGGACACAGCTTCTTCAGGGGGCGGGCCAGCTCATATTCCTTAACCCTCTGAGATCCATGCTAAGCTTAGAGGAGGTTTGTGATTTTGGCATGGTCTGATATTTATCTCAATTTCATCAACTTAACACACACTTACTCCAAAGTGTTTGATATTTTTATTATTTTTATTTTTATTATCACAGCTACATTTATATGCCATCAATAGTTTGGTCAGTATCATATGGAGCTTGTAAATATATCTACAAACACACAAGTTATAAAGAGTAAATTTTTCTGCCATCACAAAAGTTGTGAAAGCACACACTAAACTATAGTGACGAATTGTTTTGCCAATATGCGTTTGTTCATCAAGGTCTTGGTTATGTAAGGGTGTGAAAATAGTTTAGCACATCTGAGATCTAAATAGCTAAAAACCTGTTTTTATCAGAACTGGTCACATTTATTTCAGGCTGTGGGAGGGCTATATGCTAATTTCATGAATATTCATGATCCACACCTGAGGCTTGTCCACACCTGTAAGATCTGTCAGATGGGCCATCTCTCTCTCAAAGGCCGTCAGACAAAGAGAAAAGCCATCAGAGTAAGCAATAGTCAGTGAGCCATGCAGAAAGTTTTTTTTTCATTTGGGAAGATTCATTGAAAACAAACTATATACAAAAAAATCCAAATTAAAACATGGTGAGACAATCTGTTCTTTCAGTCTTTGGTGCCACTTCTCAAAACAGTTTCTGGTCAACTGTAGACACAAGGGAACGTCACAAACCGCTGTTTCCCCGACATCTTGCAGAGTACGCATTTCTTGCAACCAACAAAAGCCAATTTGCCAACATCCAGAGTCTGGTTGGCAGTGGACACAGGCCAAAAGTAGCCCATTTTCTTGGTTTAAGATATTTATCGTTAAACGTCTGTCGGAAAACGAAAGCAAAATCCGTGTCTGCGAAGACACGGAAAGACAAACAAAACAAAACCAACGATCAGGAACAAACAAAGCAAAGTAAACAGGTAAATCCACGTATCCAAAAACTTGGTATAAACTAAACGCTGGGAATCTAAACAACAACAAGCACACGAACAAACAAGTTCTCGAGAGGGAAGAAACATGAATCACAATAGGTACTATCAAGCTAAGCTAGACAGTGACGTGCGGTGAGGTCAATGGTTGGGGAGGCACTGGATATCAGAGTAGGGCGACCAGATTTTCAAAACCTCAAACCTGAACACTTTGTAGGCTATATGAACGCGCCACACGTGCACGCGCACCGAAAATGCAGATCTACAGTGCTATTATACAATGTTTTAATACAGATAACATAAACATTCAGATTTTCACACCAAATAGCCCGCCCCAATTATTTAAAAAAGACGTTATATCTGACGGCGAGGACCGGAGGGGCATTCCTACCGACCCCTGGCCTCGGCTATGTAAGCGCTGAATAACGGGAACATTTGAACGTGATTGTTAAAAAACGGGAAAAATATAGCTGATTTTAGATGCAATTCACTTTCGTTTTAGTTAGTTTTGTGTCGTTCATTGTAGATTTTATTTAGTTTTTATTTTCATTTCAGTTAGGCTATTTCCACTGCTATTATTTTGTTATAATCCTGACACACGCACAAGTTAAAGTGAAAATATTGCTTAGCTTACCTTTACTTGTAAATTAAGTCCATTCGCCTTTCTTTCTGGACGAAAATCTCCGTGACTTTGTTGTAAAAGTCCTTCCTTTTCTTCTTTGAGTTTTAAAAGTCTCTCTGTCTCAATTTAGATTATTGCCAGGGAACAAAGTCGTCCTTGGTCAGTCCTATTCCGACTGTATGTTTTGAGTCTTTTCAATGCAGAAAACGACCTTTCTACAGACGCCGTCGTAGCCGGTATAGTGAGCACCAGCTGGAGTAACTTTGTTGCCTCAGGAACAGTCTGAATCAGATCCTTCTGGGCTAAAAATGTGAGAAGCTGTCCAGGAGATTTGCATTCACTCCTCACCGTTTGTGAACTATACAGTCCAATAAGATCGGCCTTTAGCCTGACAAAGTCAAAGAACCTGGCATACTTTGACAAGCTCTGCAGTTTGGTGTCATCAAAGTGTTGTGACATTTTGTGAAATTTTGCACAATCGACCAATCCAAGGAAAGCTAGCTCACCAAAATGATCAAACCTAGCTTTCATTTGAGCACTGACATTGTCCAGAATGTTGAAAAACTTCCGTTTCCTCTCATCTTTGACTGACAGTTTACTTTGGCTTCTCTCACCATCTGTCAGGCCAAGTGCGGCGCATCTCCGCTCAAACCGCTCATAGAAAATGTCGAACTCCTGTCTCATACGCTCGACAACTCCAATTGTGTCACGTATCCGCGCACAACAAAATTCAATGTCCATTGCTTTGTTCTGCAGCACTCTAAAGAGAGCATCAGTATGACAGAAAATATCCTCATATGCCATGATGAAAAAGCATGTTGATGCTTTGGATAACCACCGATCATATCCAGTGGCCATCATCAGGGTGTCGTTATCCCAAGTGTCAGGATTTGTCCCAAATGTCCCTAGTCCAGTTTCCACTGTTTTGCAAAAAATTTCTCCATCAGGGGCATTTTAAAGAATGTCACAACATCATCCAGTAAGTTCGTTTTGTTACTTCCTGAAAAATGTCCCTAGTCCCTCCACTGGGTAAAGGCATGCATTTTGCAGAATGGGAGCACAAGGTTTTTATTTTATCTTAGCCTGCACCTTTTCTTTTTCTTAGCCTGCACCGTTAAGCTCCGATGCCATCACAGACGCTCCGTCGTAGGTCTGGGCTACCAGCTTTTTGACACAGTTGTACTTCTCCAAAACTCTAAAAACATACTCAGCTACCGCAGCGGCGCGTCTGTCATCACTCAGATCATCAAATCCTAGAAACGTCTCCTTCACCTCACAGGCCACTTCACTTTTAGCCACGTAACGCAAAATGACAGAGATCTGGGCTTTATTTGTGACATCAGTTGTCTAATCCACTTCCACAGCGACAAATGGGGCGGCATTAATCTCCTTTTTAATATCATGTCTGATCACATCACCGACTGCTTCGATCAAATCATTCTGTATTCTGTTTGATAAGCCAGAAAACACAGTGGATGTCTCCAAGTGTCTAGCTAACCTTTCATCTTTCTCTGCAAAAGCATGTAATAATTCCACATAGTTTCCACGATTGGAAGAGCTTGCACTCTCATCGTTACCACGAAATGCTAGCTCTTGTTTAGCTAAAAAGCAGGTTGCATTTATCAGGTCTTTCAAAATCTCACGATTTTCCTTTACCTTCGCATTGTGGATGCTGATATTAAGTCTCCCTTGTTCATTCAGAGCCAGATCAATCCGCGAGGTTCCAAAAGTTTTTAAAGAAATCTGTGTAGCTGATCTTTCACGTTTGCTGAGGCTTCTTGGCAAGTTTTTCAAATCACAAAATCCAGTTTGGGTCCAGACATTGTCACACGTAGAGAATAAAAGGCAGGGAAAGCAATAAAGGCGTTTTTTTGTAGCACAGCCACAAAGCCAATCTTTTCGAGTATACCAGTCCGTTTGAAAAGAACGAGTTATATTCCGTCCCGTCGTTTGAAGCAAACCTCGTAGCTCCGGCGTCGGTCTCCCAGTAATTATGACTTCTTGCTTTGATTGAAAGTCCAGTTTTGAAAAATTTCTCAGTTTAGAAATCAAATCCTCCATTTTCAGAGTGAAAAATCAGTGCATTTGTTTGGTTGTTGTTCTTTTAACTTTTGCAAGAGTAAACCGAGTTGTAAACTTCAGGCCCACTATCGCCCCCGTCTGTGAGGCAGAGGTACTGGCTGCCTCAAGGCAAGCCTTTTCCTTGTGGATTTATGTCAGATCAATAAGACTTAAATATTACACACATACATGAAATACATTACCGAACACTATGGAAATTAAGACTTATAATAAAAGTGTCTTCAAACATGATATTGGAAACATACAGAGAAATGGCAACAAGCACGTGCCAATTGCACGCGCTCAATTTAGTTTGTGAGGGATTGCGCAATCTGGGGTGAGGCTCGGCTCGTCACTGCCTCACCTCTCGTCTCTCTGTTGTATTTGAACAGGAAATACAGAATTTCAGCGATTTTGACTATAAAAACGATCAAAACTTATAGGAACCACACCGAAATTGCATTGAAAGCACAGACGAGTGGACAAACATTAATACTTATTTTATTTTATTATTTCTTTTTTTACTTCTCATGAAGCCTCACCTGCCTCCCCTGACCGCACGTCCCTGAAGCTAGATAATGTCCAAGCGCCGAAACAGAGAATGCCAGCTGGTTAAATATCCTCCTGTTAATTATTCGCAGTAGTTCGCAATGATTCCGTATAGCGTCACAAGACGCGGAATTCATATATTTGGAAATAAAATAAATATCAGCATGCACCGTCTATTGCTGGCAGATCGCAACCGTAAACTGTAAAAAAAAATAATGTCGGACATTGTTTACGCTGCGATTTCACACCCCTCCCCGAGACTAGCACCTAGTTACCATGTCAATAGAAGGGGGATGGCACTTCCAGGTAAAAAAGAGAGTAAAAGGCAAGGTTTACTTTTGGTCTAATTAACCTAATTAAAAAAAATCTCATATTATTTGCCAGTGCTCAAATCTGAAAGTCACGATTCTAAGGTTTCTGTCAATGTTTTTGCAGCGTGTGTATGATAAAATCTTGCAACGTTAGAAATAGTAATATACTTTTATTGCTGCTGGGAGCGTCGGCGCTTCCGTCGACCTCAGGGGGTTAAGTCAATCCAAGAGTAACAAAATTATTAAATGAAACCATATTTAGCATAATGTCCATCGTGCGACCAGGTCTCCCACGCTTCCTCTTGTCCTTCTTCAGTACCTCCATGCCCGGGAGGATCTTGAAACGCTTGGTTCCCTTCTTGATCCTCCTCCGGTAGGTTTCGTGCTGTTTCTCCTGGGCCTTCTCCACATTGAGTCGCACCTTGATCGTTCAAGAAAAAAACGCAGCAGGAGAGATTTATATTCTCTAAATTGAGAGATATAACTGCTACAAGATGGGCGTGGTTGAACTTGGACTTTCAGATAGATCTATATGCCGTCATGCACGCCATTGAGGCCGCGCGCTCTCGAGGATTGCGCGCTTCAGATAGGGATTCACTTAGCATCACTCAGGTGGTTGTTCAGTAAACAGTTGTGTAATATCTTTCACCTTGTCAAAGACCTCCTCATCCTTCTCAGCCCTGGCCTGGAGCTAGTCTGCAACAGTGTCCTCATCGATCCCGTCAACCCCCACAAGAGGAGGAATGTCGCCTGTGATCTGAAATGACATGGCAAATAGAGAAAACACAACATACAAACATTTTCATAGTTAGTGTTTTTGCAAACAAAAATTATAATAACAATAATATGAAGAGTTTACATACCTCTGAGGACAACCGTGGCTCCCGACTGTACATCAGGTGGTAGGGCGAGTACTTAGTGGAGGCCTGGACACTGGTGTTATGTGCGAAAAGGCTTACCTTAAGGTTATCCTCCCACCGTTCTTGGTGCCCATCCAGAGACTTGCCAATAGCCCTCTTCAGCGTCTGGTTGGTTCACTCATCCAGTCCGTTAGTCTGGGGATGGTAGGCAGAGGTGATGCGGTGCTTGGCCCCCCACTTCTCAAACAGGATCTGGTTGACCTAAAAAAGAAAATAAGACAAGTCATTAGTTTTGTCTGTACAAGTATGGCCATAACTGTTAAGAGATCAAATGTTTTAGCAAGTACTTGACCTTGTTCCAGAACTCTCTGCCCTGGTCTGTCAGGATGACCTCCGGTGCACCAAGGGTGTGGAAGATGTCCATCAGGGCCTGGGATGTTGCCACTGCTGTCTTGTCCTAGCAGTGTATACACACAGTATATATGGTACTATTGTATTAATGCTTATGTTAATTTTCAAGATGAAAATGTAGATACATGCGGTTGATGAACTGGACAAATAGATCAAGTACATTTTTTAAAAGCATGATCATGATCAGTTTATCATGTTTATCAGTTTATATCAGAGATCAACACTAAACACACAGATATAACACACCTGGATGGGAATGGCCTCCACCCACTTGGTGAAGAAATCAGTCGCTGTGAGGCAGTAGCGATTTCCATTCCTGGACGAGGCCTTGAACGGTCCGATGAGGTCCACACCTAGCATACAGTCAAATAGTACTACCCTGATCCTTCCTCTTGATATTGTATTGTATTTGTATTGATTTGTTCTTGCACTGGTACTTTAGCAGTGGTTATGCTCTTGGTTACTTGTTTAGTAGGGAGATGTACTTATGATTTCTGGTGACTAGCAGTTCTCTTGACTACCTACGTTAAATACACTTATTGTATAAATATTGGCATACTCTATTGGACAAGAGGAAGTAAAACATTCACACTAAAAGAGAATACTGAAAGAAAACATGGTGGGAAACAAGTCAAAAGTGTAGAACTCGCCAATCATGTACCAAGTTGAAACAGGCTTGAGCCTCAGGTGCCTCGGTCTTCACCTTCTCAAACGTCTGGAAAGGCACGCAGGTACGGACCTTGAAATGAACAGTAAAGTGCAAGTTGAATGAATGAATGAAATGTGTGGTCTTTAGCCGTGTGTAAAATATGATCTTGCTACAAGCAAGATCATATTTTACACACGGCTAAAGACCACACATTTCATTCATTCATTCATTCACATTTCCATCAACTAAACACAAAATAGTTGTGCTTGCCCAGTTTTCCACATCATTCACGATGCTATGCCAGAGGAAGCGCTGATTGATCTTCCCCAGCATGCGCTTCACTCCGAAGTGGCCGGCGTGGACCTCAGTCAGCACTGCCTCCTTTTCCTCGTCCGACAGGATAATCCTTCTTGGTGGCATTCCATCCTTGGGCCTCAAATACATGCAACCATCTAGAACAGGGGTGTCAAACTCATTCCATCGAGGGCCGAGTGTGTTCAGGTTTCTGTTGTAACCAATGCACTACACCAGGTGATTTCAATTAGGTTCCCTCCTTAGTTGAAGAAGTGAGCTAATTAGTGAAATCACCTGGTGTAGTGCATTGGTTGCAAGAAATACCTGCATACACTCGGCCCTCGATGGAATGAGTTTGACACCTGTGATCTAGAATATCAAAAAAGGATAATAGACTGAGAACAATGACCCAGGCTGGTTAAAAAATTTACATTATTGCGTTATGGGTATGCATCCCCTGACTGGCTGGATACTATGGACCTGAGCCAGCTCGGAGGGAGCTAAGACAGTTTGCTTTAGTGCCCAGATGTTTCTCTTGGACAATACAGTTTACAGTTATACAGTTCACTTATTTTGTGCCTATTTTCGTCTGTTTATTGCCAATTTCTAGCTTTTATGCCTTTTATTCTGTGTCTATTTTGTGCCTTTTGTTGGATGCTGCTGGAACACCGAATTTCCCTTCAGGGATCAATAAAGTATCTATCTATATATCTATTTATCTATCGTTCTATCGACCTTTCTTTAACAAATCTTACCCTGAAGCATGTATTTCTCCGCCCCTCTCTGGATAGAACGCTTCTTCCCCTCAGAGACAGCCTCCTGGTACTTCTCTGCTCTGGACAGATAGAAAAAGATGTCACTGAAGGATGCCATATCTATTATTATTATTATTATTATATGTTAAACAGCTAACAATTTTTATTTCACTAGCAAGCAAGCAATAAATTATTAGCTAACCAACTAGCTAACACTAGCTAGTGCTAGTGAAGCAAGCAATAAATGATTAGCTAGCAAGCAAGCACTTGAAATCAACTCTAATCAACTCTAGACCCAAGTGCAGAGATGAGGCAGGAATCCAAAACAAACTTAAGTTTCATTGAAACACTGATGAAATCAACCAAACTAAACATTCAATAAAACACTGAAGAAATGAAACAAACATAAAGTTCAATAAAACACTGAAGAAATCAAACCAATGAAGCTAAGGATCAAAACTCTAAATGCCTGGACAAACACTGTAGCAACCAAACATGAGGAACAATCATTCAAGACCGAGCACAGAACAAAGAAAACGCAGCTTAAATAAGGCACAAAACAAGACACAAGTGGAAACACTCAAGACAATAAAACAAACAAACAGTCAAAACAATCAAGCAATTTAACAAACACACAAGAAAGGAGCATAATCAGTCCAATGTTGCCCTCTGGCAGCGAGAAGGAATAGTTAAAATAAGACTTAAATCTACTGCGTCCTTGTGAATTCTGGGCAGTAAAACAAAAAACTAGATATAGAGTTCCAGAAGAAAATCTTGCTGAAGGCTAAAGTGCTATATTTAAAATAGTGCACAGTTTAGTCAAATAATTGAAATTGGTGGTAGCAGTAGCAGTAGTAGCAATAGTAATCAAGGTATACATGTTTTATCAGAAGATTTGTACAAAAATCTAAATAAACTATCATTATACCTGTACAGCACAACATCTCCCATAATTTTTTTATATTACATTATATTACAGGCATTTAGCAGACGCTCTTATCCAGAGCGACTTACAAAGTTTCACTTTTCTTTACATACAATCCATTTATACAGCTGGATATTTACTGAAGCAATCCAGGGTAAGTTCAACCTTGTTCAAGGTTACAACAGCAGTGCCCCCACCTGGGATCGAACCTGCGACCTTGGCGTTTAAATTCAGTTGACATATGGTGACTGAACCGGCCATGGAATATGGTTTAAATCATGTCATGCTCATCAAACCATTCAGTATGTCACAGTTTCAGTCACAAAAAGGGGTCCTTGACAGTTTAAATAAAGAAAATGATCTGAAAATGATGTACATGAGCACATTACAACTGTACAATACTGCTGATCACAGTGAAATAAAATACATACCTCTCTCACAGCAGAGACCTTACAGCTAAATGTCAGGGTCTTTTTGCAAAATGTTCAGCTATTACAAATAAGTGACACCACAAATATCTCAGTATCACAGAAATATGTGTTCTTCTTTCAATTAAGAAACTGGTGTACAGGAGCACATAACATCTTCACAATGCTGCTGATGGCAGCTTTAAAAATAAGTGAAATAAATAAATAAAGCCCTTTCTCACAGCAGAGAACTACAGCTAAATGGCAGGGTCTGTTTGCAAAATATTCAGTAAAATCAAACCTTTTTTCTATCAGAAATAATTGTCCTAAACTGTTTATGTGAAAAAACATTTCTGAAAATATTATGAACTTACATACAGGAGCATATTAACGTGAAGAAAGATGCTATCAACAAAATTAGCACCCGGAACGACCAATAGTTTTGTTAAAAGGGTGTAGTATCCATTTAATAATGCTGCTGATTGCAACTGAAAACCCTTTGTCACAGTAGCCACCTGCAGCTAAACAGGTTTAACACCTTTAAGGTGCAGTACATGCTGAAGAGGTTACCTTAGCTTTTACACTAACACTTTCAAGTTTATCCAGCTAGGTTTGGACTGTCCCATTTGAAAGATTTTTGATCACTAACAAAATTACTTCCTTGCGGTCCTCTACATTGACCATAACTACAAATGTAAATACAGGGACGAGAAATAGTTGTGAAGAATGTAATGTTCAGATTGTCAAAATATAATGTTGGCTTTTAAAGGTACCTAAGCCAGCTATTTAATTTACTTTCCACTGCTGAAATTTTATCTTAAAATGTTTTCAGCATTAAAAATGGCCAAGCTGTACATATACAAAAGTGTGTATTATGTAAACATCTATACACAATATAATTGGCCTCCCAAATTATTAATATCAACATGAAGCCAAGCTAATACAACCTAAGAAAACCTAAGCATGCAATTGTAACAACGAAAAAAATACTATACATGTCTTTTTAACATAAGTTACCTAAGCCAGCTTGTGGAGGGCGTCGGTCTCGGCAACATGGGAGTGGCAGGGTTGCCTTGTTGTGGAGGCCTTTGGAGCAACGAGACTTTCCGGGGGCAGGTTTGGCACTCTCACAGGGTGTGAGAGTGAACTGTTGCCCGGAAGGTTACTCCAAAGGCCATAATTGATTTAATTATTATTTAATTGATGTTAATTGGTAAGTGATTATTCACTTACCTGTTTGTGTGTGAGAATGTGAGCGGGTGTGGTCTGTCAATTGTTTGGTGTTTTGTGATTAGGTGTGTGAACGTTAAACCGGTGATTGCCTCACGAGTCCCACCTGAACCAGGCAGGAAGTAAGCCTATTTAAGAGCAGGTGGGGCAAGCGGGGAATCAGTTAGTCTTGTCATTATGTGTGTGTATTTGAGAGTTAGTCTTTGTCTTGTCATTGATGTGTGCGAATTAAGACTTATGGGTTGTGCGTGCGTGCGTGCATGCGTGCATGCGCAGTATAGTGTGGAGTATAACTTCAATGTCTGTTGTGACGTACTGTGTCATTGGTGTGTGTATCAGAGTCTTGTCATCCATGTGTGTGTCTGGAGAAGTGTTTACCCCCTTCATGTGGGCGTGTCGTTTGTGAGTGTTCGTGTTCAATGTGACTGTCGGGCATGGTGGCTCATGTCTGTAATCCAAGCTTCTGGGAGGCGGAGTCTGTGTGGAGTTTATGTTGAGTTCTGTGTGCTTTTGTCGAAAGGTAAACACCTTGTGGTAAAGAGGGAGAGAGGGCGCCTCTCGCCCTAGAGTTCTACCCTGTCCCGTAAGTGTTGATGTGTGTTAAATGTGGATGTATGAAGGCGGTGTGGAAAGCCGCTGATTGTCTGTGTTTGTATGTGTGTTCCCCGTAAGGGGATTCCCCCCTCCGAGGAGGCGGGGCTTTCATTTATTGTTGGTTTATTTTAGTTTCTTATTTTAGTTAATTGTTTTTGCCCGAAAGCTTTGCGGCAAGTAGGGTGAAGACTTTGTGTTTGTTTGTTTTATTTTAACCTGATCTCCCACTGTCTCTCTCCCATGTCTGGGGGGAGAGACAGAAAAAATTCAAGATCCGGTCCGTAGACCAGCAAACCCCACTCCTCTGACACTACTTACCATCAGCTGCTCTGCTCCAGTCCAGGGATTGTCACGTGGCATGTGACACAGCTATTTAACTTACTTTCCACATTTACTGTTTGCACCCCCTAACCTTATCGGGAGCAAATCCCACATAAGAATAAATAATGACGAGAACGGACCATTCGGCCCATCTAGGCTCGTCATGTCCTAATCTAAAGAGTATCTAGTACTATATCTAGCCTGGATTTGAAGTGTTTTCCACCTCCATTACATGACCTGGCAAGCCGTTCCAGGCATTAACAACTCTCTGTGTACAGAAATTTGCCTTTAACTAATTTCCACCTGTGGCCTCTTGTTCTGCTGACCCCACTTATCTTAAAAAATCTTTGGTTTTTCACTTTGTTAATCCCTTTTAGGAATTAAAAAAACCTAAATCAAATCCCCCCAAGTCTCCGTTTGCTAAGCTTAAATAGATTGAGTGCCTTAAGTCTATCATCATAACTTTTACCTTTCATATCAGGTATCAGTTTAGTTGCCCTTCTTTGGACTTTTTCAAGAGCTTCTATATCTTTCTTGTAGTGCGGTGCCCAGAACTGCACACCGAATTCTAAGTGAGGTCTGACAAAGGCATTATATAACATTAATATAACTTCCTTTGATTTATACTCAATACTTTTTGCTATGTATCCCAGCATCCTGTTGGCTTTTTTCCACTGCTGTAGCACACTGTTTTGATGCAGATAGGCTTTGATCATCTACAATTCCTAAGTCTTTCTCAAATTGGACACCTACTAACTTTTCTGTCCTCCCATAAACTACGAATGTTTTTCTTTCCCACATGCATAACTTTACATTTAGCAATATTGAATGTCATGTACCACGTATCTACCCACTCTTGGATTTTGTTTAAATCATCTTGGATTACTTTAGTCGATTCCAAAATGTTTGCCAAACCCCTGAGTTTAGTATCATCTGAAAATGTAACTATTTTGCTACTAAGGTCCATATCAAGATCATTTATGTAAATATGGAAGAGCAGAGGTCCCAACACCGATCCCTGCGGGACATGTTAGTGCCAAATAACTCCCATAGTCTACACTATGCATGTATGGTTGTAAATGCAGGATTTAAAATTGGTTTAACTAGCAATCTAGCCAGCTAACTTAAATATCAAACTGTTAACTTGTAGCTAATGACTGCAATTAAAATGAATGTACAGAATGCACCAGCGACAGAAAACACAGCTAGTTAGCAAACTAAAACAGACAATTAATTACCAATTTAGCTATCATGGCACGCAGTCATGAAATATTCCAACAAGTTAGCTAGCTAATGTTAATCTTAGCTGATATAGATATTTAATATGGGTAACTGATAGGTAAAACATCCAGCTATGAACTTAGCATAGTCAAAACATTAGTTATGCATGATCTTTCCATATATTGGCAACCATTTGAAGCACAGCATCCACACAAATAAAAAAATTAGATTGCAAATCCATTGGTGGTGCCAATTATAAAATACTACCGATACTAAGGTAGCTTGTTTGTTAAATGTGGTTATAATGTGGTTAGCAGTTATGTCACAAGTGTTTAAGATAGCTATGTAGCCACCAAAAAGACTATGTTTTTATAATTATTCATCAAATTTGCATCCATCCACATTAGACAGGTGGTGTTGGAGATAATGCTGTAAACAGCTGTAAATTAGCTTTTTTACAGCTAAAAGTTTAAATAATTTAAGTAATTCCCAGGGTGCATTGCTGCTGTACAATTTTGCTGTATATTTTTACTGCAATTTCTTAGTGTATTTGGACTCACATATTTTATATTGTGTTCCAGACTCCTTATACTCCTTTAACTAATGTGGAATTCTATTGGCACCAAAAAGGTATTTGAAACTCATTAGAGTACTCTATGCTAACTCAGGTGCAATCATAATGATAGAAAATGTTTGCTCTGCAAACTTTTCATTATCAAGAGGCTTGCGATAAGGATGCTCATTATCCCCTCTGTGTTTGATCTTATCTCAATGTCACTGTCAATTAACTGATATCACTCCTATTACTTTCATATACCGCTATTTACACTCAGTGGCCACTTTATTAGGTACACCTTTCTAGTACTGGGTAGGACCCCCTTTTGCCCCCAGAGCAGCAGATTGTTGACATGGGGATTTTTACATGATGGCATCACGCAGTTGCTGCAGGTTTGTCGGCTGCACATTCATGTTGCGAATCTCCTGTTCCACCACATCCCAGTCTCTGGTGCTCTATTGGACTGAGATCTGGCGATTGTGGAGGCCATTGGAGTACACTGAACTCATTATCATGTTTGTGGAACCAGCTTGAGATGACGTGTGCTTTGTGACAAGGCGCATTATCCTGCTGCAAGTAGCCATTCGAAGATTTTTACATTTTTTTTAACATTTTTTAGGCATTTAGCAGATGCTCTTATCCAGAGAGACTTACACAGTTTACATGTCTTTACATACAATCCATTTGTACAGCTGGATATTTTACTGAAGCAATTCAGGTTAAGTACCTTGCTGAAGGGTACAAGAGCAGTGCCCCACCTGGGAATTGAACCTGCAACCTCTAAGTTACAAGCCCAGCTCCCTAACCATTACACTACACTGCCAACCTGCCAAGATGGGTAGACTGTGGCCATAAAGTGATGCACATTGTCAGCTTCAAGACTCAGGTAGACTGTAGCATTTAAACGATGTTTAATTGGTATTAAGGGGTGTAATATGTGCTAAGAAAACATTCCCCACACCATTACACCACCACCAGCAGCCTGAACCGTTGACACAAGGCAGGATGGATGCATGGATTCATGTTGTTGTTGTGCCAAATTCTGACCATACCAACTGCATGTCGCAGCAGAAATCGAGATTTGTCAGACCAGGCAACGTTTTTCCAATCTTCAACTGTCCAGTTTTGGTGAGCCTGTGCCCACTGTAGCCTCACTTTCCTGTTCTTAGCTGAGACAGGTGTTCTTTTGCTGCTGTAGCCCATCCACTTCAAGGTTCGACTTGTTGTGCATTCAGAGATGCTCTTCTGCATACCACTGTTGTAATGCGTGGTTATTTGAGTTACTGTCACCTTCCTGTCAGCTTGAACCAGTCTGGCCATTCTACTCTGACCTCTCTCATTAACAAGGCGTTTTTGCCCACAGAACTGCCACTCACTGGATATGTTTTATTTTTCGCACCATTCTTTGTAAACTCTAGAGACTGTGCATGAAAATCCCATGAGATCAGCAGTTTCTGAGGTAATCACACCACCCCGTCTGGCACCAACAATCATTCCATGGTCAAAGTCACATTTCTTCCACAACAGGTGGCTGCCTTCCTCCAATCCAAGGGGATTGATTTGGACTGCAACAACATTGAGGCATGCCACACTCTGTCCCGGAGAAACGATGACAAAACAGCTGTCATAATGAGGTTTGTCAACAGAAAACACAAAACTGCACTGCTAAAACAAGGAAGGAAACTGAAGGGATCAAACGTCTACCTAAATGAACATCTGACAAAACGCAACGCCGACATCGCCAGAAAAGCACGCTACATGAAGAAACAGAGAAAAATCCAAACTACTTGGACGACAAACTGCAAAGTATTCATCAAGCTAAATGGAACACCGGAGGAGGCCAAAGTGTTGGTGATCAGAAACATCGAGGAACTGGATAAATACCAGTGATCATCATAAATTGGACTGTAAGGTAGGCTAATGAATATCCAAGTGACTAAATACTTATCACACAACCATGACACACACTGAAATAATTCATTCATCTACATCTGGAGACAATAGCCAACTAACTCAAATGATTGTTGATCATGATACACTGGAACTGAAATCATTTGAATACACTGATCACAATTTACAGGACATAGAAAATGATATAGACCCGGACAATAATTTATTCTCCAATATCATCGATAATTGCTGCTACTACACAGATGAACAGTACAACCAGTCCATTAAGACTGATAGCAAATTATCAATAATCCACTTCAATAGCAGAAGCATGTATGCAAACCTGCGATGGATTGGCGACCTGTCCAGGGTGTATTCCTGCCTCTCGCCCGGAACGCATGCTGGGATAGGCTCCAGCCCCCCGCGACCCTGACCAGGAATAAGCGGCTTAGATAATGGATGGATGGATGGATGGATGTATGCAAACTTCAATAACATCAAGGAGTACTTAAATCAGTTTACACATCCATTCAACATAATTGCCATTTCTGAAACTTGGATTAACCCTGATAAAGGAATGGACTTTGAACTGTCTGGATATGAATTAAATTACATAAACAGAAAAAACAAGAGTGGAGGGGGAGTGGCTGTGTATGTGGATGTAAACTTGAATTATAAGCTGATAGAAAGTATGACAACTGTGATTGACAACTTATTAGAATGCTTGACAATTGAAATTTGCATAGAAAAAAATAAATATATAATAATTAGCTGTATATATAGAGCACCAGGTTCTAGTATTGAAGTATTCATGGACTGGATGGAAGAGATGTTTTCAAAAACTAATCAAAAAGTAATTTTCATCTGTGGGGATATAAACATTGATCTACTAAATCCAAATAAGCACAAAATGACTGATTCATTTATCAATACAATGTATAGTATGACCTTATATCCTAAAATTACCAGACCCAGCAGAATCACACCCCATTGTGCCACTTTAATAGATAACATATTTACTAATGACATAGAAAACAAGACAGTGAGTGGACTATTAATTAACGACATCAGTGACCACCTACCAGTTTTTACAGTTTATGACAGCAACTGCAAGAAAAATCAGACAGACGAAAAACTACAATACAGACGAGTAAGGACAGAGGAATCCATGAATGCATTAAAGAATGATTTACTAGCACAAAATTGGGAATTAATATATAAAGAAAAGGATATTGACTGTGCATATGATACATACTTAAGAACATTTAATTGATTATATAATAAAAATTGTCCATTAAAACAATATAGTAGAAAACAAAATTATACAGATCGACCATGGATCACAAAGGGATTACAAAATGCCTGTAAAAAGAAAAATACACTCTATAGAGAATTCATTAAACAAAGATCTAAAGAGGCAGAAAATAAATATAAAAAATATAAAAATAAGCTAACCAATATTATAAGGATTTGTAGGAAGGAATACTATAGTAAAATATTAAATAACAGTAAACATAATATTAAAGGAATATGGAACATATTAAATCGTATTATTAGAAATGGTTCTAGACAAATAAATTACCCTCAATATTTTATTGATAATGACATTAAAATTGATAATATGGACAATGTGGTTAACAGCTTTAATACGTTTTTTTTGTAAAACCTAGCAGAAAACATCCCTGATCCAGTGACATCTGAGGAATGGAATGATAACCTTATAGAAAGGAATCCCAGCTCAATGTTTCTCACAGCTGTGGAAGAGAATGAAATTATAGATATTGTTAATAAATGCAGTAATAAAATGTCCACAGACTGTAATGAAATTGATATGACATTAGTGAAAAGGGGATTTCTGAACCACTAACACACATCTGTAACTTATCATTCCAAACTGGTAAATTTCCAAACAAAATGAAAATAGCAAAAGTCATACCGCTGTATAAAACTGGGGATAGACACAACTTCACAAATTACAGACCCGTTTCTTTACTTCCACAATTCTCTAAGATTCTAGAAAAACTCTTCAACAATAGATTAGACAAATTCATAGATAAACACAAATTACTTAGTGATAGTCAATACGGATTCAGATCAAACAGATCAACATCACTGGCATTAATGGAATTAATTGAGGAAATTACAAACTCTATAGATCATAAAAAGTATGCAGTTGGGGTATTTATCGATCTTAAAAAAGCATTTGACACAATCAATCATGACATATTAATCAATAAAATGGAACGGTATGGCATCAGGGGAATAGTATTGAATTGGGTGAGAAGTTATTTAAGTAACAGGCAACAATTTGTGAAGTTGGGAGAGTCTCTCATCATGCTTGGACATTGTTTGTGGTGTCCCCCAGGGGTCAGTTTTGGGTCCTAAACTGTTCATCCTTTACATAAACGACATATGTAAAGTATCAGAAATATTGAAGTTGGTATTATTTGCGGATGATACAAATATTTGTTGTTCTAGGGTGAATTTACAGGAGCTATTAGAGGTGACTACTTCAGAAATGTGCAAGTTAAAAAGGTGGTTTGACAGAAACAAATTATCATTAAATCTGAGCAAAACAAAAATCATGTTATTTGGTAATTGTAAAATTAATACTCAAGTACATGTACAGGTTGATGGTGTTGACATTGAAAGAGTCTGTGAAAACAAATTTCTTGGTGTGATAATAGATGAGAAAATCAGCTGGAAATCTCACATAAAACATGTACAAAATAAACTGTCAAGAAGTATTTCAGTACTGAGCAAAGCAAAGCACGTTCTGGACCATAAATCACTCCACATTCTATACTGTTCACTGGTTTTACCATATTTAAATTACTGTGCGGAGGTTTGGGGAAATACTTATAAATGTTCATTACAAGCACTATCTATACTTCAAAAAAGAGCCATAAGGATAATTCATAATGCCGGATATCGAGATCACACTAATATATTATTCTTAAAGTCAAAAGCAATAAAATTCACTGATCTAGTAGAATTTCAGACAGCACAAATAATGTATAAAGCAAGAAATAATCAACTGCCAGGAAATATTCAAAGGGTGTTCTTTGATAGAGAGGGGGGTTATAATTTGAGGGGGAAGTTAAATTAAAAAATTCTTAGTGTACGGACGACATTAAAAACTTTTTGTATTTCAATCTGTGGAGTGAAGCTATGGAACAGTATGAATGTGGAGTTAAAACAATGTCCAAGCATAAATCAGTTGAAAAAGAGGTATAAGGATTTGATTTTTAAAAGGTACAGGGGTAACGAAGGGCATTGACATTCACCAGGTGTTTACATAGATTATTATTATTATTATTATTTACTTTTTATATTTTCCTTTTGGTTGATACATGTTTATTTCTATTATTTGGTATATGTGTAAATATTAAATATATGTTTATTTATATTATTTGGTATATGTGTAAATATTAAATATGGAAGTTAATTGATGATTAGCAATTAGCTGAATAGTGGAGAAGGGGTAGGATTAGATACGTTTTTACTTCTTCCTACTCCTTTTTGGACATGTCTTAGTATTATTGTTTATTTGTTTTGTTGTTGCAATTTTGTTTTATATATATATACATATTTTATATATCTAACATGTTCAAAATAAAATGTTAATTCATTCATTCATTCATTCATTCCCCATTCATATTTTTGGTCTGAACAACAACTGAACCTCTTGACCATATCTGCATGCTTTTATGCATTGAGTTGCTGCCACATGATTGGCTGATTAGATAATTGCATTAACGAGCAGGTGTACAGGTGTACCTGTACTCATCTCCACACATTCCCTTCCCCCTCCTCCACCTCCACCTCCACAATGAGGACGCAGCTACACAAAATGCATAACATAGTTCGGACATGTTTCACGGATGCTTGTGTGGGCCTGGATGTTCAAACGTGGGGTAAAGGTGCTCTCGAGAACTGCAGGTACAAAATATAAACAATGATCACAGATAGACTGTAACAGACATTCAAAGGATTCACAAACACCATAAAGTACCCTTTCCCTGCAGAATCACAGAATGGAGTGTCAAGGTCTTTCAAGGTCATCCATTAATAATTACTCATAGCACAAATTCCATTTAGCTGATTAAATCCAATAATTGAACTAAGGTAATTAAAAAAGAAAAACCGAAGACACCATTGCTGTGCAGTGCTAATGTCAGTATTGGTAATTGCTTGTGATATATTTACAGTAACTACTCATGCTGATTATGTGCTGCAGTCCAGTAATTCATTCACAGGTGCGGATCTTGGATTCGGTGACTTTATTTATTCAAGTTCGAAGGTTCAAAATAAGTTAATGTGCTTGGACAATTATGGATTACTCATTTTATACCCTTTAAAATCTGGGCTGGAGTCCTTTTGAAAGGTTGAACAGATTTACATGAATGCAGTGTCTTCAAATACCATTTCCAAAGCTTGAGAATTCAGATGGGGTACAGAAACAAAAACCTATAGTCATAGACCTAGTGCCTTGTCCACAGCTCAACACCACCTCCCTCATCCTAATCATCACTTTTGTGACTAACAGATTCTTACTAACAAATGACTAACAAATTCTTACATCTTCTTAAAGAGTGGGGGTGGTATATAATGCTGTTATGAAAAGTCTGTATAAAAACAAACTTCCACTGCCTTTATCATGCTTTATTGTCCTCACCAGCCCAAGCCCCTGGCTGTGGCCCCAGTTTACACTCATGTGCCTCCTCTTTAAAGAGGACTGCAGGGGGATGGTGCCAAGCAGCACAGAAATACAGACAAGGGTCAGAATATTTATGATCAACCATCTCACCAGGGACAAACTCCTGGGTGGGCTGCACCCAGATCCTATCTCTGGACTGGACTCACAAAAGGGTAAACATTTGCAGCCTGCATTTAATTACGCACAGTATGATTCATTACTGTAATAAAATAAAGAGCCAAGGGTTCTTAGACCTGATCGAAACCAGTGGGCCTCCACCACTGTATCCACTGACCTCATTAGTCAAAGCAATGGAGGATGAAGGTAAATGTGTGTGTGCTCAAAGAGCACAGTTAAGCATAGTTAATTACAGACCTCTACAAGCAAGACAGACTTACACCTAATCTTTTGCATTGTTAGTTTGAATGCATACTGTTATGCCAACAAGTGAGATTGTTCTTTTTCTATTTGGATGATAAACAGACTGTTTTTAGATCAATCATCTTTCATCAAAGGAAATACAAATGATATTGAGTTTAATGAAGCTGTGACCTGACATTAATGTGGTGTTTCTCAAACTCTTCGCATAATGAACACATATTTATCTGTGACTTACGTCATAAAGAAGAACTTTGGTTACTGGGGAGTGTGTGTGTGTGTGTGTCAAGAATCAAGAATCAAGAACTGAGGAAACTAAATAATCAGAACACAAGTTTTAGAACACCCCCGTTTTCCAGTTTTTACTGAAATTTAAGTAGTTAAAGTCCAGTGAATAACCTGAAATGGTACAAAGGTAAGCGGTAAACTGCTAGAGGTAAAAAAAAAAGTTTAGGTTACCAAAAACAGTCACTCTGTGCAAGTCGCCAACTCTGGATCCAGCAAAAGAGCCCCAGACCATCATGCTTCCTCCTCCATGTTTGACAGTTGTTGTCACACACTGAGGACGCATTATCGCCTACTCAACGGCGTACAAAAACCCTGAATGATGAACTGAAGATTTCAAATTGGTCCACAAAACCCTCTTCCAGTCTTCAGTAGTCCACTGGCGGTGCTTCATGGCCCAGGCAACCTTCTTTTTCTTATTTTGCCATCTTAGCAATGGCTTTCTTACTGCCACTCGACCTGTCAAACCTGCAGCTTGAAGTCTTCTCTTCACAGTTGAAACTGAGACTTCCTTACTTCGACCAGTGCTAAGCTGTGCTTGAAGCTGTTGTCCTGTGAGCTGCCTTTCTGAGAGCTGTTGACTCTCAGAAACTTGTCTTCTGATTTTGTTGTGGCTTTGGGTCTGCCAGACCTCTTCCTGTCAGAGTTTCCTTCAGCTTCCAAGTGCCTTTTGATGGTGTAGGAAACTACTCACTGCCAAAAAATTGACATTATTTTTCAGTCTTTGGTAACCTAAACTTGTTTTTTAAACATCTGCCACTTTACCGCTTACCTTTGTACCATTTCAGGTTATTCACTGGACTTGAACTGCTTAAATTTGAGTAAAAACTGGAAAATGGGGATGTACTAAAACTTTTGACTGGTAGTGTAGCTATGCAGTGGACTGGAATTGACATTTTAATAATCATCACCTTATTCCTTCACAGTGCAAGTACTATAAACCAAATAAGTGCTTACTAATAAGGTAAATAAGAAGAGGATTTAATGTCGTATGGCTCCACCCTAACCAAAATACAGCTGAATGCATTAATCATCAATTATAATTAATTAACATGTAATAAATACTTTTAACAGACAAAACATCAAATTTCCATAGCTCGGAATTTGAATTTCATGTAATTCCAAATATTTTTCAAATTCCTCTAACTGGTGTTGTTTAAGGGCCTTTCAAAAAAGTATATTAAATATGGAACAAAAATGGAAATATGGAAACAATCTGAAAATGAGCTTGATTTCTAAATACTCTTATAGAATAAATGTAGACATTGATATTAGCATTCATCTTGGATTTCTTTAGAAACAAAATAGTTTTTCTAGAAATAAAATTCTGCATTTATCTGAAAGTAACCTATTTGGTTGTACACAAACCCTTGTAGGGGAGTGAAAGTAAAAATAAAAGTAAAAATGGAAATGGAAATACTTAAGTAAGCAAAGATACTTGAAAAATGTCAAAGTATAGTCATTTATTTAAGTAATTTACTTAAGTAAAATATATGTACTTTGTTACTGTACACTACCTTATCAGGTATCAAAGCATTGTGTGTTGGACAGACTTGTCAATACATAGGACAAGGTGCTCATGTGAATTTCCCATCTTTTTCAGATATTTGCCAACAATTATTTTTCACACAATTTTTTGGCTTTAATATAACAAATTCTGGTAGCCAATTAACAGATATTTTAATTATAATGATTTTTCAAGGTGAGGCATTTGGAAATGGAAGATGATTAAAGTGTTAGGGACGGTAACCTGTGTTATATCATGAATATCAGCATGGCTTGGGGGTGTCCTTAAGCACAACACAAAGCATCATGTAACTTCAAGATATACACAGGTTCAACCATATCACTTTTATAAAATGGATCCATCAAGAGATATCCATTTAGATTCAGAAAATTAAGACAAGACCATTTTTTTATAAAAAAGTTTAACAGAGGTGTATTCTTCCACTAGAAAAGCGATTTGGTCACTAAGCAAGGAGAGTTACATTTCTGAACATAGCTAGGATGGAAGTTTTGAAGTTAACAGCAATTTTCTTCTCTGTGTAGCAATAAGTGAAACACTGGAGAGCCCACTTTGAGGATCTGGACATTAATAGAACCGAGATGGCTGTTAAAATGTGATTTTAAAAGTCTCAATTCTTAGTATAAATGACAGCTAACAATGCTTCATATCTGGGTTGTTTATGTTGTGGAAGGTGCAATGCCATTAAAATGATGTATGGAGATTTTATTTAGCCGTGATTTATTGTGAATATGGACACTGCCAGGAAGTCTGATTGACTAAGCAGCAGCCATTACCGGAACCTGTCCTTTGCAGATGTTGTGTTCTAGTTTGCCCCTTCTGTGTTTTTGGCTTTACTCCCTCCCCTTCCCATTGACAAATAAGAGCCCAGCTAGACATGGCTCTTCTTACTCAATTCAGATACAGATTTAGGTCTCTACTCAAAGTAACCAGAATTTTCTTTGCCTTTAGATCTGTGTAATAATTAAACAACTTGATAGATAGGCATGATAGCCATTTGCCAAGTAATGGAAATCTGGACTGAATATAGCCATGTCAGAATCCTTGATCTTGGTCTCTTCAAAGACTATATGTCACATACTGTACCATGTTATCTATGAAATATATATATCCAGATGTTGTGCAGCAGGAAGTACAGAATGGCCAAAGGAAGCTCACATACTTGCAGATCCTGCAGATACCAGACTCGACACAGACACCATCTATTAATGTTCTACATATAACTGGCTTATTTCCAACAAGGTTCCAAACAGTTTAGCATGTCCTTCTCTTTCCAGGTAGTATAGTATAGCATATCAATTTCACTGCAGTAATGTCTTTGCATTTTTAGGCAAAGCTATACACTAGAATCCAGCAATGCTCCAAACTTGCACCTCATAAGTCTTCCCTTAATTACACTGGCTTGCTTCCCGCTGTATCTGCACCTGCAAAATGTCTGGACTGCAGCTGTGTATCAATAATAATAATAATTCTGCAATAAGGACAGCATCAGGGCTACACTGATAATGCTCAAATATAAATATGCAAGTTGATAAGCTACATCCCAGGTTTTAATTATAGGATGTGATTTATTAATACATTAACACAAAAGTTTTTTAAATGGCCAGCACAGGGTATGTCCAAAAAAGACCATGTCATGGTCAGTCCAAGCTGGCTCAGGGCTGAAAGACTTTGCCCCTCCTGAGTTAGGTAGTCAGGGGGGGGGCTAAACCACACGGAGAGGGTCCAGATCCAGGAACTGGGGTAGGCGTGGGGGTGAGGGTTGATGGGGGCAGCTCACACTTCTCGCAGGATCTAGGGCTCGGGGGCAGGTGCCCACGAGTCAGAGGCCGAGGCAGAGAAGAGAACATGCAGTCAGAAAAAAAAGCAGTGCTATAGCCAGTAGCATTATGTAAGAGCGGGGAGCACAAGCATAGGAAATATACAGATAGCCCCAACAGGTGTAAGCTATGGCAGCATACCTATTAGGAGATGGACAGAGAAAACACGCAGCCATGAGAGTTCCAAACCATCCACACCTGATCAAGGATAACCAGCATAACAGTGGTGGTAACATATTGAGGAGGTGACAGTATGGGAAGTTTCTCACTCCATAAGACACTAGGGCACGGCCTTCTCCATCTCTCCACCTAGACTATGTTTGGCAGTAGACTAGGCTGAAAAGATATGTTTTTAATCTACACTTAAAAATTGAAACTGTGTCCGAATCCCTAACATGCCTTGGTAAACCGTTCCACAACAGAGGAGCTCTAAAAGAGAAGGCTTTACCACCAGCTGTGCTTTTCAAAATTCTAGGGAGTAATAGATGGCCGGCTTCTTGTGAACGAAGCAGTCGTGTCGGCTTATAGGGGGCAATCATTTAGGTCAGATATAAAGGTGCAAGTCCGTTTACTGCTTTAAAAGTCAGCAACAGTACTTTATAATCAGCCCGATATTTAATAGGAAGCCAATGTAGTGATGCTAACACTGGAGTAATGTGCTCATACTTCTTGGATCTAGTCAAAATACATGCCGCTGTATTCTGTACTAGTTGAAGACTCTTTAGAGAGCTACTAGAGGAGCCGGATAATAAGGCATTACAATAGTCTAGCCTCGATGCGACAAAAGCATGCATCAAGGTTTTAGCATCCTCTAATGACACAATGTGCCGAATTTAGCTATGTTTCTTAGGTGAAAGAAAGCTACTCTGGAAGTGTTTTTAATATGAGTGTCAAATGTAAGGTCCTGATCAATAATAAAACCAAGGTTCTTAACCATAAGACTTGATGTAACTATGCAATCACCTGCATTTAACTGCAGATCCAACTTGTTCCTTAATTTTTTGGGGCCCAAAACCATCATCTCTGTTTTATCTGAATTTAAAAGCAAGAAATTTACTGTCATCCAATTCTTTATATCAGAGATACAAGCCTATAATTGAGTGAGTTGAAGTATTTCACCTGGTTTCTTTGATATGTACAGCTGTGTATCATCTGCATAGCAATGGAAATTCACACCATGTTTATGAATAACATTACCCAGTGGTAGCAAGTATAATGAGAACAGTAATGGTCCCAGCACTGAGCCTTGTGGAATACCATATGTAACCTGAGAGTAGTCAGAGAACTCTTGATCTAATTGCACAAATTGAAACCTTTCTGATAAGTATGATTTAAACCATGAGAGTGCCCGTCCACACAAACCAACCAGGTTTTCTAGCCTATGAAGGAGAATCTGGTGGTCAATAGTGTCAAAAGCAGCACTTATGTCAAGGAGCACTAGAATGGAAACACAACCAGTGTCCAATGCTAACAGTAAGTCATTTACAACTTTAATAAGTGCCGTCTCAGTGCTATGGTTTGGTCTAAAACCTGATTGTAGTGTTTCATACAGATTATTAGTTTTTAGGAAAGCAGTTAATTGTTGAGCTACAGATTTCTCTAACATTTTTGACAAAATTTGAAATGGGCCTATAGTTCTTCAGATTAACAGGATAAAGATTTGGTTTCTTTAGAAGAGGCTTGACTACTGCCACTTTTAAAGACCTAGGTACGCAACCCAATAATAGGGATGTATTTATGATATCTAACACGGGCTGGCCTAGCACAGGCAAAAGCTCTTTAATAAGCTTTGTTGGTATGAGGTCTAACAGACATGTAGATGATTTGGAGGACATAACAAGTTTACTCAATTTGTCCAGATCCAAGGGAGTGAAAAACTCAAGGGTCTCCACGCAACCCTGCTCCTGATAGCCCTGTGCTATCTCGGGAGTTGGAGTGCTAGATATTGGAATCATTTTCATAATTTGTTCTCTGATTGTCTCAATCTTATCAGTAAACGAGTTCATAAAGTCATTGGAATTATAGTTAGAAGGATAACTGATGGAAACTGAAGACTGTTTTTTTTGTCAGTTTAGCTACCGTCTTAAATAGAAATCTTGGGTTGTTTTTATTCTGGTCAATTAATTTTGAGAAGTACGATGACCTAGCTGTAATAAGGGCGTGCTTGTATTCTATGAGGCTGTCCTTCCAAGCAGAGCGAAAAACCTCTAAATTGGTAGAGCGCCATCTGCGTTCTAATTTCCTGGAAACTTGTTTAAGGGCACAGGTATGGTCAGTAAACCAGGGTGCAAGTTTCTTCTGACTGCATTTTTTCCTCTTGAGGGGTGCGACCGCATCAAGTGTATTCCGTAAAATGTGATTTAGTGCATCTGTTTGATGATCAATTGACAAAAAGCTATTTGGGTCCTGACTTGATACTAACGATTCGGGAAGTAAGTTTATACATTTTGAAGCCGTCAATGAATTTATAGAGCGGCTGGAATAGTATCTAGGTTCCGATTTAATAGGAATATTTACCTGAATTTCAAAAGTAATCAAAAAGTGATCCGATAGTACAGGATTATGGGGAGACACAATGATATTCTCGACATCGATACCATAGGATAAGACTAAATCTAAGGTATGGTTGTGGCGGTGGGTTGGTTCAGATATATTTTGAATAAAACCAACAGAGTCAATAATAGCTGCAAAAGCCAGTCCTAAAGGGTCACTGTCATTATCAACATGTATGTTGAAATCTCCAACAATCACAACTTTATCTGCCATAGTTGCCAAGCTTGATAAAAACTCTGCAAACTCAGAAAGAAAGACAGTATACGGTCCAGGTGGTCTATAAATAGTTACTAAGAGGAAGGATTGCACTGAGGTAACTATATCTTTTGACCATCCAGAAAGCATAACAACAGGTCCGTGATTAGTTCGTTCACAAGAACCGCCTTGGGGGAAAGTGATCTAACATTTAACAATCCACATTTAAGATGCGTCTTACTACAGGCAACACTTACTGCAGGCTGAGAGGTTTTAATATAAATAAGATTATGTACACAAATGCCACGACAGCCAGTGTGCTCAGATAGCTTTTTTACTTCTAAAACCATTTCCAAAACGAGGGACAGACACAGTCTCAATAGCTAAGCTAGTCACGGGTTTTTGGAAGCTAGCAGACAGTGGTTTAGGACCAGAAGTCTGCTGCCTGGCTAGCGCTCTGAGAGGTCATACATTTTGCGAGTTTATACTACGGGAAAAAATTCTGGATAATAGAAGAGCACCTCTCCAGTTCGGGTGGAGTCCGTCTCTCTTCAGTAAGCCAGGCTTTCCCCAAAAAGTGGGCCAATTGTTTATGAAGCCCAAGTCGTTGTCAGTACACCAGTTAGCCATCCAGCGATTTAGCGACGTGGGTCTACTGTAGACTTTGTCACTCCTACGGGCAGGGATAGGGCCAGAGATAATTACTTCCCGACTGAGTGTTTTAGCGAGCTTACACACCGAAACAAAATAATTTTTTGTGATCTCCGACTGCCTAAGTCGAACATCGTTGGTGCCAGCGTGGATAATAATTTTAGAATATTTACGATTATTCTTAGCTAGCACCTTTAAGTTTGCCTCCACGTCGGTAGCTCTGGCCCCAGGCAAACATTGGACTATGGTCGCTGGTGACTCTATCCTCACGTTTCGTAAAATGGAATCGCCAATAATCAGAGCTTTCCCAGTAGGTATATTACTGAGTGGGGAAAAACGATTCGAAACGTGAGTTTGGTGTATGACCTCCTTGGGACGGCGACTATGCCTCCCTCGAACCGTGACAAAAACGCCTTGCTGCGAAGGCTCTGCTGGGGGAATAGCACTGATGTCTAGGCTATTTAAACTCCCTGGTGCGTCCGGTGCTAACAGAAAAGACTATGTAACTCTCTCCTTCCTGAATCTGGCGAAGCGTCCGGACGCGGTCCTCAAGCTCAACTATTTTCTGAGCCAATTATAAATTGAGTTGACACTTACTACATATACCAGTTACGCTAAACTTTCCATCAGAACTAATACTAAACATATTGCACTCCAAGCAGGAAACAAGGGAGGAAGCCATGGTCGAATTCCTTACCGCAAATGTTTCCTTGCCCGTCGAACAGAAAACCACGGGGCTGGAGTCTAGGAGTATAGGTTGGAGTATAGGTTGATTAGTCAGGAGTAACTGAAAAATATTAAAAAATAGAAGAGAGTTTTGTATTTAAGCCAGTATAAAAATGCAGAAAATGTAGTGAAACTTGGAGCAGCAGTGACTACAGCGCGCGTCGCGTTCAAATGGCAAACAGGAAGTCAGCAAAACAGGAAGAGGGACTTTGCAATGAATTGCAATTCATCTGCAATACCTTTGCCTTAGTGAAATGGAAATTTCACCATATCTCATGAAGAGCCAGCGCAATGGCTTGCGAAGACCATGTTATGAGACTAGCTTTCACTACAATAAAATGGAGTATGTAATTGAATGGTATCATACGGCAATACTAAACAAAACAAACATGCATGTGTATCCAGAAAAGCAGTTTTCTCAGTAGGAAACTGACATAGATGTCTGGGAAGAGAAAGAGACATCGAGTTCAGTTTGTGTATTTTGATAAAAGCCACATATATTAAACATGTTTAGTATCAATTATTTAACCATGTTTCATTGATGCACTTGCATAGGGTGACCAGATGTTCCACATTGTAACTTGTTGTCCCGCGTCACGCATAAATATATATATATATTTCATTTACAATTTTATTAAGTAATATTCACCTACTCAACAATATTATTGCCCCATGTCAATTAACTCTGTTTCAGAATTATATCACTGTTATTTTGACTATTACCATGTTTAAAATAAAGTACAATCTTTTACGGATATAAAATATGGACATCAGCAATCGCGTCTACTCTACAGTAGGCCACTCAACAAAATAGGCCATATAAAATAAAGGATACAAGTACTGAGGTATATTTTATGCTCAGAAAATGCAGAAAAGTCCAAACTAATAATACAATACTAATACAATTGTTCAGAAAAACATATTTTGTTTTATTAATATCACAATTATTCACACCCCTAACTACTCTTTAAAATGTAATCCAACAAAAACAAATCTTCATAAATATACAACTTATGTGAAGTTCATTTGAAGACTAT
Organism: Aldrovandia affinis; assembly: GCA_029706075.1. Taxonomy (NCBI): domain Eukaryota; kingdom Metazoa; phylum Chordata; class Actinopteri; order Notacanthiformes; family Halosauridae; genus Aldrovandia; species Aldrovandia affinis. Next base: position 1,458,545 of record JAINUG010000176.1, read on the forward strand.
GGAAGTATACAGTGGCCTACAATGGTTTCCTGTTTCCCTAGGGTATAAAAAGGAGTGAACACACGTTTGAAATACTGTGGTCAGCCATCATCATGGTGAAAGGCAAATAACTCCATGAAAGCATCAGACAAAAGGTTATTGACCTCTACAGATCAGGAGATGGCTACAAAAAAATCACTAAAAAGTTCAAAGATACTGCTTTCCACTGTTGTGTCAATTATTAGGAAGTTTAATAGTGGCTAACCTGCCAGGTAGAGGATGCAAGTCTATCTTGCCCCCACGTGTAGTGAGACGGATGGTTCAAGAGGCAAAAAGAAGTCCAAGGGGCACAGTTGAAGATCTCCAAAACACAGTGGCGGGCCGTGCATTTCACACCTAGGCCTTCAGTAGTGCTCTGCCCAGTGGCGTAGCGCAGTAACGTAACGCTGCCCAACCTTTCACCGTTCACCGGTTTCATTTTCCGCGGACCGGGGGGGGTAGCACCCCCCACGCTACGCCTATGGCTCCGTCTGAATCGATCCACCCCTCAATAACTATTTTATGGCGAAAAAAACCCATCTTATTCTTATTATGCAGAAATGCAGTATAAACATGGGGCTATGGGGACGGTGTAGGGACAGGACATAACAGAGGAAGACAGGGGGTCACTGTCCCCTCTCACAGACCCAGGCCTGCCTCATCACAGCGGGTGAGAATCTGTGCTTACAGAAAGACAACTCACTGCTGCCACCAGAGAGACACGGTTCTCTTCTCACCGCGAGACCGGATCGGCAGAACCAGAACCAGCCTGTGTTCAGTGTGGGATAGTTATGCTATCTATAACATTTTGTAATGCAGCCTGCCGTGCCATGTTATTATCTGCCTTGCATGCTGGCTAGCTTGTTATTAAAAATTGAATGATACAAAGTTAATGTTAAAGACTAAGGTGGTTAGCTATAATAAGTTAGCCACTTCATTAAATCATACAAACACACTGATCATAATAAGATAAAGCGCTAGCTGACCTGTTTTATGATCGCTATTTTTATTCGAGTCACAGCTCATGTTTATTACATAAACTTAGCTGGTTAGATAGCTAGCTCAGGGGTCGGCAACCTGCGGCTCCGGAGCCGCATGCGGCTCTTTCAGCCTTATGTTGCGGCTCCGCGTGGCTTGGGAAAATAAATAATAAGTATCCAATTGAATCGGGCGCAAAATTTGGCGCATTTTTTTGGGCGTAGCACCCCGTTGACAGAAATGAACTGGTCGCAAAAATTATTTTTTTTTTCGTCTGCGACCGATGAATTTGCACCCCCGTCGACAGAAAATGGTGCGGCTCCCAGTGTTTTCTTTTCCGTGGAAACCAGGTCCAAATGGCTCTTTGAGTGTTATGGGTTGCCGACCCCTGAGCTAGCTAAACAAGATCGTAACATGAAACATCAATAACAACCTCATAAAATTGCAATATTATTTAGGAAAATAGCAACATTTTACTCACCAAAAATCCTTATTATTTGTACACAAAATCCATCCTCCTTTCTTTCCTCAAAAAGAGTTCAATTACTTTGTTGTACAGATTATCCGTGTGTTTCAGTTCCATCAAGACGTTCTTTTCTATCGCCATCGAAGCTAATGCTGAAAGTCGAGCCTGCCCTGTCGTATTTCTGGCATAAGTTTTAATTCGCTTTAGGGCTGAAAATGTCCGCTCAAATGTCTGAATCACAGACTGATGTTAATTATATTTTGTCCATGAATACTTATTAAATAATTCCAAATGGTCTGTCTGCTTCCTTTCATAGCTTTTCCCCTGGCTGAGCTCCTTCCAGACATGTATTTTCATATTGTTTGTGTAGTGTCATGTTGAGTAAACTTGCTAGCTAATACCTTTAGGTTCTGTCAGATCGCTAGCTAGCTAATTAGCTAGTTTAAGAGTGTTTAGTTAGCTAGACAAATTAGCTAGTTAAACTGACTGGTAAATCATAGCTAGCTAGCTAGCAGGATTAATATTTTTTAAATAATTATGAACATAAGAACATAAGATGGGCCATTCCACCCATCTAGGCTTGTCATGTCCTAATCTAAAGAGTATCTAGTACTGCATCTAGCCTAGACTTGAATAGCTAAGTGTTTCTGCCTTTACTACCTGACCTAGCAAGCTGTTCCAGGCATTGACAACTCTCTGTGTAAAGAAAAACTTCCAAATATCCATGCAGAATTTGCCTTTAACTAACGTGGCCTCTTGTTCTGCTGACCCCACTTATCTTAAAAAATCTTTGGTATTTCACTTTGTTAATCCCTTTTAGGAATTTAAAAACCTCAACCAACTCCCGCCTAAATCTCCGTTTGCTAAGGTTAAATAGATTGAGTGCCTTAACTTTAACTTTTCATACCAGGTATCAATTTAGTTGCCCTTCTTTGAACTTTGAACTTTAAACTAAAAAGTCGTGTATGTTTCAAAAGATGGTCATCTTGCTTAACGCAATTAACATTTGAGGATGCGATTAATGTTCATTCAATATTGCTAAATGTAGTTATGCATGAGGGAAATAAAAACATCAGACAGGAGTATTTTATGGGAGGAGAAATGTTAGTAGTGTTCAATTTGAAAAAGACTTAGGAATTGTAGTTGGTCAAACTCTATCTGCATTAAAGCAGTGTGCTACAGCAGTGAAAAAGACCAACAGGATGCTGAGATACATAGCAAAAAGCATTGAGTATAAATCAAAGGAGGTTATATTAATGCTATATAATGCCTTAGTCAGACCTCACTAGAGTACTGTGTGCAGTTCTGGGCAACGTACTACAAGAAAGATATAGAAGGGCAACTAAATTGATACCTTGTATGAAAATTAAAAGTGAAACATACGCGACTTTACAGTTAATCAGTCCATCACTGGTAAGTTAATTAGCATACCACTGATGGACTGATCAACCTTAAAGTCGCTTATGTTTCAAAAGTTTGTTGTTTCGCTTGTTACGCAATTAACGTTTGAGGACGTGATTAAAAGGGCCTGTACAACTTAAGGAATTTGTTTTCCCCGAAAACAATGACTTGTCCCCATGTTGATTAATTTACAGTATAAAAGACAATTAAAATGAAATGTAGAAAATGTAGTTTATTCAATCACCATTGATTCTAGTTTTTGTTTTTGTCGCTTGGTCTTTGGGAAAGGGGCCAATGTAGGGTGCTAATATTGACAGTGGTGTATAAAGTACCCCAAAGCCATACTTGAGTAAAAGTAAAGATGCCTTACTGGAAAATGACTCTGGTAAAAGTGAAAGTCACCTATTAGAATATTTACTTGAGTAAAAGTCTTAAAGTATCTGGGGTTTACTGTACTTAAGTATCGAAAGTAAAAGTACACGTAAAAATGCTGTTAATAAAAAAGCGGTCAGAAGTTTGAGTTTTTATCATTGTTTAGTCTTTATTCGTGTAGCCTCTGGTCTACATAACAAGGTCTACATAACAAGAACTCCTTCCCTCCCACTCCTTCATTCATCCTCCTTCACTCCCTCCCTCTTTCCCTGGTGTGTGTACAACCTGCTTTCTCTTGACCAATCCGGTCCAATGGTCTTATGTAGCCTGTAAAGTCAGGGCAGAACCTGTTATGCATGTTGTACATCCATAGCCCTGGGACAGAATATCCCAGTCATAAAACAATATTAAAATAAAGTGCTCAGTACTTTCATCCACAAAATGACACAAAATCAAAACATGACTGGAGCAGCACTGAAAGTAATAACCCAGTCATTACATTATCTTCAACACAAGTTGGTTCTCAAAATTGTGTGAATGCAGTCTCGCTCTTCTTGGGCTGAAGACAAGTCCTGCGATGCTAAATATCCTTTCACAGGCTGCTGATAGAGGCGTGTTCAGCTTCACAGACAGCTTGCACACAGCTGGAAAGGACTTCAGCGAGTCCATATGATCTGCTGAAATGGCCAGGTATCCATCCAGTTCTTTGGAGCTGTCTTCTGCTTGAGGCGCCTGCAGGGCAGAGAAGAAGTCTTCTTCGTCAGATGAACTGGTGGCATCACCTAGCTGCAGGGAGGGTGTCAAAAGTCAAGTGTCAAAATGTACAGCCATACACTTATTTTTCATTATCCCCATGTTGTCTTACCCATTCTGATTGTGGCATCATCCTTTGTCCAAGATGTTCTGAACTTTGGAAGAAGAATCGCAGCTGCGATCAACTCATGGTCTCCTGTCATGTGGCCAGGGCTGGACTGGCTATATAGTCTACTAGGGCAAATGCCGGTGGGCCAAAGTTCGGTCTAGTTTTTGGGCCAATGAGTAGGGCCTCGGTAGGGCCGGTAGAATCAGTTTTTATATATATTATACCACGGACCGGGTGTTCCGAGGGGCGCAATAAATTTTTCATTTGCGCATATAAACGAACTGGTCTCAGCTTCTTTTCAGAAGAGCGACACATCAGCACTCCACCCCGGTCGACAGATTTATTCAGGGCACTTGCATAAAGCACCATGTGCCATGCACATGTGTTTCTTGAGGTTGGATGGGGAGTTGAATGCCAATATCTCTGTCGTTTTCGGTAGGCACTTCAGTCGGTAGGACGAATCTTTTACTCCAAGATAAGATAACATTTCTTGCAAATATGGCCAAGGGTGTTAATCTTCTACACAGTCGTTTGTTGCCGCCGGAGTAACAGGTGCCATTTCCAAATCAATCTCCATCATGAAGTCTTCTTCCCCAATGATTCACGTACTAGTCCAAAGCTTCGCGACGAGTAGGGTGAAGATTTTGTGTTTGTTTTTGTGTTTGTGTTTGTTATGCAGTGCATCCGGAAAGTATTCACATCGCTTCACTTTTTCCACATTTTGTTATGTTACAGCCTTATTCCAAAATGGATTAAATTCATTTTTTTCTCAGAATTCTACACACAATATCTCATAATGACAAAGTGAAAAAAGTTTTTTGCAAATGTATTTGGGATGGGAGAACCTGGGATGGGAGAACCTGGTAGAAGGACAAACATCTCTGCAGCACTCCATCAATCAGACCTTTATGGTAGTGGCTAGACGGAAGCTACTTCTGAGTGAAAGGCATATGACAGCCCACCTGGAGTTTGCCAAATGGTACTTAAAGGACTCTAAGAGCATCAGGAAAAAGATTATCCGGTCTGATGAGACACAAATTGAACTTTTTCAAGTGCTACCATAAAGGTCTGATTGATGGAGTGCTGCAGAGATGTTTGTCCTTCTACCAGGTTCTCCCATCGCTGCAGAGGAACTCTGAAGCTCTCTTAGAGTGGCCATTGGGTTCTTGGTCACCTCCCTGACCATGTCCCTTCTTGCCTGGTTACTTAGTTTGGCCAGACGGCCAGCTCTAAGAAGAGTTGTGGTGGTTCCAAACTTATTCCATTTCACAATGATGGAGCCCACTGTTCTCCTGGGTGCTTTCAATGCTTTAGAAATGTTTTTATACCCTTCCCCAGATCTATGCCTCAACACAATTCTATCTCGGAGGTCCTAGGACTTCATGGCTTGGTTTTTACTCTGACATGCACTGTCAACTGTGGGACCTTACATAGACAGGTGTGTGCCTTTCCAAATCATGTCCAATCAATTGAATTTACCACAGGTGGACTCCAATGAAGTTCTAGAAACATCTCAAGGATGATCAGTGGAAACAGGATGCACCTGAGCTCAATTTTGAGTGTCATAGCAAACGGCGTGAATACTTATGTACATGTTATATCTTATTTTTTTATTTTTAATACATTTGCAAAAATTTATAAAAAACTTTTTTCACTTTGTCATTATGGGGTATTGTGTGTAGAATTCTGAGAAAAAAAATGAATTTAATTAATTTTGGAATAAAGCTGTAACATAACAAAATGTGGAAAAAGCGATGTGAATACTTTCCGGATGCACTGTATGTTAACCTGCTACTCCCACTGTCTCTTCCCCACTTTTTGGGGGGAGAGACAGGAAAAATAAAATAAAAATCTGGTCTGTAGACCGACAAACTCCACTCCGTCTCCTGGCTGCTCTGTTCCCATCCAGGGTTTGTCACGTGGCGTGTGACATACAGATACCCAAAAAAACGACTTAAGTACAGGAACAAAGTATTTATACTTCATTACTATACACCACTGAATATTGAAAGCACAAGATCTACAAAATAGATTATTTTACGAAACGTAGTCTAATCTCACAAAATTTATGGCAGATAAAGTTGTGATTGTTGGAGATTTCAACACACATGTTGATAATGACAGTGACCCTTTAGGATTGGCTTTTGCGGCTATTATTGACTCTGTTGGTTTTATTCAAAATGTGTCTGAACCAAACCACTGCCATAGCTATACCTTAGATTTAGTGTTATCCTATGGTATCGATGTCGAGAATATCATTGTGTCTCCCCATAATCCTGTACTATCAGATCACTTTTTGATTACTTTTGAAATTCAGGTAAATATTCCTATTAAATTGGAACCATGATACTATTCCAGCCGCTCTATAAATTAATTGACGGCTTCAAAATGTATAAACATACTTCCTGAGTCATTAGTATCGAGTCAGAATCCAAACAGCTTTTTGTCAATTGATCATCAAACAGATGCTGTAATTCATATTTTACGGAATACACTTTATGCTGTTGCACCCCTCAAGAGGAAAAAATGCAGTCAGAAGAAACTTGCACGCTGGTTTACTGACCATAACCGTGCCCTTAAACAAGTTTCCAGGAAATTAGAATGCAGATGTCGCTCTACCAATTTAGAGTTTTTTTGCTCTGCTTGGAAGGACAGCCTCATAGAATACAAGCACGCTCTTACTACAGCTAGGTCATCATACTTCTCAAAATTAATTGACCAGAATAAAAACAACCCAAAATTTATATTTAACACGGTAGCTAAACTGACCAAAAATCTGTCTTCAGATTATAGCAGTTATCCTTCTAACTATAATTCTAATGACTTCATGAACTCGTTTACTGATAAGATTGAGACAATCAGAGAACAAACTATGAAAATGACTCCAATATCTAGCACTCCAACTCCCGAGATGGCACAGGGCTATCAGGAGCAGGGTTGTGTAGAGACCCTTGAGTTTTTCACTCCCTTGGATCTGGACAAATTTAGTAAACTGGTTATGTCCTCCAAATCATCTACATGTCTGTTAGACTCCATACCAACAAAGCTTATTAAAGAGCCTGTGCTAGGCCAGCCCATGTTAGATATCATAAATACATCCCTATTATTGGGTTGCATAATTAAAAGTGGCAGTAATCAAGCCTCTTCTGAAGAAACCAAATCTTGATCCTGTTAACCCCCTGAGGTCGGCTGGATCGGCGCCGATCCAAGCAGCAATACAAGTATATTACTATTTCTAACTTCGCGATATTTTATCATACACACGCGGCAAAAACATTGACAGAAACCTTAGAATCGCGACTTTCCGATTTGAGCACTGGCAAATCAAATGGGATTTTTAAAATTAGCTTAATTAGACCAAAAGTAAACCTTGTTTTTTACTCTGTTTTTTACCTTTTAGTAACGTCCCCCTTCTATTGACATGTTAACGAGGTGCTAATTTCGGGGAGGTGCGTCGGGCCATGTGTGAAAACGCCGGCATAAACAACACAAACTGAAGAGGACAGTCTATGCTGATATTTATTTTATTTCGCTTGTTTTCAAATACTCGTGAAAATATATATAAATTCCGCGTCTTGTGACTACATATTCGCATGTCGCAATGTAACAAATTGCAATAGGCACAGAAAATACTTTTCAAACAGCCTAAAATGTTATAAAATATATCGTATGTCTGTGTTTACGCTTGCAATCTGCCAGCAACAGTATATTCACGAGTATATTTTCAAATACTCGTGAAAATATATGAATTCGCGTCTTGTGACTACATATTCCGCATGTCGCAATGTAACAAATTGCAATAGGCACACAAAATACTTTTCAAACAGCGTAAAATGTTATAAAATATATCGTATGTCTGTGTTTACGCTTGCAATCTGCCAGCAACAGTCTATGCTATTGATTTTATTTCGCTTGTTTTTTTATTTTTTTACATCTTGTCTGTGTTTACGCTTGCAATCTGCCAGCAACAGTCTATGCTGATATTAATTTTATTTCGCTTGTTTTCAAATACTCGTGAAAATATAGCCTATGAATATCGCGTGTTGTGACGCCAAACATTCCGCGTGTTGCAACGTAACAAAGAGCCAAAATGAATATTCAGGTATTTAGCATTTAGCCCTCCCACAGCCTGAAATAAATGTGACCAGTTCTGATAAAAACAGGTTTTTAGCTATTTAGATCTCAGATGTGCTAAACTATTTTCACACCCTTACATAACCAAGACCTTGGTGAACAAACGCACATTGGCAAAACAATTCGTCACTATAGTTTAGTGTGTGCTTTCACATCTTTTGTGACAGCAGAAAAATTTACTATTTTTAACTTGTGTGTTTGTAGATCTATTTACAAGCTGCATATGATACTGACCAAACTATTGATGGCATACAAATGTAGCTGTGATTGTCCTTCAAATAAAAATATCAAACACTTTGGAGTAAGTGTGTGTTAAATTGATGAAATTGAGATAAATATCAGACCATGCCAAAATCTAAAAACATCTAAAAGTTTAGCACGGACCTCAGGGGGTTAATCTGAAGAACTATAGGCCCATTTCAAATCTTCCCTTTTTGTAAATTTTTTTTGAGAAATCTGTAGCTCAACAATGAACTGCTTTCCTAAAAACTAATAATCTGTATGAAACACTACAATCAGGTTTTAGACCAAACCATAGCACTGAGACGGCACTTATTAAAGTTGTAAATGATTTACTGTTAGCATCGGATACTGGTTGTGTTTGTACTCTAGTGCTCCTTGACATAAATGCTGCTTTTGACACTATTGACCACCAGATTCTCCTTTACAGGCTAGAAAACCTGGTTGTTTGGCGTGGACGGCACTCTCATGGTTTAAATCATACTTGTCAGACAGGTTTCAATTTGTGCAATTAGATAAAGAGTTCTCTGACTATTCTCAGGTTAAATATGATATTCCACAAGGCTCAGTGCTGGGACCATTACTGTTCTCATTATACTTGCTACCACTCTGTAATGTTATTTGTAAACATGGTGTGAATTTCCATTGCTATGCAGATGATACACAGCTGTACATATCAATGAAGCCAGGTGAAATACTTCAACTCACTCAATTAGAGGCTTGTATCTCTGATATAAAGAATTGGATGACAGTAAATTTCCTGCTTTGGAATTCAGATAAAACAGAGATGATGGTTTTGGTCCCCAAAAAATGAAGGAACAAGTTGGATCTGCAGTTAAATGCAGATGATTGCATAGTTGCATCAAGTCTAATGGTCAAGAACCTTGGTTTTATTTTTGATCAGGATCTTACATTTGACGCTCATATAAAAAACACTTCCAGATTATCCTTCTTTCACCTAAGAAACATAGCTAAAATTAGGCACATTCTGTCATTAGAGGATACTGTGTACATACATCTACTGATGCCTCTGGACACATCATCAGTGATGTTCCTGGAATCATTGGGCGTTTCGGGTCTTTCAACATTATACGCCCTCCTCCAGGTGACCCAGCCGGGGCTGATCAGACCCCAGCTTGTGTCCAGATGGCTAGCTAGCTTCCATGACTCCATGGATCTCCTCTTTTGAGCCACAGCCATCTTGAGGCCCTTTCTGCCGCATCGGTGGTACTGCGGATGGCTCTCCTCTTCCTCTCTCCATTGATGCCCAAACTACTGAAGGCTCTGGCCAAGGAACGGGCTGCAAATCCTCTGCATCCAACCTCCACAGGGAAACACCTTGCTCTCCAACCAGCCTGCTGACAGTCGCTGACCAGTCCTGCGTACTTGGAGAGTTTCCTCTCAAAGGCTTCTTCCAAGCGATCTTCCCACGGGACTGTCAACTCCAGCAGCACTGCTTGCTTGGTGGACTCAGACACAAGGACAATGTCTGGTCGCAGGGTGGTGACTGCAATATGGCTGGGGAACTTCAGCTGATGTTCAAGGTCCACCAACAACTGCCAGTCTCTTGCAGACATCAGGATGCCTGCAGATGTTCTTCTGGCAGGAGTTGGCTTGTCCCCAGCTCTGACAAAGGCGATGGTTTTCTTGGAGGGTCGGAACTGTTTTGCCCATGCCAGTCCTGCGCTGATAGCTTCAGCGATGGTCTTAAGGACTTGGTCATGCCTCCACCTGTACCGTCCATCTCCAAGTGCCCTTGTACAGCAACTGAGGATGTGTTCCAGGGTTCCTCGCTTGGAACACAGTGGGCATGCTGGTGTCTCTGCTATGCCCCATGTGTGCAGATTTGACGGGCTTGGGAGCACATCATACACTGCCTGGATGAGGAATTTGATGCGTTGAGGCTTGGCTTTCCAAAGCCAAAGCTCAGCCCAGGTCTCCCATCTTCAAGCTCCCTTCCATTCCCACTGGTGTTCATTTGTCCTGAACAAGACGTCGCCCTTCCTTCCCCCTGGTGTTCATTTGTGGAGTTGGAAAGGATCCCAGCCCAGCTCGACCTCGTGTGACCACTCCCACCAGGCTCCTGTGACGCAGCCTTGCATCTGCCTCTTGTACCGCATCCTCTGCCCTCCATTTCCTGCCAGTCCTCACTTGGATCCCTTCTTTAGCCACCTTCGGATCACTTGAGTCCCTGTACTGAACCACTTCTCTGGCTCTAGTTACCTTAAATTCCTCCTCCAAGGATTTGAAGGGCAGTTGCAGTTTGTTGCTGTTCCCATAGAGTGCGATGCTGCTCAGGCTCTTTGGTAGTCCAAGCCATCTCCGGAGGTGGTTGCTGACCCTCCTCTCTAAGGTCTCAACTGTCGAGATAGTGACCGAGTAGACGAGGAGGGGCCACAGGATCCTGGGAAGAATGCCATGTTGGTAGACCCAAGCTTTAAATTTCCCAGGTAGGTCTGACTTGTCCACAGATTTCAGCCAACCATCCAACTCAGTGCATGTCGACTGGATAGATGTTGTATCTCTCAGAGAGCAGTCAAAAACCTTGCCCAAGCTCTTGACTGGCTTCTCTGTGATAGTTGGGATGGCTGTGCCTGTGATGTTAAACCGGAACTTGTCCTCCACCTTCCCTTTCCTCAGCACCATTTATCTGGATTTGGCGGGTTTGAAACGCATCCGGGCCCACTCCACCAGCTTTTCAAGTCCCTTCAGAATCCACCGGCAGCCTGGGACTGATTCTGTCGTGACTGTGAGGTCATCCATGAATGCCCTGATGGGTGTTTGCCGTTGTCCGGAATTCTTGCGGGGCCCTCTGCACTCTGGCTCAGCAGATTTAGTGAGCATGTTCATGGCTAGTGAGAACAGTGTCACCGAGATAGTACACCCTGTGATGATACCGATCTCCACCTTGTGCCAACTGGATGTTATTGCTCCTGAAGAGACCCTCATCCTGAAATTGCTGTAATAATCAGCGATGAGGTCTTTACACCTGCTGGGTACATGATGTTTTGTCAAAGTGAGCTGAACGAGCTTGTGTGGAATGGAGCCGAATGTATTTGCCAGGTCAAGCCACAGCACTGATAGGTTGCCTTTGTTCTCTCTGGCCTTCCGAATGAGCTGTGTCACCACACCGGTATGCTCCAGACATCCTGTCATTCCTGAAATGCCGCCTTTCTGGACAGATGTATCGATGTAGGTGTTCTTTGCCAGGTAGGTACACAGCCGTTTGGAAACAGCGCTGAAGAAAACCTTTGCCTCAACACGCAGCAGGGAGATGATGCAGAACTGGTCTAGCTGAGTGGAGTTTTCCTCCTTTGGGATCCATACCCCTTCAGCTACTCTCCATTGTTCAGGGATCCTCCCCCTTCGCCAGAAGACTAGCAGGATTTTCCACAGACGCAGCAGGAGTTTGGGACAGTTCTTATACACTTTGTATGAAGTGCCACTTGGTCCTGGAGCAGAGCTTGCCCTTGCTTTGCGGACAACCTCCCTGACTTCCTTCAGCTGCAGCTCCGACATGTCGAACTGCACTTCTGGTTCAGGGGGGTCTATGAGGTTGTTACACTCTCCCAACTCCTGCTCTCTTGCGGGGTCGCTGTACGTCTGCTAAAGATGTTGGTCTATGTCTTCCTGCGAGGAGGCTAGTTTGCCACTGCGCTTCTGCCCCAGCAAATCCTTAATGAACTTGAAGGGGTTAGCGATGAAAGAAGCACGTTTACATGCCCTCTCGCGCCGCCGCCTCCGATGCCACTCTGCCCGGCGGAGAACTCTGATGTTTTTCCGAAGGATGCACATTAGCTGGGCCAGGCCTGTGCATTCCTCTTGTCCTGCCGCCTTGTACTGGGACTTCAGCGCTTTCATCTCCTGCCTGATGTTGTGGATCCTTACAGCTCTTTGATTCTTTGAGTAAGATGTTCCGGAGCTTTTCTTCTCCTCCTCGCCGAACCGTTCAGCTGCGATGCTGACAATGATTGTTTTCATAGCTTGTAGCTTCCTGTCGGCCTCTCCCTTTGCCATTGCCTCCAGAATTTGGTCGACATCGTCATCAAACTGCTTCCAGAGTGAGGTCATGCTAGCTGCAGGCTATTTGATCCGCCTCCTGTCAGACTTGATGCTCAAGGGATTAGTTTGCAACACTTGGAGGTTCTGGGCACTATGGGGTGACTCCGGGCCTGGCACCTCCTGCGTCTCACCAGGTGTAACACCTGTGCGTTGTGTTGCTTCTGCTCCCAACGGGCACTTCATCCTCGCTCGGTGGATCTTTAAGCCATGGATGTTTTTGCAGACTTTACCACATGTACACTGCTTGCTCATAGTCGTTTGTCCGTTGCCTGGGTCTGTTAACGTTGTGTCCGTCCGACTGGGGTGCTCATCCCCCCTCTCGGGCACCCCTGGGGGTATTTTTCCATTTAGTTCATTGTAGCTTGGTTGGGTTCCTCCTCACGGAGGATACAGATTGGGTTGCCTGACCCGTTCTGCCCCGGTTGCCGTCTCTCCGGGCTGTAACTGACTCTCCAGTAGTCACCACACTCTTCATGGTTGTCATCCAGTCTTTCCTGGCTGTCACTGATCACTCAGGGTATTCGCTGTGTACATACATCTACTGATGCCTCTGGACACATCATCAGTGATGTTCCTGGAATCATTGGGCGTTTCGGGTCTTTCAACATTATACGCCCTCCTCCAGGTGACCCAGCCGGGGCTGATCAGACCCCAGCTTGTGTCCAGATGGCTAGCTAGCTACCATGACTCCATGGATCTCCTCTTTTGAGCCACAGCCATCTTGAGGCCCTTTCTGCCGCATCGGTGGTACTGCGGATGGCTCTCCTCTTCCTCTCTCCATTGATGCCCAAACTACTGAAGGCTCTGGCCAAGGAACGGGCTGCAAATCCTCTGCATCCAACCTCCACAGGGAAACACCTTGCTCTCCAACCAGCCTGCTGACAGTCGCTGACCAGTCCTGCGTACTTGGAGAGCTTCCTCTCAAAGGCTTCTTCCAAGCGATCTTCCCACGGGACTGTCAACTCCAGCAGCACTGCTTGCTTGGTGGACTCAGACACAAGGACAATGTCTGGTCGCAGGGTGGTGACTGCAATATGGCTGGGGAACTTCAGCTGATGTTCAAGGTCCACCAACAACTGCCAGTCTCTTGCAGACATGAGGATGCCTGCAGATGTTCTTCTGGCAGGAGTTAGCTTGTCCCCAGCTCTGACAAAAAGCTCCTATAAAAACCTTGATGCATGCATTTGTCACATCAAGGCTAGACTATTGTAATGCCTTATTATCTGGCTCCTCTAGTAGCTCTCTTCAACTAGTACAGAATACAGCGACACATATTTTGACTAGATCCAAGAAGTATGAGCGCATTACTCCTGTGTTAGCATCACTACATTGGCTTCCTGTTAAATGTCACCTTGGACTGACCATGATATGGTCTTTTTTGGACACACCCTGTGCCGGCCAGAAGAGGATGCCCCCCACCCCCTTTTAGTCTGGTTCCTCCCAAGGCTTCTCCCTATCAAGGGAGTTTTTCCTTGCCACTGTTGCCTTTAGCCTTACTTTTTGGGGGTCTAGGCCTGGGCTCCCCCTCTGTTAAGCGTTTTGTGACATTTCATTTGAGAAAAGCACAATACAAATGAATTTGATTTGATTTGATTTGATTAAAAACCGGTACAACAATTGATAGTGCCAGCCAGGAGTTACAGGCAAGTACAACACTAGAAAGCTGTGTTAAGCATAATAATTGACATAGTTTTACATTTAGCAGAATTCAATCATGGAACAGCACATTCAGAAAAGCTTTATCAGCCTCATAATGAAAACTTCCTTGGGCAGATAGAGCTAATGACCCAATTTGAGGCCATTGCCATACCTTAGCTTCATAGTTTATTTTAAAACTTGCCTAAATAAACCAGTAAAAGTAGGTAGCATATGGGCTACATAATGTTTGGAGGTGTCAGTACCAATCAAAGCATCATAACTAGCTTGCCAGCTATTTCACTGTGTACAAAAACTGTAAGGAGAAAGTGCCTCCAACAACCAGATTAAACATATATCAGTTCAGAATGGGCACGGAGGAGTGCTACGAGTACTCACTGCTGTGAGAAATCCAGAGAGAACTGCCACTCCTTGTGATCAGGAGGCAGGAACCCACCAGGAAATCTGCTAACCAGCTAACAAGGAAACCTGAAGCAATGTGACCGGAGTCCTCATAAATGATGTTCATCTGATGGTCTCGCAACTTGCATAAACAAAGAAAAGTGAAGGAAACTACTACTACACCATATATTTCCTAGTTCTACTATTGCCACTCTAAGTTGTCCTGATTCTGTGTTTGTTTCTTCGCTCTGCTTGATTGTTTACAGTTTTCCCAGTCTTTACAATTTTATTTTAAACCATTTTTATTTATATTATTACCTGTTTTGTTTTGTTATCTTCTATTTAAATACTCATTTTAGCTTAGCTTAGCATAGCTAAGCTATTATAACGGATGGCTTCGCATCCTTCTTTCGCGAGAAGGTTGATGACATTCGCAACTCCTACCCCCCATCCTCTCTTTCCTCTGGCTCTGTCCCCTCTCCCCTCAAAAGCGCCCATGTCGTCTCCCCCCTCAAAAAACCCTCTCTAAATCCTGCTGTCATTTCCAACTACCGACCTGTCTCTCTCCTCCCATTCCTCTCCAAAACACTATAGCGGGCTGTCTATAACTAACTGTCTGTCTGCTCATCTCCTACAGAATGACCTGCTTGATCCTAACCAATCTGGGTTCAAGGCAGGCCACTCTACAGAGACTGCTCTCCTTGCGGTTACTGAGGCTCATCACATGGCTAAGTCCCAATCCTTTAGCTCTGTCTTCCTCCTCTTTGACCTGTCAGCTGCATTTGATACCGTGGACCACTAGATGCTGCTGTCATTTCTTGTCGAGATGGGAATCTCTGGATCTGCACTGACATGGTCCTACCTGGCTGACCGGTCCTACCAGGTGGTCTAGAGAGGATCCCTCACCCTCTTTACCAGAGTCCCGCAGGGCTCGGTGCTAGGCCCCATCCCATTCTCCCTGTACACTAAGTCACTTGACTCTGTTATCTCTGTTCATGGTTTTTCTTACCACTATTATGCCGATGACACTCAACTCTTTCTCTCCTTCTCTCCATCTGAGACCCAGGTCCTGACATGGATCTCTGCATGCCTGGCTGACATCTCTGCCGGGATGCCCACCCACCACCTGAAGCTGAACCTGGGGAAGACAGAGCTGCTCTTCATCCCAGCGAAGGCCTCCCCAATGATTGATGCTTCAATCACCGTGGAAGGCTCCATAGTGTCTCCGTCCCAGTCTGCCAGGAGTCTTTGAGTGACCATGGACAACTAGCTGTGCTCTCCACAATATCCGGAGGATCCAACCATTCCTCATCAACTCCTGGTCCAGGCCCTGGTGATCTCACGTCTGGACTACTGCAATTCCTTGCTGGCAGGCCTTCCGGCCTGCGCCATCAAGCCACTGCAACTAGTCCAGAACGCTGCCGCTCGTCTGGTGTTCAACCAGCCGAAGTTTACACATGTCACCCCTCTACTCTCCTCTCTGCACTGGCTCCCCATCGCAGCACGCATCAGATTCAAGTCACTGTTGCTTGCTTTTCAAGCGGCCAGAGGTACTGCTCCCCCATACCTCCAGTCACTCATCACTCCCTACACACCTCCCAGACCCCTCCGCACCGCCTCCTCTGGTAAACTGCCTGTCCCTTCCCTCGGGCGCCTGGCAGCCGCTCTCTCGCGGTCTCGCCTCTTCTCTGTCCTGATCCCTCGCTGGTGGAACGACCTTCCGCAATCGGTCAGGACCGCGGAATCACTTGCGATCTTCCGCAAGAGACTCAAAACCCAACTCTTCAGACTCCACTACCACTGAACTCTGTCCATCTAGCTAAATTGTCTTCACCACTGTTTACTTGTTCAACACTATACTCCCCCAAAAAAATAAATATATATAATGTCACTAACCTTTTCCTTCCCGGTGTTACAGGTATGGTACGCAGATGCCTGCAATGATATCTATTGCTGTATTCCTGCACTGATCTCGTGCGCTAACTATGATTGTTCCTACCATGTATTAATGCACATCTTGTAAGTCGCTCTGGATAAGAGCGTCTGCTAAATGCTTAAAAATGTAAAATGTAAATATCTCCAGACACTCATCACACCCTACACCCCAGCCAGACCCCTCCGCTCCGCCTCCTCTGGCAAACTGACTGTCCCATCCCATAGATTTGTTTAGCATTATTAATTCGTTTCATATTCAGTGGCCGTAAAATCAATAGTAAAAGTGAGAAAACAATATTTCTGTTATAGGTGCACCTGCAACAACTGTGTTGCGATGATCACGCATAATGAGAGTGTCTGCTGTTGGGAGTACAGGCAGACACTCAACACTATGCGTGAGTCCGTCCAACAGTGCGAGTGTATTACCGTACACCCGGGGTTCGCAACTGTTTTCCTGGACATTCATGTCCTCAGGACGCCATATATGGGGTACAGGCAGGACTACAGTGACGACACTGAGGAAATCCCAACGCAGCAGCTAGCAGGCTAGCACTTAGCAGTGCTACCAGCTAGCTCCAGATCGTGTTATATCAATTATGTCACATAAATTGCATTGTGGGTAGATTTACGAAGATTTGGCAGTGTTTTCAAATAAATATGATCACAAACATACTATAATATAGTTAGGGGGTATTTGAGAGACATGTGTCATCACTTTTGCAAGGTAAAGTTTCGCTGGTGCCTACACTTTAAGAATCAGAAAAGAACAGCTTCATGAGAGAGGTGATGAATTACTGTAATTTTCCCTCACACAATGATTTTGATAACATGTACAATAATCATGAAGAATTTCTTATAGTACAGTATTCAGTGTTATTCAAGATTGCATGAATTGTATTTACTAAAGTGGAACAGTTTCCTACATGTACCTGTACTACTGATATATTAGAAGGCCTCGTGTTATCGAAAGTACTGCATGTAAAATTATGTTTTTCTCTACATTTTGCTGAAAGTGAACATTCCCCATATTGATTGGGAGATCAGTGACCTCCCTCATGATGCCAACCCTGGTGTCATTGTTCCCATGACAGAGTTTCCACTGACTGATGAGCAGATGACAGAACTGATGGCTGCTGTAGACCCTAGGCCACCATCGCAGTCCTTTGGCAGCGACATCTATATGGCTGCAGTTCAGATTGTCCAGCTTGTCCTTACAATGTGATCTGATCCATTGTTTTCAATCATGCCATCTTAATTACTTACAAGCAATCATGTTTGAGAGCAGCTAGCACAACATAATTGATAATGACAAGGTGTCAACCGGTGTCAAGCAATTTTCAGAATTTTTTATCTTCAGCTTGAAAATTAATAACATCTCTTATCTTTTCATCCTCACAGCTACATTCCCACTGGGCCAGTGTGCATACTTGTATTCATTGCAACCCTGCACATTTATTAGCCTCAAGTGCCTCACTTGGTTTTCCAGACCTTAATCAGTTGCTGAATGAAAGGGTACAAAAAAATGGACACTTGCACAGTAGGACTAAAATTGTGCACCCTTGTCACTGCTTATGATTGTGATGCTCTTTAAAAGGCACCTATGCACCTATCAAACTGCATTCAACTACACACCTATCCAACTGCATTCCAAGAGACAGTTGGATTTATTTAGCCAAACTAATACCATGCTCGATGCACCTGGGACAACTAATTGACTTCTTATCAATGGGTTATAAACTCACAAACATGTCGCAATAATAATTTTGCACACAACTGTCGTGGTTTATAATTGGGCCAGAGACATAACAGATTCTACATGTTGAATAGAAACCAATTACGTGCAGATATGTGTAGTCATAATCAACATCAAGCTGAAGGTGTTGAATAATCTTTATTTGCCTACATATTCTCATATTATTTTGTACCCAAAGTGTGCACTGTGCACATAACTTTAGTTCATGGATTGGAGAACCAAATGACAGAATGTTATTTTTCTCACATTTTCACAATAATAGAGAGAGCCTATTGTTAGACACTTAGGGAAGCACTGATAAAGTTGAATTTAAATTGAAATAATGCTTTGATGTTGCACTTAATATTATAGCTAATACAATTTAGAATTTTTATGATGTGAATGTTGAACATAAAAAAAAAAATTCTGAATGCACCAGAGAAGTTGAATATTATATTATTGAATTTGACTGAATTTGGTTTAACTTGATATGAACGTTTAAGTTAAACCAAAAACCAAACCACAAATCAATTTCAACAGAGGGACATTTCAAAATGATTAAGTTCATACTCAATATATTCAAAACTATTTAATTCCCATTCAATAAATTCAATACTATGAAATTCACAATAAAACAATTCTGAATTTGACAGCCAACAAATTCAAACCTATTGAATTCACATTCACCAAATTCAGATCTTTCCATATCATTATCATTTACATTGTATAACTTAATGATAAGAAAGAGAAGGCTACAGCAACAATTAAAATAAAGGATTGGGATTACTTGCCAATTAATTATTCAGATAATTGAAACACTTGTAAATTAAGCAGACTAAATACAAATTTGTCAAAATATCCAGTATGGCACCCAAACTTTGTGACCCATGGGTGCCAGTTCTATCCGAACAGATGTGGCCCACCATCCTCTACATACCTGCACCTGAAATCCAAATCAAACAACCTGTTCAGAAGTTCTTTCAATTTGATCAAAATGGCAGAATAAGAAAAAAGGAAACTAGAAACCAGACAACAGAGTTTAAACAATTTAAACAGCCAAATAATTATATATGTTAACTTTGGCTCCTCATAATATACAAAACATAGAAATGCTTGAAAAACTAATAAAATACCCCAAGGGCCCACAGATTTAATTAGAGGGGGGCTCTGCTGCAGGATGTAGGAAGTGGATCCATCGACTTAGCCAGGGATCAATATGGGATAACATCTGAATCCTTACATGATCCTCGCTCACTGAAATCTGATCCCCCTGCTCAAAAGGATTTCATCCCTACCATTTTACTGATTCTGCGTTTCTAGGTGGGGGTGGGAGAGTGGGTGGGGCTTATCTGTTCATGGGGGTGGAAAGAAGGGTTTCCTATATGCTGAGAGACCTGATTGGTGCCACGCTGCTATGAATCAATCATCTCTCATGTACTTCTCAGTTGCACAGTCAATAACTGCAGACAGTAAAATGACCATGAAGAATCTTTACGCAAATAGAGGCTTAAAATAAAGCAAGATCAGATCAAGTTTATTGAATACTGAACTACTAGAGCCTCCACAAGATATGGCTGCAAATTTCTACTGGAAATGTCTCTTAGCATTCTCATTTATGATAAACTATCAATAACTCACTGCCCATAGATAAGGAACATCTGAATTATCATGCATTCCTGAAAACAGTTATTAACATTCCTACTTTTTAATATTATTATCCAACAAAAAATCTAATTTGTGGTATAAGCATACTGAGGATGTCCAGATGTTTCCATTTTATATTTTTCTTATCCAGCAATGTTTTATTCAGCGTATTTACTTAAAAATTCTGTCATGTAACACAATGCATTAATGTGTCATTAGCCTATTGGATGGGTATTGTCTGTTTATCTTCAGCTGATGCTTTTCACTTGACCCGCATCACATTTAGCATGTTTCAATGATAAACTGTTTTTTTTAAGGCGTTTCATTCATTAGCCTGCTCGTAGGTGTCTTTAAAGGAGTACTCCCTTCAGTGGCGTCATGCACATTAACGTTGAGGGCACGTGCCCGCTCAGTTTACCGAAAAATTGTCAATTTACTATGAAAAAGGTGCTTGTTTGAATTAAAAATAATTTAATTTAAATTAATATAATTTGTTAAGCCCCCAACTGTATATTTAGTATTACTGTAGCCTATTTTTTTTATGTTGAGGCAGTTCAGGAGGTTTGTTTCCAATGCACTGAGGTTATGTTGTCTTCTTCTGTCATGACTTCCACGGCTACCTTCCTACCTCACTCCTATGTCTTTGTAGTCCATTGTCTTGTATTTTAAGCCTGAATTATTGCACCCATGCTCTGAAAACGTATCTATTGAGGAAATTGAAATATGTGTCGTAGCTAGGTGTATTCTGTAAATGCTATCTTGAGTGCTAACACCGAAATATACATTTTACAATGGTGTTCGGGCACAGGAACGGGCTATTCAGATTCTATATATAAATCCAGTCGCCCTCTTGTGGTAGTTTAATTATACACGGAATGATTTGACTATTGGGAGAAGTTGGCATTTAGGGACATCATAAATTAAGGCAATTCATTACTGAGCATCATTAGAAGCACGATGTACTGCTCATACAAAGATCATTTTTAAACACATAAAAGCTTATTTTTTGCATTTTCCATTTTCCATGTCAATATTATGTGTCTATAGAAATATGTAATTTGTCTGTTAACGTATCAATATTTGTTTCCATTTGAAAATTATATAATTTATTTAAATGTTTGTTTCCATTAGAGAGAGAGAGAGAGAGAGAGAGAGAGAGAGAGAGAGAGAGAGAGAGAGAGAGAGAGAGAGAGAGAGAGAGAGAGACCGAGACCGGTGGGGAGGGCACACACGGGATTCTTTGGTTGTTTTGGTGTCAGAGGAGGGGAGGAGGGACTCGACTAGTCACTAGCACAAACAGCGAGCAAAATCTGTTCAATGACTCACGGAGTCAATCCGTGCATCCCCGTCGACTCTGCAGTGCTCTCTGGATAGAACTCCGTGCAGTTCATCTACACAACGACATAAGCAACCTGCCACCGCCACGCATCATTCTCACAGAGGTCCCAAACACCGCGACTGGAGTGCGTGGACTAAATTGTATTTGTGGCAGACTCTATGAAACATCACTATAACTCAGGAGGAAATGAAGAAACGCACGAGGATAAACTAATTGATGAAATAACATACTAACAATGCTATATTTTTTTCCGATATATGACTAATTCCATTTTCAATTTTCAATTCTCATTCGTCCGTTATTTATTTATTTTTACAAAAACAAATAATAAACACAGGATGGGTACCTTGATGCTAATCGTTTTGCTAGGAGCGGTGAGTATCTGTACGTCTCTGATTAATTGATGATGTATTAATTTATTATTGCTGGATTTTACCCAAATTCGGGATGGGGTAAATGTTCCTTGTTTTGTGTTTGACGTCTTTGTGAGAGTTTAGTGGATGGAGGTTGTTGGCTGACTTTGTGGTGTTCCTTGCTGATAATTCTGTTAGAATAGATTGTATCCAGTGAGGCTCACTGCAAATCTGCTATCACTGGGTTTAGGGACCTCGCCCTCTTAAATCACACATTATTTTATGGTGGTTTCGTCACTGGAAACATCCCTACTCTACTTTTCTCTTTTGCGCGGGGACTATCACTCGGTACCTTTGAGAGCCCGGCAGCCTTTCGCAATAGCAACCGATGTTTGAGGAGCAGGTGCCTGTGAGGGAAGTAGAAAACTAAAAGTCGTATAAGATACTAACCACTGTTATGATATTACATATTGCTTTTTTAATAATAGACCATTTTGCTCGAGATCTAGGGTAGGGCAGTTTCAGCAAGCACCATCATATATTCAAAAGCAGCCTGTAAGCAAAGAACAAACGCTAACCAAATAAAGTCGCGTCTATGCTGTCTGAGACTCCACGACTGACAAGTAGTCACTAAACCCCTTAAGCAACTTGTTCAGAAGTTATCAGAAAGGGAAATTATTTCGAAATCACTTGGCTAATTAAATACTACTGTGGCTCCACTAGTTTAACGGCTTCGTTGGTAATGGCTTCCAAGTAAAGATCTACAGTCCTAACTTCATCACTGCACAAGTTCAAACCTATAGGCCTGCGATGTCAGTATGCTATGTCCTGCGCCTTCACATGATTCAAGTGTTTGAATACCAGTAGCAGGTGGTGCTTAAAGATCAGTACATCATGTTTAATTTCAACTATGCAATGATGACGATGCTGATAATGATATAAATGATGATATTGCTGTTGATAATGATGAAGATGATGATGATGCCGATGACAATGATGATAATGGTCTCAAGCACATTGCATTTAAGTAAGCTAGCATGTAATGAAGTGAAACTGCAATCCAAATTCACTTTCTGCATCAGATAGGAAACCCATACAACCTCCCCAATACCACAGATTTACAATGGGTGAGTGACATCCACCCATAGAGATTCGCCAAGCCCCAACCCTGGACAGTTTCAAAGCCGCCCTCAAAACTCATCTGTTTTCTAAAACCTTTGTTTAGTTTCTGTGGTTCCTGTGTTGTCTCCGTTCTGTTGTGCTTGTATCTGCTTAAATGTATGTTTTATGTAACTTTTATCTACTCCTCCCACTGTACTGCGACCTTGGGTTTCTTGAAAGGCGCATAACAAATAAAATGTATTATTTATTATTATTATTAGACTACTCAAGAAAGTCAAACCAAACAGCTGGTTAATATTACAATAGGCTACATTGCATTGCTGTGGCAATAACCTCCTTGGTTGAAAAGAAGATCAAGTTTTCTGTCAGGAAAATTTGACAACACTAGTTAATGTAGGTTTAAAAATGTTTGTACAAAACTATAGAACCATAAGGCGTGACCAGATAAGATTATGCAGCAGACCAGGGCATCCAAATTCGATCCTTATTTCCTTTCTCACAGATAGTTAATTTAACAATTCATTAGCCAGAGCGTCTTTCCTCACAGCTCACTCCCAGGTAAAGGAAGGGTGGAAAAACAGCAGTTCTTGGCTCACGGAATACTTGTGTAGGACATAAGAGCGTGTGCAGATCACTGAGATTATTTGTACTAAGACAGGTTGCTATTGTTTGCTGTGTATGGGGCAGACATCAGTTAACCTTTGCATTCTGGCAACCTGCTCTTCAGCCCACAGCGTAGCCATGGGGCATGTCAATTGTCCTGACCTTGTGACCTGAGACTTCAACTGTGTCCCGTGTGAGTGAGAAAGGGTCCAAAAGAGGGAGAGAGAGGTTTCATTTCAGATGGTTTGTTTGTGTGCGTGTGTGTGTGTGATGAAACTATATGCTTGATGTAAATCATAATGTGATTCTGCTAACACCACTGCAAACAACGTGTTAAATAAAATGCTGGGTAGAAGCTACACCCATACCTGAGGCCAAGAAACAACTGATACATGACAAAAATAAGAGTACTGAGGTGGAACTGTCGCCAGATTTGATTTGGGGTGTGACTGGGAAGAAGGGTGTGATGAAGGTGAGAATGGACCTACACATTGAGACAGGGAAGAGGAATTTTCAGAAAAGAGAAAGGGGTGTGTGTGTGTGAGAAAAAGAGAGAGAGAGAGAGAGAGAGAGAGAGAGAGAGAGAGAGAGAGAGAGAGAGAGAGAGAGAGAGAGAGAGTGAGAGTGAGAGTGTGTGTGAGTGCATGTGCCTGCATGCATGTATGCATACGTGTGGAGGGGTGGGGTGCTTTGTCCTGGTGTCAGCTTTTTATCAAGCCACGATGCTGCTGTTAGCCAAACTGGGCCAAGGAACAGCAATGAAGTGTAGTGGTTTGACAGGGAAATTGAATGAAAATGTTATTCTTGTCTTTGTTTAGGAAAAGTCGTGCACAATACCCGCTGTACCCCAGTGAAACATTTCAGTAGAACTGGATGATTGCATAGAGTAAGGCCTAACTACTTGACCCGGACCTAATGGGGCCCAAGAGTGTGTGTTGGGTTTTGGCCGGGTTGGGTTTTTATTTAATTATAAGGAGTAGAGTTTGAGGCAAATTGGGATTAATTATTACCTGGTAAATTTTGTTAATCCAAGTAAGCACCAGTTAATTCAAGTGCAAGTGATTCATTGTTGTGGAAATGGAATTGTAAATGATGGCCACTGGAGAAATTCGCCTTCGGATGTCCTATTCATTTTTACTGACCCAATTTTTTCTAGCCGTGAAAAAAACTTCAAGGCTTATAACCAAGATAAAATGATTGGCCATTGTTGTGTGATTGTGTTTTGCACAAACTACAATACCTTTTTAGAAGTTAAATCACAATGAATAAAAAGGACAACAAATACTTTTTAAAATGAGGTTTGTGCCTCAGGTTGGTCAGATCAGTTTATGAGAAGAAATGATTAACCTTCAGATTGGGTTGGGTGTTAGTGCAGAAAAAGCACTCACAGTGGCAGTGGCCATCTTACATTAGCCTACATTCTTTAGAACAGTTATGGTGAGGTTTACTAAATATTTTCAGGGGTTTAATACTAACAAAACCATCATCTTGCACAAAATCATAATTGATATGTGAGCATGCTAATAAGCATGTGATAAATGTTCAATTTATCAAGACTGACAGCAATAGTGGGAGATGTGTATTCTAGCACCTGGAGGAAGCAGCTGCTCACTCTGGTTCAGGGTTGCCGTGCTACTTGGCAAGTGCACCAATATTTTCACTTTCCCATTACTCAAAAACGACTGGCAGAGTTAAACACTTTATACATCATTGCTGGACTCCCACATATACTCAGTGTAATGATCTGAACCCATGTTCCATTGATCCTCCAGTCACTCTATGAACAGAATGTGTACAGAAACCAAAAGTACTTAATCCATGAATGACCATATTGTGTGAGACTCCACGATGGAAAATATATATCCAGGGATTATGTGTGACTCTTTGATTTTCAGGAACAGTCTTTTGTTTGTGAAGATAAGAGACAGGACTATGGAAAAGGTTGACTGAAACTAAAGCTGACCCCATTTAGTCGACTGGTTGATTGATTGGTCGATGGGCTGTTGGTTGACCGAGATTTGTTTTGGTCGAGCAGTCGCACGAAAAAATTTGTACATTTTTTTTTTCTCCAAGCAGCATGAGACACCTAGATTTGCGCCACAGTTTGGCGCGCTTGTCAGTAGAATAACCCATTCTGGATCCTGCGGGTATGGCAGTGACCTTCACTCTTAACATAGCTAGGCCTATATATGTTCTCTTTAAATTATATTAGGCAGTTAAGGTAATAGTAATGTTGTGAATAATTCTGCAAAACTAATAAAAGTAACATTTTATAATAAATGTGTTTTGCTAATTGTATGGTTTATATATTTATAACTAACATGCGTAACACCCCCTTTCATGTAGCCTATATTGTATCCTTCTGGTTTTAGGCACGCGAATGTGCATTTTAATTGTAGCCTAAGATTTGCCTACAGTTAAGATTAGTGATATAGGCATACTTTAATCACTAATTTCGATATAACCTAAGAACATAATGTCAAAGAAAAAAACTGGAGTATGGCAGCATTTTGTTTGTCACGGACGATCCAAAAAAGTGGAATGTAAGCTTTGCAAGCGCGTTTTCCAAGGCAGGGTTTATCGTTAATAAAACAAGGAGCAGCCTTTTGCCAAAAAATGTGGACAAGCTAGTGTTCCTGTTCCATAACATGAAACGACTGGACCATCGGATGTTCTCCGACTCGAGTAAGTTATTTTTGATAGGCTATAGCCACTTTATGTTCAGCTTTAGGCTACAATTTAAGACATTAGGCTATGTGTGATAATTCGTTTGTTAGCCTATTTTTTTGCAAAAGATTTTAAATCCCAACGAGACCAACCTGGTTAATTAAATAAAACATAGCCTACGCATTAGAATGTGTTATGGTTGTGGTCCAACAAAAGCATCAGCCTATTATGTGGCCATACCGCAACTTCACAAGCGCAACGGCAGAATCTGCAAGGGCAGCATGAAGAGGAGACTCGGAACGGATACGTTTTTTTCTTTCAGGTAATCTTGAACTCCAGCTCCATAAAGTCATTAGCCTATTGTTACTCATTTGTGTCATTCACTTAAGAAAGTTATAAAACATGAGACAAGCTCAGTATGCATATTAAAACAAATAGGGTGTGTCATATAGAGAAAAAATAAGTTTCGACCAATCGGAAAAAACAGACGACTGTTGGTCGACCAAGATTTGTTTTAGTCGGGGACAGCCCTAACCTAAACAGCTGTGTCCAGAAGGAGAGGGAACTCATCACCCAATGTCATGCACTCATTGGGCTGTCAGTATTTGTTACTGGTACTGAAAATCAGGGGGGACGGATAGAATGAGACAGAACTGTGATCTGTGTGTGTCTGTGTGTCTATGTGTGTGCGTTCTTAACTTTTTTTGACATGTTCTCTGTGTTTTTTCATCCATCAGTAATATGATGATATTTCCTGTTGTTTCTGTGTGTGTCCATTAATGCCAATTTAACAAATCAAATCAAATCAAATTTATTTGTATAGCGCTTTTCACAAATGCATTGTCACAAAATGCTTAACAGAAGGGAACCCAGGCCTAGACCCCCCCCAAAAGCAAGCCTAAAGCGACAGTGGCAAGGAAAAACTCCCTTGATCGGGAGAAACCTTGGGAGGAACCAGACTAAAAGTGGGGGAGCCCATCCTCTTCTGGCCGGCACAGGTGTGTCAAAAAAAGACTGTCAGTCCAGGTCAGTCCAAGGTGATTCAGGGCTGGCTGACTTTGCGCCTCCGAGTTAAGTAGTCAGTGTGGGGGGCTAAATCACGTGAAGGGGGTCCAGATCCAGGGACTGGGGTAGGCGTGGGGGTGAGGGTTGATGGGGGCAGCTCACACTTCTCGCAGGATCTAGGGCTCGGGGGCGGGTGCCGAGTCAGAGGCCGAGGCAGAGAAGAGAACATGCAGTCAACATGCAGAACAAAAAGCAGTGTTATAGCCAGTAGCATTATGTGAGAGCAGGGGAGCACAAGCATAGGAAATATATAGATAGCCTTGACAGGTGTAAGCTATGGCAGCATACCTATTAGGAGAGGGATAGAGAATACATTTACATTTTTACATTTACATTTTACAGAATACACGCAGCCATGAGAGTTCCAAACCATCCACACCCGATCAAGGATAACCAGCCTAACAGTGGTGGTAACACGTTGAGGAGGTGACAGTATGGAACGTTTCTCACTCCATAAGACACTAGGGCACGGCCTTCTCCATCTCTCCAGCTAGACTATGTTTGGCAGTAGGCTAGGCTGAAAAGATATGTTTTTAAACTAGACAAAAAAATTTAAACTGTCCGAATCTCTAACATGCTTTGGTAAACCGTTTCACAACAGAGGAGCTCTAAAAGAGAAGGCTCTACCACCAGCTGTGCTTTTAAAAATTCTAGGGAGTAATAGATGGCCGGCTTCTTGTGAACGAAGCAGGCTTATAAGGGATAATCAATTTATTGATTTATTTATTTGTTGTTCCGTTGTATTTGTAATTATTCTCACGTCTTGATTTGTTTTGTCGTGTTTGGAGTGTGCTCTTTTCTGGGTGTATTACTGCTTGTGCGTGTCTGAATTGGTCTTTTGTCTACGGTTTTTGTGGCAGATGGGGGCGTTGGCTGCACAGGAGGCCTGCGAGTCTGGTCAGTACACAAGGAGTGGAGAATGCTGCTTGCAGTGTCAGCCTGGAGATGGCGTGGTCACGAAATGTGGAGTCAAGCAGACTGTCTGTGACCAATGTCTGGACAGTAAGTATCAGTCAAGTGCTGCTGAACTAAACACACTTCTTCAAACACCTAGCATGGCACTGAATGTGAATGAATGAAAAATCATTCCAAATGGTAAAATGTTGCTTGATGTACAACACAAATGACATGTAGAATTAGAACAACACTAGTATGAAAATCTACAATTAATAGCTTACAATATTTGTGGGTCAGCCCCCTCGCCTTAAAAGGCTTAAGGAGTTATTTAATACAGTATTTTATTATTGATACCAATCAATTTTTTATATCCATTCCAAAGAATGGTTATTCATAAATTCTTACAGTATGTTCCCAAAACCATGAAATAGCACATTGAAATATATTTGCCATCATGTGCTGTTATCATGTTCCTTTACTGTGTACAACCTATATATTGGTCAAAAAATATTCCTTGAGAATGTTAAGACATATTGGGATGGCAGGCATGCCATCTGCTAAGATATTGGTTGGCGGGGCATACCCCATACTTATTACAATGCTGAGAGTTTGACATTTTTCATAGTCTCCCACAGAAATAACTATGATGGCCACAGACTCTCAGTCCTTACTTAACTAGTGGTTAAGTAGTGGTTCTGTGTGTCTCAGTAGGTAGAGCATGGCGTTGACAATCCTCAGGTTGTGGGTTCAATTCCCATTGGGACCACATATACTGAAAAATGTATGCATTCACTACTGTAAGTTGCTTTGGATAAAAGCATCTGCTAAATGGCATATATATATATAAAACTTCTCTGCCCTCTAACCTTGTGTAAACACACAGAATTTAGATACGGCTACACAATAAAGCCCAAACTTCGGTTATTTTGCGTTTCTTCGTTATCTTATTCTTCTACTTCTTTTTTTTCCGTTTCTTCATCTTCAGCTTCTCCTTCTTAATTTGCCTGACAATTGCATCATCAAAAATGCTCCATGCTCCAAATGATGAATTCTCACCATTGGTCAATATCTAATTTGGCTACCTAGCTTGCTTCAACCAGTTCACAGCTAAATAATTAACTGAAGTGTATCTACCTCACCAGTGACATATTCCATCATTAACCTTCCCTTGATGTCTACATTGCTGCCTTGTTAACTAGCTAGCTAACTAGCAATAATTCAGGTACTTAATTAACAACAGTCATCACCACACTACCTAGCTTTCCAGTCACATAATATTTACAGTTCTCTTGCAAGCCAGCTACTGCTAACTTGTTGCCCATTCATAGAACTTAACTAGCTTGGGAACCATGGCTTCCTACTAACGTTACAGTTTAAAAGAACAATGCTCACTCTAAAACGGCATGTTTCTTTTAATTAATGCTAAGGAATACACATATACAACACATAGTAACATGGATAGAATTACCAGCTACATTCTCCATAAGTAGGGATCACCTTCTGCAACATTATCATAAACAATGAAGTTAGATGAGCTGTGCCAATATATGACTGTATACCAACTCTTACCAACTCTTAACAACTTCAGCATTTGCAGCACACAACAAATGCTGTGTCCTCACTCCACAGTCACACAGTAAACACATATTCTGTGATTAAATTACCGGATCAATATACAGTATTATGCACATTTTAAAATTTGCCAGTGATGTGATGGCATCCTTACTTGCTGTAATTTTTTGGTCTGTAATTTGGCCCCAAACACGCCATTAAAAAACGACTTGTTACTGACAAGACTTTTAAATAACCATATAGAATCACAAGTGCTATTGTCTGCCAAGTTTTCAAATGGCAAACCCTGTGTCAAATCACAACTGTCGATTCTCAAAAATCTTCAGTATCTGAAACAATACTGCTAATCTCTGTAACGTATTCAGCAATTACTTTATTAATTAGGTGAAAGTCACACATGATACCCTGAATACTTCAAATAAATACATTTAAAAATTATGTTATGACTCAATTGTTACACTTATAAATGTATACACATGATATTAATATCCTAGCCTGTGTATGCTACAATTCAAAAATAAGTGACATCTCAACAAAAATGTTTTCACCGTAAAAAAGCCAAGTTACTCACAAAGCATATCTAGGCTAATCTCTGTACACCCATAAAATAAATTCAAAATTCCATAATACTTAAATTTGCTTGACATTTCAAATGATTGATGTCAAAATGATGTTACAACTAAACATACATCAATATATTATACAGAAACTAAACAAGCACTGTTCCATAGCAACGCTTCCCATATTTTCCTAGATTAATTCAAGAACCTTGGCTTTGTGTTTCTTCACAGGCAAGAACTCCATGTTTCTAACAAACATAATTTCAGAACAACCAAGAACACACATTTGTTTACTAAAAACATAATTTCAGAACAGGCAAGAACTTCATGTTTCCTAGCTTGGATATCAGGAGAGTGGCAGGTATAGGGCATTGTGGTGGTAATTTGTGCTTTTTCTCCCATACTGGTGGCCCTCCTGTATGCGCATGGGTGTGTATGTGTGACCATGTGTGTGTATGTGCACACGTCTGTGCATGTGGTAGTTATTTAAATTGCATTTGCATGTGTTTTCAAGGTTCACATAGTACACACAGTCAATAAAACCAGGCATCAAGGGCTCAGGACTGAATAATGTATATTTAACAAATAACACAGCACCTCATACCTTATACCTTTCTTTAAGGATCTGGATTAACTGATTGAGTCAGCCGGGTCACCTCTTGTTTTATAGAGATATAAAAGGCAGGCATTAATAGCTGGTAGCTTACTATAGGAGAAAGGACCTGCTGTAATTTAACTGGAAAGGTAATAACCATGATTCGCTGAGAATAACAAAAAAGGACCAGTATGAGCACTTCAAACCAGTACCTCAACATTCAAAGACATTACATATAGCCATGTCATTTCAATACCATTACTGTATATCCATTTATTGCAACTTAACAATAACATTAATAAGTAATACAATATTTTGTGTGAAAAGTTTAAGTAATCTTACCTGATTATTAATTCAATGAGATACAGTGTATATTGAAAGCAGGTGCTTCCACACAGGTGTGGCTCCTGAATTAATTAAGCAATTAACATCCCATCATGCTTCGGGTCATGTGCTGGAAAGGCTCAGTTAGCCACTACTGTAGCTACCATGGCTAGAAGAAGAAATCTCAGTGGCTTTGAAAGAGAGTGATTGTTGGTTCATCATTGTTGATTCATCATTTAGCAGGAGCTTCAACGATGAAGACTGCTTAACTTGCTATGTTTCCATGCTTCAGGAAGAATAGTGGCTAAGGTGATGTTGGCATGGGAGTGGGACAGAAAAACATCAACTAGGGGCAACTGTGGTTGAAAGCGCATACTTCTTGACTGTCACACCCTTGAAAAAAGTAATATGTTTAGATTAGTTTTCCTTCACCCTGTTCTCAACAAGTGGATGGGTGCATGTGTGGCGCATACCAAAAGAAACCTACAGGAGACAGTGCTTGTTTCCCATGGTGAAGGGTTCTGACAGCTCTGTTATGGTGTGGGGTGCACTTTCCTGGGATTGTTTAGATTTACTCAACCCCTTAGGGGCAAGGTAAACACAAATAAATACAAAGCCGTTCTGAGTGATCACCTTCATCCTATGGTGAAGCATTTCTATCCTGATAGGAGTGGTCTCTTCCAGGATGACAATACCCCAATCCACAGGGCACGAGTGTTCACTGAATTGTTTCATGAGCATGGAAACCATATACCAATGCCATCCGAGTCACCAGCTCTTCACCCAAATGAACACTTATAGGAGATTCTGGAGCGGCCCCTTAGACAGATTACTGGTTAAATTTTTCTTTGAACACCCTGGACCAAACATAGCGGTAGCAATGGACACATTTCATTTGAGTCTCATTTTGCCATTCATATGTGTCAGATCCGTTATTGTGCATGGAACACATGTTTTGGAAATGTAAAGCCATGTATTGCAGCTTACTTGGTTTACACACTTAATTTGATAAATACAGTAGCTCAGCCGTTATACTACTCAATCATATGCACATTTAAAACAGTACAGGCTGTTACTGCATTAAATGCATTTGTTTGTTTCATACATTGAACCCTGAGTGGAGAAAAAGCACATTCAAATGACCACAATGCCCTATACCTGCCACTTTACCGAGTTCCAAGAGTTTGTCTGTTTTGAAATTATGTTTGCAGTGAACAAATGTGTGTTCTTGCTTGTTCTGAAATTATGTTTGTAAAAACATGGAATTGTTGCCTAATTTGAAATGACATCTTAGGAACGGTTTGTAGTATACAAATGTGTGTTCTGGCCTGTTCTGAAATTATATCTGTAGGAAATGTGGAGTTCTTGCCTGTTCTGAAATAATATTTTAGGAAACATAGGGTTCTTGCCTGCTTTGAAATTATGTCTGTAAGAAATGTGGCGTTCTCTGTTCTGAAATGACATCTTAGGAAACATAGGGTTCTTGTCTGTTCTGAAATCATGTCTTAGGAAACATAGGGTTCTTGCCTGTTCTGAAATTACGCCTATAGGAAACATGGAGCTCTTCTCTGATCTGAAATGACATCTGTAGGAAATGTTGAGAATTTACAGTAATTCTGTTTTGAAATTACAGTATGACTAAATGCGCTGAATGAGGTGGCGCTGAAGTGTTAGCGGCATTCCTTGTTGCATTGAGAAATGGATTTGCATGCATTTTTCCACTGAAGATATGTTTGTTGTGTCAGCATTTATACTTGGTTGAGGAAAGTCTACCTTGCTAAAGCATTGAAAGCACCAGTGGGCTCCATCATTGTGAAATGGAATAAGTTTAAAATAAATATATAAACATTTAAATATATAGAGATGGCATATATTAAGAATGACACAACAGGAAGTACATAAACCTTATGTTTAGAGAGCAAAAAATATTAAATACACAAGAATTGATGCCTTTTCATGATACAAAAAAGGTTTGTAAAATACATGGTAAATGCATGCAAAATCTATGGTAATTATATTGTATTATATATATATTTTATGTACGTATACACTGTAAAAATGAAAAAGTTGAGAAAACTCAAAATTTCAAGGCAACCGACTGCAATAGATTTTTGAGTTTTTAAACATTTTTGCCAACTAGTAATCTTTTGCTCAGATAATTAACTTTTCTTCTTTAGAAAAACTTGAAACTTAGAGTTATACTAACTAAGAATTATATATTTGCCAACTAATAATCTTTTGTTCAGATAATTTACTTTTCTTCTTTAGAAAAACTTGAAACTTAGAGTTATACTAACTAAGAATGTTATATTCCGTAATTGTTGAGTAAACTCATAAAAGTAAGTTAGGATTATTAACTCAATATTTTAAATTGCAGCTCAAGAACAACACCAGTTTACATGCTCACTTTGCTTTATTATAAAACAGTAGAAACTTTATAAAACTTATATAAACATTTGTTTAACAAACATGCAAGTTATGGCGAACCAATTTCAAAATTTCAAGAACATTGAAAAAAATAAAGGTTTTACCCTGCAAAAATAGAAGCAGCAATTTTCTCTGAAGAAATGGGTAGCATTACACAATAGAATAAAATAAACAAAAGTTAGCCATGTGGCCCAAAGCACAATAGACTTTCATAGTCAATGGTTTATCAATGTAAAATTGGTAGCATTACCCAATTTAATAAAATATCCATCAAATAAAAAGTTAGCCATGTGGCCCAAAGCACAATAGACTTTCATAGTCAATTGTCTATCAATGTTCAAGAGATCAAACAGGGCAGGTCTGCAAGATCTTGCAAGATAATGGCTTCTTCCTGCAAAACAGTACTTTTCAGTGTGTAGAGAGACCGTTCATAATTTCAGTGTGAGAGAAGCTTTGTGAGTCTACCAAAAAAACCACTTGGATGCCCAGTTTATCGTTGTCTGGGCGAGGCATGGAATTTGGTTCCAACACCAGCATTTAAGTTATGCCATGAAAAGCTTTTCTCCATCTTCAGATCATTATATACAGTACATCTAAGTTCTACTTTCAAAGGTGCTCAACTGTTCCACATGCTTCTTCCACCACATGAGTCTTTACCTGACTTAGAGTAGGAGCTTGGTTATGAGTCTCCTCACACGCTGTGTGCAGTTGGTGGAAGTTTCCATGAAGATGGTCTCAATCACTTCAAAAGTGTTCTTAAGTTATTTGGGATAATCTATGTTCAAGGCAAAGAGCAGGCCAAACAGGCAGGCAAAGGCAGTGGGCAGGCCTGGGAGATCTGTGAGGACGATTTTCTCTTCCAACACAACAGCAATATTCTGGATACTGGACAGCGAGGTAGGGGCAACGTCATCTTCAAGGACAGTGACGATTCCTATCTTGACTCCTCTGGTCTCATCATCTGGGTCGGTTTCCTGGTGAAAACATGTAAATGGTGCCAAATTTAGAGAGAATATCAGGCCTGAAATTAACTCTTTTTTTTGGGCAAAGCCACTTTGGCCTTTGATAAATACAAATGTATTGGGTCATCACGGTCCAAATGTGGGGCACCAAGGCCAAAACCAATGGTTATTAAAATCATTTTTTCAGTCCTTTTACCTCAACAAAATAAATATCCTAATAGGAAGATACAGTGTGATACAGCACATGTAAGATGGCTCAGACTGAAAAGTTAGTTACATGTCCAGTAACACACGATAATGCAAGTGTAACCCAGGTTATTTTCTGTAGCTACAAATTACAGATGTCCCTTAAACGCCTCACATGCAGACTACGTTTGGCTGTGGTATATTTCCTGCAATGGAATATCTAAAGATGTTGGGCTACACCTGAGAGCAAACTCCTTCCCAAAAATCAAACCTCAATCAAACCTCCTACTGTACTCACCAGACATGTCTTGAAAAGTGTCCCTGAACAAACAGCGGTAGACCTTCCAGGGCTGTGTTCTTTCTATGTACTGCAATGTCAGATGTCTGAAAATCACAAAACAAAAGAAACCAATAGACTATTGGTCAGAGTAGTGAACACTATGTTTTCACTTGGCGGTAATCCCCTTCAAGAGCAAAAAGTGAAGACTGGACCATGGAGGTGTAAATTCCAATAATACATATGTTAAATAATCTTAAGTGATCAGTTCATCAAGCTTGTCCAGGAGGTTTTCCATCTCTTGACCAAGGGCACTCTTCCTGGCACGATACAGTTTCAGCAGTCGAGGAGAGTACTCGTCCAAGGCCGCTCTGAAAGTCCCCAATAGCTCCTTGGTGGTGACGCGGTTGAACTCTGCACAAATCTGTTGAACACAAAACCAGTAACACATTTCGGTATTAAAATAGGGACTTTTGGTGATATTACTGTTGAGTGACTGAGTTTGCATATTTGACTATATATGCAAGGTCAGTTGTTTGGGTCAGAAAGTGTTGTTGCGGTGTAATCCAGTGCACGGCATGCGTAGGAATACGGAAGTTCTACGGTTGAGAAAATGTAGTGCCAAAGGAAAGGGCTGTCTCACTGCAATGTAAAGTGGTGAAATTATTCTAAATATAGCATACACTTAAACCAGGGGTGTCAAACTCATTCCATCGTGGGCCGAGTGTATACAGGTTTTTGTTGCAACCAGTGCACTACACCAGGTGATTTCAATTAGTTCCCCTCCTTGGTTGAAGAAGGAAGCTAATTAGTGAAATCACCTGGTGTAGTGCACTGGTTGCAACAAAAACCTGCACACACTCGGCCCACGATGGAATGAGTTTGACACCCCTGACTTAAACTGATAGTTATAGGTGGGCCTTTTTTTTAGGTGGCTAAAATACGTTTTGCTGCTGGCTCTCTCGGTACTCCTGTCTGCTTCTCCAAACTGGGGGGATTATCTACTGCAGGTAATACACTGAGTATAAAAAAGTACCTTGTACAACCCCACTTCAAAAATGTGAAATATCCCTTTAAGACTAGATGAGGCTGACCCTGTGCAAAAAAAACATCACCATTGTGATAGCTTGGCAAATTATTACATTATTTATTAACTAGTATTAATGAATTAATGAATTAGAAGAACTTGACTAATGAGAAAAATAAACAACTAAAATCTGATAAAATGTTTATGATGAAATCTGAAAACTGAAATAATGACACAAAATGGTCTTACCTGTTCTTCAGAAAACAGAGCAGGCCATCTCTCCTGGATCTCCGACACCTGCACATCCACAATCTCCTTTCTCCTAAGGGAGAATGTGAGGTCCATCTTCTGTCTGATGAGTGTCAGGTCTTTACTTCTCTTTTTCATTTCATCCACCATGGCACATCTTTCGTCTTCTAATGTATCATCATCATGGTTTTCTGGATGATCAGGGACATAATTGACCTCTCCTCGCTTTGTTTTTTTTAAGGGAACCTTACCCTTGTCACCATCTTTCTCCCGTCTTTTCCTGTTTACAATGACCTCATTGCAACCCATGTAGCAGTGAAATAATGTATCGAACAAGCTTAACATTTATTTGGGAACACTAGCTGGCTAGCATAACCTGTTTGTTGACATTTCATTTTAAAAACTGGTCAGTTGATATGTTGCACCGCAAGCAGAACAGTAACTTAGCATTCATAGCTAGCTGGTTGCTATTGAAGTCAAGCCTAGCATTCATTTTGGTTGCGAGGGCTCCATGGAAGCTGCCCAGCACTCAGATAACGTTAGAGCAGAACGTGGTTCAAAAATGCGCTTGGCGCTCTCCGTGAGCTCTCAGTTACTTAGCCTAACACACACTTTCATTCATTCATTCACTACCTAACGTTAGCAAATGTCTCATTAAGCATACTTGTGAATAACATCTAGAGCAAAAACAGCCTCTCTAAAACTATTTATATTAATAAACCTTAGGTTTAGTTCAATATATTTTCAAACAAGGCAGGATGGCAAGCGGGGAAAAGTAAGATGGTGGATGAAAACCCCTGCAAATTCTGTCTGGAAAACCCGTTGTAACCAAGGCGTTGAAATGAGCATGCGCAAAGTAGTTGGCCAGGCCCCAATTGGAGTCTGACTGAAATAAGTGCATTTTGCCAACAGTAATGTTGAAGTGAGCCCAACTTTTCACAAAAAAACTCAATACAGTCAGTTGGAGCAAATAATTTGATATAGTTGACATGGCTAATTAATATTTTTTGTTCAGCTTACTCAACAATCACATTAAGGCCAGCAATTTCAAGTTTTCATTTTTACAGTGTATTTTTATGTATTCTATTATGATGTCAATGTATGTCACATAATTCCAATAATATACTAATTATATATTGAGGCAATATATTTTCTGAAATGAAATACAAATGCATTTTCTTTTAAGAAATATATAAGTTCATGTATTAAAAATAATGATTGTTGGTATGGCAAAGCTACCTCATCTGTTTCAATGTTTCTACATAGAACCTACAGGGGGGGCTGGTTTGAGCACCACCCTGCTGTAACTTGGGTCCACAGCACTACATGGTCTAGGCAGGGTATGGGAGATATACTGCAGGAACAATATTATCAGCTGTACTCATCCCAATTTCTTAAGGGGCTACAATAGACCTACATGTGTACAGGATTTCAACTCAGTCAGCTTGTCAGTGGCTTAATTGATTTATTTATAATCTTGGCAGGCCTATACAACTTCAGTTGGTAAATAGTTCTTGAAGTGAGTGGGCATTGTTACTGTGAATCTGTTTGCCAAAAATATTCATATTTGCACAATGGGTAAGCAATTACATCAAATAAATAATTATGGGCAGATGTCGCCCTACCGGTATAGGAAATTGTTACATACTATCCAGTTCTGACCTTGTGTTAAACCTGAGACTAGAGCCCTACAACTTGTCTGTCAGTCAATGGCACCTTGCTTTGAGAGCAGTGAATGGCCAGACCAGGGCTTAACATTAGTGGACAAGAACCTTTATGACATGTACTGTTGCCAAATATAGGGTAGGCTGTTGCCAGTGTAGATGAACAGCAGGTCTATTAAACCTTGTGTACAACCCACAACAATTAACAATTTAAATACTTAACTTGTGTGCATTAACACAAATATACACACACGTGCACGTACCAAAGCACACACACAACCACACACAACCTACAATCACAAATCACACCAGATCTGGCTATTGCATACAGTCTATATAAATTATTCCTAGAGTAGTGGATAGGACGGTTTTTGTTAATCATTTTTGTACCATAAGACAGACCTGACCCACCATGAAAAATGCTCAGATTTTGTGCAGGACATCAGAGCTTGATGGCAAGAAAGCAGGGTGCAACGGAAGCACAAGTACATGAGCAAGGGAAGAAGATATTTTGGCTATGGCTGTGTGTTTGAGCCTTTCAGAGCAGCTTGCAACTGACACTGTACCTCACCACTGAGCAAAGGATATTTGTGTGCTCAATTTTGTTTTTGTGAAACATAGATATACTTGTTTCCTTGTTACCAACCAAATACATAGCATTTTTGGAGAGGCACATGGCTTTAAGTCTTCTGCATCTCTCAACACTGTGAGGAGTGGAGGGGGGTGTGTTTGATGGTTTGAAGAGGAGATGAATTAGCAATTAGCAAAAGAGAGAAAACTAATGGAAGATGTCATAGTAAGAACAGGAGATAAAGAGGCTTCCATATTTTCAGCCCACATAGGCATTAAGTTACAGATAATAAAGACGAGAATTGAATTTTGCGTTCTGATTTAGCTACTCCCATTTGTAATGATTGAATTACATAATCTATGGCCTAATCTTGAACGAATACAGCTCTTGCTAATGATTCTAAGGATTCTGATGCTAATATTGGAATAGCCTCCCGCACTCCTTACAGTGCCTCAGCATGTTTCCATTTCTTGTTATGGGGCACAATGTGGATCCTGGTCAGCTCCTGTTGATCCCACCCTCCCAATAGTGCCCACCCTGCAACTCTGCTTATACCAGGGGAGGCACAGTGAGTCTCTGACAAACACTGAGACAAGCTTCACTTTACATTATTTATTTGTTTACTAGACAGTCTCATCCAGACTTAGATAGCTTATATTTTCATATTATCCATTCATACAGCTGTATGAAGCATATTGAAGCATTTTTACATAATATACATTAGAAAAAGCTAGATATTTACTGAAGTAATCAGGTTAAATACCTTGATATTTTCTTAAACATTAGTCCTCAAGCCTTACTATAATGAGAAATTGGACTCCGAGGGTGCCACAGGTCTTGAGGATGCCCGTGATTGTGTAAAGTGACAATTCATCTGTTAAACATGTCAATTAATTTAAGTATAGAAGCATTTTTGGGGAGTCATTGCACACAAGTCACAAAGAGGAATGTCTTAAAAGTGTACAGTCATTCAAATCAATGTGTACAGTCTGTCAACTGGGGTCTCACCTCAACAGAAATCCTAACTGTACTCAAGGTCCTATTAATAAGTCCACAAGAGAAACAGGTCATACCCATCTCCCATCCGGTCAGAATACCAGCCAGCATGATTAGCTTTGATTCCATTTCATTCCAGGTGCATATAAAGTTTATGCCTGAAATGCTGTATCAGTCAGTGATGAAAGAGTTCCACGGATACATGGATTTCCGCTTTTCCCGGATCAGAAACCATCAACCACGAGATTCATGTAGATCTGATGTTTTTTTTTGGGGGTTTGGCTCATGATAAGCCTCATTGGTTTTCATTTGTTGTCAATCGCCAGACTTAATGATAGACTAATCAGGTTGACAGCAGTACAAGCGTAGTCACTGTCACTGTAAGTCATGTACATGCTAGCTAGTTAAAGCCTCTAGAAACAGTGAAACAACTGCGAAGGAAGAATGGCAAAAGGGAATGAAAAGTTCAAGGTTAAAATAAATTAAAAGCAGAGGAATAAACTGATTCCGTTGGGACTGGCTGGACAAAAAATTATCTGTTTCAGTCAATGGGAACATCACCGAAGTCTCAGTGGGTGAATGTTGTAAAAAAGTTGATATTCCTGGCAAAATACTCTGCATGTATTGTTCAGATATTGTCCGTTTTGGCTCCAGAGGATTTAAGGCTTTGGAAGATCACATCCGTAGCAAAAAACACAACGACAAAATTAAAATTTGCTGTACGAATTACACTTTGTCCACAGCTTTTTCACCGGTCACTGATGCTAATGTTACACCATCTAACAGTAGCTCAACAAGCAGGGACGCCGTCTCTACAGCTTGACCAGCGATTTCAGTGGACGACCGCGTGAAAAATCAAGAGGTAGGATAACAAATAGAATAAAGAATTGAAGGCTTGTGGTTGCCCAGCTATAGCCACGATTAATATTTAGTCAAACTCACTTAAACGATAACGATACAGCTGGCTAGCACTAGCACATGGCACATGGTTTACTAGCAGTCAGTTATCATGAAACATTATGCCATGTGTAGCGGGTGTGCTCTGGTACGTGAGCGTCCGCTACAGAAAGTGACGTGTATAAGAGTGTGATTAGTTCCCAGAGTTGGAGACTTGAGTCTTTAGCTCGGCGAGCTTAATCGCTCTCTTGTCGCGTCGAGATCCCTCGGTTCGAAACTCGCTGCGGGCAGAACCAACTCCGTTACATTGGTGCCGTGACTCGGATGTACAACTGATGGCAATCGGTTGGGCCGTGGTTGCTGCCGCAGGAGTTTCGAGGGGGAGAATGTAGCGGGTGTGCTCTGGTACGTGAGCGTCCGCTACAGAAAGTGACGTGTATAAGAGTGTGATTAGTTCCCAGAGTTGGAGACTTGAGTCTTTAGCTCGGCGAGCTTAATCGCTCTCTTGTCGCGTCGAGATCCCTCGGTTCGAAACTCGCTGCGGGCAGAACCAACTCCGTTACACATGCGCCTATCTCGCGAGCTTATCATTGGGTCCGTTCCAAAACCCGACCGGCACAATGCTGGTTTGTGCTGCTCGGGGCCGCTTGGGCGTGGTGTCCACTCAATTGGCATGTGCCGCTTGTGCTGACCTGAACAGACAGTTTGTGATGTGTGTTGTGTGAGGGGGAAAAGAGTGATTTGTACTGTCCGTTAGACTTGACTATTGGGTGACTATGCTTAATTTCCGTCTGTAAAACCCCACTGTAAACTCTGCCATTACACGTCATTAAAGTTTTCAGCTTTTTTTTGGCCTGACCACTTTCATCACTGATCAGTGAAAGCCATATCCTCACAGCCCCAGATATATAGAAAATAAAGCAGTGATGTGACACTAGGGCCCCCAAACCTGACCAGGACACAAGGCCACGTCCTCGCAGCCTCCGCTCTTGCAGGTCTCCTGTCATGAGATCCCAGTTGAAATGTCCAGTTTGCAAAAAACACTCTGCTGTAATTTGCTGATGGTAAAGAACACAATCCACAGCTGCGTGGTGTACCATCTGAACGTACTGACATGCATTATTGATGGGAGGCATTATGGTAATGGACTCGAGAGGAAACGCTAGGGGGGTTTGGGGGTGGTTTTGGTGTTAGAAAAGCGGAGGTAGTTGTTGGAAGGCGGTGGGGGTTGGCTGAGAACACTCCAGCGAACATGTTCAGCCCTGCCTCTCCCCACCCCACATCGGTCCTTATGATCATGTTTATTCCATTAAACAGACAGATTTGGCTGGGCTCTTGGAGACAGGCCTGTTGTAAGTTCCATGATATCTGCTCCTTGACCTTGCTCTCTCCATCATCCAGTCTTGTAAACTGTCCACTCTCTACACATGCTTACATTTATACATGTTTAAACGCGTAATAAAATTTTCATGGGAATTTGTCCAGCTAAGACAATATAGCCTTGTCAGTGACAGGTTATCGGTTAAGCATTAACTCCATATCGAGGTCTCCACACCCTCCTTTTTTTACATACAGTACTCTGATCATAATTCCATCTGTCAACACTTAGGAGAGGAACAGATTAAGAATATGGCAATCACTGGGCTTCTCAGGTTTAGAAAGAGTATGTCTTCCAATAGCCTTTCTCACGGAAACATCAGTTTCACGGTCAGCTCTTGCAGTTTCCCACTCAATGTTTTCAGTACACTCTTAAGCGTTCCTGGGCCATCTTCTCAATCTCCCAACAATTGATTTGTGATGTGACACAGTGTTCCTACCAGAGAAAGAACTTCACGTGCTTTAGGCTATTTTCAGAGGGATGATCCCCTCAGTTGTTCTTTCTCTAACCTCACACCCCACGTGCACATGCATACATGCAAGAATGTATGGTACAAATGTGTGAGCACAAACAGACACACAAAACACACACACACACACACACAGAGCTCTGTATTTGATATACAACGAGCTTGTCTCCTTGTTTCCACGTCCTGCTGGCAGTGAAGAGCATAGAACAGCTGTACAATGGAATATTGTTCTGGGGGCAGATTCTCACTCAGCAGCCCATCCACTCCTACCCCCTTCCACCAGAGCTATGCAAAGACATTGCTGCATAATTTAGCATGTTTCTAAATATATCCCAACATAATTCCATAATAACATGAAATATTAATTACTTGTTTAGTACCACTAAGACATCCCTGTCTTAGAATAACTTAGGTATATTTGACTCCTTCCACCACTAGGCACTCCTGAGAAGAAAACCTCTGCCAGGGTATATTTGTCTGGCTATAACATTGGCTGCCAATGTATTTGCTTAATTCTTAGTCTTTTCTTGTAAATGAAACTTAAGATGAGCAATGCATTGAATCTAAGTGTATTCACAACTAGTCAATTTGACTGTCCTTCATCCAATCTTGTCTCATGGATTGCTTGCTTTATCTTTGCAACAATTTACATTGAGCTGCCTGTGGTATGTCCTGTTTTGACATATAGTCTTGCAGCAGTTACTAAATTATTCGCCTTCTACCAGTCATTGTAATTAAATCAATCAATATTCATAAAACTCACCTGATTCAAAAGACATTTTACAAAACTAAACTGAATTACATGCATTTTCAGTGAAATAAAGCATTGGTGAACTGCAGTTTGAATGTTCTGAATAAATGCTTTTAGTCTATGGTAGTTGAATTCATCTGCAACTTGTGAGAAAAGTTTAGGGTTTTTAGTCAAACCCTAAATCCAGCTGGGCATTCCTGCAGGATCTATACCTCCTTTTTGGTTCATTTCCAAGTGGACCACATTTCACAATTTGGGCCACAGTTCTTTCAGGAAGTGGTTGTGCAATGGCACACAACGGCAAATAGGCCTGGATTCAATCAACATTTATTCTTTGACTGACTTGCAAAGTGCAAGTTTTTTTTTGTGTGTGTTTTCTCTCACAGTGTTCATTTGGGTGATCATTGAACTAGC
This sequence comes from Aldrovandia affinis, assembly GCA_029706075.1. Taxonomy (NCBI): domain Eukaryota; kingdom Metazoa; phylum Chordata; class Actinopteri; order Notacanthiformes; family Halosauridae; genus Aldrovandia; species Aldrovandia affinis. The sequence continues at coordinate 1,501,791 of JAINUG010000176.1, forward strand.
CATTGAACCATTGAGCCATTGTGAAGCCTGTTTTTTAATTTTTGTATGTACTTTACCACTTATATCAATCTCTTTTGTATTTCTAATATTTTGTATTATATTTGTAATTTAATATTTTGTAATATTTGTACATTATTTGTATTAGTAATATTTCTACAGTTGTGCTCTTAATTTAAAATGTACCATGCTAAAATAAAGCTATCTTCCGAAGGAGACTAGGGGATTGGTGGTATTAACACCAAGTTAAATTTAAGGATGAGTGTTGATTAAACTTAAGCTGTGGCATTGTTCCCAATTCCCCTGCCTCTTCCCCTGCAGGTGAAACCTTCTCTGAGAACTACAGCCACACTGAGCCGTGCCTGCCATGCACACAATGCACTGGTCTGTTGCGTATGGTAACGCCCTGCACAGACTCTAATGACGCGGTCTGCGACTGCAACTATGGATACTACCAGAGCCGACTCTCTGGGCGCTGCGAGCCCTGCACCATTTGCCCCCTGGGCTACGGCATGATGGCGGGATGCGAGAACGGCCATGACACCATCTGTGAAGAGTGCGTGGAGGACACTTTCTCCGACCAGGATAGCTCACTGGACCCCTGCCTGCCCTGCGCCATCTGTGAGGAGGGCCTGGAGGTGGAGATTCAGGCCTGCACCCCCACCAATGATGCTATCTGCCACAGTAAGACTTATTCACCATCAAGGCTATCTGCCTTGGTAAAGCTCATTCATAGGCAGGTCAAAGTGATGCGGAAGATGTCTCTCAGTGAGTTCTGGTCACTCTCAGAATTACATTCAACCGCCACGGCACTGAAAAACGGCAGTACTATCTATTTTTAACTTAATTTGCCCCAGTTCATTTTCAATATTACGATATGTATTAACATTTTTCTGAACTACAAGATGTGTGGGTAGATCAAGTCGAGTGAAGCTGGTGGATCTTTTACTTAAAAGTGAACAGAAATTAGGAATGAAGACTAGATTTCAAGGCTTAAACTAATCAGCATCACCCCTATATGTGTTTTAGTTGGCTAGGGAAATCTATCAAGATGATGAAAACAAACATTTTAAATAAATCACTTGAGTATTTACAGTATAGATTACAGTCAGATTCTTTCATTTAGTTTAATCCAATAGAAATCTATGTTCTCACCACTCCAAGCAGTGTCAGGAAAGAAATTGCATTGCCATGGCAGACCTGCTTGCTACCCACATTAGATTGACAGCCATGTGAGCCAATGATAAATTGCCAGTGTGTCTCGCCCTCAGGTCTGAGGGGCAGCATAGTCATTAGTGCTAAGAGGATTTGCACAGCTGTAGTTCTTCAGGAAGGAGAGTAATCGCCTTTAATCAACCTGACACAGCAGAGATGTGATAGTCATTAGGCTCATGTTTCTCAGTTTTCTGTTCACTGTTTGTGTCTGTCTGTCCATAACAGCTCTTAGGGGCCTCCCAGATGGAAGGTCAGGCTAAAGCACTAGTCCAAAGATACGCCCCATATTCTGGAATCAAATCCTGGCTGTGCAAGTGCTAGCCAGGAGTCCCGCAGGGCCAGGGCTTCACCCAGGGAATAAGGGTTCTGTCGGCTTTTGGGGTGTATAATATAGGGAAAAGGGTGTGGAATGTGGGGTGGGGGTGATTTATGAGTTACACCACTGCAATATGGTTGGTACTGTACAGCTGGGCTGAAGTAGATAAGTCACTGCCACCACCTGCTATAGGCTCGATTTTTAGCCTTGATCTCAACAGAACCAAGATCCATGTGTTTTAGAATGAAGGCACTTTGCCTTGAATTGATTAGAAAGTCATTGAAATATTTCTTCTTCTATACTTCTTCATTTGCCTTGTCTGCAGACCAGATAACTACATTGATCGACCAAGGCATAATTCGATGAGTAATCAGTAATAAGCCCTACCAATATCCACAAGGGCTAATATCAGATGAGCCTCATTATCTGGGGACTGAGCTTTTGTGAATAGAAAAAACTAAAACTAAAATATAAGACTGCCCTGATGCCCTAAAGTTTGTTAATGATTAACAGACCTTATAAAGCTGGACTTGAGAGTAACACATCTGTAACAGTCTATCTCAGTATTTTTTATTAGTAAAAATATTTTCAGTAACATCAGTAATGATTGACTTATACTGTCATGCTGTCTATTGATCTGGTCTAGGTCAGAAGTCATCAAGGGTCGGAATGCAGAATGCTGGGAAATTTGGAGTGCCAAGTAAAAATTCCTGTAAAACAATCCAACAAAATTCCCCTTTAACTCCGATCAGAGACGCTCCAAGTTCACACATTTCCTTAGTGAACTTTGTGATAAAATGAATCTCCTCCTCCAAGACTTTGAAATCAAACAGATGAATCTTTACAAGCACTGGTGGGAGGAGTGCACATAATAAATAAAAAAACAGGAAGTTATTTTTCAAATGAGCTGATGAGGCGTGACATCTGTGAGTAATCTGATTAAAGGGTCGTGCTTTGGGGGAGGCCAGCTGTGCGTGTGGTGCTTTCTATCGGCCTGGGGTGTGTAGCAGCCAGAATAACAGCACAAAAACGCTGGCACTTTAAGCAGGCCAGCTGTCCTTTTGGGTTGGTTAGTTCGACATTCATTTTCATGGAGCTCCACGTTACAGATGGTTTCTAGGACCTTCCCATACTCTGGCTACAGACAAACATTTGCTTGGACAGATGGGAGGTATAAATTGATCCTTTCATGGATATGCATTTTTTTTATCTCGCCTTGGCATTCTTTCCCAAGGAACATATTGAGGAAGGAAGAAACCAAAAGCTGGCCATGATATGAATTGTTAACATGCTGCACACATCCCTGTATTCCCTGGTCTCCCGTGCTCACCGCCCCCAATCTGGTTCTGCTCATTTTCTGTCCAAGACGTGACCAGCGAGGAGAAACTGTGCCTGGACCTCTACGTCACACACCCCTAACAAAGAGAAGTTTAGTATGGGTGCAACCTTAGGCACTGGCAGGTAAAGTAGGTAAAGTGGTGAGTTAAACCACCTAATCAATAACCCTTGTCGAGAGGGAACACCCTCGACCTTCTGGGAATAACAGAGACGTAGGATGTGGTTAAGACCCAGAATGCAGGTGCAGCCACTGAGGGTTGAGGAGGTAAACATTTCCACATTTCCGTTCCTTAAAAGGAATGTTGTTTACTGCGGTTGAGAAACTTCTTTATCCATTTATGTTAGTTGAGATGCACTGCCGACAGAAGCCATACATGACAATATGGTGTAAATGCTTAGCTTTTTTTGTACAGAGCCACAAAAACCCAGCTGTCAGAACATGGGTGGCTCCTTGGCTTCTCTTAAAAAAAGACCACACTGCTTGGTTTATACCAAGCAACTGAGCCAAACTAAGTCATAAAAGAGGATTTGATTGTTTCTCAGTGACTGCATAAATTGGTGAGACACTTGTGGAGAGTCAGACTATTCTGTCTACATGAGGCTATACAAAATGGCATCCTACTGTTTCATAGATGGGAGCCCTTGTCCTTCCAGAACTTCTCTGATTTCCTTGTTCTCTGATACGATATGAGCCCTAGGGTCTGCTGATGGGTGGAGTGATGGTTTCATGCCTGTGATGGGTGGTCTATTTTATGTCTCCGCGTTCAGCAGGCAGCATGGTAATAGAGTCGTGTCTTCATGCACGTAAAAGTCTTCCGGAATTTTAGCCGTTTTGCCAACCTGCCACTCCAAAGGGAATTCTGAGAAAACCGCACTGTACCAGTCAGAGGTGACTGCAACACTTATATCAATGCTGATGTCATCCACTCACCGAAGGTTCTATGCCTGCAGTTTCTTTATAGTTAACTCTGTCCACTATGAGTTATGACTAACAGTGTTTTTTATTTTTATTTATTTATATATGAGGGACATAGCAAAACCATTGTTACAATAAAAAAAAAACAAGCAAGTGTTTATAGCCAAAGGCTAATTTCCAACACTTAAACTATGGAGAGTATATGGATGCTCGACTCTCTGCCCTAATACTTGGTGAGCAGGAGTGACTGCTTCCCTTTCCACGTTGCTGTTGGCCCCAGTGCCACAGACACTGAGTTTGAAGTGAATGGGTATAATCTTTATTAGTTTTTTGCAACTGCATTAACAGGCGATGCACTTTCAGAGCTGTGTCTATGGAGACAGATCACTCTGCCTCTGCTCCATCGCTGTCAGCATATTCACAGGATGCGCTATAGGGGTCTGTGTTATTGGTGAACACCAGCCATCTGCACTGAGATCCGATTACTGCTCTCAAGCCACTCAAGTGGAACACATAGTACTTTATTTTGCACAACATCGTCAACTCAGCCGAGTTTATATGTTTCTATATGGCTTTGATTGGTAGCCCATTGGGAAGGAATCATTAATAGTTTAGAATCACAATATCTTCCCTTGAAATTCAGTTCCATCAATCTAATGCACTGAAAATGAAGAATTCATAAAATAAGTGCCTGTTATATTCACAAGCTGTATGGCACAGTTTAGGATGGTAATAAAGTATTGATAAGGTTCTGTTTGTCTGTACATAGATGTCCTGCTACTCTTGTGAGGAAAGAAAGGGGAGGTATAGAGAACAAGGAGGGAGGGGGAAAAGGGAGGGACACAAGCAGGGAGAAGAAGCGAGAGATAGAGAGGGAGATGGTTGATGGGCAGCTGAGAAGAGCACAGGATCGATAAAAGAGATGGGGTTTCTCCAGAGCCTGCTTAGGATTCTCGGGGTGACCTCTGTGAGCAGTGATCACATTCTGCCGCAGAGCGCTCTGGCTCTGACAGAGCCCCAGTTATGCATGCATCCCCACCCCCCTGGCCCACCTCCTCTCCCGCCTCTCGCCCCCTCTCTCCTATCTGACTGCCACCTCCTCCTAGCTTCCCATTCAGCCTGCACCCCCTTTCCCAGCTCTCTTCTCCTGATTCCCCAGTTACCCCACCACAAAAAGCACTGCAGTACAGCCTCACCGCCACCACTGCATCTGCTTACCAGATCAGCACCTGAGAGACCAGACAGGTCAGAGTGGTCCCCAGTCAAGAACATAGATACCTGAGCGTGAAATCTCACACAGGGAATATTGTAGTTTATATGAAAAATACATTTGCATCAGTTAAAAATGGCTGCACTTGTGCAAAATGTGCTCACAAATGACTTTGTTTTCCCTTGTGAGCTTGTTACTGATTTTGGATTGATGCTATGCTGTTTTAAACTGGGTCTTAGAACAGAGCAGTAAAATGTTGTGCCATAAGAGCTTTCTAATAGCTTGTACATTACTATTGCTCCAGTCAGGTCTACTTGTTGTTTATTGCCACCTGTACATGAGTGAATCAGTAATATTTTGTATATTGGTCTTCTTGGGTCCCCACGTTTTACGTTGTAACGGTGATTAAAGTCCTTTGGAATCAACTCCACAGGGCCCAGAGCAGCAGGACATAAAACATAGGGATCACACTCAAACAGTAGAACAAATAAACTAATGAACCACTGGAACAAAACATGAGATGTGTTACCCTGCAGGGCTTTGTCAGCACAGCTAACCGGCAAAACATCAGAACTTTTTCAAGATGAATTTTTATGAAATCTGATAGAAAGCACTTTGTTTATCATAATGATCAAGTTCAGAACTTTAAATCTAAAGTATCTATTGGGTTTCCGCACCAAAGTATCCATATTATGAACATAAGATAAGAGTGCATACAGATACAGAAGATCAGAATGTGGTTCCAAGCCAATGAAAATGACACAACATACAGCATTGCATATAGCGCATTTTAATGCAAGTATCCAGACTTTCACTTAGCAGCGGGGCAGCTGAGTCTGAAGCAGTTAACATCCCGCAATGAAGAATCCCCGTCTCGCTCTCTCCCTGAGTTCATCACTGCAGCCTCTGCTTTTACTGCAGTGCACAATCTTGAAAAGGTGAGTCACACCAGCTGGCTGCTGCAGAGTGACAGGAAATGGGAATACTGTGTGATGGCCAGGGAGTGAGAGCGGTATGCGATATCTGCTGCACTGTATGTGTCTGCATCAGGATTGGTCTACCATTAGTGGTGTGAATCATGCTTTTACGGCCATAATAATTTAGAGTGATGGAGCTTTTATTTGCTGTAAGCTGTGAAACTCCCAACATACAAATACACATACTCAATATACAAAAACACAATACTTAGTGTACTGTGAGTGTATGAATTGAATTGTGGCTACAGATTTACCTACAGGGTCCTAGTTTAACTATGTGGTTGCTCCTAGCACCCAGGAACTGTACTTCCCACTGGGGTGGCTTTCAGCTAAACTGTTCTTGACTACGGTTAACACTTTGTTGTACGTCGCTCTGGATAAGAGCGTCTGCCAAATGCCTGTAATGTAATGTAATGTATGTGTGTGCATATTGGAAACGATGCACCTATGAAGCTGCCACTCATACCACAGGACAGTAGCAAGCACTATGCAGACACACACAGCAATAACTACATACTATACATAATGTGCATATCCTTGATGAATATAATTTGGCTCTTTAAACATATGCACTGACAACTGCACATTTGTTTTGAAGGAGCAGTTTGTAAAGGTAAACATATCACTATCAATGAGCTTTTATTTCAAGTCTCAAAGAAGTGCGGTAGGAGTCTCCAGAGTGAACAAGTCTCCTTGGATAGAGGCTGGGGATGTGAATGTCTTTGACAGGGGGGAATAACAGTGAACTGTAAGCCAGCTCTCCCTCCCTCTCTCTCTCTTTCTCTCTCTCTCTCTCTAACACACACACAGGCACACACATCTGAGCAGTGCTCTCTCTGGTGTGAGAGGCAGTGGGGGTGGGGGGGTGGACAGCAGGGCAGGTCTCATTGTGTTCAGAGCTTTTACTGCAGTATAATTACTGCCGCTAATCAGAGCACTTTATAGCAATGCTTCCGTTCACCCTCTCTCCCAGGAACACCAAACAGCAGCCTCTGCCTCAGCTTGATGAGAGAGAGGGAAAGAGATTGGATTTTTCTACAACCTTTGATTAACACTTATAACGAGCTCTGTCCATAAAAGTGCAGGGTTGGGGTACTCACTTTCAGCATCATTATCCATTTACTGAAGTAAAAAAATAGAAAAGCACCAATAAAACACATTCTGGAAAGAAGGGTCATTGCCTTTACTTCAGTCATTAGATGTTTGTTGGAGCCCCCTTTTTATTTTGTGCTTTTGTTGTTATGTTTTATAAGCATCGGGGTGAAATTAGCATCAAAAGCGACTGTTTGAGAAAGAAAGAATGCAGCCCACAGAAACAAAGCCAGGAGGTTGAATAGGCCCAGAGCCATGAAGGTCCTGCCATTGATGGTCCGCAGACAGGAAACAGGTATTTGGGTACCACAAAAAGTAACAGTAGAGCCAGCAATTATAATGTATAGGTTAGGTGATAAACCTGTGGGTTATGCAGAAGTGCTCCTAAAGAAAGTATACAGCTACAATTTAAACTCACCATGAAGGCATACTTCATTCTGTGCCCATATTCATAAAGTGTCTCAGAATAGGAGTGCTGATCTAGGATCCGGTTTCCGCTGTCCATATCCTAACTGTATCCATTGTGAGCTAAGAAACAAAACTTACCCTAGATCAGCACTTACACTCTGATATGCTTTATTAATATGGGCACTGGTCTCTTTAATTCTGGATAGTGAAAACATCAGAACTACAACAATAATATATAATGGCTCCATAACGTGGTGGTCTTAAGGAGTGGACAGTGAAGATTCCAGGTGGTTTAAAGAAATGTTGTAATACCCAGGTAGCGGCTTCAAAAGTACACTCATTAGACATTCAAACATCCCTCCATGTAGTCAGACAAACCAAGCCTGTGCATAATGAAAGAAAATGTCCTGCATTTTGTATAGGAATTTTATTCACCTCCTGTTAAACTTTTAAGTGCTTTTGTTGTATTTCAGTGTGACATTCATGCATGCCATTGAGCAAATCTGGTGTATCTCAAAATTCAGTGCTCACCACAGAGCAATGAAGCTTGCCCTGTCATTGCCAAAGAAAAAGCTATGGAATTAATAAATCCTAATAAGGATCAGAAGTTGTAATTTCCCAGAATTTCAGATGTTTATTGGAGGATTGGCACCGACATTAGCTAAACAATGTATTGATGTACAATCTACAGGAAAAACATACAGACAAACTTTCAAAGAAAGTCTGAATGCATGCTGTGAAGGGTTAGGGTCTAACAATTATCTCATGCTCACACATACACACCTCTTGTGTTTTCTTTTTGGCACAAGTTGCACACGATGACACACACATAGGCACTTCCCTTCCAGCCTGCGTATATAGGTGTGACCTCACCTGGAGCTGGGATTCAGAGACGAAGTTGAGGAATGGCTAACGGGAGTTCAGAAAAATATATGTGAATGTAGAGAAAGGCTTCAGAGACTGCATCCTGCAGCTGTGGTGAGGCCACCTTATTCCCTCCCCTTTTGGATTGTGGAAGCTGCCTGACCCCTAGTTTTGGTTTATTTTGTATATACTCCCTACACATTTGTTTTTAGACCTTACCCTTTTGGCAAGTAAGACCTGTAAAGCACACATTTTGGGGTCATAATGATGCAAATGGGATGTATTTCTGTGATTACTCCATCGCAACCTATTTCATTCATTCATTGAATTTTGAATGGCTACACCAACAAATCCCTCTGCTATGAAGTTAAACTGATTACTTTCCAGGTGTTAATGAAAGATAGCGAAGGCTTTTTTTTTCTTTTTTTTCCTGTAAGCATTTTTGATAATGTTGTTGAGGATTAGCTGCCCTGCTGTGGTCCACTGTGGGGCATGGGATGTGGTGGCTGGGTTGTAGGTGTGTGCTACTGAGCAGCAGCCAGAGAGGCACGCCTGGGATCGCTCACGAGTCTGGTCTGGAGAGAGCCAGCCTGGACTCTCCATGATCTCTGTGATCTCTAGCACACCATACGATTCATATTTTTGCAAACCCAATAAAACAAATGATTACAGAGCTTGCAGGAGATTAGTGGCCTACTGACCAAATGTGGCCCGATTAGTGCTTCCAAACGGCCCCAGAATGATCATGAATATAAATGAACAAAACAAACGCCCCCGTGGCCATATGCACTTTTACTTTTTAAAATCTGGCCCCAATAAAAAAGTAATTGAATAGCCCTGTCTTAAAATATCTCCTGCAAGCTCTGTAATCAAATGTTTTATAATTTTTGTTTGCAAGGCACTAGCAGCGCACTGTCTGACAATTGACAAAACATAACCTTTGCTTCTTTTACTCCTTCCCACCTCTGTCCATAGATCCATTATTCCCCTCGCCTTCTCTGGGCTCCTCCCCCTTCTCCTTCACGGAAGGTTCCAGGCTCGAGTCCACCCACAACCCCTCCCCCACCCAGAGTGGCACCACAGCCAGCTCCACCAAGGTCCTCACCCACGGCTTCAGCGAGAACCTCATCCCCATCTACTGCTCCATCCTGGCAGCTGTGGTGGTGGGCCTGGTGGCCTACATCATCTTTAAGAGGTGAGGCTGTATGAAAACACCTGGATCTTTGGTGATATAGGCTCTGTATGGACATTAATAATATTTAATATTGAATATGTACTGGATGGAGCTACACATGATTGTACTATTATGGGGTTGATAAGACTTCACCTTCCCATATCAAGGATAAAAATGAAGAAAGGCTGCATTGTAGCATGATGATATCGGATAATACAGTAGTATGATGTCTGGGAAATAGGCACAAACATGTAAGCATGTATCATATACTTGTTGTCTACAAGTGGCAGCTGTTCCCTGATACTTTTATCTGGGTCATTAAGTGATTGCTCAATAAACACTGTGCACCTCCATACACATTTCCAATCTCCATGTAGTGCTGAGCAGCATTCTGGTCTCAACTGCGCTCAACTGTCTGTCCATTCAAATCAGGGTCATCCAGTCACCAAAAGGCAAAACAAAAACACAGCCACGCTGAGACAGCGATGTACAGTAGCTTGTGGCAAGAGGACCATCAGGTCTGGGTGCTGATGGGTACAGAGGCTATGAAATATTCAAGCCAATTGTTAGAAGGCGTAACATTGACCCACTTTCACCCCACAACCACAGTGGCTGCTGGAAGAACACTGGAAAATGCATTAGCGAGGAGACATCTCTCATTGATCTAAAAAAAGTCCATATGAAATGCCACTTTTATTTTTTGTTTGGAACAAAGAGCGGCAATATCAAAGCGCACAGCCTGCCAATGATCTAATCTGAAACTCTCGCTCTACCGCTTCCCTTCCTCTTCATTTGTGTGGCGCAGGTGGAACAGCTGCAAGCAGAACAAGCAAGGCGCCAACAACCGCACAGTGAACCAGACGCCCTCACCAGAGGGTGAGAAGCTGCACAGCGACAGTGGCATCTCTGTGGACAGCCAGAGCCTCCAGGAGCAGCAGCAGCAACAGGGGCAGCAAACACAGGCACAGACAGGTGAGTGCTCAGCTAACCAATCACATTCCCACTCTCTGAACCAGCAACCAATCTTACGCCCACTTTCTTAAACTGCAACCAATCACACACCTGCTCACTGAACCATCAACCAATTACACGCCCACTCTGACTCACCTGGGAATCAGTTCAGCTTTTGTGATTATAGTTTTGTGACTTTACTTTTGTGATTGTGATTAATGGTTGTCTGTATATAAAACTTGTAAGTGTTTTGGAGAGAACAAAAACAATGCTAAATACAGCACTGTAGTGTACCACACTAGGAGTAATCCTCCATATAGCAGCTATCTTATGGTCATTATGCTAATGAGGCACCCAGGTGAACTGTGTACTGTGTATGAAAGATGAAGACTAGCAGCCAAAACAAAACTAAGAGCAGATGATTCTGGGAAATACGTATTGTATGGAGAATTACAAGAGCAGCCTTTTTCACTGTCCAACAGTGCCTGCTTGGGAGACCAGGAATGTGAAGTGCTCTGTGCTATACAACTGCTCAGAACAGTGCCCCAAATACATGAAGATGCATTGCTCTCAACAAAGATATGCCAAAAGAGGAACTTTCAAATCTTTGTATATTGTTTAGCAAGGCATAGCACTTCCCAAATATAGAGGATCCTAGCCATTCATGGGGATACTTTCTAGAGATTCCTGTGAATGAGAAAATCCGTAAGTTCTGTACTGTCTGTACTTTACTGTTAGAGGTCTTAAGGCTTGTGTAAAAAAAGATGGGGCTTGGTCCTGAAACAAAAATGACCACATGCTTTAAAAAAAAAAAAAAAAAAATGCAATATACACATTAGTGATACTATATCTATCCAACAAATTGTACAATACACAAGGAACAGGGAGTGTTGGCTGAGTGTTGGCCACCATTGCAAAATTGAGATTAAGCATTTTACGGCTTTATTATCTTAATCATAATCTCAGTTTTCGTGTTAGACCTTCAGAATGTCTTCATGACAACAAAGCAAACAAAATGGCATCTGCTTACAAGCTGCTGAGTGTTCATACCCATTCCTCCTTCCCTATTTTATGAAAGTAGAGGGCTGCAGATGTTCTCCCAGTTATCTTGACAGGAATGGATTGACACAGGCAGATGGATGTTTGTTCGCATGCAGCAAAACAGATTACAGTACTTTCTGTGGTCATCCCCAGTGTCATCAATGCCATTGTTCAATCATTTTCAGTTGGCAGCAGTGTTGATGCTGTAATGTAAAAAATGATACATTTTCATTGCTGTAGCTACTTACTTCTGCAACAATATGAAAACTATGGCGTGCTATCAACTATCAACATTTGAGTGATTCACTCATTTTGGAGGTTTCCGTATTTTAGCCCAAGGATTAGAACATGATTGGCTGGTTTTGGAGGAGCCCGCCAATGTCCCTGCGGGTCGTCATTGATTGGGTCATTAGCAGGTGTTTAGTGATGAAGACCAGGTCAGACCCCCGCCCACTGTTAGCTGCATAATTTGGTGGGGCAGAAGTGTGTAATAGGTACTAATTACCTTAGTGCCATCTGCTGCTATGGAAACCTTTAACCTTTACAGTAGAGCACACATAGGGAAGAGTCTGGCTGTATTTTTATACACACTTGAAAATGTGCATGGGGTACATAGAGCCTTTGTTAACTACCAGAGAGGAGGTGCACCCATCTTACCCTGTAGTGTGAAGCCTAAATCCAGTCAATTGCAATTTAACAGCCAAATAGGAGACCACATTCCTCGTTCTTCCACTGACACACTGAAAAGGTTTTTAGAGTGTGTCGCTGCATGTCTTCCCACAAGGCCAAGAGCAGAATCTTCCCTCACATTCCAACGTTGTGTCTGCATCTAGAAGACTGTTTAAATTTTAAAGATTTGAGGGAGAAAATCCTTTTACTCATCACTTCACTCTACCCAGTCCCTGTTAGCCTTGGGGCTGGGCGAGGCTGAGGTACATATTTTTGGGAGACTCAGATACTGATCACCTTCATCAAACGGGAAGATAAAGCGAATGTGTTGTACGCTGTGTGGGGGGGTCAGTATTAAGTGCTGGTGCTGTCAAGTGGTCTGCCACCTTAGAGCTGTAATGTGAAAAGGAATGCCAGTCTTAGAAGGAGCCATGTCAGCTGAACTGCAATCTCTCGTTCCAATATGAGTCATCAGAGCGACTAAAATCTAGAGCTAAGACATCAACTCACGCCCAACTGGCACAGAAAACAGTTTGGAGCATGCCTTGCAGAACCGGTTTTCTGTGGGGTGACATTTAAGTGGCTGATCCAGGATCAGGTTTTCCAACCCTAACCCCAAACTCTAAAACTGATCCAGGGCACAATTATTATATCTAAAATGTAATCAACCCCAAGTAAAAAAGGCTTGATAAGAATATTTTTTTATTACTGTTAACACAAGGCATTCAACATGTGGCATTGACATACTTAGATCATGCCCAAAACTCTCCAGCAAATATTTATTTATTTCAGGAAAAAAATATTATTAAAGCAAAAACAGTTCCAAATTTTATTCAAATTATGAAATAATAATTTCTTAATTATGAACATTATTTAATTTACTGGATATATTCCATATGATATTGATACAGCTGCATCTCTTAATAGGCTGATACAAACAAACAAATAAGGGACAAGCTTGTTGTCCAATAACGTGCAAAATTTCTATTTCAGCCTTTGTGTTGCCAGTCTTTCATAGACCGGCACAACCAAGCAGGAGGATCAGGAATTAAACATAAGAGAGGATGGGGCAACTTGGTATTCATTGGTCCTGTCCATTGGTCATATGAATGGCAGTTTATTCATATATAATACCTTTAAGAAGCTTGGAAATGGGTAGAAAGATTTGGAGTCATGTTATAGACATGTTATAGTCAAGAAACCCAAATACAATTTGAGTATTTTGTTCAATCAGTGGCAAACTTTATCAATTTCTAATTGACATCTTAATGACTCCATGTGGAGAACTGAATAAGATATATTAAAGGTATTCTGGGGAAAAAATGGGTTCTGATTGGTTATGCCTTTTTGTCCATAATTCAACAGGAGTGGTATTTCAAATAATATCAAAAGAATGTATGTGCACAAAATACATTTGAAATGATTAGTCATTATTTAGGAAATGGGTAAAGGTTATAAAAATTGATGCTCACGGTAAGAGTCAAGGTATCACAGATTACAAGCTTGAGATAATTATTCTAGCCATCCATAGTTGTTAGCTTTGGGTTTGTAGTTTATTCCGAACAGGCCTGCAATTGATGCAGTTATTTGGTGGATGACTTGTTGACTAGAGTGGAGTCTTTTCTACTTTAACATGAAGATGTTGATCACCACCTATCCTTGGTACCCCATGGTGCAGTGTGCCATTGCCAGGTTTTAGTGATCTGCTCTTTGTTTATGTCTGTGCTCTCTCGCCATTTCCAACATTATAAAACTCAGATTCCACATAAAGAGGATGGAGTGTAAAGTAAGAATTACAGTTTGATAATTAGTCATTAACAACAACTATAGAACCATGATAATCTTTACATTTCTGCTTTATTATTGTCTCTGTAACCACCAAATGTGGATTAACAGGTACACTTTATACCATGTGTCTACTGAGAAGACAAATAATGAGACTGATATACGATCACGAGGCATGTAAAATGCAAAGCTGAGAATGAAAGAATTGAGGTAGAAGCAAGAGTGATCTCATACAGTATATACAGTGAACCTTGCTGGCTAATTTATTTTTACTATAATAATCTGTGCATGATAATATCATACATTTGATGGTGCATTATTTTACTTTTCAAATTTCCTCCGTTCAGCACGTAGAAAAGCAATTAACATTCTGCCATTCTGATGACTATTATCTTGAATATGTGAAAGGAAAAGGTGCAAGCAAGCACTTTACCAGGTTCTGGGTGTAAGCAAGATAACTTTCCCTGCTTAATAAAATAATGTATTGATTTTTATCTATTCTCACCAACTCAATAGATGCATATAGTGCTTATCATTGTATTGTCATGTTTTTACATTGCAGAAGTAGTGCATGCTGGTTAGTATAAACAAATGCACAGACATCCCTTTGGTGCTGAAGGAGATGAGTGTTTTCTTCACATAATCACCACGTAGACTACATATTGCTAGCTAAGGTAATAGTCATTGCTGTCAATTAACAGTGTAACGCAGGTCATTTCAAGAAAGTAGGCTAGAAAGTATCTAGAAAGTAAATTAATTGAGATGCTGTAATTGAAAAATAGATCAGACCTTGTATTGAAAATGTATCTTGATTGGCATCAGTTGGGTGGAGGGTTAAAATGTAATGGAAAGAAAAACATCTTGGCCATGTCTCATATAGCACTTTTCAAAGCACTTAAATAATAACACATTGGACTAATCACATACTCTATTGTATTTTTGTAATTATTGTCATGAAGTAATGTGCACAACAGTGTAATTTACAGATAGGCAGATAGAAATATTTAAAATGCGGTTTACAACTGAAATTACAGATGTAATAGCCAGAATGCCCATGAGAGATCAAGCCATAAAACGAAATCTGTATGAAATTAGATGTGTTTAGATGGCATTTATTTCCTCTGTGGAAAACTAAATCAAATGTGCAATTAGAGGGATTTCAGCAACGTTCATTACAGCCTGCCCCAGTACTGTATGAATGATGTGTACATGATCAGACTGAACTCATGGTGTCACAATGCTGTAGCTTTAAAGACCTTTTAAAATCCATTCAAATTCCTGTGGGGTCTGGCTCACGTAAGTCATCGCTGTGAATGACCAGCGCGGAACTGAGAAACCCCGGTCCTCCAGCGCCACTGCATTCCTCAAACGTTTCCATGGTGTCTCTCAATTGACGGCAGATTGAGAGTTGGTGGGAATGGGGGCATGTGTCTCCTCTCACTCAAATAATGACTTCAATCAAATAATTCAAGGTGGAATGAACAGAATCCATGAGGCCTTCAATGGCTGCATTTGCAAATCTTCAGAATAACAGGCCGCTGATCCTCAACCCTGGCAGTTGAGATTCTACATCCGTTCTGTCGCACAGGAAACTTTTAACATGTTGCTCAAAGACTAAAAAACAGAGAGGAATTGTATCTAGGGCCTTTATTTTTAAATATGGTTATCAATCAGAATGACAGTAATTATTTTGCTGTCTTGTAATGCCAGAGTGCAGGATGTGGCATTAATTGGCAGGGCATGCTGGCCATGGGACTAATTCCACCCCTCTCTCACTAATTTAAGTTGCTTTATTGGCAGGAAATATATTTGTAGATATTTCCAAAGCATACAGCAATCAATTTAAATATTAAAACAGACAAATAAGCTGTGTACTGTAGTTACAGTATGTACTCAAAATAAAATAATAATATTATTAATGATAATATTAATGTCTCTCACTCTCTCTCTGTTTGATCAAATTGGAAATCAATGTGTACTCTCTCTTTGCAGTGGTGAGGGTGGATGGAGGCACCAGCCCATCTCTCCTCCCCCATAAGTGTGAGGAGGTGGAGAGGCTCCTGAGTGGTGGTGGAGGAGTGGAGGAGGAGGAGGAGGAGGGGAGGAACTGGTGCAGTCTGGCCGGGCTACTGGGATACGAGGAAGAGCATATCGCCTCCTTCCGGCAGGAGGAGCACCCCGTGCGGGCGCTGCTTTCCGATTGGGCCAGCAAGGATGGCGCCAGCGTGGATGCCCTCTGCACGGCCCTGCGCAAGATCAACCGGGATGACATTGCTCGGAGCCTGACCCTTCACCCCCACACCGACCCCACTGCCACCTCTGCAGTGTGACACCTCACAACACCCGACAACTCTGACCCCGCCCTCATCTCAATCCCACCCCCAAAACAACACCACCTCAGACCTTGTGAACTGAGTTGGAGGTTCATCAGGGTTCTTCTTAAAAGGAAGATTTGTTCCTCATGAAGGACTGTGAAGAGGGAACCTGTACCCCCCAAACTGCCGTGCCTGCATTCCTGAGTCTGTGTCATACTCCTCCTCAAGTCTCCATTCATGCCTCCATCACCACCCTGGGTCTCCCATGTGTTGACCAATTCAGTATTATCTCCTCACCCTCCTTGGTACCCAAACTGATTGACTCTGCCTCCAATGAAACTCACTGTGATGTCACGTATGGACTTAATGCCTTAGCCATAGCCAGGACCATGCTGGTCTCTCTGCCTTGGCTCCTTCAGAATCAACGTGCCCACGTCCTGATTCCCCCACCAGGATTCCCATTTTCATCTTCGCCTCTTGGTCCGGGCACATTTGGAGGTGATTGGTTCTCTCACATTTCGTCCTCCTCTTCCAAACTCAGTCACTGTGTATGAATGGAAGCCACAAGCCTGCCTGGGCCTCTCATTACTCCTCTGTTCTTATCATGACCCCCTTTTACAGACAAGCAAACCAAAAATAGCATCATGTTAATCACATTGTATACTTCTGTAAAATAATAGTGTGTCATTGTATAGAGATCATAGACTAGCAGCCTATGGTTTGCACCTGAGTTTCATGGGTAACAGTTGACTTCCTCCAGGACTAAGTGAATGATTAGCCTGGTCATGGGGAAGTGCTTTGAGGGACAGCATGCTAAGGTTGATGTTAGTGCCCACGCTGAAAGGATTAGAACCACTGTGACAATGATACTTTCCATATAGCAATGATATTAGTTATCTCCAACATGATCATGGAAGGACAGAGTCACTTTTTTCAGCAATTCATATTTTGAATGTAATTGATCTACATTTCCCTTTATTAACAATGCATACGTTTTTTGTTGGTTCCTGTTATAAAGTTTACAAGTGAATGGAGCTCTGGAGCTTGAATATGCAACTTGTGTAATGTGACTACATGGTATTGCCAAGCTTTTTCATCCAGGTAGCATCAACCCCCAAATTGAGGGACAGGAATATTTATTAACTAACCCAAGCGATGAAATGGCCCATGATACAAGAGCTCAAATGTGTGATTCCTCCCTTACACGTACACATAAACAAACAGACACACATATGAACACACGCATACACACACACACATAGTTGTATACACAGATGCAAAACAATAGACAGACCTACATGCACTGCAGCTTACGGACACAAACACACATTCAGCAGAGTAGTCAAAAATGCTTTGGATAGCAAATGTCACTTCAGTCTCCACTCCATTAGCCACAAGACTAATGGCAGTTACTGCATGATATATAGAGAATACATCACAGGGAAACTCCTGACAAACAGGTATTATCTATGGCTGGGTTTTATGAGTAGCATTATGAGTGGACTGCGGAATCTTGTGAATCTGCATTATGCTGTAATGAGGCACCTACATTGTAAATCAGTCATCTGTTTTGGAGAGGAAATTTAAGTGGAATAAGACTGTGCTGTCTCCTTTACATTGATCCATATAAATTTGCACCATGTAAAGCACACTCATAACATTGGTAATGTAAATGTAACTTTAGTGTTTGATGATCAGGCCGAAATCCAGGGGTGTGTTCTTTCTCAGGGTTCATTGTTTGTGGCATGTCTTTTGCATCTGCCCTTCTATGATAATGTCAAAAAAGAATTGGTCATCTGATTATGTACAATTTGCTGATTACTGACTGGCAAGTAGCCAAAGATGTGAGCTGGAGAGAAAGGACACCGGGCAAAGGATTCAAATTCATATTCATTTGTCTAACCATTATGACCCATTTCAAATATCAGGTGCCTTGTGTCATTAAAGTATGGTTAGAGATACATACAAATACAGAGGGAGTGTACAGTACCATAGTAGCCTTGTTGTTTGGGTCCCGCTAAACAACTTTCAGGAAAAACAGGTTGGTCTTCAGGAGCCTCCATCATATGAGACTGACAGGTTTGGGTTGAGCCCAAAAGGAGCTCGTGCAAACATGTGAGCTGAGGCTTGTTTCCTTTCTCAATGCACACAATGCATTGGATCCATTAGGGCCATTCTTGGTCAAGCACTCTTTGTGTGCAAGGAGAAAAGGAACTCCAACTCCAAGTTGAGGTTGGAAGTATTTGGAAGTGTGAAACATAACAGCTGTCTGATCTGCTCAACACAGGCACCGCTACAAGGACTGGCTGGGTTTCATGTGTAAGTTCAAACATAGCCTAGTTATACCATAAGTGTTTACTAAATTCGGTTTTACTGAATTCAATGCATCGCACCATGCAAAAAAGTTATAATGTATGTACTAGTAATTACGAAATATTTACACCTGGCTCTAGGGAGGTGGAGTCTGTTAACTGCTGTTAGACACAGCTGACAGCATATGGAATTTTCCTTTGCTTTCCATTCATAATTTTACCAATTACTTTAGCTAGCTAATTGGTAACACTTATCTACCGTAATTGCTAGCAGTAATACTAGCCTTTGGTTCACCTACAAATATAGTGTAACATTAGCTTACATACACATACGGTTCTTGAAAAATTGTCATTACTTTATTGAATAATCAGACTAGCTAGCCACATTATTTGTTACCAGCTCGTTATTTTATGTTAAGTAGCTGGCATGCATTATTTAAATAGCTAGCGTCACAACCTTTTAAACCTGAAAGCATTATGTTTATATAGCTACCAAATAACAATTCATTTCCGCAATTAATTGTGAGCATTTTCTCCATTCACAAAACTACTGTGGCTGGATAGCAGTTTTAGCTAGTAAGTTCAGAAATAAGTCTGTCAATTACTTAGTGTGAAGATTTCTTCTTAGTAATCAACAAATGTACTACTAGTTATGGTATACCATACATTCATGTGGTGCAACCCAATTTAAGTCAGCATTAGTTATAACCAAACTAGCAAAGACTAAGAGGAGACTTTATACATGAACCTAGTAATGAACTTACACATAACTGCCACAACATGTCGCTGGAGGGGTTATTGCACATAGAATGTAAATTAATTTGGTTGCGCTGTCTTAGCCGCAGCAATATAATGCAGACATCCAATGCCTAACCTGAATTAATGCCATTTGTAATTGGAAGATTTTGCAAGCTCTTTAGTCAGCACTCACATTGAATAAAGCTTGGAATGTGCATTTCTACCGAATGTTGGAAGGGGGGCAACTATAAACACATTTCTCCCATGTGTCTGATCTCAGTGCTGTTATTAAGGGGTATACAGAGATAATTGGCAGGGCATCAGAGTGCATTAGATCTCTATGTGGTCCTCAAATTCAGTCACTCAGTGCTGTTGTGTTTGCATTTTTCATTGGTATTGACAACCCAGTGAATTTGACCAGCCATTTAGGGATGCCATTAGTTACACAGTGCAGTGTGCCAGTGAAACAATCAATTTATATTTGACCTGAAGCTCATCTGAATGTCCTGTACAGTTTGTGCTTTCAGAACAGTCAACAATAAAAATTACACCGCTTACATAAATGAAAAAAATATATATATATATATACATATACAATATATAAATATTAACATTCTAAATGAAGATACATTTTCACCACTGTCATTTTGCTTCCATGTTATTATTATTGTTCTTTTTCTATTATGAATAGTAGTATCTTGTAGTTTGTAGCATAGTTTAGTTTGTAGCACTTACAAATTTGAGCATGTATTTTGAAGGTTACAGTACAGCATTGCAAGCGCCTGAGAATCACATCAGGTCTAAGATGCTTTCTTTTGTTTGTTTTTTATTAATATTATTCAATTCTGGGAGCTTGAGATTAAAGATTTCAAATTGTAGCCTGTATCACTGGTCTGTGCGGTCCAATGTTATGGTCAGTCTGTGATACTGTAGGTCCCTTACCTAACATGAGCTGCTGTAGCTGTGACCCAACCCCGCCACTCTCACAACCCGTCCTGCCCCCCTGTCCCACCAGGCCCAGACCCCACACTGCTCTGGCCCACCCACCCTTTTTATGCTCCCTGCACCAAGGAGAGCTCTCATTTTTGGTTGACTTACATACCAAAGAGCCTGAATGGTGTGATTGTTTTTGACATTTCAATCATTACATTCCCATCCTTTTGTAGCAACAAGCATGTGTCTCTAGGCTAGACATCTTCACTGCTCCAGCTCTCCACTGATAGTTGTGGTAATATGCTTGTGGCCTCTGACATGTAGGGTATTTGTTTACATCTTCCACAAGTTTTCTTACTTCAAAGGGGACTGGAATATGCTGTAAAAAGATGGATTATATTAAGTTGTGGTTATTGACAGGCCTCGGAAATTGAAGAAAATGGAGGCCATACATCAGTGGCAAATGAACTTTTGCACTTGGTAGTGAGAGATCTGTTGAGAGGTCAGTCAGCTCCATAGTGTATGACTGAATTTCTACAGGTCTCATTTAATTGCATTGTACAGGCTTGTTTGATTGAATTGGACTGGCCTTATGTAACTGTACAGGTCTTGTATTACAAGAAGCGCAGAAGAGAAAGCCATCATTGTGCTTCTCTAAGGTGCTGACTGGGACTCTGATCTCTGGGAAGAAATGTTTAAAAATGAATGGGCTGAATGTTATCTGTAACTAATAATGTAAACGGTATTATGTAACTGTGAATTTTAGAATTTTGCAGCAGATATACAATGAAATATAAAAACTAACAAATTAATAAACTAGTGAAAATAATAAACCAAACTATACTCACCTGTAAGTCAAACAGACTGTGTTTATAGTTCATTAGAAACGGACACTCACACCTTAAGGAATAGCCTCTCATGGATGCAGGATCAGTTATGGATTCAAGGGGACCAAACCAATCTAACCACCACTGGGGCTTGAGTATTTAAGCAAATTTGATTTATTTTTCTTTTTATTCTTAAACATCACATCTGTTGTTCATTGGCATTGTCAGTGTGGGGGGTGGGGGATGGTGGTGGTACCTGATGCAATGAATACATACAGCTCTGGCCAACGTTATTGGCACCCTTGCATTTTATGTAGATGATGTACAATATCTTCTGAAATAATTGGAAATGAATTTAAACTACTTTCGGTCTTCACATGTTCATCTGTTTGATTTACAACAGCACATGATCAAACAGGAATAATAAAAATAAAAATATATCTTTCATGGCTTCAAAATTGAAAAGTGGCCATGACACAATTGTTGGCACCCTTTTAAACAATTGTAATACATTTTGTTGGAGGAAATATATTCTCGTTTGCAGTGTAAGTCCACTGCCGACATGGAATAAATGAACCAATTATACATTTTAAAGTAAGAAAACAGTCCGTTCTGCTACCCTGTTCCTCTGTGAAAATGGTGAAGAGAACAGAGCTGTGAGGATGTCAGAAAAATTATTATCACCAAACATAAGCATTCACAAGGGTATATGGCCATCTCTAGAGACCTTGGCATTCCTGTTTCCACAGTTTGCAATATTATCAAGAAGTTTGCTGCTCATGGAATTGTTAAGAATCAAAGGTTGGTGCGAGCCATTGAAAAGGCATCTCGCATGACATCCAAAGATCTCAAGGCTGACCTGGAAGGTCTGGGGTAATGGTTTCAGCCCGTACCATATGCCGGACACTGAACCAAAAGGGGCTTTATGGTGGAAGGCCAAGGAAGACCCCACTGCTGATAGAGAAACACAAGAAGACCAGATAGATTTTTGCCAAGATCACCACCTAGACAAATCTAAATCCTTCTGGGAAAATGTTCTGTGGACCGATGAAATACCTGCGGGCACCCATGAAAGCTTCACTGCTACACAGTCCCATGAGCACCCGCTGCACAAGTCAAACATAAATATCCATGTAGAAAATAAATAACATTAACTGTTGTGTCTATCTTTGGGCTATATACGACGTAGTGATTGCATTTTCAAAGATGTGGAGATTTATTGGGGGTGCAATTCCACCCCCCACTAAAAATGCTAAAACCAAAGAAGATCAGCTAAAAACTCAGCGAAAATAAGATTCAGAGAGCAGAGATCGCACTTTCCAGGAAAATTGGAAGTTGAATAGAGCAAGAACAAGTATGATTTTTACCATAATCTGGGCCCCTGCTGTGTATTAGAGAAGGGTACCAATAATGTTGTCAAGGCCATTATTTATGTATCTTCAATAAAAAATCTAAATGTAATTTTAAACTTTTTTTTGCTCTATAATCTTGAAAAACTAATTAAAATCTTGTGATGACCAAAAGTTGATTGAATTTCCAATTATTTCAAAAGATATTGTACATTATCTACATACAATGCAATGGTGCCAATAATGGTGGCCAGAACCGTATTACATGTGCTTTGTAAAATGCTATCCAATAATATTCCCAAATTAAAAAAATATATTTCATATATCACCACTTACATTAAAATAGATTTGTAAATCAGCCTTAAGGGCCATGTTCTAAAATACATACTGCCACACTTCCTAGAACACAGTATGTACGTTTGGTGCAAAATCCATCTAACTGTCCATGATGTGTTCCTCCTGACATCAGGATGAAAGAAAATTGAATTGAAGTATATTCTATCTGTTGCTGTTGTTTCCATAAGTTTGAGTTTTTTCAATCAAGTTCCCTATTCAAATTCAAAGAAGGCAATTAGGGAGGAAATCAAGTATAAGTGTAATGTAAATGGTCACAAAGAATTTATTTTTCTTGACATAATGTAGCATACTTTGAATTAAATCAGGGTAAATGCCCTTAATATACCAGTGGACAATGTAGTCACACCTCTTTCTGGTAAGGTCAATGGTCACTGCACAGTGTGACATGAAAGTGCTGTGTGAACCAAACTAATTTTGTGTTTACTGCACACTTGCATACTTGCAAATGCTAGTATGCATGCCATACACAGTGTGGCTCAGTCAATGCTCAGTAGGCTAACAAAAAAAAACATTACTGGAGAAATACGATTAATGTAAGCTGTGACATCATTACAATCATCATGAAGCAGCTTAATTTTAATCAGTGGATCAGTCAAGCCATACCGGTAAATGAAATTTGATGATAAATGTCCTTTCTTCCTACAAGTTTCAAGTGAGTGAGTCAGCTCAAAATATGGCCACAGTGATATCCAACATAATCAATAGAAGGAAACCATACGATATCCCATGCCAGAACAACACACATCCTTTTATAATATTTTTTCCCCAGATGTGCTCAGTAAAGACAACCAGCTGTTGCACAAACTGTAACCTGAGATTTGATCATTTAAGCTATTCTGGTTTTATTTAACCAATTCCCAACACAGGCTGGCGACATGTTTGAATTTTACACTCCAATGCAATAAAAAGGCAATAAAAAACCACAAAAGCAATATCTCTAACAATATAACCACACAAGCAAACAGGACACAGATCACATTAAAGGAAAATATTTTTTCAAGAGACCAGTACCCAAGAACACAATGCAAAATATGCCTTGATATGTAAATTCCACAACAGCATCATTTTAGACAGAGATATCAAGCTGAGATTAAAACAATGTAAGAAAGTTTCACAGATAGTGGCCAAAAATCTGGAAACACTAATATGATACGACTATGATATCCTGATCTGTGTTCTCGATGGACCATTCTTGATGAAACTGCCTGCACACGGCCTAGATTTAGAGTTGTTTGCCTGTTTAGCCTTGCAGCTCAAACTAATTCACAGACATCATGATCATCACGAGTGTGCGCTTCTTTCCACGGTTGACCTTTGTTCATGATGTCTTTCCCTCAGAGTTCCATCGAGACATCACCGTAGACACTGTTCCTCCTGAATCATCAGCAAGTTGAGCTGTTTTCATCACTGAAGCCAAACGTATCCCAACAGTCACCCCTCTTTCGAAGTCACTGAGGTCTTGTCTTCTAGCCATGCTAGCCACAATTATAGGCAAACAGGCCTGCCTAAAGGTTTTGTACATGACCCTGTGCATGCTAGGGCATTTATTGCTTTAAGTCAGTAACAAAACTTGTTTGGAAGCACCTGCTTTCAATATGCTTTGTGTCCCTTATTTACCCTAGTGATTCCACCTTTTTGGCCACTACCTGCACATTTATATTTGTTCCATATCAAGTTTCAAATGACAATATTACACTAAAACCAAACTAGCAGCCAAAGATGCAGAGCTGCCATTTATACCATGCAGTTGATTTACTGCAGGCTGTGAGCAATCCCTCTGTCCTCTTTCATGAGGTTCCAGGTACATTTTACATTTACATTTTAAGCATTTAGCAGACGCTCTTATCCAAAGCGACTTACAAGATGTGCATTAATACATGGTAGGAACAATCATAGTTAGCGCACGAGATCAGTGCAGGAATACAGCAATAGACATCATTGCAGGCATCTGCGTACCATACCTGTAACACCGGGAAGGAAAAGGTTAGTGAATTATTTTTTTTATTTTTTTATTTTTTTTTTGGGAGTATAGTGTTGAACAAGTAAACAGTGGTGAAGACAATTTAGCTAGATGGACAGAGTTCAGGGGTAGTTGAGTCTGAAGAGGTGGGTTTTGAGTCTCTTGGAAGATTGGAAGTGATTCTGCAGTCCTGACCGATTGCGGGAGGTCGTTCCACCAACGAGGGACCAGGACAGAGAAGAGGCGAGACCGCAAGGAGCGGCTGCCAGGCGCCCAGAGGGATGGGGCAGTCAGTTTGCCAGCGGAGGCGGAGCGGAGGGGTCTGGGCGGGGTGTAGGGAGTGATGAGTGACTGGAGGTATGGGGCAGCAGTACCTCTGGCCGCTTGAAAAGCAAGCACCAGTGACTTGAATCTGATGCGTGCTGCAATGGGGAGCCAGTGCAGAGAGGAGAGTGGAGGGGTGACGTGGGTGAACTTCGGCTGGTTGAACACCAGGCGAGCAGCAGTGTTCTGGACTAGTTGCAGTGGCTTGATGGCACAGGCCGGAAGGCCTGCCAGCAAGGAATTGCAGTAGTCCAGATGTGATATCACCAGGCCCTGGACCAGGAGTTGAGTGGCCTCTTGGGTGAGGAACGGTCGGATCCTCCGGATGTTGTGGAGGGAGAAATGGCAGGTCCAAGTGATCGCTGCAATATGGCTCGAGAAGCACAGCTGGTTGTCCACGGTTACCCCAAGACTCCTGACAGACTGGGACGGAGACACCATGGAGCCTTCCACGGTGATTGACGCATCAATCATCGGGGAGCCCTTCGCTGGGAGGAAGAGCAGCTCTGTCTTCCCCAGGTTCAGCTTCAGGTGGTGGGTGGACATCCATGCGGAGATGTCAGCCAGGCATGCAGAGATCCGTGCCGGGACCTGGGTATCAGATGGAGGGAAGGAGAGAAAGAGTTGAGTGTCATCAGCATAACAGTGATAGGAAAAACCATGAGCAGAAATAACAGAGCCAAGTGACTTGGTGTACAGAGAAAATAGGACGGGGCCTAGCACCGAGCCCTGCGGGACTCCGGTAGAGAGGGTGTGGGGAGAGGAGAGGGATCCTCTCCAGGCCACTTGGTAGGACCGGTCAGCCAGGTAGGACTCAAACCATGTCAACGCAGATCCAGAGATTCCCATCTCGACGAGAGATGAGAGCAGGATCCGGTGGTCCATGGTGTCGAATGCCGCCGACAGGTCGAGGAGGAGGAGGACGGAGCTAAGGGATCGGGACTTAGCCCCGTGAAGAGCCTCAGTGACCGCAAGGAGAGCAGTCTCTGTGGAGTGGCCTGCTCTGAACCCAGATTGGTTGGGATCAAGCAGGTCGTTCTGTAAGAGATGAGCAGACAGTTGATTATAGACAGCCGCTCTAATGTTTTGGAAAGGAATGGGAGGAGAGAGACAGGTCGGTAGTTAGAGATGACAGCAGGATTCAGAGAGGGTTTTTTGAGGAGGGGGACAACATGAGCACATTTGAGGGAGGAGGGGACAGAGCCAGAGGAAAGAGAGGAGTTAATGACATTGGAGACAAAGGGGAGGATGTCCATAGCAATGGACTGGAAGAGGGGGGAAGGAATGGGATCAAGAGGGCAGGTGGTGGGACGGTGGGAGAGAACAAGTTGAAGGATGTCTGAGTCAGGGAGGGGCGAGAAGGAGGACAGAGGGGTGGGAGGTTTAGGTAGCGAGATGGGAGAGGGAGAGGTTGGGGGGAAGGAGTTGCGAATGACATCAACCTTCTTGTGAAAGAAGGATGAGAAGTCATCGGCGGTTAGAGAGGAGGGGGGTGGGGGAGGAGGAGGGGTGAGGAGAGAGGAAAACGTAGAATAGAGTTTACGTGGGTTGGAAACAGAAGATTGAATCTTAGAAAGGAAAAATGCAGACTTAGCAGAGGAGAGGTTAGCAGAGAAGGAAGCCAGGAGTGTGTGGAAATCAGACAGAGCTACAGGGGATTTGGATTTTCTCTATTTCCTTTCTGCCGCTCGCAGCTTCAGTCGGTTAGCCCGAATGGAATCGGTTAGCCAGGGGGCCGGGGGTCGGAGACGGGCAGGTTTAGCGGATAGAGGACAGAGTAAGTCAAAGGAGGAGGAGAGAGAGGAAAGTAGGGTGGATGATGCTACCTCAGCAGGTAGCTGAGAGAAGGCATCAGTAGGGGGAAGGGAAGATAGGACAGTAGCTGACAGGGCAGCGGGGGAGAGAGAGCGGAGGTTGCAACGGACAGGGACAGTAGGAACAGGTGAGGATGGTTTAGGCACAGAGGGGAGGGGGAGGGAGAAAGACAGAAAGCAATGGTCAGACACATGTAGAGGCGATACCGTAATGTTGGGTGAGGCGCAGTTCCTGGTGAAGACCAGGTCCAGTTGGTTACCGGCCTTGTGGGTGGATGGGGATTCAGCCATGGTGAAGTCAAAGGACTGAAGCAGGGGGAGGAATGCAGAGGCCTGAGAGGTCTCCAGCGGCAGGTTGAAGTCCCCGAGGAGTAAGACGGGAGTGCCATCCTCAGGGAAGGCACTGAGTAGGGCATCCATCTTGTCTAGGAAACTCCCAGTGGACCTGGAGGGTGATAAAGAACAATGATGTGCAGTTTACATGGAACAGTGACAGTGACAGCATGAAATTCGAAGGAGGAGGGTGAGAAGTGAGGAAGAGGAACAATACCAAATCTCCACAGGGGGGAGATCAGTATACCTGTCCCTCCACCTCTACCTGAGGGTCGTGGAGTGTGGGAGAAGGTGTAGGCAGCGGAGAGAGCAGCAGGGGTGGCCGTGTTCTGTGGAGTGATCCACGTCTCCGTGAGTGCCAGGAACTGCAGGGAGAGTAAGGAGGCCTGGGCCGAGATTAAATCGGCCTTCCGGACAGCGGACTGGCAGTTCCATAGTCCGCCTGCTACCACTACATCAACACCGGGAGATCTAGGAGGGTGGATGAGATTGGACAGATTACGGGTGTGGGTAGAATCTCTCCTTCTAGGCAATCTAGAAGAGGAGACATGGACTGGGATAGGGAGGTAGCATGTAGTGTTAGATGCAGAGGAAGTAGAACAGGGAGATACAAAACTATGATACTTAACGTGCGGCGAGCACTCCCTTGCTGGCCCCCCTCCTGTGGACTCCTACGTCTTTGTCCGCCGAGTCTTCATTCGGTGAGGCTAGGAAGGTGAGGCTGCCGCTACCCACAACTATGGTTGCTTATATGTGGCGAATGCCCCCTGACAATAATAGAGACTAATTACCAATTCCTTACATTAATCAACTACAAACACGGGTGCTAGGCCTGTTAATCAAAACCGATTGAAATGCTAAGTATCAATCAACTTTGAACTAAATCTTCTAAGCAGCGACTGAAGCTAGTAATCAACTAATAAACTGTGGAACAAAAGCAACAAGCTACTAATTAAACTAACAAAGTAACGAGACCTGCTACTGCAACAGGTGAAAACAGGCAGTGAACGCAGAACACTACACACGAAGTCTAACGCCAGGTTACCAACACGCACTAGAACGCAACGCAACGAGATTACTCTTACCGAGGTACCATACTTAAGCTGAAAAGAAAGATAAATTGGGGGAACTTGGATGATATCTTACATGGCTCCTTTTCAAAGACTGCAGAGCTTTAGAGTTAGAGATTTTGACAGTTGTTATAGATATTGAATGTAGTGTATTGCAGCAGAAAAGGGTAAGGAGTGTGGAAAAGTTATAAAACACTGATACAAGGAATCGCACACACAAACACGCATGCCCACATATACATGGATGTGCACACACACACACACACACAAAAACACACAGTTTCATACACAGATGCAAGCATGTATACACAGAAACATGTGTATACCAGCTTACGGACACAGATGTACACATGTTGCAGTAGCCAATGTCAGTGAACACATGTAGCAGGAATGCTTTGTGAGGTAGGCATGTACTCCTACTGTCACCTCAGTCTCCACTCCATTGACCGCAAGGCTAATGCCTAATTGATACATATGCACACACACACTGTGGATCTGTGTGGCTCAGTAGGTAGAGCATGGTTTTGGCAACGCTTAGGTTGTGGGTTTGTTTCCCACTGGGACCACATATACTGAAAAATGTATGCATTCAGTACTGTAAGTGGCTTTGGATAAAAGCATCTGCTAAATGGCATATACACACACACACACGCACACAATGCTATTCAGTCTAGGATACAGCTGAGATTGAGCCAAACCAATCAGATTGACCTATGTGGACACTTGATTCCATGGATCAGTCCAGTTCACTGGAAGGGGGTTTACTATCCAGCTAGCCTCACATGTCAGGCTCATAACTATGAGTAGTTTCTCACTCTGTCTCATAACTCTGCCCAACTTCCAAGGATATGCTTCGCTAATAAACGAATGGTCAGTTACTATTTCTGACGAATCCCACAATAGAGTGGGTACGTGAAATGATTCCTAACCACCTAAGTCAATCAAATCCACCCTCAGAAATGTGCAGGTACCAATCAGACTGTTGGAAACCTCGACCAGATGTTATCATAAATTTAACTTAAATTTAAGTGGAGGCAAGACCAGATCCAGCTAGCCCAAAAACGTTTTGCTGCAAAAATGCAGCAAGGCTGTGGTGAGTAACAATGCTGTAACACTATATTAACACCAAACCATAACTTTCCAGCTACATTGTAAATAGGTCCAGATCACACTTATAACGTTTTAATTTTTAAAAAAATAGATTGTGGAAGGTAATGGAAACATTTTCTCATGATGTTGTTGGGCAAACACATCCTTAAATATATTTTTCTGCTGGTATAAAAGTATAAGTGTCATCTGTATCTATTAACAATGTAGCTGGAAAATGTGGTATGTGGGCAGTAAAAAATGAACTGAACTGCCATTAACGCACTAGCCAAATGTGATGCATAGTTCTGAAAACCTGAAGCATCAAAATGAGTGGATGAACATAGTGCAGATAAAGCCATCTGCACAGCCTCAGTGTGCAGTCAACAATGGTCCTCCCATGTCCTCTCACTAAAACTAACCTATATGGGAATGCACAGGACCAACTTAAATTTCTACTAAATCATCCTTCTGTTTCCAAATTTTTGCTGTAATAAGCGTGTAGAAAGCCACAGGATGTTCATGACCTGGCTCAGTGCAGGAGGAATGTGCTAAACACATGCAGATACAATTGACTCCATCCACCACTGCGACTTAATTACTGTGCCGACACCCAAAAGAAGAGGGGGGTGGAGACCACCCTGCCATTCTGCTGAAATGCAACTTTCCAATGAGTACAATTTTCTTTTCATCCTAAAACAAGTCCACCTGCTGTCCCGTGGGGCACACACACACCAACACATACACACACACGCGCACACAAGCAAGATAAAGAAATCTTAGCATTGCTGTCACTTTATTGTGAGATTCCTCCTGTGTCTGGCAATAAATGTGATGGGAGCATAAAGCAATATGCTCACCTACACCACTCAGTGCCTCCCCCAGCAACTAATCACATGATGGGGAACTTTCATCCCCGACTCGGTTTCACTTTGGTCTGATTCCTGTTTCCAATGGATAACCAACCACAACATATTACACAAATGGGTTCAATATGAGGCAAGCAGCATGCCTCTCTGCTGGGGTCCTCCTGCATGGACAACAAAGATTTAAGTGAAGGTAAAGACAAACAAAAGAGAAAACAAGAAATTCAAGTTAGAGCAGAACAGTACTTCACTTGCTCTAATAAGCCATTCCAGTACACAATTATTTTCTTACTAGTACAGTTCTTGTAAAAATGTCATGCAATATGTATTCACTATTAGGCTGGTTAACGATGAATCCAACCTTCTTTTATTCTAATAGCCTGCTATCTGCCTTCGGAAACAATAGGTAAACCATGGTATAACTATTAAAACAAACTTGACATTTTAAAAAGAAAATAACATTGCAACCATTCCTGTGCAGAATCTAGTCTTAAAAGCTATGCTTTTAACAAATGGAGAACAGCAGAGGAAACAGAATTTTACAAGATGCATATATTCTGAATTACAACTGAGCTCTTAATTAGGTTTTATTGAGCTGCTCAGTTTACAGTTAACCTAACTGTACGTAGAATCATTTATTTTGTTAATATTTACCTCAAAAACAACAATTGTTCCGTTAATTTTAAATGACCCTAAAACAGTTAATAATCCAACAACAATGACTTAATTTCAATTAATATATAATTGTGGCACACGGATGAATACAATTTGTTTAAGAAATACCTTGCATGCTTGCATCTTTCTGTTAACACATTTCCAACTACTTGTTTCTTTCAAAAAGTGCTAAAAGCAGACAACATTAATCTGAGGCCAACTTCAGCTGATTATTCAATTAGCAATTCAATTCATATTAAGGACTACGTTGGGGGGGAACCATCCAGAACCATCCAGAACCATGCTTGTGAAATTTGGAATGAATATAACAGAAAGAAAAAGGACTGCCCAACAAGAAATTACTACCAAGTCGGGGAGAAAGACATATATAGTTGGAGTCCAGACTCATGCTGAATGAAACACAGCTTGCCTGCACTTTGGAACTGCAGACCACAAGCTTTTATCCCAGGACAGGACTGTATATTGCATACATTTGACCCTTGTCATACGAATGCTATGCAAACTTAGAACCTCCATAGATATCCCTGTCTGTACAAGGCACCAAATCATATTCTGTCAACAGCTTACCTTCCACAGCTAGGAAAAAGACACAGACAAACCATGTTTGCTTCTTTCCATCCCTGAACAGGCTCTGTGTCTCAGTGATCATGAAGAGAAAGCTTTTTAATGAGCTGTATAAATAGTTTTTATGATAATGCATTAATGCTTCTGTGTTTTGCCAAGCCCATTAAAATGAGACAATAAAGAATGCCTGTCATCCAGAAATAGTTTTTCATCTCTGTATGTAAATTATTTTCGGCAGCCATCAACAACAAATCACTATGTCAGGAAGGATGGGTGGTAGGATTCCACAGGTCAGACACCCTGAGAAAGAGAAATACATTTGCTTAATTTATTTTTTCAACAACAAGCCGTGCAGTAAAGCATTAAATTATAGACATTTTCAACCTGCCAAATAATTTGTCAGCACAAAATTAAGAATGATATTGTCCAACCTTTCCATATTTTAAATTGTATAGCAGATGCACTCATACACATATGTATTTTCACATTCTGAAAGAAATGGAGGTAATGTACCTTGCTCAAGTATTGAACAGCAGTGTCCCATATGGGATGTCAAACCAAGGATATCAGATTCTGGGGCTACTATAACCAAAACACCATATGCAGCCCAGAATGTTTCAGAAACAAAACACAAAGAAAAAGTTAACTCCTGATCTAAAAGGAAAAGAGTAAGTTATAGTAAGTAAGTTATAGAATCGTCCAATTCTATCATTTGGATTTATGACCAGAAACACCTGGTTTCAGACATTAACACAAACGTAAGTAGGAAAGAGAAAATATTTTTTCACAGGATTGTGCAAGAAAAGCATCAGATAAAGATATGTAAAGCAAATGGTTTGTAGCACAAAAATTAAGAAAAGAAAGAAAAGTATTTTACAAACTGCTCGGAAGAGTACTGTTGTCACCAGATTTTATTTTATTTTTCATCACTGTCAAACCCTGTTCTGTATGGCAACCTGACCCTTGATTGCCTTACTTGGCTTTCCATCCTGCTATGCTCCTTTACTTTATACAGTCTCAGAAACAGTCTGTGGCTAAACTTAAAAGTAAATATTGCAGTCTCACTCAACACTTTAGAAAAAACTAAGTTACAATTTGCACATAAAGGTCAGGAGGGACATTATGTTATAACCACAAGGCATTTAAGCTAAAATAGTCACTTTGAGCTATGATCAAGAGCATGTCTAGAGACCATGACTAAGAAGCATGTAAAACATGAAAGGAATGAGTGACAAAAGATGAAAACTGTTTAGATAGCACATCTAGAGGTAATCCTTAATGCCTGCACCAAATATGAGAGGAATTAGTGAATGCTGTGAACTTAAGCACACTTGTAAAACATGTGTTTGGTGGCCATAAACAAGTGAGTACTGTGAAAAGTTACTGACGTATGTAGATGAACGTGTTTGGTGGTTATATTGGGCCTGTCCTAATGACCATAGGAACCCTGGACTAGAGCCCAGGAACAAGATTGTACTCCCGCAGGTCGGGGGATCAAATATAATTGTTGCAGGAGCGGGACATTTTTACTTTGTGGCGGGTGGTCAGAGATCAAGAGTGTGAGATAAGCATGTAATAATTATATTAAGAATCATGTTTATTAATATATATAATTAAAATTATCTAACAATTTCTAATGGACTTGTTGATGCACGGAAAGACGGAACCCGTCAGCTTACAAACCAAATTTATTACAACCCCCAGTGTTTCCGCATACTTACATTAGATACATTTCAAATCATCAAAAATGTTCCATCATTATCATCTTTTTCTGCCAATATTTTAATTGTGGTTGCATTCTTAGAGCAACTTATTAAGAGTCACAGATGGTTTCTATTTTAAAAGCTATATTTATTATTTGTATTAATTCAGCACCCATATGCATATTTTTAGCAATTTATTTAGCTAAAGAGGTAGAATTTGGGCTAACAGTTTCTCCTCAACATTCCATCACTTTAATAAATTGGCTTCACTTCTGCATGTACATGCCACATACAAACTCTCAACCAAGCACTGCCATTGATCATGATTCATTTTCTTGTCGATCAAAATTTAATTTAATAATTTTTCTTATAGTCAAAGTATCTACAATTTTGTAAACAACGGGTAGCCTAATTGTTTGCAAAATAAATCTGGGTTTTAATACATTCAGATAGGAATTAAAGCACTCTCCTCAATTCGTATGAGTTGTAATATGTAGCCTATATTTATATAAAAAATATTTGTAAAATAAATGAGAGGAAATACCCCTATGTAGGACAGGAACAGGCACAGAAACATTGGTGCAGGCGGGAGTGGATGCGGAAGGAGCTGCAGATGCAGGCAGGAGCTGGACTGATAAAGTATGAAGTGCTGTGGGTATGGAGGAGAATGGTCAGAAATGCTGCGGGTGTGGACGTTAACAGTCAGAAATGCGCATTACTTTGGACCCAGTGCTACAAAAAGTATTTTATGTACATCATTGGACAATTAAATTAAATTTTATTTTGCACATATTGTTAAAAAGCATTTGATAATCAATGTGCAGGGGAGTCCATAATAGGTTATCTTTACAGGATGGGTCATTTTTGGTTTTGTTCACTGGTCATGAAGACTAAATAAAATTTGTACAAATACCTGAAGAAAAATTATGTCTAGAAATGTGCCTTTTATTGGCTGAAAATCCCTGCATCCAATTAAATTTCACAATATTTTGGAACACTATTAAGTAGTTAAGGTAAAATTTGTATATCAAAACTAAATCCTTAAATAAAATAAAATAATCATAATATTGTCAAACTAATGTGTCCTTATTCTTGCTCTTCAATTTAAAACAGCCTGGCAAACATTTTAGGAACGAGGGTGTGACACTGGGAGAGGTGGAGGGAGGAGTACAGAGGGCTGCGCCTCCCTTTTGGCTGCTGTCAGGTGTTCCTGTTCCCTCCCACAGCCTGGAGAGGACTACAGGGCCTTGGACAGCAGCGGCCTCACTTACAGGCAGGCTCACCTGAGGCTAATGGGCAATCAACTCAGCTGTGAGCCATTGCCTTCATTAGGCCATTATAAAAGCACAGCCTGCCATGCCTGAAGGGAGAGTTTTAACCAAACCTGCACTTCTGCCAGCATGCCCCAAATCTGTGTCCCTCAATTGCATGATTTTGTATTTTGACTGCTTTATTTTTGTGTTTTGTTTGAATTATTTTTTTAAAAGAGAATAAATTGGCCGCTGGCCTATCAAACGGTAATTATTTTGTTTGGTCTTTCATCCACTCACCACCTGGCATGGTGGCCACTCCTGCCACCTTGCTACAGAGGGGTAATAATATACTGTCTATATAGTCATAACATGGTCCTTGGAATTCCTTACTTACTCTGAACAAAAACATTTCAAATAATCTGTTGCTGACTCTAGTGTCTGGATGGATTATTATTATTTATATAATGTGTTTTACCCATATAAATTAAGTAATAAATACTTGGCTGTAACTGTTACTTGGCAGGAACCTAAAGAGAACTCTCAGCTCTAGAGAGACGAGTTTTACTGCATTACTGCAATGTCAGTTTAACAGCTGTAACAGCTTTGTCCAGACCATAGTCACTGAACCTGTATAACATCTGTACCCGACAACTGTGTCTTCTTTATTTATTTCAGTGCTCTCTATGTCCCACCATAGTGAACATTTATCATTATTTATTAAAAGATGAATAAAAGGCTTAAGTAAAGATCCAGCTTTATAAATTGGTAACATTTAAATATGTAAGCTATTTTCCAACCGTGGACACCCCTTTTATTCAAGGGTACAACAGCAGAGCCCCAGCTGGGTTTCAAGCTTCTAACCTTCTAAAAGTGCAGTTCCTTCATCACCGCTCCACAGGGCTGATCCATGTGATAATATCTTTGAGTGTTTGAGTTCTGTTATCTTTATCTGCAGGATTCCTGTCTGATGCGATCATTTGCACAGGGAGAGCAAGACCACTCTTGTCAACATCACAGTCATCTTCAAGGTGTACACATTATTTTCAAAGTAGAATTTTTTTGTAGACCTTTGCATTTAAATTAATTACAATTTCCATATGATTGTGCAGTGTATAATTGTATAGGTATACACTGAGGTATATACCTATACAATTATACCTATACCTTTTGTACTATAATAATACTTTGGACTTTATTAATAATACTTTGGACTTTATTATATGTTACAGTTAGACTAAAAGCCTGATGTTCATACACTTACTGCGTCTTAAGTGTCAAGCCCATACATGTACCTCATCATTGTCTCAAGAAGTCAGATAGTCAAAATCTGTTTAGGCCTTCACAAGCGTTGATGAGGAACTCTATTGATGTTTTCCCCAGGCATGACACAGTGCTAGATTCAACTTTTATTAGGGTTTCAGTCATTTAATTTTAAAGCAATTATTTATCAGTCATTATATTTATATTATCACAGTGCCCTCCAGAATTATTGGCACCCTTGGTGAAGATGAGCAAAAAAGGCTATGAAAAATGTCTTGTTGATGTTGTTCAACAGCTTGAACTCAAAATATCAGAGAAATCAAACCTTTAATTAAAGTCAAATTATTGAAAGAAAGAAACAAATCCTTATCAAAAAATTAAAAAATTCTCATAAGCATGCATGTCACAATTATTGGCACCCTTATACATGAACAAAATCTAAATGAAGTATATTCCCATTTATATATATATATATATTTAAGTTCACCTGAGTCTTTAGG
Organism: Aldrovandia affinis; assembly: GCA_029706075.1. Taxonomy (NCBI): domain Eukaryota; kingdom Metazoa; phylum Chordata; class Actinopteri; order Notacanthiformes; family Halosauridae; genus Aldrovandia; species Aldrovandia affinis. The sequence continues at coordinate 1,537,983 of JAINUG010000176.1, forward strand.
AACTCTTAAGTGGTCATCCACAACTTCCCGTTTCACTGGGGTATAAATTAGCCATCCATCAACATGGAGAAGATCAGAGAATACACAAATGAAATTGGCCTCCAGCGTGGTCCAGTGGTTACAACGTCTGACGCTGGCCACGGAGACCGGGGTTCAATTCCCCGTCTCGCCAGAGTCGGCTCTGGCCGGGAGTGCCACCAGGGGTGGTGATTGGCTGTCCGCCCCAGGCAGGAGGGAGGGAAGCCGACATGACGTTCGCTGCGCATAAGACTGGCCCTGTAGTACCGAGTTACGGTTGACGGCTTGGCGAGTGCTGTCTCGGAGGAGGCGTTACTTCGCCTTCATCACTACCGGTTGCAGGACTACGGCAGCAAACTCACATTACTAGGGAGGGATTGACATAAAGCGGGTCTAATTGGCTACCAAAATGGGAAAAAATAAGAAACAAAAATGTATTGTAAAAAAAACTAAAAAACAAATGAAATTAGATAAAAGGTTGTTGACTTTCATAAATCAGGCAATGGCCTTATCAACCATATTATGAACTGCTTGATCATTATAGCTGCTGTTTTGAGATTAGATTGTCAAGTCTAATGACAATGCAGCAAAACCACTGCATTCACTGAGTGCTGAGTGCATTCTGTTATGCATTCCTCCCATTCCTTATTTCCCCCTTTACTGCAACCGCTCACGTCAGCTGCAGAAGGGGCTTCCCACACTCCTGCAATGTGAGGCATCCCTGTACCCTGTGAACTGGGGGGCCACACGCAGGTTCTTATTGTAAGATGCACAGTTTGCTTGCTTGACAGACAGTGACCCCTCCAGAGACAGGCACAACTGTGAGCGAACAAATTAATGGAGGACAGAACTCTTAAGAGTGAGGCTCCATATTTTAAGTCTCCACCCATTTATCTCAGGAGGTGGAGCCTGCATGTGTCTCAGTAATTCACTCTCTATGAGACAGCAGCCCATGTCCATATCAAACCTACCAGACTTTACACCTCAGAAATATTTAAGATGCAATGTGGGCACCACATGTTCCACGAAAGAGGGAATGAAGGTATGGGAAAATTCATGGACAGAGCTAGAAGTGGGGGCAATGGAGAGGGGTGAGCAGAAACCTTAGTGCACTCTGCATCATTCTAACATCCTGGTGAAGACATTAATCTGAGGGGCAGAGGGGTTTAGACAGGTCCTAATTGGGGATGCTGGGGAGGGAGTGTGAAGCATGGCCAAGACAACACGAGAGTCAACATTGGCTTTGAATACCCTCTCCCTCTCTCTCTCTCTTTCTCCCAGGCCAGCTTGGCTTGCTCACAACAGAAACACAATGCGAAAGCATCCCGTTCTCGGTTACTGTCAAATGTGTCAGGAACAATGTAGTGTAAATACATACACTACATTTTAGTCATGTAAATGTTTCATTGTCACTTTCACCTGCTGTGAGTATTGCCATATATTATGGTCGTTTTTTTCAGAAATGCCCATTGAATAGAAGGACCTAAGGTCGGGCTATACTGTATATGGTAACTGTACTAAATTAGGCTCAAATGTAGGATGTATAAAGATAAATAACAAGCATCTTGTATTTCACCAATTTTCATTAAAACAATGAACCAACGTGAATTTTGATGATTAATGAATTGTTTTTCCATACATAATTATGTACATGGCTGTTATGGTTGACCAAAATTTGACCCCAGAGACTCTTAAATGACAGGTGCTTGGGCGCTGATTGAGACCATGCTCCCGATGCGTGATCACTCTGGTGCTGATTGGATTGTTCCCAGCTGCACTCTCCTCGACTTCATCTGGACACGCCCGTCTGGAGGTTATAAGGATTGGATCAAACATTTTTTTGATGAAGAGGCTTTTTCCTTTCTTTGACTTTGTGCCATTTAGCTGTGCCTTTTTGGGAAATTTTGCAAATATTTTTACCTTACTTGCTTGTCTGTTTTTTCCTGTGTATATATTTTTTCTTATGTACCTTTTCATAGCTAGGGAAGCGTAGAGTAGGGGAAGCAGTCTGCGGAATAGAACGTCCTTTTTGACTTGCATGTGATTGAGTTTAGAACCAGACCGGCTTAGTCAGATTGTTTTATTAATTTTGTATTATATTCCTTCATTGTCATGTGAGTATGTTCATTATCTGTCGTATGTCATAAATAAATCCTGTATTCTTTTTATGACTTGTTGACTCGAAGGAATATTTGTTTCACCAATATTCTGGTTCACCATCCAGCTATTGAAGTGCGGGCGGTTTTTATAGCTTCGTAACAATGGCATAATGAAATGAGGATTATATTATCTCCTAACCTGCCTGGTTAAATAAAGGTAAATAGTAAATAATGCTTCATTGGTTATGCTGCTTATTAATAACATAAATAAACAATCTGAGATCTAAGTTAACCTTTTTTTTTTCTTCTCTTCTTTGAAAAATAAAATATTAGCAGATTTATCATTAACATGTGTACCTAATTAGATCATGAAATGTAAGGAAAATGACCCTGCGTGAAATACGTACCAGGTAACACAATATAAGTTATCCCTCACATATTTAGATTTATAAATGTTTGGCATGTCCAAGCAAAGGTTCCATTTAATTAAAGCAGCACTTTTATACCAATATTAGTAGTCTTCAGTATAATACACAGGCCTGTACACTGTCTATATTTTAGCAAAGCCATAGGGTGCGTCTGAAAACTTGTAAATGTATGTCCTTCCTTCCTTCATGACCACAATTTTAACCGTTTATTTTAACCGTTTATTTTACCGTTTATTTTAACCGTTACCCTAGTAAAATGTCTAAATAACCCATATTAAATAATATAATACTTTACCTGGGGTTTCTGCTGATGTCATTTAATCCCACCACCTCTTTGGCTGTTCTTGCATTGTGCACGTGCAGACAGCGCCCTCGCATTTCACAGCCCTGGTAGGTAGCTATTATATATTATAGCGAAAATAGGCTATAATACTTGTGTCAATGTAGATGTGATTTTAACATGAACAAGTTTGTCTTTTAGAATATGCCGATGTTTTTGTGAATTTCTCAGTATTTAAAGGATTACGAGGAAATTAGTTTTACTGTTTAATTTACTGTTGCTATTCATGTTGCTGAAAGTCAATGGAAAATAGATGTAAAACTCATTGTAACTTTAGTTATTTGTATGTAAAATAGGCAACTTTGGTCTTATTTGAATCCTTAGACTATTTTGTATTTAGCTATGTCCAATATGACCAATTTTATTTTATTTCATATGAAAACATGTATAAATTGTCAACACACCATAACTCAAAATGGGAGTTTTAATAAAACTTTAATGCACCTAAAACAACTTGCATTGTTGTATTCGAGACAAAAATTGCAATCGATTGATACATTACATTTAGGTATTGTGTGATATATGGAGAAATAAATATTTTTTTTTCTACAACTTTTTTTACATTTTATGACGGGGAATAAAATATATTGTTTTCTTTGGCAATATTATGCCAGTGGAGAACCGTCCAGGCCTTCTAAGCCTTCACTGGAGGCCTAAGAAAGAATAATAAAATTAAAAATCTAAAATCCATTAAATCGCAATATAATATATATTTTTTTATTCCTTTAATGTTAAACAATATATCTGTCATCAATATGTCTCATCTCATGATTTATTTTGTTTTGGAAAAGAAAGAGTTTATTTTAAGTAAAAAAAAAAAAAAGGCCAGTCAGCCTTTTTATTTTAGTCGTCTCTGGGTAGAACAATCTAGCTACAGCCACTGTGTCACCTTCATCCTTCAGTAGCTGGACTGAAAGCCGGAGCAACAAGACGGGCTGTGCTTTTCCACAATCAAATTGTGTAATAGTGTAATTCCCAATGCAAGTATACACTTCAAATTTCTATTTCAAGAGCTTTTTGAAAAAGTAAGGCTGAAAAAAGACAAACCATCTACTATGTATTCTATCACACGTGATGGTTTTAAAAATAATTTGCTAGACCGTTTTGCGATATTCATAGGGAAAGCAGCTAGCTGGCTACCTAGCTAACATTAGCTATGCTGAGTGCTGGATAGCAGCAAGCTAGCGCAGGCTAGATTTGTTACACTGTATGATCCAGCTGTCTTTATATTAAACATTTTCTACATACCATGTCTACAGCTAATTTTATAAATCTACATAGCTCAGTTATGGTATATAATATCCAAAATATTACACATCTTCCGTCCGCTTACCTACCGCTTACCTACTGCGACGGAAAAAATGTCTGACAGCGAGAGCAGCCACAGTTCGCAGTCCTCCCCTTGTCCTGATGTTTTTAATAGTAAAAATCAAGAGTAAAAGTGGGAAAACAATATTTCTGTTGTAGGTGCACCTGCAACAACTGTGTTGTTGCATAATGAGAGTGTCTGCTGTTGGGAGTACAAGCAGACACTCAACACTATGCGTGAAACCGTCCAACAGTTCGAGTGTATTACCGTACACCCAGGGTTCGCAACTGTTTGCCTGGACGTTCATATCCTCAGGATGGTCGGTAGCTGGCTAGCTAGCTGCTATAGCTAGCAGTGCTAGCAGCTAGCTCCAGATCGTGTTCTATCTATTACGTCACATAAATTGCATTGTGGGTAGATTTCGCAGATTCTTAAGTTTTTAAACTTAAAATATGCATATGTGTTTTCAAATAAATATGATCATAAACTTACTATGATATAGTATTTGAGAGACGTGTCATCACTTTTGTAAGGTAAATTCGCTGGTGCCTACACCAAGGCCTCTGCTATTCAGGTGCATTAGGTCAGATTTATGGAATGACAGGTGGATTAGCTAATCACATTTTGATTTGTAGTGGGTGGGACATCCGAGATCTCCCCTCGACAGTAGCAGCGATCAAGCACCGCATAGCTAGCAAGACTAGAGTGATGTTTCATGTCTGTATGTTAGCCGTGATTTTAGTATTTTACAAATTAATTATCACTGTATTTTTTCCAAGTCCGAGTGAGTCAATGTAAACCACATCTACATTTTTTTTTTTTTTTTTTTTTTTTTTACAATAAAGCAGTTTGAACTGATGTTAGTGTCACTATCAATATCGGTAGCTAACGTTAGTTAGCTAGCTAGCTGGGACAGAAGCCCTAACAATGGAGGAGGACTGTATTGCTAATTTGTTAGCATCACATTACATTACATTACAGGCATTTAGCAGACGCTCTTATCCAGAGCGACTTACAGTTTTACATTTCTTTACAATCCATTTATACAGCTGGATATTTACTGAAGCAATTCAGGTTAAGTACCTTGCTCAAGGGTACAACGGCAGTGTCTCAGCTGGGGATTGAATCTGCAACCTTAACGTTACAAGCCCAGTTCCCTAACCATTATACCACACTGCCTGCCTACCCTGCCCACCTTTTTCAAGGCTGGGTTTCAATGAGAAACTGGAGATTGTCCAATGAGTAAGGCCAACGCCAGATTTACAAAGACTCATGCAAGATAGCAAGTCATTTCAGAGGCATTTCCAAGCTAGCAATTACAATCGCTATCCGTGGCTAGCTGGGAGCCTGCAAACGAAGAGGCTGTACTGCTGGGACTGTCTGTTATTCAGCGCGGAGAAGGGGCCATGGGCCAGTGCTGGTTTCAACAACCTTAGCTGCTTAACGAAAGCAGCCCTGCACCACCAAAGTACAGCTGGACACCTGCAAGCCACAATTCGACTGAAGACATTTGGATTGACAAGAATAGATGTCCAGTTAAGTGAGCAACACCGAAGAGAAACAGTATCACACAATGAGAAGGTGAGACAGAAATTCTGAAACGCCTCATTCACTCCGTTGTGTTTTTATGATTCATCAAATGCTCGCACCCATTAATAAAGATTTGTACGTCAGGCATATACGCATGTTTTATCTAGCCTAAATCACAAATGACTGAATTTAGAACTTGATGGATTGACCCATTCATTGATGACAGATCTACATAGGCCTACAGCACATTTGGTTTTTGTTGTGGTAGTATGGCCTACATTATACGGTGTAAAATAAAAAACTGCAGTTTAAAATACAACGCCAGAGGATGTTGCACGGTCAGAGGGAGGAAGGCAGGGCGGTCTTTGCAGTTTTAAATCGACATGTTTTTTTTCCTCCAAGTAATCAAAAATCACTGCCCATCCTAAAGTTAGTGATGTGAGTGACAATATAGGCTAATATCGGGTGCAAGGGATACTGTTTTTGTTATTTTTATGATTTAATTGCAGGATTTTTGGTCTCACTGAAGGCCTATGTCCAATAGTCACGGTTCGCCACTGTATTACACGGTTACTTTCTGAAAGAGACATCCGTAGCTCTCAGAAGCAAGTTATGAAAAAACTTGTCTCTGAAGAAGCAGTACACCAAAGTCCGCTTTTAATGATGTCATCCTTCACGTTATGCCACAATGGAAAAAGGGAGTGAGCTAAATATCGTACTAGATCCGATAAGCTGATAATGCGATAAAGCAAAATGTTTCATAATTCGCAAAGTGAATGATTTAAATTGATTTAAACATACAATTACAACGAGTGAACTATATTCAGTTGCATTTCTTTGTTTTATTTTTCTATTAAAATGGTATATAAATGTGCAAAGAGCCATACAATCAACAGATCAAGTGGTAGTGGTAGACCACGCAAACTCACAGAGCAGGGTCGATGAGTGCTGAAGCGCATACAACGTAAAAATCGTCTATCATCTGCTGCAGCAGAATGGGTTTCCATGGCTGAGCAGCTGCACACAAGCCTCACATCACCATGCGCAATGCCAAGCGTCGGCTGGAGTGGTGTAAAGCACGCCGCCACTGGACTCTGGAGCAGTGGAAACGTGTTCTTTGGAGTGATGAATCACGCTTCACTATCTGGCAGTCTGATGGACGAATCTGGGTTTGGCGGATGCCAGGAGAACGCTACCTTCCCGAATGTATAGTGCCTACTGTAAAGTTTGGTGGAGGAGGGATAATGGTTCTCAGGGTTTGGGATAGGCCCTTTAATTCCAGTGAAGGGTATTCTTAATGCTAAAGGATACGAAGACATCTTAGCCAATTGGGCGCTTCCAACTTTGTGGCAACAGTTTGGGGAAGGCCCTTTGCTGTTCCAGCATGACTGTGCCCTTGTGCACAAAGCGAGGTCCATAAAGACATGGTTTGGTGTGGAGGAACTTGATTGGCCTGCACAGAGCCCTGACCTCAACCCCATTGAACACATTTGGGAGGAATTAGAACGCAGATTGCGAGCCAGGCCTTCTCGTCCAACATCAGTGCCTGACCTCACAGATGCTCTTTTGGCTGAATGGGCACAAATTCCCACAGACACGCTCAAAAATCTTGTGGAAAGCCTTCCCAAAAGAGTGGCAGCTGTCATAGCCGCAAAGGGGGGTCCCACTCCATATTAATGTCCATGGTTTTAGAATGGGATGTCCAACAAGCTCATATAGGTGTGATGGTCAGGTGTCCACTGACTTTTGGCCATATAGTGTACATTCAGATCACCTTAGAAACCTCTGTTGAAAATTAGACATTAGTTTAATAATCTGGTTAGAGGGGAGTCTAAGGAGGAGAGTGCAGATTGCTGGGGTTCATTGGCTGCTTACTAGCGTCCCTCCGTCCATCAACAAGCAAGATACCAGAACCGGAGCCGGATAAGCCTGTAATGCAATATACGGGACGAGATTCTGCAGTGTGTTTTGTAGTATCCTGTAGTGCTCTCTATAATAGTTTAAATGGGGAATCATTGACTTACCTGATTCAGCCTGCAGACAGAGACATCTTAAAGTGCAGGACTGAAATGGATCAAAACAACAGGCTTTCACTGTAATGAAACATGAGCATCCTCCAATCAGGATTGTCATTAGTGGGTTATTATGCAAGCACTGAGCATGTATAGTAATGTTGAATTAGTGTTCCTCATTTTTGGTTTTTATTAGAAAATGTATATATGGAAATAATTATTTTTTTATTCAAAATACAATTATATATAATAATAAAATTGTATTCAAAATGGGGCTGCCTACACTTTGAATAAATTCATTCTAAATTCATTCAGCAACATATCAACAAATGTGGAACACTGTGTATAATTTTACTAATGCTAACATTTATATTATACATTTAGGGTTAAAGTAACATTCGCATGACTAAGATATAAGGCTTTCTGATGCATAGTAAAAATAAATGACTGTTTCAGCTCTGCTTTATTATGTGTAACAATACCATGTCAATTTATGGCCAGTTGTAGTCAGTTTTATCGCTGTATATTAAAATGGGAACAGCCATATTATTGTTCCTGCTGGGGAGCTTCATATACATGCCACCTGTGCTCTGAAAAGGATCACTCTGCACCAGTAAAGCCACAGACTGCACCACAGACACACTAATAATGTTATGACAAAACCAGCCAATGGCCATGGGCAAATAAGAAAGGAATGTATGGAAAAATATATATAAAATGTGGTCATTTTAAGGGCATTTGCAGAATTGCCCAGCTAGGGATTTTACCACTAATTAGAATGACCAAAAATATTGCCATTTTTTTCTCATCAAAATATTTGTTTCTGCACTGCAGTTGGTTTTGCTACATTGCATCCCCTCCACTCTATGAAGGAGCAAAATATAATCAGCTTTTCGTTTTCTCAAATTATCAACCTTGCAGTATCATGCTGTGGTATTTCCATGTGCACCTATGCAGCTTATTTCCTTGATGTTTCTCACATTTCTGGCCATTCTAATGTCCTGCACACAAAACACTTTTTTATAACTTGGTAAAGAAAAATGAACATCTAGCAACTTTAATGCATATAACTTGGTCCGTTTAAATGACTGAAACTGGTGACAAAGTTATCAATATTGTCCATGGTTCATTTGCTCTGAATAGAAACCACATTTACTCATCTGTATCTGTCTGTTGTGACCACTGCAAGAGTGAAATCTTGTAATGCCGGATTATGCCACTTTGGGACTGTTACCCAAAGAAATAACCTTAGCTTTATCACCTTAAAAGACAAGAGGGTTTTCCCCAACACATAGGTAAGTATGCAATTTAAAGACAGATGTGAAATTCAGCTCACTGGCTCATTTTATTTAAAACTTTAAGTAAAGCACCAAGCTAGAGATAGAGGGAAAGTTAAAATAGCAATGTTATTAATAGACACAGACAGTAGGTATTATCCAGGTTAAGAATAATGACTGTATTTAAGTTGGTGGACCTCCTCACCAACGTCTAGTCGGAAGAATCTGCGATATAGGAGGCCATTCATGTGGACAATTCGATCCCACTGCCGAAGTAATCCCCGTGTCTGCAGGGGTAGAACCTCCTTATCAGCCTGGCTAGGCATTCTTTGTTGGTACCAGAATGGGAGAAACGCACTGATGGTAGGATCAGCGCCTTATAATACCATCAGGTCAGCCATGGTACGGGAGGGAAGTACAGAGATGGCTGCCTGAGTCACCTGTTGAGGTTAGTCTTTACTGGCAGCCTGCTGTAGCGACTCCGGTAGGGCGGTTCCTGGTAGGGCATGTTCCATAGCCTCTGCGGACCCTGCAATGCACTGTCTGGACAGAGAGTCTACATTCTTATTCATGTGCCCTGGGTGATATCGTACACTGTAATTAAAGGCAAACAACTGAGCAACCCACCATTGCTCTGTAGCACCTAATTTGGCAGTGCTAAAATGGCTTAACAGGTTGTTAATCCAGACAACCAACTGCTGGGCCCACAAATACTGACAAAACTTCTCCGCCATTGCCCACTTCATGGCCAGGAATTCCAGCTTCATGGAACTGTAGTTCTTCTCAGAGGAGCTGAGGCTTTGGCTAGCATGGGCAACAGGTCTCACCTTGCCATCTCACTCCTGCGATACCACAGCTCCTAAGCCATTGTGGCTGGCGTCCACCTCTAAAATGAAAGGAAGAGAGAAGTTCGTGAACGCCAGAGTAGGGGAACCCACTAGCCTCTTTTCGCACTGTCCAGACTAAGCCTCCTCCAACGGTGCCCCTCATCCTCTTCAAGTCTTGGCCCCTGCCAACTTGGCAACCAGGCGATGCAATGGAGATGCCAAACCGTCTACGAAGCGCTGATAGGAAGGACCTCAGTTCAGAGACGTTAGTGGGGGGGGCAGGTAGCAACTGCAGATATCTTGTTGGGATCAGTGGAGACCCCATCCTGTGAGATGAGGTGGTCCAGGTATTGTACCTCCTTCCTGAACAAACAACATTTCTCCAACTTTGCCTTGAGGCCCTCCTGCTGCAGGTGGCTCAGCACCAGGTCTTGGCAGTCCACATGTTCATCCACACTGGAGGAGAAAACAATGATGTCATCAAGGTATAACAAGAGTGACTGGCAGTGCTGCCCCAAAAAGTGCTGGGGGTGTTGCATAACCCAAAGGGCATTCTGTAAAATTCATAAAGGCCAAAGGGTGTGCAGAAAGTGTTTTTTAGCTTGTCTCGCTCAGTCACTGGGACTTGATTATACCCACTAGCTAAATCCATGGTTGAAAATCATTTAGCTCCGGACAATGTATCTAGGGATTCTTCAATGCGTGGGAGGGGAAAGGCATCCTTCCTGGTCTTGCTATTTAGATGCCGGTAATTTATCATTTATAATAAATGCCTTGCTATTTATATGTCAGCCGACGCACATGCGCAGGCTGCCATCTTTCTTCCGCACCAGGACAATGGGGGAGGCGTAGGGGCTACTACTCCCTAATGACTTGGTTACTCAACAGCTGGTGTATATGGGTCTTTACAGCATCATATTCAAGGGATGCGCCTATACCTGCAAAAGGTGCATCGTCAAGGAGGGCAATGTCATGCAAGATTAGGTTGGTGCAACTAAGGTCGCTTTCAAATGCTGCAAACATGGTCTCATATTTAGAAAATAATGACATAACTTTGTCCTGCTCTGACTGAGAAAGAACAGATGGGTCAATAGCTTTCAGTTGGTCCTGCACTGAACTACCCGGCACTATTTGAGTGTGAGTAGTAGCTGAGACTGTGCTTGGTTCTCTGACCTCCTCTATGACTCCTGTGGGTAAGCTCATGACATGTGCCAGAGTTAAGAGCCCTACTCTGCTATGGGGGTAAAGGGTAGCACTTGTGGTACCTATGTTAACAATTGTGATATAAGCTGTACCCTGCACTACATTAACCAGGGAGGAGGACACAAGTAGGCCACCAGGTAGTGAGTGGGTACTGCCTAGGGGCTCAACCAGGGCTGTTCTAGGGGGCTCCCAAATCTGGGCTGAGCAGGTTGTAGCTAGCAGTTTAACAGCACCTCCAGGTATACAAATAAGTCTCCTGCCTTGGACCTTGACAATACCTGCCTTGGACCTGTAGAGGCTATACTGGGCCTGATGACAGTGCTGCTGGGTTTGTTGCCATGACGGGGAGGCATGCTTTACTGGTGGGAGATCAAAGAGTGCAGGGCCATGCTGGCCAAACAGCATGTCATAGCACTCTTGATTCACATTCATGTCTAACACATGAGCAGTCTTGTGTGGGGATACCTGACCTTGGGGGTCCTTGACTACCAACACTCCACGTCTAAGGATTACCTTACCGAGTACCTCAACGTCCAGCTCCACATAGCCGACATAGGGTATGTCTAGCTAATTTGCAGCTCGGAGTTGTAACCATGAGTTTCTCCTTAAAATTCTGTAAGAAGAAGCTTTCCACAATAGTCCACACCATATACCCCGTATCAAGTAAACAATTTACCACTACTCCCCCTAACTTAATGGCTACCTTGTGGCATAATCCCACTAAACAGGATGTCATAGCATAGCTTACAGAGCTGAGTTTATTTTAATCAATAATGTCCCCGCCCGAGGTGTGAATCCGTGGGAACTAGTTTTCCGCCGGCTGAGAGCTGGTGGTGGTCTGTGGGGCACGGACAACGGAATTGTGGGCCTGAGAGACAACACGCTCATTATCACAATCCTTCACATAATGTCCTGGCTTTTGCCATCATCTGAAAATAACAGTATTGGGGTGACTCGGCCTAAAGTGGCTTGAGGGTACTTGCATAACTAGCATGCTTTGGGTCAACTGGATAATCTGCTCTTGCTACTTTTGCAACATGGCCTTCAGCTCAGCCATCTCGGGAGCCACCTGGTGGGTGGTCAGTCTTCCACTGGACCCTAGAAGACTGCAGTGCACACAATTATGGAACAGAATAACTTCTACATCTACCCTCATTTGCCTTACCCTCACGTTCCCACTGGATGGCTTCAGCATGGACATCAAGCATAGAGGACTATGGGTTGTTGGTGGACTACGTGCTTCAATTCCCTGAGGACGACACAATCATGAACTGGTCACGCACTAGAATATCAACATTAGGCATACCATTATGGGCACTCTGTTTTACCTTGTCCATAAGAGAGAATAAGGTATGTGAGTATTCTTGTAATGATTCTCTCCCCAGTTGTTTCCTGGAAAAGATGTTCTCTTGCAGGGCAACATACGATTGAGAGCACCCATGCAACTCTTTGAGGATAGTTCAAACCTGCTTTGGGTCCTCTCTCTCAGCCCTAGCCCTATACTTAATTTCCTCTTTTGCTTCTCCTTCTAAATGGTCAAAAAAAAGGAAGCTTCATCAAGCGGCCTTAAATGTCTAGCCCTCATACTGGCTCAAACCAACAAGATAAAGCAAATGCCAGCAGAAACAGAACGACTAGGAATGGAAGGCCTTGGAGTATCGCCAGGGCTACTGGCTCATTCCTGCAAAAGTCGTTCTTTGTCAGCCTTGAACTGTTGCACCAGTTCCCTCAATTGTTCCAGTTCTTCAGACATGACTGTAAAACACAAGGACAGTTAGTCTTGGGTCAACTTTCTGAAGCCGGATGAGTGTAGTCTCCATCTAATTGTGTCCTCAGGTCCCACATTGCACCAACTGCTGCTTTGCCTTTAATACCTACTATACAAATTATTACCATCACTCAGTGTTACAATAATAATAATAATAATAATAATAATAATGCATTTTATTTTAGATGGCACCTTTCTGGACACCCAAGGTCACCTCACATAAAAGTCAATAAAAGCAAAGGTACAAAAAACAATAATAATAATTTAGAAACAAATAGTAAAAAATAAATAAAAATACTACATGGATACATGCAAACAGATCAACACACGGATGACATCAACACATGAACGACATAAAACATTGTACAATGGGTGACAGTTTACAGTGGGGAAATGGGAGAAGTGTCAGTGGTAGGCCATGGTGAATAGGTGGGTTTTGAGCAGTGTTTTGAAGGAGGATAGTGTCTCTGCGTGTCTGATGTGTGTGGAGTGCGGGGGAATGAGTTCCAGAGTCTGGGTGCGGCAGAGCTGAACGCTCGCAGGCCCATTGTGCTGAGTCGGGTCAGTGGGGTTCAAAGGATAGAGTGTTGTCCAAGGTGGCACCAAGGCTTTTTACTACTGTTGACGGGGACAGGGTAGCCATCAATGGGTGTGAAGAAATTTGGTGCTTTGTAGAGGGTGGATTTTGAACCAATAAGCATGACAGTTTTATTGCTGTTTAATTTTAGAAAGTGAGTAACCATCCAGGTCTTCATATCATGGAGGCAGCTGATGAGGGAGGTTGGGGGCAGGGGGCCGGTGGGCTTGGATGAGATGTATAGCTGAGTGTCATCAGCGTAACAGTGGAAGTTTATGTGGTGGTGACGCATGATTCGGCTAAGGGGGAAGAGATGGATGATGACTAGAAGTGGACCAAGCACTGCCCCCTGGGGGACACCCTGTGTAACTGTAGCCAGCCTGGACTGATGACGTTTAAGTTGGACAAGGTGTTGTCTCCCAGTGAGGTAGGATTTCAGCCAGGCTAGCGCAGACCCAGTGACCCCCAGGGAGGTCAGGTGGTCCATGAGCAGCACGTGGGAAACAGTATCAAAGGCGGCGCTGAGGTCGAGGAGGATGAGAATGGTTAATAGTCCAGAGTCGGCGGCACGGAGGAGGTCATTAGTAATCTTGATGAGGGTGGTCTCTGTGCTGTGTTTTAGTCTGAATCCAGATTGGAACAGCTCAAGGAGGTAATTATTGCCCAGGTGGGATTGGAGCTGGGCTGCTACCACACATTCAAGGACTTGGAGAGGTTAGAGAATGGAAGGTTAGAGATGGGGCAGAAATTGTTGAGGTTGTTGTGATCTGCGCTGGACTTTTTGAGTATTGATGTGATAGCAGCCATTTTAAGGGAGAGGGGAACAGAGCCGGACACCAGAGATGAATTCATTGTCTGTGTTACCAGTGGGGAGAGGGCAGGTAGGGCAGCTTTAACCAGAGTGGTGGGCAGAGGGTCCAGTTTGTAGGTGGAGGATTTGGATGCACTGATGATCTTGATTACAGATGATTCAGGCACAGGTGTGAAGGCGGAAAGACTGTTTTTAAATGGCAGGTCACTGGGGGTGTTCATCCAGGTGGGCATGGTGTTGGGGGTGTGTGACAGAAGTAGCTCTTGATGAATATTCTCAATTTTGGTTTGGAAAAACTCAGAAAGTTGTTGCACAGTTCAGGGGAAATGTTGTTGGGGGAGTTATTCAATGGTTGAAGCAGGTGTTTAACAGTGGAGAAGAGGGTCTTAGAATAGCCTCTCTCACTATTGATGATGTTTGAGTAGTGTGAGCTTCTGGCCGCTGAGAGGGCATTTTTATAGAGTTTGGTGGTCGGAGTATGCTTGGCGGTTTTAGCTAACCGCTCCAAACGACGCCCAGAGGTTTTTAATAGGCTAAGTTCAGGGGTGTACAAGGGGGCAGAGTGGGAAAATGAAACAATACGTGACTTGAGAGGGGCTAGAGACAGGTGTTGTAGTGTGTGACCAGGTCGTCAGTAGATGGGGGTGTCAGGGGAGGGGCAGGTGTTGATCAGGTTGATGAGGTCAGCATTATTTATGTTTATTATATTTTGGAATGTAATGGTACATTGGGCTTTTTAATTGAAAGTTTGGGCAAGGACCTCAAACAGGACAGCTTTGTGATCGGAGATGGGGAGTAGTAGGTCAGTGAGATTGAGGGGAGTCAGGCCGGTGGAGCAAACCAAGTCAAGTGTGTGTCCTTTGTTATGGGTGGGGAAGGTGACATGTTGATTAATATCCAGGCAGTCCAGAAGTGAGGAAGTCATTAGTAAGAGTGCACTGATAGGAATCAATATGAATGTTAAAATCACCCAGGAGAACATTTGGTGACATGGTGCAGACAGTGGTCAGTAGGGAGGACAATTCAGGGAGAAATACAGCTGATAATATGGGGGGCGGTAGATGGTTACAATGATCAGTGGGTGAGGACCAGACAGCTTGACAGTAAGGTGTTCAAAGGATGAATGTTGGGGAAACTGACAGTGGTGGCTTTGAGAGTGGAGCGGTAGAGAACAGCAACCCCCCTTCCACGGCCACAGGAGCAGGGCTGGTCAGTGTATGACAAACCAGATGGAGTAGCTTCATTTAGATGGTAGTAATCCTGAGGCTGCTGCCATGTCTCTGTCAGGCAGAGAATGTCCAGTTTATTGTCAGTGATGAATTCCGAAATTAGTGGGCCTTTACCACTGAGGGAGCGGACATTGAAAAGAGCCAAGAGCCCAAGAGTGCAGGCTAGGCTATGATGTGTTTTGTTGCTATTACAACTGGACATAAAACAGTTCTGTCAACAGTGCGGAAAATCCTATTGGCAGAGTGAGGGGTGCGATTAGTGGACCAAAGAGAGAGGATGTTACCAGTCTTACTGTAAGTGAAGTTCCGCCCGGATCCTCAATGGCTGTATCTCAGTCGACAGAGAATGTCACAGTGGGCAAATCCAAAAATGCAGTTTAATCCACATGGTGATGCAGGTGCATGCTGTAGTGTAGCAGGTTGAGAGGGAATTGTCTTGCGGCCAGCTAGAGAGCGCTGGTTGGGGAGCGTAGGACGAATCTTGCGGCCGGCTAGAGAGCGCTGGTTAGGGAGCATAGGACACGACCTCCGTGTTCACAAGCCGGCACTGGCGGAAGCCCTAATGGCACCTGGAGGAGCAGGCAGGGGCGGCGGGCAATCCAGACTCGGCAGGCAGGTGAAGCACACTGGATCCGGGGAGCCAGCCACGAGAACACAGAGGGAGGTAGGCAGATCCAAAACAGGGTTGAGGGCACAGTCGGCAAGAGAAACTCAAGTCCACAGACTTAGCTAGTTGATAGCCTAGCTAAATGTTACTGACAGTAGCTAAACTTAGCAGGACGCGACAAGACATCGACACTAAACTTAATTGTTTACTTATTAGTAACAGGAATTGCTAATAAAAAATACAGCGTTTTCCCAAGCTTTGCCAGCGGTCCCGTCCCTGGCAGTCAAATAAAAAAAATAAAAAAAAACAAAGGTTGGTCTCTGTTTATGCACCATTTAAAGTAATACATTGACAAATAAATAATGCTTTAAATTCAGCATAGGTAAGTATGCAATTTAAAGACAGACATGAAATTCAGCTCACTGGATAATTGTATTTAAAACTTTAAGTAAAGCACCAAGCTAGAGATGGAGGGAAAGTTAAAAGAGCAATTTTATTAATAGACACAGACAGTAGGTATTATACACATTAAGAATAATGACTGTGTTTAAGTACTGCTGACTGCTACCAGAGACCATAACCATAAAACCATAGAGGGCGGCTGTCAGGGATGTGGTAGGTGTGGAACCAAGTGCAGGTGAGAGAGACCCAGAATGCGTAGATGCGTTTAAGATATTTATTATTCTTAACGCTGGCAGGAAACGAAAGCAAAACCGTGTCTGTGAAAACACGTATTAGAACTAACAAAACAAACCAAAATAACAAACGATTATGGAACAAACAAAACTAGCTAATAAGAAAATCCAAAACGTATTCCAAAACACAGAATAAACTAAACACTGGAAATCTAAGAAACAAACAAGAACACGAATAAACTTTTTTGAGGAGGCAAGAACACTAAGCAACACCGGGTACATCAAAGCAAAGCAAGACAATGTTCAAGCAACGAACAGAGAACGTCAGCCAGTTAAATATCCTCTCGGCGAATTATTCACAGCTGTCAGTAATGACCTTGATTGTCTTTGTGCATTCCTGGCGTGTCTTTTACTTTTCCTGATTGGGGCTTGGGGGAAATGCCTGTTTGCTGGCTGAGTCGTGACAGCGGCGGGCTGACTGCAGGGGACTGTACCTTCACTAAGGGACCGACCGTCTCACCACCATGTGTGCTTGTGCTCCATGTAGCACTACAACAAATGACAACATGCAGTGTGAGGGATGGGGACCACTGTCCTGGAGAACACCCCACCCGCGAGTACAGCCACAACCGCTCCAAACAAATCTACCAACCAGAGAAGAAACCAAAAGATTGAATCAGGTTAAATAGAAAACACTGGGGCAATCAGCAACTTACCCAAATTGCCCATCCAAAGCCTATTGTAGCAGGCATATATATGTTACAAGTCTTGACAGTAAAGCCAGAGTAGCCTGATGTTTACAGCTGCTGAGGCTACTCCCGTTCTAACAGCACACGCTATAACTCCCCGGTTAAGGCAAAACTAATGTTATTCAAATACATTGTTAGGAAAAGGCAAAGCAGCAGTGTCCTTAAAAGACACACAAACACCAACTATTAAACAAGTTATAAAAATACATAAATTAATTCATTCATTCCTTAAGTAATTCACAGTACATCTTTGTATAACAAAGTTCACACTGGTTAAAAAGACTAATTCAGTTATTTAATTATTATCAGTTATTACATTATTTATGTGTATTAAATATGCAAGTAATTCAAAATTACATTTCTCCATGACGTTGGAAATAATTCATTTCAAGGAGCTGGATTCACATCCATGCCCAAAACTACACAGGGGGGTGTGGCTGCAGGAGAATAGAACTATGGTGGCTGCATAATTTAAAGCGTATAAGCAGGAGATGCATTTCTACTTTGGGTTAATTTTCATGTAAGTAAGTTAATGTAAGAAATGGAGTTAGTTGATTGTCAACAATAGCAGATTTCAAACAACACAATTTATTTAAGAATACTGAGTGTACATGCTTCATTTTCATTTGTTATGTTATGTTTCCATACATTTTGGGGTTTACAAAGATACTTAGCCAGTGTCATGCTTCAGTCCCAATGCATGTCCCATTAATAGACTTACAAACTCCATCATCATTACATATAATTGTCCTAAAGATCAGTATCAGAAGCCCATGATCTTCAGGCTTTTATTCAGGATGACTTGTGTCAGGATTTAGTTTCATGATGTTTGTCAACAATGAATACAGAGTGGAGGTGTGTAGGACTTTGAAGCTGCATGATGTGCAGTATGATTATACATTCTTTACTGTATCCATTTTAAATGCTTGTCATCACTTACAGAGGTCAGTACAGGAGAAATGTGTCCAGAATTCAATATCTACTCCATGAAAGAGTGTGGCTCCGGAAATCTGCAGTGATTAACACATCAAACAGTGAAGCCAACTAAATAATCCCACTGTACACAGACGGACATTCTCAAGGGAGGCCTTCTTAGACCTCCTGTGTTTATGTATTTACAAACATAAAGTGACACAGTGACCGAGAGCGAGACAATTATGTGCATAATCTGATAATAGCATACATTTTAAAATTCCATCTCCCTCTGTCTCTGTCTCTTACCATGTCTCTTATGTGACATGTATCATTGTCTTCTGTGGGCACAGAAGTGTGACTGCAGACATTACCCTTTTGAGTGTGTTTGTTATTGGTCATTTGCCCACAGTTATTTTGTGGCCTTATTTAGCTGCACATTTCATCAAGCATACCTTTATAATCTGACTAAATGGCATTCATTTATTTAAATTGGATTAACCAGGGTATACTTTTGTTGTATTGTCTTATTGGGGGGGGTGCCATTTGGGGCCCGAGTACTGTAAATGTACTGGTTTGGATGACAGGTTTTAAAAGGCAATAAATCAAATCTTTAACCCCCCTCCCCTGCAACCTCCCTCTCTTGCTCTCTCTTTCTTTTGTTTTTGTGAGAGCTCCTGCTCTGGATGTGATGGACACAATTATGCTGCAAGTGATGAAATTATATCTCAGGCACCGGTAAATGGAGTGGTGAGTGGAGGGGCTGGGTGGACTCCATTCTCCTCCCTCTGGGGCTTTGGGAAATTCTATTAGGCCCAGACCAGCTCATAATGGCCACATTTTTCACATCTCTCCCACTCTACTATCCCTCCTATTTATAATGCAATAAAAGTGGTATGGTGAGCAGGCCAGCGAAGTCTGACTGTGTCCATTTACAGGGCTGCCAAGTGTACACTTACAAATGGGTTTTCAGTGGATCTTTTGACATATTAGCTGTGGGTAGAGAAGGCAATCAAAACACTTGCAAAGTATGTACATATATTTTTTTAAATCCAGAGACATTGTATGGACTTCTGTTCCATCTAAAGAGGTGTCGGTGACAAAGAGACTTGGCAATGATAAGGTGACAAAGTAGGGATGGTGGTGCAGCTAGATTGGGTGTGCAGTAGGCACATTCTGACTTACGGCCTTTATCTGAGCATACTTCCTGTAATTGCTCCAACTGCCCACATGACTGGCAAAAACTCTCTGCCATTCAGCCGCAGAGCTCTTTAGTTCCAGGATTGATAACATCCCAGAATCCAGCTTTTCTTGCCAGGGCCACATGCTGATCACGTGAAGTCACACATAATGGGTGGGAAAATACCAGAGAATGTTGGTTACAGATTCCATACTTTACATTCCCAGTAAAAAGGTATGTGCTACTCAGTTACTGTAAGATACCAGTATGACAAGCAAAGGTGGAAATGGTACTATAAAATGCTACTCAAGTAAAATGTTCTTACTTTTGACAGAATGTAATGTAAAAAATGTTTAGCCTCAAATTGTGCATAAACTATATTTATGTGGTATATATTTTATATCTTTGGAAAAGTGCAAATATTCTGCATATATATATATATATATATATCGTATATAGGCCTACTGTATATGAGAACATATGAATATATTGTCAGCGTGATGCAAAAACCTTGTATCTCCGATATTTTCCTTTTGGACTTTGTTCACATGAATTGAACGTCCCCATTCTCATTTTATGACACAAGTACAAATAAATATAAAAAACATCAAATGGTTTGTTAAACTTGTCCATTGACTCCATAGCATGTCATGATGCTCCTATGTTCCGCTCACTGTTTTGATTGCATGCTATCAACAAGGTAAATGTGACGTAACTTTCTGCTTTAATTACCTTCAAATTATATAGTAGGATGTTGGGATCTATAAATATATCTTAATATAACATAATATATTTAATAACCCCTTCCATTCCATGGAATTGTTTAGCATTTCACCTTGTTGCACTTGCTCAAACTTTAGCAGCTAATAACTGCAAATATTGTGAATTACAGTGTTTATAATGTGGGTATTCTAAGAAAGGAAAGGAAATTGTGAGTAAATCAGAATCAATATTAAGAATGACATTAATCCAAGCAACTATAGTCCAACCCTTACCCATCACGCAATATTTTTTGCATTCATGCCTATTTGGACATACCCAAATATAACAGTTCATAGCTCAAGAACTCTGATGGCCACATGTCCACATTTGGTATCGTTTGAAATGAAACACATTGTAGTTTATGGGGGTGTCAAACAGCATGTGGACACAACACAACACAAAGGACCGAAGATCAATAAACTAGGCTCCTGTGTATAATGTCAATAAATGAACAATAAATGAGTCACATTTCATGATATACCTGTGCATTTTTGTGCATGCCTTGTACGATATGTCAACTAAGTCTATACAAAACAACATACTTCTAGATCCAAGGGCTCATGAACTAGAGGCCTTTTAGTGGCTGGTGTCACCGGTGGTCTCCAAGTGTCCCAAAACCTACCCAAGGTAGCCAAATTGGCCCAATGATTTCTGTGACACTGGAAAACATACTAAATCATTTTGGTCACTATAAAACCTGTTTATATGGCCAAACAGACCCCCTGTATGGGAACCAGCGCCACCTGTAATATGATCATTTGGCATGATTCAGGGGCATAATTGATACTACTTCCCTCCATATACTGTTTGCTGAAATTTGTCTATGGTTCTAGCCAATGGGTTATCATTTACAATGATATAAGGTTTCATTTACTGCATGAATTTGCATTTACTAAAGAAGATAGCATTGAAGAGAGTGCACAGACTTCGGAGTTTTGGAAAACTCTTTATAGTTTTCTCTTAGCTTATGTGCATTTATTATTTGGTTTTCAATATCAAAAGCTCCAAAGAAGACCTGTTTTGTTGGCCAGGATCCTGTTTACGACCAGTGAGTAGCTACCAGTCAGCAATAGGTGGAAGTTCTGGTTTTATCAGAGAATGATGGGTGTGAGCTTATTTTGTAGCAAAGATTTACCATCGTGAGGATACAACATTTTACTATGTGAAATATATTCACATATCTCATAGTCATATTTCACAAAACACTGTTTTGGTAATTTGCTTATTAAGTTTCCTGGATACATACAAATCCATTCCTCGGATGCAACCAACTATGAAAAATGTGAAGTTGATAAAAACAAACCTTAATGAGCTGGAACAGTTTCAGTGGGGGCTGTGTCCACACTAGGTGCATTGATGTGCAAAGAAAAGCTGTACTGTTACAGGATAGCTTTTTCACCTGGAAAACTTGACACTGAGGGCATGCTAACTAGTGCGGACATGCACATCCAGGATATCTACAATATCAGCTAATATTCTGTGGTGCACCTTGTGATTTTGCAACATTAGCTCGGCAGTCAATGGGTTTGAAACAGGCTAGAAATTCTGTGATGAGTCACTGGGTAGGCTAAAGGAAAGCGAAAAGGAAAACTGTTTGATAGTTAGCCAGTAAGATAGTCCAGTCAGCTAGCTCACTTGCTATCCAAACTGCCATCTTGCAAACTATCCAACAGTTAGTTGATCATAATATCTAAATAGCTAACTGGTTTTGCTAACTATTTGATGGTTAGCAAGATAGCTAGTTCTCTAAATAGCCCAACCAGTTAACCCAGTCAGATTTCTAATATAGCTTTCTATAGCTAGCTTTACACAATGATAGCTGGAAATGTTCAAATAGGTCTCCTGGACTTACAATTTATGCACTTAAATCTGGACTGGAATTTCACAAGGAGATAGGGACTCAACATGTATGGAGCAGGATCTGGTCTCCCTTTGACGTCAAAATATTCTGTGGTGCATTGCTTCGCAGTCTCCCTCTGCTCCCTCACATTATGCTAAGGAGTGTGAGCTCTCGTTGAAGTATCCCCTCTGATGAAATACAGGTATCGTTGTAAATGTCTTTCTGTCTGCACCTAGCAATGATTCATTCATTGTGCAAACTTGTTTACAAAGTGGAATCCTAGGAAAGGTAAGACGCATAGACTGAATGCGAGACTAACCGGGAAATATTCTCGGTTTGCTGGAATCGCATTCCATCTACCAGGGTTGACATATCAAAGATTATATGCCAGTAGGATCAAAATAGGCTGGCTTCATCATAAAAAAAACAGGAAACTACTAAAGTTGCATACATTCATATGTTTAACATAGCCAGCACATACAGCAAAAATACTAACATGTTTGTGTATCAGACGACCTGGCAGACGACCAGGGCCGGTCTGGTAGAGACTTAGAACCAGTCTTAGTAAATTGGTCATTAATGTGTCACTATTTGCGACCGCAAAATAGCCGCAACAACATAGCAAATGTCTTTGCACTGCGACTATCTTAGTAAATCTGGTCCTCAGTGTGTAGCATAGATAGTGTACGTGAATATACATATGCCTTCGTGCTTGTGTGTGCATGCTTGCCTCTGTATAAATGCCTATGTGTCTAGAATTTACTCTTGTACAATAAGACAGGGACAATCAAAAGGACTATTATCCTCCCTCCCTGGGAATGCCACTAGACTGAAACCCAGAGTGTATTAGCAGGATGAGCCACCTGGCAGCGCAACATACATACTGGTTTGATGAATATTTATTCTGAGAAATTGAAAAACCTTTTCTGTCAAGATTGTGTCAAACAAAAACAAAACTTTTTTATTTTTCATTCTACCTTGGTTGTGGCTGTGATACATAGGGTGAATGAAGACATTTTCAGGTACAAAATAATGAAAGATTCCTGCAATTGAAATACATTAAACATGTCAGTAACATGGTCTCATTAGGTCAAAAAACATAATATTTTGCTGATAGTGTTGCTCATTTAGTGCGCCTCTTTGCAGTTTACTGATAATATGAACTAATGGTGTTTAAAGTTCCCTGATCATATGACAAAGCAGTGGTAGATAGCTAGTGTTTTGTAGGGGCCAACCGTTGTGTTGGACCATTTAATGTGTAGAGTATAAAGTGTGTAATCCAAATTTTATCACTAAGGATGACAAGCAATTCCTCAAGGAAGATGTATATCAATTTAAAATGTCCAAGACATACCAGCCTTTAATTTACCAATGTAAATGATATACTGACTGAACTATGGCTTTGAAAAGGCCACAGGGTTCCAGATGGGAGTGTTGTTAACATGAGGGGTCAGCTCTCTCTCAGAGGGTCAGTGCTGATTTATTCCACCATCTGGGTCTCCGTCAGTGTATGGCCTCCCATCCAGTCACTAAATTATGGCACTGGAAGAGAGTTCAGTTACAGTCATCTGTCAGAATGCTCATTGAAATGGAAGTGAGTAGGTTATGACAGGGAGATGAGCCTTGACATCTGTAATTTGTGAGTGAACAAACCCACTGCCACCCATGTAAGGAGCACTTAAGTTAAAGCATGTGTACTCCTCCAATGCATTTGCCTGCCTGCAAGTGAGTAGCTATTTATCACACTGCAGACCTCACAGTACTACAGGAGAGAACTTGCACTGATCAGAGGACAGATGTATACATATCTCTCATTGACAAAAAATAGTCTGTTGGTGTCATTGCAACAATTAATGCAACAGTTAAGTTAACAAGACAAGAAACCCTGGCCAACTTAATCCCACCCTACCACAGCCGGATGAAGCCAATCATGTCCTGACAATTCTAAATCAACCCATGGTGGGGATATAGCCCAGGTTCAATCATGTGATGCCTACGCTACAGGACCCAACATTCATGGCGATTGTTTTTACTCAGCCACTTAGGAGCGAAAATATTATTTTCCCGCTCTCTGAGCACATAGCACTGTGTCAATATCACTTTAATCATTTCAAATCTTCAAAAGATTGATTGAATGCTGTTACTGTTTCCTAGCAAGCAGGTGCAGTCCTGCCTGGGGAGTCAGAGGACACCCAGTTCTGTCAGAACCTCTTTCCGTCATGCAAGAAGGACATGACCCATTTTTTGTGTAATTCTGCTTGTGCAAAAATGTGGTTGGTAATTACAGCAAGGTTGTAATGTAGGAAATTATTGGTAGGTGCTAATATTGGATATTTAATTAAAATGGTTACATAAGCCCCTGCTGATAATATTTTCAGGACTGAAGCCGAAATTAGATACGTTGAACTGCAGTGGAAAATGTATGGAAATTTGAAATTTGAAATGCAGATACATTGGGTGTTGTCTTATGTTTTATAATTTTGAGCAAGTGCAAACAGCGACAGTGTTTTTTTAAATAAATGAAGGCAATTTTTAAGAGCCTTTAATTTTTTCTTTCTCTAGTAAGAAAAAGCCTCAAGCCAATGGTAACATCACTCCGCTAAAACAAACAAACGAAAAATAACTGAATTATGGCCAGATTCAATACGTCCCACAAAAGCACTTTGTGCTGCTGGAGGCAATGAGATTAATAATCAGTAAGTGAAAAAGCATAGTCCATCATCCCAGGAAAAGAGAAAGCTGGGGGTGGTGTTGGACATTGGAGATACTCCTGCTGGTAATGACTGATGGGGTGGATGGGACGGCACGCTGTTTAACTAATGAGAGGGACATTTATGGTAACACTTATGGAATGGGATCAATAGGCTCCACTTTCAGTGGGACAGGAGTTCTGTCTGAGCAGAAGGGCAATATTATCCAGTAGCATCTGATCACAAATCTGTCGGCTCAACAGGTGGGGTTGAGTGGATGGAGCGAAGTGGTTCGATACCAGTTATGTGCTGGCTTATGCTGATATATACGATCTATTTTATAACCCAAAAATAGACCTCAACTGTAATCCTGGGCCAATGGTCCTTCCCACTATCTTAAAGACAGATAAGACAGAACATGAGGGGGGAAGGACAGTGGCTGGATCAAAAGCCGGCAGAAACAGAGACTAGTCTAGACTGCTCGCATAGGGAGGAATTGATAGGGTGAACAACATCAGGGGAATGGAGACAGTGAGTGGGTCCTCGTAACACACCCAATACTGTACATATGAGTTTGAGAAATTGGGTTGCATTATTGAAAGAAATATGGTTCTCTGTGGGTCAGTAGGTAGAGCATGGCATTGGCAATGCTTAGGTTGTGGGTTCAATTCCCACTGGGACCGCAAATACTGAAAAATGTATGTGTTCACTACTGTAAATTGCTTTGGATAAAAGCATCTGCTAAAGGGAATATATACGTAAATATGAAGTATTGATATCATCTTTATATTCTTTTCTGCAATCATGAACTGAATCGCAAAAGAAATGTCCAAGATTAGTCAAAGGATTTCATCCTGTAAAAAAGCAGTATGCTGCCGTTTTTACTTTTTGTAGCATGCAAACATCACTTTCAGTTGGGGACACTACTGAATGATTTATGAAAATTTCACAAAAAACACAGGTGCCAATTATACCTAAGAAATAGAGTGGAGGATCTCAAATTGCTGGTACATGATAATTGAAGAAAAACATTTGTAGACAGATGGTTTGTGACCCTAACGTCATGCAATCCTTATCAGGACTCAAAATACAGGTGCCAGAACAAACAATAGCAGACGACTTGGTTACCTGCCTCGGAGCAAACCCAACACATTTTCAATTGTAAGAGAAGAATCGCTTTGCCTTTCACATGTGCTTCCATACACTTTGACTGTATATATTTATGAAACCCATGGCCTTATTATTGCCCATGGCTCTTATGGCAACTTCAATTATATTTTAACACTACTCATCTATAAACAAATACCCTACGGGCAATTTATGAGAGGAATTTTTCAGCCAGACTCTATTATTCCATGTCTGTTCAGTTTGAGAGATAAAGGCTACACAATTGAATTTGTCACGAGAATGGAGGAAGGCTCTGGGCATGCATTAGTCACAGAGTCACCATTCTCCTTCTCTATTGCTCTCATTAAAATATACTCTCTCAAAACAACCACTTGATATTTAAACCCAAAGGTCTTTCCTTTTATTTCATCAAATGATACACAACCAGGGCGGCACGGTGGTGCAGTGGATAGCACTGTCGCCTCACAGCAAGAAGGTCTCGGGTTCGAATCCAGGCCGGGGGCCTTTCTGTGCGGAGTTTGCATGTTCTCCCCGTGTGCGCGTGGGTTTCCTCCGGGTACTCCGGTTTCTTCCCACAGTCCAAAGACATGCACGTTAGGCTAATTGGAGAGTCTAAATTGCCCGTAGGTATGAGTGTGTGAGTGAATGGTGTGTGTGCCCTGCGATGGATTGGCGACCTGTCCAGGGTGTATTCCTGCCTCTCGCCCGGAAACGCATGCTGGGATAGGCTCCAGCCCCCCGCGACCCTGACCAGGAATAGCGGCTTAGATAATGGATGGATGGATGGATACACAACCAGATAATGCATTTTATAGGAAAGAAATCATTGTGACATTTAACCGTAGAAAGAGAGCTCCAGATATGATGAAACCTTTTGGTTTTACTGACTTTGTTATGACATTCAACTCTGTCTCCTTCTTGCATCTGCATAATTTAGGCCAACTCAGATTCTTACTATAGTAAAGCACCTCGCTTTTGTATAACAAAATAACTGGTCACTTGAGCACTAAAAAAAAGCTTACAAGCCTTTTGACATAGGGTCACTTATTTTTCATTTTCTTCCATAAGAAGCAATGAATTGCATTTGTTTTTCTTTGTCTGCACCCTTTGAACTTAAAGCACATCATATAAGGCAATCTAAAGGAAATGTGCGTATGCCTCTATTACATCACAATGGATAAAAGTATCATGAAGTACTGCTGTGTCTTAGTCTTGTTATACTTTGTTTAAAAGGCTGAAACTATGTCATATATGATGGAACAAGACAGGAGGAAAATCTGCTCCCTAAAAAATAAGCATGTTAGTTCTGGCACAAAAAAGGAAGTGGTTGGGTCACCCTCCCAGATACTGGCCTCCGATTCATTTAGACCAGGACCAACTGTCATTTCTTTGGATGGGCTATTATCAAGCGATGGATGGGGCAGCCAACCTGCTCTGACAGTAACACCCACCCAGCTCTCAGCCACTCACCCTTGGGCCATGTCACATGGAAATCCCCTGTCTGCTTCAACCTAGATGACATCTGTCTCACACCTTTGGCACTTTTATGGTCCCCTTTCAGGGATGGAGAGTACAGATCATAAAACAAATGGCATGGATGAACTTTGCAAAGGGTAATGTGCATCTTGCAAATTACAATGGACAGATGATCTGTGGTAATGATCTGTGTGCTTTGCCTGGGTGAGAAGTTAACAGGTTTTGTTAGCTGAAATAGCTGAACGAGTGGCTGAAATTACTTTAATTGGAATTACCAGTCCTGTTTATTGATTGTGGTAAGCTTTCCGAGAAGAGAGTGCTCAAAAATCTTTAATTCCTTTTTTTATGGCAGGCTTGAGCACACAAGCACCAGATAAATATCGGTTGTCCCTTTCACATTTGAAGCCTGGGACAGCCAGTTTTCATTTTACTGTGCTCACTGCTATAATGTATACAATAAAGGACTAATATACTGCCTGAGTAAGGGCACTGGTATTTTGTCAAACTCAGTGGCGGGCCGTGCATTTCACACCTAGGCCTTCAGTAGTGCTCCGTCTGAATCAATCCACCCCTCAATAACTATTTTATGGCTATAAAAACCATCTTATTATGCAGAAATGCAGTATAAAGAGCCGTTGCATCGCAGATAGATAACTCGTGTAGCCAGAATAAATGCCTTTACTGAAGAAACAAACCCGAGGTGCACAAATCTCCTTGACACACATAAAAAAGCATCAATAATAACCTCATAAAATTGCAATATTATTTAGGAAAATAGAAACATTTTACTCACCAAAAATCCGTATTATTTGTACACAAAATCCATCCTCCTCTCTTTCCTCAAGAAGAGTTCAATTACTCTGTCGTACAGATTATCCGTGCGTTTCAGTTCCATCAATAAGTCCTTTTCTATCGCCATCGAAGCTAATGCTGCAAGTCGAGCCTGCCCTGTCGTATTTCTGGCATAAGTTTTAATTCGCTTTAGGGCTGAAAATGTCCGCTCGCTAGCTCTGGCTAGTACACTCTCTGACTATCCAATCAAAGGGTGTAAATACGCTGACGTTACCGTACGCCTGCTAGAAGGCCTTGGTGTCGCCAACTCAAAATCTGATTGGTTGAAGCAACAGTTTGATCAACACTTATTTTATGCTACAGGGCCCCCAGAACTGATTGTGAAGGCCTCCAGGCAGATTTATTTGACCCTGGCAACAAATGATGGCTGAAATGTGATTGGTTAAATGGTTTAATATGAAAATACACGTCTGGAGGCAACGCAACCAGGGGAAAAGCTATGAAAGGAAGCGGACAGACCATTTGGAATTATTTAATAAGTATTCATGGACAAAATATAATTAACATCAGTCTGTGATTCAGATATTTTTTAGGCCAGCAGAGAAGGCCTTGCAGGCCCTGACGGCCCACCACTGGTCAAACTTTATTTCTTGCTTACCAATATAATGTTGTAACTATCTTTTAGATAAGTGGTTTTAATCTTGGATGTAAGAGAGAGTTCATTTTGACTATCCAGCACCCTGTTTTTTTCCTTCCATTATACAGTGGTCATTGCTAATATGAGACGTGTTGGCTTAAAGAACACCTCCCACTAAGGTCAGTCAACACATTGATGCATTTTAAAGGAAATCCTGCCTTACCGTGGTTCCGCTTCTTATTGGAAATATTTTATTTTCATTGGGGTTGACCATAAAAACTTCAGAAAGAGTCTGTACAGTACAATCATTCCCTGAAAAAGCATTAAGAGGTTCTGCTGATTAATGCCAGCTTTGATGTTTGGGGGGGAGAGGCTTCCAGATATGTGTAATACCATAAGCTGTAAAGTTTTTTACAAATACAATATTACAATTGTAAACCTAAAACAGTTCAGTGTACCATACATCAAAACAACATGACAACATGTGACATTAGACACCTCACTATATGTGTAACTATAGACTGCAGCGGTTTTATTTAAATACCAAATGGTTCATTTTAAATTGGTTGCATTTTATACTGACATGTCCTTGAGACTGGATATACAACCATGACCTTTAAGTGGTAGCCTTTATTACTTATTCTCCATAAACAGCCATCATTGAAAGAACAATCTTCTGGATAGCTGTTACACAAGAATCACTAAGAGCTGACACTAGGCAGCTAGACAGTCTTGCATGTGTTTTTCTACTCTGTAGAAAGGCAGTTCCAGGTGGTACGAGATGGGACATTGGAGGCTTGACTTCTGACAGCCCTCTTTACTCATAGGAACAGTCCACATCTGGTGGATCTCCTGCTACATGGCTTTTGGCCTTCTAAATCTGACCTGTTTCATCAACCTTGTTTGTCGCCAGAAACACTCATACATTTCCATGCCTCCAGGCAAGGACATGGTAAGGCTGGCATCAGGCAATGCTAAGTTAGCAGATCACACTTGGCCTTTCACCACACTTCCTGGCAACCCCTCTTAACCCCCTGAGGTCGACGGGAGCGGCGCCGCTCCCAGCAGCAATAAAAGTATATTACTATTTCTAACTTCGCGATATTTTATCATACACACGCGACAAAAACATTGACAGAAACCTTAGAATCGCGACTTTCCGATTTGAGCACTGGCAAATCAAATGGGATTTTTTAAATTAGGTTAATTAGACCAAAAGTAAACCTTGCCTTTTACTCTCTTTTTTACCTGGTAGTAACGTCCCCCTTCTATTGACATGGTAACTAGGGGCGAGTTTCGGGAGGTGTGGGGAGGGCGTGGGGCCATGTGTGAAAACGCCGGCGTAAACACATAAACTGTCCCGACAATTTGAAGCAAGATTTTATACAGACATACAATTTTATTCAAGATGGAAAGATTTTCTGCGCTGCAGTGTTTGAGAGTATTGATGGCGGCGAAGACAATAACTGACGAAGAGTAAGTAACTATATTTGATTTGCCATGTTATCAAATACTCGTATATATATTCAATATATGAATTCAGCGTCTTGTGACTACATATTCGCGTGTTGCAACGTAACAAATTGCAATATGCACACAAGATCTATGGAAGAATACTTTTCAAACAGCCTAAAATGTTATTTATTTCGCTTGTTTTCAAATACTCGTGAAAATATATGAATTCCGCGTCTTGTGACGCCAAACATATTCAGCGTGTTAGTAACTTAATTTAAATCCCTAACGTTAGTAGATTAGTTGGTTAGTACTATACACATCTACCTAATATATACAAAGTGCAATCTAGAAAGTAAGAAGGAAGAAAACGAGATAATAAGCGGCGGAAAAACCCCGAAAAGTGCATGACAAGACAAGGAGTGGATCTCGAAATAAACGGAACAAGGACAGACAGGGAGCAGAACGTGACAGAACAGGGAAAATGCAATACTGGATAAAGAATAATGAATAAGGACTGAATGAAAAATAAACAAAGACCAAAAAACAACAGAACAGGAACTCAGAATATAACACTGATGGCCCAGTGAGATGGCCCATCTGACAGATCTTAGAGGTGTGGACAATGAATAATGAATATTCAGGTATTTAGCATTTAGCCCTCCCACAGCCTGAAATAAATGTGACCAGTTCTGATAAAAACTGGTTTTTAGCTATTTAGATCTCAGATGTGCTAAACTGTTTTCACACCCTTACATAACCAAGACCTTGATGAACAAACGCACATTGGCAAAACAATTCGTCACTATAGTTTAGTGTGTGCTTTCACAACTTTTGTGACAGCAGAAAAATTTACTATTTTTAACTTGTGTGTTTGTAGATCTATTTACAAGCTGCATATGATACTGACCAAACTATTAATGGCATACAAATGTAGCTGTGATTGTCCTTCAAATAAAAATATCAAACACTTTGGAGTAAGTGTGTGTTAAATTGATGAAATTGAGATAAATATCAGACCATGCCAAAATCAAAAAACATCTAAAAGCTTAGCACGGACCTCAGAGGGTTAAATGAAAAAAGCCACCATCATGTCTAATGACTCTTTCTTGCACTGATGCTTAATGTGCTCGTTGACTTCTCTTTATTGAAGTTGTATGAAACTGACGAGCCAAAGTAATGACCTGGATGGAAGATTTTAGTGTGAATAGGTCCTACTGCATAACATGGTGCATAACATGCCATAAAAAACGAATTGTATGAGCTCAGCCAACCCTTTAACTATTAAAATTATAATTACCTCAAAAAATCTGAGGATCATTTTAATATATAAGCATGCAAGTAGCAATTAACTACATTTCTTCCTGTATTAATTAAAGCAAATATGAGTGAGAAAACTCTCCCATGTCCCAGTTAATCTTCCACCTATGGAGCCTGGTTTGCAGTACTGGATCGCTGTTGGCCCCATTGCATTGAGTGGCTCTGCTATCTTTAACATGCTCAAAATGATCCAGAACCATATTGCTTTTAAACATATAGTCGTGGCCAAAACTATTGGCACCCTTGCACATCTTTCAAAAAACTCACAATTTTCTCTAAAAGAAGTTGAAATTGACTAAAGTATTTGGTCTCCACAATTGTTTATTTCACTGTTAATAGTACAGAGAATTTGTTTTTGATTCAGAACTTAATATATCCTTTTAAATTCAAAAATAAACCAATGGCATTGATAAAATGATTGACACCCTAGATTTAATATTTGGTAGCACAGCCTTTGGAGAAAATAACTGCAATCAAGCGCTTCCTATACTCATTAATGAGATTTCTACACCTATCTACTGGCAGTTTGGCCCACTCTTCTTTTGCAAACTGCTCTAGTTCTCTCAGATTTGAAGGGTGCCTTCTCCCAACTGCTGTTTTCAGATCTCTCCACAGGTGTTCAATAGGATTGAGATCAGGACTCATTGCTGGCCACTCCAGAACAGTTCAACATTTTCCCTTGAACCATTCCTGGGTGCTTTTGGATGTATGTTTTGGGTCATTGTCCTGCTGGAGGACCCATGGGCTTCGACTGCCACCCAATTTTCTGACACTGGGTAGCACATTTTGCTCCGTAGTGCTTTGGTAATCCTTTGATTTCATGATGCCCTTACTACGTTCAAGGTGTCCTGTACCAGAGGCAGCGAAGCAGCCCCACAGCATTATGGAAACTCCACCATATTTGTAGGTAGGGTGTTCTTGTCTTTAAAAGCTCCATTTCATTGTCTATAAACAAAGTGCTGATCTGCATTTACAAAGAGCTGTAATTTGGTTTCATTTGTCCACAGAACATTTTCCCAGAAGGATTTAGGCTTGCTTAGTGAGTTTTAGCAAAGATTGATCGGGCCATCTTGTGTTTGTCTTTCAGCAGTGCAGTCTTCCTAGGCTTCCAACGGTAAGGCCCTTCTTGGTTCAGTATCCGCCGTATGGTACGGGCTGAAACCATTACCTCAGACCTCTCCAGGTCAGCCTTGGGATCTTTTGATGTCATACGAGGTGTTTTTTCAATGGCTCGCACTAACCTTCGATGACATCTGAGATCAATTTTCCTCTTACCACCACGTCCTGGGAGACTTTTAACAACTCCAAGAGCAGCAAACCTCTTGATAATATTGCGAACTGTGTAAACAGGAATGCCAAAGTCTCTAGAGATGGCCTTATAGCCTTGTGAACGCTTATGTTTTGTCATAATAGTTTTTCTGACATCCTCAGACAGCTCTTTTCTCTTCACCATTGTCACAGAGGAACAGAGGAACAGAGTAGCAGAATTGGCTTCTCACTTTACAATGGATAATTGGTTCATTTATACCATGTGGACACCTGCAACCTGTCACAGGTGAGTTGAATTACAAGAATCTATTTCCTCCAACCAAATTTATTTAAATTGTTCTAAAGTGTGCCAATAATTGTGTCACTTCAATTTTGAAGCCATAAAATATTTTTTTTATTTGTATTATTGATTGATCATGTGCTGTTGTAAATCAAACAGATGAATGTGTGAAGACCGAAAGTTTCAATTTCCAATTATTTCAGAATATATTGAACAACATCTACATGAAATGCAAGGGTGACAATAATTTTAGTCACAACTGTAGGCCCCTGTAATGGATGCCGTTGCCTCTAGTCAACGGCAGCATGAAAGGGTGGAGATGCGATGCATCCCATATGCCAGCAGCAACACTCCCCCTCTAAACCTTGAATTCCCTCTGTCAAAGCCTGGGCTCTAGAGAAGCCCAAGAACACCTGCACTGCACATATCCCCCACATCGACACTTGAACATTGTGTTACCAGATGATTCAGACAAATGTAGACCATGAAGAATGCTAAACAACAAACATATTTTTTCAATGTGCTTTCTTTACATTACCGCTCCAAAATGTATCAGTCAGAGATGATGGAATCTCCTTTAAAAAGTTGGCAATAATAGCAGTACAATGCAGCCTGTTTTAAGACCAGAACCATTTGTAGTCATCAGATATCAATGTTCTCATTGCTGAACAATATATGGCACAATATAAAATAGCTTTCATCCTTTTTCATCCCAACATGCAATCATGCATTTTTAATTACTTGTACTGAAGGTAGATAGATAGAATGGTCCGGATCTTATAAAGGCTGAAGCCATATCCACAATGCAGAATGAACTACTGGAACTGGATCTGACAAAAGACAAAAGCATGAAACACCATTTTTTATTTTACACCATTATTTCACTAAATGGCTTGTGTTGACATACATTGGACGCCTAGATATTCTCATCCAGTATAAGGGATTTGATTTACTATCAGGGAATTTTATTTTTTATTTTTGCTTTATCCTTCTTTTGGAATCACCAATTCAACGTTAGGCTTGTCTCACTGCAACAACCACTGCACTCGCACGCAGCTAGCGGCTACTTTTCATACTGCAAGTCAAACAGTGCACTACAATGAGATAGGCACTCATTGGAGGATAGGTACTACCCCACTGATATCATCCGAGAAACTCGCAAAGCCTTCATGACTAAGCCAACGGGAGGCCCTGGGTATTGTTTTAAAGGTGGTGGCTCATGACTTCTTTATACATAAAATCTGAATGTCTAGAGAAATACAATATTAGTCCTACTTTTATTTAAAAGAGGAAATGCCCTGGGTAGAGACCGTTAGAGACATTTTTCTAAGTGCCGGCCAGTTTGTTGCATGTAAGCAGCTGTTTGTATCAATCTATTATTATTATTTTTTGCTGATCCGAAAAATTATCCGATGCACTCCTATTATATTCTAATAAAGATTCTAAAATACAAATGTACGCTACGTGTCACTGATTTAACATGAAACCAAGAATACCGACTAGTCAATTGGTTACATGTCTGCATCTCGTAAACAATCAGCGGGTATCTATATATAATATATATAATATTATATATATATAATACCCTCGCGATTGAGGCGGTACCTTTTTATGAGCTCTGTATCATTCAATATCTCCAGTGTTGACGCGATTGCGACAACGATTGCCGGCAGCAGCAGATTTTAGGTCTTTAGCGACTTAGAAGTCCTCTTGCCTGCTTCTAACTGGACACGCCCATTATTTTTCGGACTTGCTCCTAAATTCAGGAGTTACAACCAACTTTTACCCTTAAAATGCTTTGTGAATATGGGCCCAGAAGAGATTTGGATGTTTAAAACAATTTTTCTCAGAGGCATTTGAGGTGAAAATGTTGGGCTCAATAATTGAAGTATTTTCTCTTTAGTGGAATTTTTCTGTTTTCCATGTATTTTGATTCAACATAATAACTGAAAATTGATGATTTGAGCAGTTTCCTTCTGCTTTACCATCTAGTTTGATTTAGCTGTCTTTAGCCTCACAATGTGTCATGAATAGCAAGGAGACAATGTTAACTTTATCAAGAAACAGTCACATTTAACAGCACTACAAAGGTTTAAATGGTGTGAAAGATTTGTCACAAATGTGTTATTTCAAACTGTGTCTAGGACAAAGCATTGCATTGACTGTTTTTTGTATATATTTATCATCTTTTAAATAATGTGGATTTCACATTCAGTAATTTAAAAACTATTTATTATCATTGGTTTGAAGCTCTGAATTTCTCAATAATCTGAAGGGTAAAATAGCACCTTCAGGATAACCACTGACACTGAAGACCCCCTCTCCCCAAGCTCCTGTTTAACACTGTTGGCCTGTGCCCCATTGACTTAAACCCTGGCCATGACTTACCCATTTGCTTTATTGAGTGCTCTTCAGCTACAAGCAACCTTTTCTTGGATCTCTCAAGACACTGAACCTTGTCATTAAAACACATCAGATTTAAGAGACCCTAAAGTAACACAAACCAGCTTTTGACCAATAAACAATGTTCACAGGGGATCTGCTATGTGGCATATTCTTTGTTTTGTGCATGACGATTATTTATTTGACAGTGAATTGGTGAGGTCAGGGAAAGGGTCACATCTGTGGGAGTTAGAGTTGTGGAATGAACAGGATATGGTGGGCTTTATTCTGAAAAAGAATACACATGAGGATATACAGACAAATTAGCTAAGTGTTGAAAGTGTTGACCTTCGGATAGATTAAATTGGTACAAAGGGCTTAAATAAATTCCTCCAAGACTTGCAGAAGTGATCAGGGGAGTAGTCTTGTACTAATGCATTGAAATTGCATTTGTTGATCAAAGAGCATTTTGGCAAAGTAATTAAATGTACCAAATAGCCTTTCATTTGAAAGTGAGCCGGCCAATTGGGTGAAATCAATGCTGAAATACTGGCTTGTTTTGTAGATGTGACCCAACAGTGCACGTAGACAGACCTGTATCCACAACCAATTATAAGTTTGAAAATGATCTTGAATCAGTTTATAGACATGCTGCCCAAATAGATATCTTTGTTTTCACATTCCTAGGAAAGATAATTACCCGCCAGTTTCTTTAGAGGTCCTTGGTACATACGCATAACATGAATTTCTCTCTCACACATTTTTCTCTTCTTTTGTCGGCAAAAAAACAATACATTTTAGCTGCAAATATTAAAATGGACTTTGGTAAACAATGGTTCATGTGCACACACAAATGTTTTACTCCATATAAGGAAGACCTCAGAGTCTTGCCAGCCAATGTAATGTTTACAGGGATACTAGTACATAAAATGCCATCCTAAGAGCTGAATTTAGGGCACACAAGTCCTTCTTTTTTCTTTTCTTAATTTGTAATTTTTTTCCCCCATTTTCCCAAAATTTGGTGGCCAATTGTACCCTCTTCTAATTCCACTACCCTTCCTCTCGTACTGTCAGTCTGCTGCCGCAACCTTGGAACCAGCAGTGACAAAGACACTAAACTGCCTCCTGCAAGATGGAACTCACCAAGCCATTGACCATATTCTGTCACACAGAGATACCCCCGAACGGGTGCACTCTGTAGGTACTGACATGTATTTTTATGGCTGAAATGTTGGCTAATTGAAACAGAATGGCAGCCATAGATCAATATCTCTAAGTGACCAGCTGTTCAAAGTGCAAAGCTGTTTTTGCACTTACTCACCACAGTAACATGTGATCTCTGAAGTGCCTGTCTCTTAAGGTGTTTCATAAGGCACGTGAGTGAAAAGGGGGTACAGTGTGTCATTACAGGAAGGATCTGCATTTCACCCCTCAAACAGCCCCCTCACCCTCATATGCATATGCATATGCAGATAATTATGATTTACATCAGTCCGAATCGCATTTCTTTAGATGTAATGTTAACAGAATTGTTTAATCTTTAAATAGGCATGTTTAATCTGTAAATTGTTTAATCTTTAAATAGGCATGTGCTCTCCAATAACATGTTTGAAAATATATTTTAAAATTCACACTGCACACAAAAAACTGTTCCTGCCATCAAAGCAGAATGTTTAGGTTAGGTTTTGATTGTCTTGTCCATTAATACAAAATCCTGTAAAAAATAAAGCAGTCACATATCTATACTTTAAGCCCCTTTGCACCAACACTCAGGTGGAAAGGGGTGGCCTCCATCTCCCTAACTTCCTCTTTTTTGAGAACATCGATGCATCTCTATCTACAGTGCATCTGGAAAGTATTCACATCGCTTCACTTTTTCCACATTTTGTTATGTTACAGCTTTATTCCAAAATGGATTAAATTCATTTTTTTTCTCAGAATTCTACACACAATACCCCATAATGACAAAGTGAAAAACATTTTTAGACATTTTTGCAAATGTATTAAAAATATAAAATGAAAATATCACATGTACATAAGTATTCACGCCATTTGCTGTGACACTCAAAATTGAGCTCAGGTGCATCCTGTTTCCACTGATCATCCTTAAAAAGTTAAGCAATGTGAATACTTTCCGGATGCACTGTATATTCATTTAATTGTCTATTTGTTGTTGATACCCGTAAGTATCAAAGGGGAAACAATCCAGGCGCTGTTGGACACGGGTTGTTGTCGCACACTCGTGCATCAGCGTCTGGTTCAATCAGAGGCATTGGACAGGCTCACAGAGGTGGCGATAAGGTGTGTACACAGAGATGTGCACTACTATCCAACCGCCCGGATTTAATTTTATACTGGGGGAAAAAAGTATAGCATGGTGGCAGGGGTTACTCCCCGCACCCCCCTTCCGCTGATTTTGGGACACGATTGGCCGGGATTTAGGGATATGGTTAGAAAGGAGATAAGGAGAAGTGGCCCGACAAAAACAGGGGTGTGTTCACTATCATCTTGTGGCAACTGGGGGGGAGGACCTCACAGATGATGATGCCCCAGGGGAGGGGCCGTCGGCTCTCTCACCGCAACAACCCGAGGTAACCGAAAGGCTGATTCGGGGAAATGGAGGCGGGGGCGGCGGGGTTCCCCGACTCACCAGAGTGACAGATTTCTCCCTCGAACAGTCGCAGGACAAAACGCTCAGTCGAGTAGCTGACCAAGTGATTAAGATTGATAGCCAGCTGCTTAACCCAGAGTGGGTGGTGACGCACCCCTATTTTTGCATCTTACAGGATAGACTGTATTGCGTGAGTCGGGACGCCTACACAGGAGAGGAAAATATGCAGTTATTACTGCCCAAAAGCCGTCGGGAAATGGTTTTCCAGGCGGCTCATAGCAATCTCATGGCGGGTTATTTAGGACAGGATAAGACACTAAACCGGATAATGGCTCAATTCTATTGGCCAGGCATTCAAGGTAACGTCTATCGATGCTGTACGGCGTGCCCCAAATGCCAAAAAGTAAACCCAGTGGCAATTCCAAAAGCTCCATTGCACCCATTGCCTTTAATAGGGGTCCCGTTCGAAAGAATTGGAATGGACCTTATCGGGCCATTTGATCGGAGTGCCAAAGGGTACCGCTTTTTATTTGTTACCGTAGAGCACAGGTGTCAAACTCATTCCATCAAGGGCCGAGTGTATGCAGGTTTTTGTTGCAACCAATGCACTACACAAGGTGATTTCACTAATTAGCCCACTTCTTCAACTAAGGAGGGAACCTAATTGAAATCACCTGGTGTAATGCATTGGTTACAACAGAAACCTGCACACACTCGGCCCTCGGTGGAATGAGTTTGACACCCCTGCCGTAGAGTATGCAACGTGATACCCTGAGGCTGTACCCCTCCGCAATATATCTGCAAAGGCTATTGCGTTGGAGTTGTTCCACTTTTTCTCCCGGGTGGGAATCCCGAAAGAGATTCTCACTGATCAGGGCACTTCATTCATGTCACGAACACTGAAGGAACTACGCATTATTGGATATCAAGTCGATTCGAACCAACGTATACCACCCACAAACCGACTGGTAGAGCAGTTCAATCAGATGTTGAAATCCATGATTCGGAAGTTCAAAGAACTTCCCGCTGATGTTTGCCGTCAGGGTGGTTCCCCAAGCCTCCACCGGGTTTTCCCCATTTGAATTGTTATATGGGCGACGTCCCAGGGGTATTCTGGATTTATTAAAAGAAACTTGGGAGGAAAATCCTAGCCCCAGCAAAAATGAAATTCAATATGTCCTGGACCTACGAGCAAAGCTGCACTCACTCGGACAAATTTCACGAGAACATTTGCTCCAGGCCCAGGAACGACAGAGACGGCAATATAACAGGGGGACACAATCGCAAAATGTTCAGCTGGGAGATCAAGTCCTGGTGTTATTCCCAACATTGGCATCTAAATTGCTCGCAAAGTGACAAGGACCCTTTGAGGTTACGTGGCGAGTGGGGGATGTTGATTATGAAGTAATTCGCTTGGATAGAGGTGGGTCACGTCAGATATACCACCTAAATGTATTAAAACGGTGGGAGGTGGTAGACCCTGTTTCGCTCGCCATGCCAGAAAATACACAATATGAGCTGGGACCAGAAATTCCAGTTGAAAGTACGAGACTTCCGGTCCCCGTTGGTAGCCATCTTATGCCAGGCCAGCGGGCAGAGGTAAGTAATTTGCAGCGATGTTTTTCTGACGTGTTTTCTCCCTTACCTGGGTGAACAGACTTGATTGAACACCACATTCAGACCCCGCCAGGCACCGTGATTAGGAGCCGGCCATATCACTTGCCTGAACACACAAAAAAGTGATTCAGAATTGGAAAAAATGCTACACATGGGTGTAAGAGAGGAGTCTAATAGTGACTGGTGCAGCCCCATTGTGCTTGTACCTAAGCCTGATGGGTCTTCGATTCTACATTTTAAATTTTAAGCATTTAGCAAACGCTCTTATCCAGAGCGACTTGCAAGATGTGCATTAATACATGGTAGGAACAATCATAGTTAGCGCACGAGATCAGTGCAGTAATACAGCAATAGACATTGCAGGCATCTGCGTACCATACCTGTAACACTGGGAAGGAAAAGGTTAGTGTAATTTTTATTTTAAAAAATTTGAGTATAGTGTTGAACAAGTAAACAGTGGTGAAGACAATTTAGCTAGATGGACAGAGTTCAGTGGTAGTGGAGTCTGAAGAGGTGGGTTTTGAGTCTCTTGCGGAAGATCGCAAGTGATTCTGCGGTCCTGACCGATTGCGGAAGGTCGTTCCACCAGCGAGGATCAGGACAGAGAAGAGGCGAGACCGCGAGGAGTGAGCGGCTGCCAGGCGCCCGGAGGGAAGGGACAGTCAGTTTACCAGAGGAGGCGGGACGGAGGGGTCTGGGAGGTGTAGGGAGTGATGAGTGACTGGAGGTAAGGGGGAGCAGTACCTCTGGCGCTTGAAAAGCAAGCACCAGTGATTTGAATCTGATGCATGCTGGATGGGGAGCCAGTGCAGAGAGGAGAGTAGAGGGGTGACGTGGGTGAACTGGAACAACACCAGACGGCGGCAGCGTTCTGGACTAGTTGCAGTGGCTTGATGGCATAGGCCGGAAGGCCTGCCAGCAAGGAATTGCAGTAGTCCAAACGTGAGCTCACCATGCTGCATATGCTGTGGCATATTTGGATGACATCGTAATGTATAGCAATGATTGGGAGCGGCATATGCAGCAGAGGGCCGTCCTACAGACACTGAGGGGGCAGGCTCATTGCTAACCCAAGCAAGTGTGGAGAGAGGTACGGTATCTGGGGTTCCTCTTGGGCGGGGGTCAGACCCTTGATTGATAAAACCGCTGCTATTTCTGCCTGCCCACAGCCAAAGTATAAAAAAAAACCTAACTGATCTCACCTGGAGCCTCAGATCTGATCCAGTGGCAGTTGGGTATGGAATCATTTGGCGGCCCTCTGCTAATCAGCCCTGATTTCTCCCTGCCTTTCATTTTACAGACCAACGCCTCGGATAGGGGGGTGGGTGCAGTCCTGTCCCAGGAGCGTGGGGGAGAGGAGCGCCCAGTGTGTTATATCAGTCGGAAGCTTTCTCCCATTACAGCGCAATAGAAAAAGAGTGTTTGGCAATCAAGTGGGCCTCTCTCACCCTCCGGTACTACCTCCTGCGCAAAGCCTTTACCCTCTATACTGACCATGCACCCCTCCAGTGGTTGCATAAAATGAAAGACACCAACTCCAGGATCACTCGGTGGTATCTTGCGTTACAGCCATTTTGCTTCCGAGTGATTCATCGGCCAGGGTGCGCGGACTTCCTCTCCAGGGAGGGGGTGTCTGCCGAACCGAATGGGCCCTGGCCACATTCTGGCGATGGAGGGGTGTGGAAGGCATCGGTCTCGGCAGCTAATCAGGGCGATTAGCGGCCATGCCTACTGGCAGAGCAGCCAGCGCACACACCAGTCCAGGGTTTGGCAATTACACCTGTGTGCTTAAAACTGCTCTGCTCTCTTCAGTAGGTGACTGAAACCAAAAAGGAGGAGGTGTGAGAGACCAAAGAGAGAGAGAAGAAGAGAGAGAGAGAGAGAGAGAGAAAGAAAGAAAAGGGAAAGTAAACGGGAACTGAAAAGTTTCCGGGCTAGCTTGATATAATTTGGTTTGTGTTTTCCAGTTTATTGTTTGTGTCCCGAACCCGTGAGGGCGACGGACAAATTAGTTTCTGTTTTAGTTTACCCTCCCGGTCTCGTGTCTGGGATAAGAGAACTTAATTGAATAAAATAAAAACCTGGTCCGTGGACCAGAAAAATCAATTTCCGTCTCCGACTGCTCTGTCCCCGTCCAGGGATTGTCACGTGGCGTGTGACAGTGCATTTCTGTATTGACTGGTTTATTTTTGGATGTAATAATTAAATAAGTGATACTAGGCTATGGTGTGAGGATTTTCAAGGGAG
The DNA here is from genome assembly GCA_029706075.1 of Aldrovandia affinis. Lineage (NCBI taxonomy): Eukaryota > Metazoa > Chordata > Actinopteri > Notacanthiformes > Halosauridae > Aldrovandia > Aldrovandia affinis. The sequence continues at coordinate 1,579,997 of JAINUG010000176.1, forward strand.
CACATCCCCTAAATATAACACAGAGTCTATTGAAAAGGAGTGTCTGATTCACATTGTTTAGACTTACGTCAGATTAATTAAGCAGGTTGTCTCAGCAACCTCACTGCAGTCTTCTCTCATGCATTCCTTTTTTATAACAGAGAGCTGCACCCAGCAGGAGCTGCAGCTTTCTCAGTCTACAGCTGGGAGTGAAGGACTGATACAGAGGACAGTGCTCACAGACACATGTAACATGCATCTACCCTGCTCACATAAGACAAGTCATTCTAGCAACACAAGAGTTATCGAGTATCCCAACCTAGGATTTTAATAGTACTTGAACATGACAGCTTGTTCATTGTTGGAGAGAGAAATTAAGTGTGTGATGTTGTGTATCTTAGAGTGAGTGGATGACAACTGGTTTCAGCAGTATCCAATGGTGCTTTGCTGTAACATAACACGTTAAAATGCACTCATCAACATACAGGCTAAGGTTTGATTTTCACCATCTCTTTTGTGGTGAACATAGGCATAGATAGAAGAATATGTCATATCAATATCAGCATAAATATAGAAATGGTGTAACACTGTAAGCTTTAGAAAGCTTTAAAGAGGACAAGACAAAACAGCCTAGAAATAAAGCCAGAGTCTTTCATTAATCTCAACAACTTTGTCCACATACTGTACATACAGAAAACAATAAAGAATAATTAATCGAATTAAATTACCCACCTCATTATTATTTCCAAGACATAACATCCACTTTTCTTACCAATCAAACCAATTCTTACCAACCACTTCCTACCAATCAAAACAATTCACAATAACACAAGACAGATTTCACAATACACACACCACAACCAGCTACATTGGAAAGTAAAGTTGAACAGGCTAGTTATAAATGGATTCTAAAAGCAGGTCCTGTCCCTAGCTGCACCCCAGGGAAATGTAGCCACCATTAACAGCTTTCCCATTACAATTATCCAGGATATTGGGTTGCAGGTGAAAATGTCTGATTCACAATTTTTGTATTAGTAATACTTTTGGTGCAAATTCCAGTTAAAGCTGATTACTACTATGCACTGTTGAGGAAGTAGCAAGCTATCTTTGGACATATATGTTTATATAATTTGAAATACATTTTCTAATTACTATTTGACTTAATTACTTAATGCAGTCATACAATGTTAGCAAACATTGGTCCACATGTGGGTATGAGCATGCGTGGATTTGAGGGGTGGCCAGGGGTGGCCGTAGCCACCATGGACTGAAGCCTGGCAGCCTATTTCCAGCACTCTGTACAGCCGCAACACACCTGGGATGCGTTTTAGAGTGCCTAACAAAGTCTGGCAAACCAGCAAATGATTACAGATAAGCTAATAAAATCAGAAGGAAGATTGATTTTCGATGCTTTTAATTATTCCATCTGTGACTATCAATTTAGAAAAGGTTAGAGCCCATAGTATGCCAGGAGGAAAAAATAGCAAACAGTTAGCATTAGATAACATGTATGCATCGTGCAAAGACCTAACGTAAAGTTATCTCCCATAAGTAGCTAAACTTTTCAGGAGGCACAAAAAATATTTATTGTTACATTTTGAGTCATACCAGTTTAAGTCAAATATTTTGAATTATTTTTATCAGGAAAAATTTGAGATACAACATTTTTGCTCATGCACAATGGTATACGATAGTATGTTAGTGCGTTCCATTTTATTTCAAATAGTAAAATTCACCAGTATCATTTCTGCCTAGCTTCCTAGTAGGGGCTTATTTTTAGATAATCCAAAAAGGTTATAGCAAACACCCTCTAACCTCTGCCAAAACGATACATTTATTTGCTGCAAGATTTAACCTATTGCTACAGTAACTTGATTAGATTTGGCTAGATTGAAATAAATCATAATGAATTAGTTTTTACTACAGAGACATCTGTCATGGCTTGATACGTTGAACGTAAATAAACATTTATTTAGTTAACTTTGTTAGGACTTGATGATGGTAAGGTTGATATATTTTTCATTTTGCATAGGTGTATGTCAGATAAATAAAAATGAAGAGAAAGACAGCAGATATAGCATCCTTCCATCAGAGTAGCAAGAAGCCAACTGAGGCACAGGAGAGTGACAGACAGGGTGAGATAGAAAAAGAACAGACAGACTCAGAACAAGAGAGAGGAGCCCCCAGTGAGCACTGGCTCAAGTGGACCTCCAGGTATACCAACTCTCTCACACATACACTTGAATTGTACTTCAGTTTGGCCCACTCTGATACACTGGCAATGTTTACATGCAGCCTAATAATTTGTTAATATTCACACCTCATATAAACACCTCTATCAGTGTCGAGTAAGGTGAATGGCCACAAGTCTCTTACTTTTCTAAGCAGATTTAAGGACCTGGATCATCCATTAGATGTGGAATGGGGAAAATAGTTCAACTTAGTGGCTGATCTGGATTTCTATTCATCTCTGCTGTGTAGCATAATTGAAGTTGCTTATTTTTCTTCCTCTTTTTTAAGACATTTCCAAATCAAGAGCCGATGGACCAGTTCAGCCATGCCTGAAACTCTTTCCCAGGACAATCCAGGGTAACAGGCGAAGAAACTTTGTGGTACACTGCAATCCCATGGCTAGAATACTCCCAGAGCCAGTACTCTGTGTAGTGTTATGCACACAGGCATTTTGGCCTCCCGAATACAGAATCAGTGTTAATGTCAGCCTTGGGATATAAGAACTGGAAAAAGGCAACATTCAGAGATGGGGGTTTGCTGCACATGCAAAGGCAGAGGCACACACAAATGCAATGATCGCTTGGAAGGAATTTGAGAGAGGAGAAAAACCTAATGCATCTTTAATGAGTACCTTAACTAAAGAGCAGAGTAAGCTGATACAGGAAAATCGTATCTATATAAAAAGTGTAGCTGAAGTCTTTCTGTTAACTGCAAACCAAAATATATCACAAAGGGGTCATAGGGAGACAAGAGATGCAGACAACAGGGGAAATGTCTTACCTATATTAGATGCATTTGGTAACCATGACCCAATTGTTAAAAAGAAACTGACAGGGGCTCGCAATGCAAAATACACAAGCCACCAAATTCAGTATGAAATTTTGGATACCTTAGCAGAAATGGTTTTTTGGTGACCTTCACGAAGGTTTTTGGTGATGCAAGATTGCTCTCTGACATTCTTCATTCTCCATCTCTTGATTTAGGTTCAGCTGTGGATCTAGTTGAAGCCCTCGTGCAACATTTTCAAGATTACAGGGATGAATCCTACTTTGAAGGACTCTGGAAAGAAGTCTTAAATACTGCTGAACAATGCAATGTTGAGACAGAACCTATTCCAAAAAGAAAGACAAAACAGAACACAAGGCTAGATGGATATAGTGTAATGTCTGCATTAGGTGAGCATTCTGAGCAGACCAAGGACACTTTTCGTACCAGAATATTCTGACCTGTCCTTGATAACATGTTGAATGAGCTAAATAGACGATTCTCAAAACCAAATTGTGAAACAATGAAGGGTATCCAAGCAGGGCCATGCACAGACATTTTGGCTCAAGCTAAAAAAAGGGCACTCACCCCACCGACATGCACTATTCCCACCACGATGTTGCCACACCACCCCCATCCATAATCACACACTATGTTCATAACATGGGACCTGTTTAAATTCTACTGAAACACATTATTCCATGAAGAAACCACAGATTTGATGTAGTAATGCAAGTCAGTCAGTGTAAGTAATGCAGTCAGTCAGTGTTCAGTTGTTTAGACCAATTCAGTCACATTAGATCAGTGGTTTCTTTGAGAAAGAAAGTTAGGATGCAATTGAATGGCATTCAAACAAAAAACTTTTATTTTAACAGGGAAACACACTGCTACATGCCCAAACACTAATACACTTTTAAACATCACGTTTTTAGAAAACTGGCTATAAAGAAAAGGGGGTGACTACACTAAACTAGCAAAACTATGCAAAATGTAACTACCTGCTTCAGAAATTAATTGCATATTTGTAAGTTGTCCTGCATGACGGAGATAACGTCGTTTTAATGATAATTAGACTAGCTTACTGACCTACTTCATAGTTTTTTTTAACGGCTATATAACATAAAAAGTAAGTAGCCTAAGTGTTGCTTAATCATGGTTTCATAATTAAAACAGTGCCTACCTGAGTGATATCATTCACCGTAACCGAACTGGGGCTGGGGATGCGGTGCTTTTCATGGCAAGTTGTATTCGGAATGTCGGAAGATGCAACGTTGATTGATTGATTGAGACAAAACCATTTGGAAGGGGTGGGGGTTGGAGAGCGGAGTACTTTTTAAATTAATAAGGTGTATTTTTTCGTGGATACTACTATACATTTCCCTCTTTATACTTGATAGAATTTCAATAACAAATAAAGAAAAAAGAAAATACAATTAACACCAGCCAAAAAAAGGACACTTTTTGACTCAAAAAAAGGGCAGGGGCTCAAGCCCCCCTTGGGCCCCATCTGTGCACGTGCCTGTATCCAAGCCTTAAATCCTACAAGTGCTACCTTTTGCCAAGAGGAAGCTCTATTTTCATTTGCCTCTATTTATGAATGCAACATTGAAGACCTCAGACATGAGATACACCAAATGAAAATAATCCTAGAGAGGAAAGTAAAAGCTGGCATACAGAAGTATGAGACTAGCATAGTAGATCTCACCATGGTCATTGAGCCATTTAAAGAGGTATTCCATGAGCTCTTCAGATTATGCAAAATTGCCATTGCCATACCTGTGAGTACTGCTGCCTGTGAACAGTTTTTCCACAATCAAGCTGGTTAAGATTTACCTGAGATCTACCATGGATGATGATAGACTGAGCAATCTGGGTGTTTTAAGTGTGGAGTCTAGATGAGCAAAGTCCCTGGACTTAGATGATTTTGTGAATCGCTTTCCTACAAACCACAATAATCGCAGAATTTAGGTATTGTAAGCTGATTGTGTGACACAGTCATGTCATATGTACACGTTGCAGAGAGGGGGATTCAAAAGGGAATATATTATTGCCTTTGTAATAAGTATAATTTAGGCATTATAGAGTTTTTGCAATTACATAATTTGAATAATAAGTGATGTGCTTATTATCAGTGCTAACTCAGAGGGCCACAGTTTTTGAAACAGACCTCAAATGTTGAGACACACTTGCACACATCAATGGAGAAGATTAAATTCAGTAGGTACACAGTTCTCAGTCTTTTGTAGTAAATCCTTTTAAGGGCTATTGTGATTTACTTTCAAATGTTATTCTGAACAAAGAATTCGTGGTTATATGTATATGTTGATTATATGAATTGATTAGATATAATGTAATCAAGGTTGACTTTGATTTAAAAAACTCCTTTGAATTATGTATCAGTCTGTCTCTCTGTATCTCTAAAGATGCAGTGATAGAGAATGAGCTTATGGTGCTGCTGACCTGAACATCTGTTACAGAACAGTAGTAATACTCTGTAGTTGTAGCTTGGGATACCTGTACTCTGTACCTGTAGTGTAAGTTTCTTCTTTGTTACTTTACCTGTAGGAATAAGAAAAAACTGTTGGATACACTGAATATTATTTGATCTATTCCACCACTGCCTGAATTCCAAATACTGTATAGTTATGTGGTGTAGGTGGCTAAAATAGCCCCTTATTTTGTAGTTAGTTGCATTTTTATGCTCATATAATAATGATTTCTGTGCCACCCCAAAATGACCACTGGTCCCATCCTGGCCCCCCTTTTGAAAAGTGCCTGGCTCTGCCACTGGGTATGAGTGAGACTACTCATACACAGATTGCATGGTCAATTTCCTAAGATCCAAAAGATCAGATTTATTTCCTGCCGTCAAAAATGATGATTCTAGTATGCCTTTGAACAGATGTCTACTGTTATTTTATTACAATTGAGACAACTAAAGGATTCCAGTTCCCAGTCCAAGCCCAGGACTCCCTGGAAAACAGTCAGCTACCTGTACTGGGTGGACTACACTGGTTAAATAAAATGAATGAATGAATGAATGGATAACACTGTAACTCATTGGCTTACATCTAAAATCTATTTTTACATTCAAGCATTGAACCTATGTTGGTAAACTGTCAGTGTTGTTTTGCTCTTCGGCATTGTTACGTCCCAAAATCCACCCGCGCTACAATAGCTGGGGGAACAAACACTGGAGGCAACACAACAAAAGACCCCAGGGCAAAAAGAGCAACAGACACAAGATTTACTTACAAAATATAGATGAAAGACATATTTACATATAACAGAACAGAAGCAAAACAAGGTCCCTATGCTGTGCCTATTCTAAACAAAGGAAAACTTTACCTCACTCCTGGTGTCAAAAGAAAGGTGAGTCTTCCACAATCTGCTTACCTACACCATCCTTTGCCTAACTAAAAAGGTGCACCAAAATAAAGGAAAGCTGGTTTAAAACCACACAGCAAGCAGACATCCAAAAAGCACCAAGCAATACATAAAGTACACAAAAAAAGTTAAAGAAAACAAAAAGTACCACAAACAAAAGAACACTTCCAAAAGAACAGACTACGGCGCAACACATTTTCCAAAGCTCCCAAAAACACATAAGCTGAAAATCAGCTGCATAAACTGCTGTGCAGCCCGCCTTTATTTCCATGGGCTGGGCGTGGCCAGCACTTCACAGCAGGGCACAATTGGTGGTAATGGAGGCAATTGGACAGACAATCAGGCGGCAATCAAGAGGGCAAACAGTACCTGCTTGGCCTCCACAATGCCGACCGTAACAGGCGTTATGGTGTACCAACACAGATGGCCCTATGTTAGACATCATTGTTAATACAATGATGGCTGAATTTTGTTACCCAACCAATAAATGTTATGTTTCATATCACTGATTATGTCAGTTGGTCTTAGAAAGCATACTTCTGATTATAGCTAGTGAAATAGCCTAATTGCAATTAAATTGGTTTTAAGTACTTTGATATTTAACATTTGTGTCTAATCACAACTGGAATATGTATTCTGTATTCTGGACCTAGTTGAACATGTTAAAATGAATAGATTAATTGAACAAGATGTTACAAAATTGCTTTTCTTAACTCTTCCTAAGTTAAAACATTAGTACTGTGTTGTTTAAAAATGAATATGAACTTGTTTTCTTTGCATTATTAAAAGTCTGAAAACTGCATCTTTTTTGTTATTTTTACGTTGTCATTTTCTGCAAATAAATGCTCTAAATTACAATATTTTTATTTGGAATTTGGGAGAAATGTTGTCAGTAGTTTATAGAATAAAACTAAAATGTTCATTTTTACTCAAACACATAGTAGAATAGTAAAACCAGAGAAACTGATCATTTTGCTATTTCTTCCAGAGCTGTATATATATATATATATATATATACTCAGTGGCCACTTTACCAAGGGAAATGTGGAGTGGTCTTTTATTTTTTTCCAGAGCTGTATATATATATATATATATATATATATATATATATAGTGGGCTCCATTTTTATTCACATCCTTGGTAAAGATGCACAAAATAAATTGTATAAACTATATACTTTAAGTAATGAGGTATACTTTATGCTAAAATAATTAAGAAAATTCCAAACCTATAATACTAATACAATTGTTCAGAAAAAACTATTTTGTTTTATTAATAATATTTTTTCCAGAAAACATCTGGATCACAATGATTCATACCCCTAACTATCCTTGTAATCCTATGTAATACAACAGAATTTCAACTTATCTGAAGTTCATTGGAAGGTTATGGAACTATACAGCAGCCTACAATGGTTTCCAATGGAGGGAACAAAAGTTTGAAATACTGTGGTCAGCCATCATCATGGTGAAAGGCAAAGAACCCCATGAAAGCATCAGACAAAAGGTTATTGACCTCTACAAATCAGGATATGGCTACAAAAAATGAAAAAGTTAAAATATGCTGCTTTCCACTGTTGTGTCAATTATTAGGAAGTTTAAGGCCACTGGAACAGTGGCTAACCTGCCAAGTAGAGGACACAAGTCTATCTTGCCCCCACGTGTACATGCCAGCTATATCTGAACTTCAATTGTCTTGTGGTCAGATGAAACAAAAATCAAGGTTTTTGGACATGCACATCAGCGTCCAGCGTGTTTGGCGTCCAAATAATGCAAGTAATGTTGAAAAGCACCTCATGCTTACGGTGAAACATGGTGGTGGATCTTTAATGCTTTGGGGTTGTTTTGGATCCACAGGCCCCCTTATTAAATAGATGGAACCATGAACTCCAGCATGTACCAAGATATTTTGTCCAAAAACCTGGTTGCCTCTGCCAGGAAGCTACACCTCGGCCACAGACGGATCTTCCAATAAGACAACGATGAACTAAGAAATGGTTGACAGAGCACAAGATCAATGTCCTGATGTGGGCTCTTTTGCTGAATCCAGAGTCGGTGACTTGCACAGAGTGACTGTTAACCCACATTAACCCATTACTTATTCCCTGAAAAGGGCCTTTTTTTATAACTCTGAAATTCACATTATTTTTCAGTTTTTGGTAACCTAAACCTTTTTAATTTTACCTCTGGCAGTTTACCGCTTACCTTTGTACCATTTCAGGTTATTCACTGGTCTTAATGAACTGCTTACATTACAGTCAAAACTGGAAAATGGGGGTGTTCTAAAACTTTTGACCGGTAGTGTATATATATATATTGTGGCAGCCCAATGGGCTGCACTAGGAAATGGCTGCCTGGCATACAACACATGGGAGTCAGGAAACACTACATCTCCCAGCAGGCCACAGTTGCACCTGAGCTGAGTCAAGCAATGAGGACTAACGACCAGCTGAAAGCCATTTTGAGGCCTATTTAAAGGGCTGATCCCATTACACTGAGAGAGGAGTAGGAACGTGTTTGGGAAGGAGTGCTGTGTGTTTGAAGAGAGAGAAACCTGTGGAAGTCGTTGACCAGCCAGGATTTGAAAAGGAGTGTTGGAGTGTGTTTGTTTGTTTGAAATTGGATTGTTTGAGGACCCCCCCTGATATTGACTACGGACTGGATTGCGGACTTGGAACTGGATTTTGGACTTGGATTGGACTTTGACTACGAGATAAGGATTGCGGACTTTATGTGTTTGTATTCCCCTGAAGACCCCACCCTTTGTTTTGTGTTGTCAAGTGTTCGTAGAATAAATTATCATTTTGTTTGAATACTGCCTCCTGTTCTTTAACTTGCCTACGCCCTCTGCAAGGTCCGTGAGTGTCGCCCAACCCCTGGGGACACCACAATATATATATATATAATTTAAAAAAACGTACTTAAAAAATAACAAATAGGTGGTTCAAGTAGTGATCAGTGATACGGGAGAAAATCAGCTTGGCAGAAGGCACAATTACAAAAGCCCCCACCCCACCCTTGTTACAGATGTGTCAAATGCAACACAATTCAAAACATGGATAGTCAAATCTTTTAACACGCTCTCACTCACCATGTATTCCTTTTTCTGTCCTTTGCAATTTGACTGGGGGAAAAGGTGCTTATTTTATTTAGTCCCCCAATTGCATTCAGCTGCCAGCAGTCCCAATTGCTTCACTTGCTTCAGCTGATAGTCAGGTGAGGGACTGCAGGCTGCTGGGATCTGTAGTTCTGATGGCTCTAGTGGCTCACAAGAGTTGCTGTGCCAGGCAGCCATTTTCCCCGTGCCACCCCTTGGGATGCCACAATATATATAATAAAAAACTGACTTAAGAAATAACACATATAGCTTCAAGCAGTGTTACACTGAAAAAGCAGCTTGGCAATAGGCACAATTACAAAAGCCCCCACCCCTGAGAAAAAAACTTTGTTACAGATGTGTCAAATGCAACACAATACAAAACAAAGGCTATGTGGATAGTCAAATGGACAGAGCAATAGCTGGCCAGCTATAATTTTGTGGTCTAATATTTATTAACAATATGAAGCCAGGTAAAACAAAGAGTGGGGTTTTTTTTGCCTTTGAAAAAATATGATGTTGGACAAAAGTTTTCAAGGCAGCTTTCAGTCATCATCAACTCATCAACATCTCATTAACATTCAAGAAAATGCCTCTGGAGTCATTGGCAGGTGTTTCACAATTCAACTTGGCTATGAAGCTTGTAGCATACTGCTACTGGATCCAATGAGTTCTTGAAAATTAAAAAGTGGGAACTCTTTACAATGGTCAATTAATCTTGAAATGTAAATTATATTGACTATGCACCCCAGATGTTGAAGAGTGAGGTCATTGCAGTCCACAACCTTGAGCAGCTCAACATGACTGCAGTTAAGGTGTTGCGAAGCATCTCAAATGAACAAACAAAGAGTCAAATGATGTCAATGTTAGACAGGCTTGGTGCAGTTTACAAGTAATTGATTTACAAGGAATATGCAATGCAATGCAATACTTTACTTTAATAGACTATAAATAAACTTACAGGGCATCTGTCACGATTTCAAACATCACCACAGATAATTGAATCTATCAATATACATCCTCAGTAGTAGTATGGTGCCTGTTTGCTTCACTTTGTAACAAGCCAACATATAAATATGCCCAGTTATACATTTTCACTTTCATAGAACATTCAGGAACATTTATGAACATTCTATAAATATGAGTGGGTGGGAAAACAACTCCAATATTAAGCTCTTATTAAGACAGAAAAATTCCCAGTATGGGAAACAACACCAGGGCAGTCTATGCCTTACAGGTTTGTGTCATGTCTCTCATCATCAGTCTGACACATCAGGGTCTGACACAAAATCGTGGTCAGATATTGATGCTGCTGCTCTTCCTCTGTCAGATTCAGATCCCAATTGCCACATCAATTGTACAGATTGGTATACAAGCTAGTTGCCATAGCTAGAAAGCTAATGAAAAGTTCCAAATAGCAAGCTCATCAGTTATCTATAGTGTTCTGATTTAGCATAAAATAAAAAACAGGAATTTATTTATTTAAGACAAGCTCGTCCATACCTTGCCGTGACATTTTTGGCTAATCACCTACTATTATACTTGCCGATTTTCACTGACTGCACAGTTTCACTAACGACAGCTGCAGTCGTGTGTATATTATGATCATTATTATATTTGTGTAAAATGGCGAAAGCAAAGGAGCGGGAAGTGGGAAGTGGAGTTTGCTGCCCTCTGAGAATTAGCTTGCCTCGATTTAGTGTAGGGGAGGGCAAATCAAAATAAATAGAGGGTATAATTATAATATTCATGTGTTTGAATTATAATATTCATGCATTTTCGAAAACACATTTTCGAAAATTTAATACAAATTTTTTGTATTGCATTGTGTGTTATTTTATTGTATTGTATTATTATTTATGTATTTATACAAAATAATGACATAGGTGATTGTATTATTCAAGGCTAGCATCATAGGCGATTGGTGCAGAAAAGTGGAACTTGAAATAACCACAATCAATTGTATTATTGACATATTACAATCATTGTTAATAATAATAGTTTAACTTCTCTCACCATGTGAGATTTCACATTCAGGGCCCTATTTTGGTGAATTAGGGCGGTGTCTGTAACGCAGACGCAAAGCGAAGACGGTGGCGTTTTAGGGCGTGTCTAACGCAATTTCGGTAATTTCGTGATTTAGGACGATAGCGCACCTCCGGTGCAGTTGTAAAATAGGTTGGATTAACTTTTAAAAAATACATGTGGGTGTGGTGGGGGTTTGGTTTCATAATGGCCAATCAGAACACCTATTTTCTATCCCTTTAAATACTAGTGCACTAACGCTATAGCAAATTGGCAATTTCCTGACATGAAAGTTTTGCGCGGCTGTGCCAGGAGCGCTTCTTAAAAGAGGAGAGCAAGGAGGTGCGGAAAAGTTGGCGCGCGAATCAGAGGGGGAAAACAAGGCGCACATTAATTTGTTATTTTCATGATTTGAGTTTATATTTTGAGACCTACATTGTTAAAAGAAAGTGTTTTATTTTACCATCTCTTTTTTCCTTATTTGTAGGCTTTACAACTTTCAGGAAACAACGTTTATTTTATTCTAACTTAATGTAATTGTTAAATGGAAAGCAATAAATAACAAACTCACAACTGCAACTAGGCCTGTTTCATTTATGTTCGTCATGCAGTAGGCCTACATGTGTCACCCTGGAGTGTGCATCACAAACCACCTTGATATTAATGGAGTGGACCCCCTTCCGATTCACATAAATGATACCGTGATCACATGTGTGCAGACCCCAGGGAATCCACATTGCGTATAAAAATCCTGTTTGTCGGGTGTAGGAAAAGTAATAAGCTAATTTGCATGTTGGACAAGACTGGAAGAAACTGCATGTACAGCCGAACTGATAACCATCTGGCAAACACCGGCTACCAAACCCAGGGTATCGCTCACGGTATCGCCTTCGCATATCGCCTATCGCATTTTCTGTAGTGCAAATGGAAAGAATAAAACCCTTTCATATAAGAAAAACAATGTGCATACAAACATACATTTATTTAACAGGTGTATCTTACTGAACGGTAGCGATGGATGGCCTGCTGGCTTCAGTCTTTCATGTCCGTGCATTGAATAACCTCAAGCAGTGGTGAAATAGTTTTTAGCTTAACTGATTACGCTTGCAAGTTACCCATGGATTGGATGATTTGCCTCAACGTGGGGGGAAATTCACAAGGTGGTCTAGTTGGACATTAACGCAAACTCATTATTTGACACCAAACTTGCATAGCGCTGACTGTTTTCATAGTCACACCCCCTATTGCGTTGCCCAACCCATAGTCGCGCAAACACCTTCATTGCGCACCACGAAATTGCCAAACTCGGTGGAGACGGGAAATATTCAGTTCGCGACAGACGAAACTGGCAATTTGCCAGCGCTAGGGCATAATGCCGCTTAGAGCCGGCACGAAAATAGGGCCCTCAGTGTCTAATGGGGTCAAATGTCCATCAGTGTAGAATGGGGTCAAATGTCCTCCTCTAACTCCCCTGCCTGTCTTTCCTACCTTCCGTGCAAATCTTCTTACCTTCCATTCAGTATGTTTATATTTAAATTTAAAACTAGGACACAACAAAAATGTATCTTTTTCAATTAGCCTGCTAATGTTCACAGTGGTAAGTAAATGCAATGCTTAGCTCATAAAGCTCACTCAAACAAAATGAATAACATGTTTAGGCTATCATATCTATTAATTTGTTTAAAATAAGTTGTAAACATGTTACATCGCCGTCCCGTCCTGTCCACCTCCCTTGTGTTTCCTGCCATTTCGTTCCTTGCGTGTCATGTCTTGTTTTTGCTTTCACCCTGTGTCGTGTATTTTATGGGCGCGGCTGGCCGCCCGCATTCTGTTTCCTATTCCCTGGTTAGTCTCAGCCTGTCACACCCACTCCCTTGCACATTCCGCACGCTGTTTCTATTTAGTTATTTCACCTTGCCTATTTAAGTTCAGCACGCACTCTCTCCAGTGCCAATGCGTACTTGTTTCCCTCGTACGGCTCTCGTTTGTTTCCCCCAGTCTATCCGTCTTGCCTGTTCGATTTCTGCCTGTGATATTTTGGTTTGTTCGTTTGTTTGTTAGTTTGTTTACTAGTTTTGTAGCTGTCCTGCTTATTTCTGTTTTGCCTGCGTTTTGACTGTTATTTCCAGTCACCTGTTTGTTTCTTTGTTATTAAACGCCTCCTGTGTGGAGCGCAATCTAACTCCGTTCCGAGTCTGCGTTTGGGTCCAGTTCTGCATTCACATTGTAACAAAACATGTCTTATATCCATGGCTTATATCCATCCGCTATCGCTATTTTTAAGAGAAAGTGAGAAACGTTACAATATTAACATTACTACATGCTGTTCAGTTAATTTAACCTACAGGACAGACTGCAAAGAAATAGCATAAATATACTTTTTAAAATACAGACATTTAAAATAGTTTTTGCTACTTTTTTGCTACTATTGTGTCTGCTGGAAGGAGAAGACTGTTTTAGCTAATTAGGTAGTCAACGGTCCACCAAAAACAATTTCTGCCTATGCTGCTGCCAACAGAATAATACAATGAAATATTTAAGTTGAACAGACAATCTGTCCAATTACCATTATTCATGATGTTAATAATTCAGACCAGGTTCAATGATTATGAGCTAAATGGTTCTGTTTGGGAATTCAAACAGGTTCAAAATGATAGTTTATTATACACCCAGACAAAGAGCCATGGACACTGAACTTGCCAAATTAAGATTAATTTAATTGCTTCTTCAATTCTGAAAGAAAATGTTTGCTTCCAGAATGCAAAATGTAGTCTGCACATATATCACAAACGCAGGTGTTCATGCTGCCCACATTCACACTAACCGCTGGATCTAAGCCAACTGCCATCTACTCTGTGTATTCAGTTGACAACCCCAACTGAGCCATTCTGAGCCCTTTGGCCACTTGCCTGGCCTGCTCAGGTCCCAGAAGGCTTCCTGCACAGGGAGGGTAAATGGAGGCCTCCTAAACATCTGTGGCTGCACAAGGATGCTAAATATCCCCAAAGGCCAGGAGGAACTGACCCCAGATGGGGATAATGGAGTTGAGCTGATTAAGATGGATTGGGATGAGAAATACTCCATCACTTCTATGGTTATCAGCTGTTAGTTAAATGTTAATGTTGCTTTGGAGGGCTTGAGGGCTTGGAGGAGATAGTATTATAATCAGGGTTGGGTTGTAACGGAATACATGTAACGGCGTTACGTAATCAGAATACAAAAATCAAGTAGGCCTAACTGTATTCAGCTCGCGTTATATTTGAAAAACGAGTAATCTGAATACAGTTACTTTAATAAACCTGAAGTGAATACATTTTGGAATACTTATTGGAATTTTGGGTGGAAAGTTTTCCTTACAAACATTAATGAGCTGATATTCATGACTAAAGCTACAGCATGAAATTCTCACGCCCACATGATTATCACCACACAGCTCACGAAAACTACCGTGGCTGCACAGAACCAAAAAAACTGCGTTTGAAAAAAATAGCCCACGCCCACACTCAGAGAAACATTGACAGCGACAAGAAAAGTGAAACTGAAAAGCTTTCAGTTCGTGGCGTTATCGACACCATTTCCCATTTAAACAAGACCAAGAAGGCCATGGGAAAAATCTGTCAGTCCAGTGTACCTTGTGTCTTCCGGGAATAAAGATACTGTCGGCATCAAAGGACTCGACTTCGAATCTTAAAATGCAATTGGAGGTAAATCAACGTTGGCTAACCTTCAGTTTACTGAACAGCGTTCTGCAGTAATTTGCTGTTACCTGACCTTAGCCTACGGTTTGAGGCATCGCAATAACTGCTCTGCTAATTTTATACTGCTTTCTTTATTGTTGAAACGATGACATTTCTTTTATTTTTTCTTGTTCTTTTTCCCAGTTTTCTCCCAATTTGGTAGCCAATTGTACCCTACTATACGTCAATTACGTTATGCATTGCCGAGCATTCGCCGCTACACAGCCCGCCAACACTGGCACTTTTCTAAGCCATATCACTCACAAATCGCTGTTATTCCAGTGCCAAAAAAGTTTCAAAAGTTATTACATTGTTTCAGATGTTGTGTTTGAGTTATGCTCCTGATTAAAACAGTAAAAGAACTTGCCTTTCAGTTTCCCTTTACGTTTTATTATGATTAATATTTAATCTGTCCATTCTAATTCCATAACATGTTAATGATGATGACTAAAACAAAACAATGCAGATACAATGTTGCATATATTTAGCTAAATTGACATCTCAAATGTATTAGTATTTATTATGAAATGAACAGAAGCTGACCTGACCTCTCCACAGTGGAAAGTTGAACATGACATGTAATGCATAATAACTATTTAAATGTCTCTCTCTTCAGCCGCTTATTCCTAGTTAGGGTCGCGGGGGGGAGATGCAGCATGCATTGGGGCGAGAGGCAGGAATACACCCTGGACAGATCGCCAATCCATCGCAGGGCACTACATATACCATTCACTCACACACTCACACAAAATTGCCCTACGGGCAATTTTAGACTCTCCAATTTGCCTAACGTGCATGTCTTTGGACTGTGGGAAGAAACCGGAGTACCCGGAGGAAACCCACGCGGACACGGGGAGAACATGCAAACTCCACACAGAAAGGCCCCCGGCCTGGATTCGAACCCGAGACCTTCTTGCTGTGAGGCGACAGTGCTATCCACTGCACCACCGTACCGCCTCCTATTTAAATGTATTACTGATAAAATAAAAGAGTGAACATGGCATGTGCAAAGGTTTGAGCACCCTTTTAGTACTAAGTAGCACCACCTTTGTCTATATAACAGCTTCCCAATGTCTCCTGTACCCCAAAACATACCCATCTGTGATGGAAAAATAAGTATTCTAAAAGTAATCTGAATACGTTACTTTTTTGAGACATGTAACTGTATTCGTATCTGATTACTTTCAGAGCCATGTAATCGGTGTTCAGGTACTAATTACATTTACAAAGTAACCCTCCCAACCCTGATTATAATGTCCAAATGCTGACCAAACTGGTATTTTTCCCACCATTGGATGAACACAGAATGCAATCCAGGACTTTGATTCCTTAATCTTAGAAAGGAAGAGGTAAAAAGCTAAATGCCACTGTGTTCCAGCTTGAAATATTTGCCACAAGCAGTGCTGCTCAGGTACGACATGCGAGCCGCATGCGAGCCGCATGCGAGCTGCATGGGAGCCGCAACAATAAGCAATAAACTACGCTGCAGTGGGCTGCTTGCAAAAGTGAGAAATAGAAGCTCATAGAGCGTGATGCAGATTTTCCACAATGGCAGACAATGTGCTCCTCCTCATGGCCAATTGCATGGACAAGGAGGCGCTGGTGTGACAACGTCAGTGTGGACTCTCTTCACGTATCGTATATGGACACACACCAAACAATCCGAGAGGCTGCCTTGATTTCTGCTTTTAAGTCAAGAAAAAAGTGTTTATAGCTGGCAGCTTGTCAATCCTTTTAGGTTTTATAATCAATCTAAACACTTCCTGGACAGCTGTCAAACCTTGAAAGAGGGGCCAGGATACTTGAGAAAAGGAAGTAATTGAACTTGGCTCTGTAGGACTAATGTGTAACACCTGTCCTTTTTATGCATCCCAAAATTACCTGTTGCATTTCCTCTTCTACTTTAGACTATATATTTACGCTTGTCAAGCGTGCTAACCTTTCCAAAACATCTATCTTTAAGCAAATGTGAAGACACTCCTCACATAGAACATGTGTGTTTTAATAGCCAGTGGTATTTTCTCATTATATTGTTGTTGTCTTCTCCCACCTATGCTTATACCAACAGTACACCAGCTGTACCATCTGAAAATTGAGATGCTATGGTAAGTGGTATAGATATGTGAGCGTTTGCTGCTTGGATGCTTTGATTCTAATATGGGACCAGTTAAAGAGCACCTTGGGACTTACAATTACAAATCAGCTTGGATATCTCATTTTATCTTGAAATAAATTCCAAGTTTTATGGAAACTGTCAATAATTGATTGAAACCAGACCTCTGGAAAATGGTCCATGCCAAACAGATTTATGGATGTTTTATGTATTTTGTTATGATATTATTTTATTTATGGATCCAGCCAAAGTCTTGAGTTTTATTTTCTCATAGAACCACCTTTAGCACCTAAGGAAATGCTCCATTCCCCTGGAGGATTACTCTAACCACCGTGTCATCTGATCCAGCCATATCTGCCAAAGCAAGTTCCCCAAGAAGACACACATGTGTGGAAATGGCACCAAGTAAAATGCATAGGCTACTAGAGTGACAGGCAACCCATAGCATGGGGGTGAACAACCAAACCAAATATAAGCTTAGTTATTGACCAAGGGGAATGCAGGGGAAATTGTAAACTGCAGTAATGAGCCATCAATTACAATAGCTGTTTAAGAACAGAAAAAATAGGTCAAACCTGTGCTTTCATGTGAGTGTTTATTTTGAAAAGTTATGGTGTTTTTTTGTTTTGTTTTTGGGGGTGAGTGTTACTACATCTGGCAGAGCAGTAACTGCCCTTGTCTGTGTTTGCTTTGTTGTTTAGTTTGGCATGTTGAGCTTGGAGCCTGCAGGCC
Source organism: Aldrovandia affinis (assembly GCA_029706075.1). Taxonomy (NCBI): domain Eukaryota; kingdom Metazoa; phylum Chordata; class Actinopteri; order Notacanthiformes; family Halosauridae; genus Aldrovandia; species Aldrovandia affinis. Next base: position 1,598,063 of record JAINUG010000176.1, read on the forward strand.
CCATTGCCCTAAATGAAAAAAATAACCCCAGTGCACGAATAAAACTACTAATTTCATCAAACCTATATTCTCAAATGATCCTTGTCAAAACTACACAGCACCCTTCAGTTCAGTGTTTTCCTTTTTCCCCATAGCATAAATCTTGAGTGACATGCTTGCTTATTCACAACCGCTGCGCTGATCTATGATAATGTATGCTAATGTGAGAAAAGAGTGCCCGGACCTTTGATTGTAGAAAAATAGCCATAGATATTTTAAAATCAAAGTAATCACAATATTTGTATACTTTCTAGATAAATTAATGAATTGACTGTGGAAAGGCTACAGCCACTGTACAGTGCGAGGGGTTGGAAGTAGAGAACCAGCTCACTGAGGAAAAGACTGAATGGCTACTGCTTTAAAGGCTGATTCTCTACTTTAGAGTTCAAGCGTGTCCTGGAGCCAAGCTGCTACACATGGATCCAATAAACATCTGAAAATTGAATACTGAAGAAAACATGTTCAGAGTACAGGAGAGAGAAAAAAAAGACACAGGGCATTGCAAAATGGCTGACAATAGCAGAGCAAAGGGAGCCCTTTGGCCAGGAACAGATAAACCCGTCCTAAGGTATGGAGGAAGAGAGTTACTGATACTCATTTTCTCACAGCCACCCAGCGAAGAGCCTGCCTACGAGCCTGCCAGGAGGAGCTTTACTAATGGAGCGTTACTTCCATTGGGTCACTAAATATTAAACCCCAGCAGGTGAAGAGAGGTCAAACAATATGGTTAATTAAGGGAATTCACAGGTGACTTTAAAGTTGTGGCTATTAAAGGCAAATAATGTTTGAATTTGTATACAATTAATTCAAATACACATAGCAAGGTTTATAGGCTTATCATGTTTGTGCAGCACCTTTAAAATATAGTCCAGACAACTCCAGGTTTGACATATTCACCAGAACCTCCAAATAAACACAACACTAAAAAAACAGAGTGGGAGATTTTTGTCACTTAAAAGACACAGAAGAACACATATTTAACATTACTGACCACCCCGGGTCCAGTCCACACGCCCAGCCGTCATGAGCCCTTTTTCTCCCATTCAATCACACAGAGGTGGTACAACTAGGGTAACCTGTCAAAATCCTCCCAGGAGAAATAAATACAACTGGCATTCGCAGTCAAGAAAGGTTGAAAAGACAGAGAGAGAGAAAAGATTGCCTGTGTCCTGCATGTCCCCCTGGCCATTTTCACTGGCTCTTTCAAATTTCCAGAACTCCACTCCAGGCTATTCTTTCTATTCTAGAGCACTGCCAGTGGGGACTGATGGGTGGAGCAGGAGTATGATCTGCCGGTTGAGTGCAGATCAAAGATAGCCACTGAATCCAGTATGTTCCCTTCCCAAACTGCACATTACTGAGCAAAACTGAGACAACCCCCCATAATGAGAACAGTTAACCCCAAGGATCAGAGCTTGTTTTAAAAATTAACATTTCTTTAAAAGTAATTTTAACAGACTGTTTGTTCCCCAAAAAGTCTTAACCCTGCAGGTTCTCACAAAGAAGACACAAGTCAACACTATCATCCCCACTGCACGATTCCTCAAAATTGTTCTGGTGCTTAGAGGAACTCTGAAACCATCTCTGATCAGGGGTTTCAGAGTAATTCCTCCTAAAACAATTACATTTTAAACCAATTTAAATTTTTAAAACAAACTCTGGTCCTTGGGGTTAACTGTTCTCATTATAGGGGGTTGTCTCAGTTTTTATGACAACCAGACATGTGAAAGGAAAGCAAGGGTCAATGGCTATAGGGGGTCAGGCCAAAGCATGCTAACTCATATTCGGTTTTCACAGGCATTGTGTTGGACTTCGTATTCAGAATTCTACAATGAAATCATGGGGGTGGCTGGACTGTCATTAAGCTAGCTGGAAGTGAATATGTTTTTTCCATTATAATTCATTCAATTACGTGGCAGATGGAAGTAATGGGTTAAATATTGCTAGTTGGTGTTCATGGTGGGTGATTTGCCTTCACTCATGGGAGGTTGCGGTTAGTGTGTTTCTTAGTTGTCAGAATTGTTTTGCCACTGGCATGTGTGGAGAGTGGATAATGTTTGGCTGGTTGTGTTTTTGATGGTCAACACCTCTGGTTAAGATAGGAGCTTGTACTTTCTGTACTGGCATTGGGCTGGGTGCAGTTTTATTTTGTCATGCTGTCTGCCAGCTGTTGCTGTTGAAGATGATCAGACAATCATAAACACACTGAGGTCAGGAGTCCTCCCATACACTCATATACATGCACTCTACCTCTAAGGCCAAGCATGGAGCATAGCCTTCACAGAGAAAAATACCACGTATCTGATAAGCACCAGCAATCCTAAAACACAGCAAAACAAATCAGTCTTTAATGGGGACAAACTAGTCTTATAAAAGAAAATCTCGATCAATCGCTGGGCGAGTATTAGATTACAAATTGGATTTCCTCGTGCTACATTCTTTCTTTTTTTCTGAATGTCCTGCATGTAGCACCGGTCAGGAGCTATTTGAGGTGCCACCTACCTAGTTAATATCAAGAATATGCTTTATGCACTTCAAAACAGGGGATAAAATGTAATTGTTTTAGGAGGAATTGCTCTGATACCCCTGATCAACCTAGGAATTAGAGGTTCAATAGCACAAAGCCTTCTGTGCCCCCTTACTTTAACTTGATCCCATTCATAAGAAAGGGCTGACACACAGCAAGCCACTCCTTGCTCGTTTCCATAACAGCCTACCCTTTTATGAACAAGCTGCACCAAACATTTTATAAAATTTAGACATTTATTACATGGGACAAAATAAAAACCCAGATATGGTACGTTACATTTTGAGGGGATCTTGTGGTAAGTGATACAATATACAAAATATGCTCAATATAACAAAACATGCTACAAAATCACAGTTTACCCATTCAGTATTAAGAATGCATGGTTTATAAAAATGTAAACAGATTTTATAACATTTAATGGCTGTGGAGGACGTCGGTCTCGGCCACATGGGAGTGGCATGGTTGCCTGTCTTGTTCCATGTGGTAGAGGCCTTTGGAGCAGTGAGACTTTCCGGGGGCAGGTTTGGCACTCTCCCAGGGTGTGAGAGTGAACTGTCGCCCGGAAGGGAGCTCCAAAGGCCTTAATTGGTTTAATTATTATTTCATTGGTGTCAATCAGTCAATTGATATAGAAGTCAATTGGCTGATTGGGTGAGAATGTGAGTTGTGATTGTGATTGGGTGATTGCCTCACGAGTCCCACCTGAGCCAGGCAGAAACTAAGCCTATTTAAGAGCAGGTGGGGCGAGTGGGGAGTCAGTCAGTCTTGTCTTGATGTGGAACGTTTGATGTTTGTTTGAATTTTTGTGTGCGTTTGTCGAAAGTGACTGAGTAGAGTGCTTCCTGTGTGAGTGAGGAAGAGGAAGAGGGAGAGGGGGTGCGCTTTAGGTGTCCGCCTCTCTCCCTCGGTGTGATTATGGAGGAGCGGGAGGGTGCCCTGGAAGAGGGTCCGCCTCTCGCCCTCGGTTTTAGTAAAAAGAGCTCGCACTTGACAGTGGAGAGTGTCTGAGCAAGCCCAAGAACTCACCGGAAGAGTGGAGTGTCTTGAGAGCCGGTTGCCAGCACTCTCACATCCTGGGAGTGGCGAGTGTCTCTGGAATGAATGAGTAAGAGAACTCAAACTGAAAAGTTCGAGTGTCTCAGTATGAATGAGTGGGAAGCACTGGATCACTGGATATGTGTGTGCCTGAGGAGGTTCCAGGGGAACTCTGGAGGAGGCGCGGTGTCCCGTAAGTTTAGTTATTTTAACTTGTTATTTTCGTTTGTTGTTTTTACCCGAAAGCTTTGCGGCGAGTAGGGTGAAGATTTTTGTCTGTGTTTGTGTTAGTCTTTGTTATATGGTAACCTGCTACTCCCACTGTCTCTCTCCCATGTCTGGGGGGAGAGACAGAAAAACAAATAAATAAAATCCGGTCCGTAGACCAACAAACTCCACTCCGTGTCTCCTGGCTGTTCTGTTCCCATTCAGGGTTTGTCACGTGGCGTGTGACAATGGCTTTCAGTAATTAATTGAGAAAAAGCTTTTAGAGTTGTTTTTTAATAAACTGTTGATCAGTGGCAAGAAACCCCAATTAATTCAATTTTGATTAAGTAAGAAAATAAAATGTGAAAATGCGGAAGGGGGTGAATACTTTACATACCCACTGTATACACTACTGGTTTCCAGTTTTTACTGAACTTTTTTTCATTTCAGGTTATTCACTGGACTTGAACTGCTTAAATTTCAATAAAAACTGGAAAATGTAGGTGTTCTAAAACTTTTGATCGGTAGTGTATATCCAGCATATCTTTTTTAGTCAATTTCATTTTCATCATCATAACAATAAGAGGTGTTGAAAACTGACCCACCCCACTGCCTGGCAGCTCCAGTGGTTTGAAACCAAACATCAACCTGGCAAAACAGCTCCCCTCAAAAACAATGTTTTTTCTAGTGACTGCAGCAACCACATACATCTAAACACCAGCAACAATAAGCGGGTGACTCATGCATTTATTTAAAGTACAGAAAAGCAGTGCTTTGTGATTTTTAAAGCCCTAAATCATAACAATATTTGAATGGAATGAGTTGCAGTAGGGTTCAGTCCACAGGATAAATTACATCAAGACACCCAGATAATGACTAGAAGACACGTTGCACCCAAAATATTGAGTCATTTTTGACAATTACATTTTAGACATTTAGCAGACACTCTTATCCAGAGCGACTTACACAGTTTACATGTCATACCCAGATTATAATGTACTCTGCCCACATTATAATCACATGTACCTAGTTTATTACCAGGTCATACCAAATGAATGATGAAATGTCAGCTGCCACCATTTTCACCTTTTTTTTGGCTTCACATTGTCCTTATTAACTCATCTGCACAATTCCTGCTAGAACCCATGAAGGACATAATTGAAAGATAGTACATTTACTGACAGATTATACCTACATTCTAACAAGGTTGTACTTAGGTTACTCAAAGGGTAAATCCATGGCATACCGGCCATACTCTTGTACTGTGTTCATTTGATGTATCCATTGCTTGTGTTCCCGTCCAAAATTGGACAGTCTGTTTTAACTGTTCATAAAGCAAGCATAAAGCATGAATTAGCACCAAATTCTGGGTAACACCTTTTAACCAACTTCATTCCCAGTCATTATCACAGGCTCTACACTTCTTTTGGGAATTCATGGTCTATAGACCTCATTTACCTGAAATTATACCACTCGCTTTTGAGTAAAATAAGTACAATTTATGTATTATTTTGACTATAGTCAAGACCAGAGGAAAACATGTGGGGGGATTATCACAGGCTGGTATCTGTCAAAGTTCAGCCAGGATACTGTTTTGAAACCATTTCAAATTTTGTAATGGTAGCACATAATGACATCTGTTGTGTTTGTGGTCAAAGCTGACTGATGTAATTTTACTTATGAATGAATGAGTAATGATGGGGAATGAGGGGATGAATATAATGTAGAGGGGTACAACTTGTTTAGGAAGGATAGAACTAATAAAATAGGAGGGGGAGTGGCCCTTTATGTGAAAGACAATCTTAATGTGCAGTAAATTCCAGGCATTAACTCATTCGTTTCTTGTAAGGACATCTGGATTAGATTATTGGGAGATCATGAGAAGGGCCTTAATATAGGAGTATGCTATAGACCTCCAGCTTCAGACAGTAGCATAAATAGTATGCTCTTTGGTAACATAAAACAAACCTGTGCTGAAGGAGAGACGATATTAAGGGGCAACTTCAATTACCCCTCTATTAATTGGGAGGTAGTGACAGGTCAGGGTAAAAGTGAAGAGGAGTTTTTAGATATGGTCAATGACTGCTTTTTGGTACAATCTGTTACTCAGCCTACGAGAGGAAAATCAATACTGGATCTGGTTTTGTGTAACAATCCTGATAGAATTTGCAGCACAGAGGTAGGAGAACCACTAGGGGCAAGTGACCACAGTGCAGTTATTTTTGATATTTTTTGGCAAGTTAAGACAGCCTCCTCTAACTCAAGAATTTTTAATTTCAGACGAGCTGACTCTAATAAAATGAGAGAGAATTTAAGTAATATAGATAATATAGATATGGGTAAAACTTCTAGATTGTAGAACTGTGAATGAAAAATTGATTATAAATATTGAACAAAAAGTTTGGAAATTTTACATTACATTACAGGCATTTGGCAGACGCTCTTATCCAGAGTGACGTACAACAAAGTGTTAACCGTAGTCAAGAACAGTTTAGCTGAAAGCCACCCTAGCGGGAAGTACAGTTCCAGGTGCTAGGAGCAACCACATAGTTAAGCTAGGACCCTGTAGGTAAATCTGTAGCCACAATTCAAAGGTAGCAATAAAACAAACAGAATGGAAAATAGACAAGTAATGCCTAAACCTAATCCAATACATAAACAAGTAGACAAGAGTGCAATACTAAACAGCTACAACCCTAAGCTTACAAAACCAGACTACAGGGAGAGGTGCACCCTGAAGAGGTGAGTCTTCAGACGTCGCTTGAAGGTGGCCAGGGTCTCAGCTGTTCTGACTTCCACGGGAAGGTCATTCCACCATTGTGGAGCCAGAACCGACAGGAGACGTGACCGGGAAGCACAGGTGCGGAGGCGGGGAGGTGCCAAGCGTCCTGAGGTAGCAGAACGGAGAGGTCTGGCAGGTGTGTAGAGTTTGAAGATCTTGAGGAGGTATGTTGGGGCTGATCCCTTGACTGCCTGGTATGCTAGGACCAATGTTTTGAATTTGATGCGAGCGATAACAGGCAGCCAGTGGAGGGTAGTGAGCAGGGGGTGACATGGGAGTGTCTGGGAAGGTTGTAGACTAGGCGGGCTGCAGCGTTCTGGATGAGTTGCAGGGGTCTGATGGCAGATGCCGGAAGGCCAGCCAGAAGCGAGTTGCAGTAGTCCAAGCGGGACAGTAGCATTGCTTGGACCAGGAGCTGGGTAGAGTACGTGGTAAGGAAGGGACGGATTCTCCTGATGTTATACAGGAAGAACCTGCACGCTCGGCTTACCGCTGCAATGTTCTTTGATAGGGACAGCCTGTTGTCCATCACCACACCGAGATTCTTCACGCAGGGTGATGATGTCACCAAGGTGTCACCTAGAGAAATGGAGAAATCAAGGTGGGGAGAGTTTAGAGCAGGAATGAAGATTAGTTCCATTTTACCTGGGTTGAGCTTTAGGTGGTGACTGTCCATCCAGCTCTGAATGTCCCTCAGGCAAGCAGAGATGCGGGTAGAGACCTGAGTGTCTGATGGGGAGAAGGAGAGAAAGAGTTGAGTGTCATCAGCATAACAATGGTAGGATAAGCCGTGGGCAGAGATTACAGAGCCAAGGGATTGGGTGTACAGAGAGAAGAGAAGGGGACCGAGGACTAAGCCCTATGGAACCCCGGTGGAGAGGGAGTGAGGCGGTGATACTTTACCAGCCCAGACAACTTGGAAGGAGCGACCGGAGAGGTAGGACTCGATCCAGGCGAGGGCTGTACCGCAGATCCCTGTTGCTGCCACAGTGTCGAAGGCAGCTGAGAGATCAAGCAGGATTAGGATGGAGGAGAGGGAGGCTGCTCGTGCAGTGTGGAGTGCCTCATTGACCGAGAGGAGAGCGGTTTCTGTCGAGTGGCCAGGTCTGAAGCCAGACTGGTGGGGGTCCAGCAGATTATTTTCTGTGAAGAAAGCAGAGAGTTGGTTAGATGCAGCTAGGTTTTAGACAGGAAGGGGAGGAGAGATACTGGGCGATAATTCTGGATGACTGAGGGGTGTAGAGAGGGTTTTTTCAGCAGAGGGGTGATGTGGGCCCTTTTGAAGGGTGAGGGGAAACAACCAGAAGACAGGGAGGAGTTCACAAAGGAGGTGACAAATGGGATGATGTTAGGTGTGATAGCCTGGAGGAGGGATGAAGGGATAGGGTCGAGGGCACAAGTGGTAGGGCGGTGGGAGAGGAGGAGGTGGGAAATATCAGATTCTGTGAGGGGAGAGAAAGAGGGGAAGCAGGGGGAGGGCACAGAGGGAGGGGAGGGCACAAAGGAGCTGCGGATGTCTGCGATTTTCTCCTCGAAGAAAACAGCAAAGTCATCAGCAGTGAAGGGGGACTGAGGTGGAGGAGGAGGCCTGCTGAGGAGAGAGGAGAAAATAGAGAACAGTTGACGAGGTTTAGAGATTATGTTTTGAATTTTAGTTTGATAGAAGTTTGCTATTGACTCTTGTTTGGTGTTGTTTGGTGGATTGGATGATTGAAGTCTATCAGTAACAAGGAAGAAACAAGACATATTGGCAATTTTACAATTTATTCATTTAACAAACAGTCAGGAGCCTCAGTAGCGTGTGGAAGAACCATACAACAGCCTGGCACCTCCTCCTCATGCTGGTCACCAGCATGGTCACACACTGCTGTGGGATGGCATTCCACTCCTCAACCAGGATTTGTCGCAAGTCAGCCAAAGTGGTTGTGTTAGTCACTCTAGCATGAACAGCACCCCCAAGCTGATCCCACAAGTGTTCAATTGGGTTGAGGTCAGGACTGTTGGCAGGCCATTCCATTCTCTCTACTCCCAAATTCTGGAGGTAGTCTCTGATAAACCCCGCTCTGTGGTGGCGAGCGTTGTCATCTTGGAGGATGGAGTTCGGTCCCAGACTGTGGAGATATGGGATTGCCACTGGTTGCAGAATCTCATCTCGATATCTCTCTGCATTGAGATTGCTTCCAATGATGACACGCCTCGTTTTTCCAGTGATGGAGATGGCACCCCACACCATCACACTGCCTCCACCAAAAGGTGTTACTCTATTGGTGCAGCAATCAGCATAGCGTTCTCCCCATCTTCTCCACACTTTGACCCTACGATCCAACTTCCGTAGGCAGAATCTGGACTCATCGATGAACATAACGTTCCTCCACATGTTCAGGTTCCAGTGCAGGTGCTGCCGACACCAGCGCAAACGGGCCTGATGGTGAAGGGCAGTCATGGCAGGCCTCCTGGCAGCCCTATGAGCCCGGAGATTGGCTGCGTGCAGTCTGTTCCGGATTGTCTGGGCCGAGAGCCGTGTGCCATATCGTCCTGCAAACCTTGACTGCAAATCTGTAGAAGAGAGCCTACGGTTCCTAAGTGCTGAAAGGGTGAGGAACCGGTCTTCTTCGGGTGTCGTCTTCTTGGGACGCCCACTTTGCAGTCTGTCTCTGACATCCCCCGTTTCATGGAACTTGGCCTTCAGTTTGGAGATGGTACTAGGGCTCACTCCAAATAATGCCGCAACTTGCTTTTGCGGAACACCAGCTTGAAGTTGCCCTCTCGCACGGGCCTTATCGAGATCAGACAAACGTGGCATGCCGATTCTTGGAGCAGACACCAATTGACCACTGTAGCAGGGCCCATGCCCAATCAGGCACCTGATTGTCAGCACCTGGGGGTACCGGAAGCTAAAAACAAGAGTCAATAGCAACAGCAGAATAAGCTGTTTGGCATTGGCAGGGAAGATTTGGCAAATTTTATATATGCCACTCTATATTCCCAGATATTATAAGACCTATGACCTATCAGTTTTAGCTGTTCACCCGACTTTTATAATATCACTCCACAAGTTACTAGTTACGCTATTAAAACAGCAACACAATACAGGCAACAATATCAACAATACAGTAATGTAATTGCTGTCGCTGTCTCACGCATTTAACTAGACACAGCTAGTTAGCTTTCTACCCAGTTGGCAAGCACTACAGTGCTCCGCTAGCAAAGACGGGACGAGGCAGTCAAGATGAGCATCCCCTGTTAAGAGAAGATAAAATAGTTGGTGAAAGGCCCTGCTAGTGGACTGTTTAGAGCCAACTATTTATCTATACAATGAAGATCGTATAGATAGCAAAACAACTTGGTTTTAATCTAGCCACATGAAAGATAGGTGCAAATTATGGATATAATAGCATTGCAAGCTCTTTTTAAATGCAGTAATTAATTCTCTCCACATGAGACCAATTTTGGAGGAAAGGAAATGGTGGAGTGACAACACACATTCCTCCAGCTAAAATACGTCAACAGTGTCTAATAATACAGTACCTCAGAGCCAAGCAACAAAGGACAGTTAGCTATTTTAGAAATTTCCAAATAAATATCAATAACCATAACCTAGATATTAGCTAGGTGCTACTCTCGAAGTGTTACAGTGTTGTTGTAAGTAACATAGCTAGCTATGGCCAGCTAGTAGCTACTAGCCAAGCACTGGCTGATATTAGCTAACGTTAGCCAGCTCCACATTCAGCTGTCAGTATGATGCTTTCTTTTTGTTGCATAGCAACCATTTATTGTCTGCTAAGGCACTAAATACTCTGGCAGAAGGATAATCAAATTAATTGACCTATTAATCAAAATAATTTTGTCAATAGGCTAGCTAAACTACAGTATGTAAGGTTTTTCTGAGACTTAACCCTATGTGCTTTGTAAACTGCTTTGAGATACAAAGAAGCCCTATTGGCCAGACTCCCTGTTCTCTATTCAGATCCCTATTCACATCCCCATTGCTCCCAGCCTATTATTAATGCCAATATTTGTACCATGAATGGGAGTTGTATTGAGCATATAAAATCCTATAAATATTTGATAATTTGGCTTGATTACAAGTTTTAAACCCACATCAACGATCTTGTGTAAAGCTTAGATCTTGTGTAAAGCTCCCTGGACTGGAGCAGAGGAGCCGATGGTAAGAACTGGCAGAGGAGTGGGGTTTGCCAGTCTACGGACCGGATCTTTATCTTTTTCGTCTCTCTACCTCGCCCCACCTGCTCTTAAATAGGCTTACTTTCTGCCTGGCTCAGGTGGGACTCATGAGCCAATCACCTGTCTATGATTCATACACCTAATCACAAAACACCAAACAATTAACAAAACACACCCACTCACATTCTCACACACAAACAGGTAAGTGAATAATCACTTACCATCCATACCAATTAACACCAATTAAATCATAATTAACAATCAATTATGACCTTTGGGACAACTTTCCGGGGAACACCCTGCGAGAGTGCCAAACCTGCCCCTGGAAAGTCTCACTGCTCCAAAGGCCTCCACAGCATGGGAAAACAAAGGCGACCCTGCCACTCCCATGTTGCCGAGACCGACGCCCTCCACAATGATTAATTGTGGAGACATTCTGTACATGCATGCCTACAATACTACTACGCAGCCCATTGGCACAGTATATCATAATGCCTTACTTTTATTACTAATGCAAAATCCCTTACCAACTATTATCATCTGTATGAGAGGCCACCACAGATGGATCCATTGGCCCATTTTTATTTATATAGCAATTATAAGGTGGCTTTCAGTTAGTATGCTCCTTGGTGTTGGAACTTGCTCCAGAACAAGCTTATCTTCAACATTTCATCCTGTTGTGTGATTTTAAGAATGAACAACAAACCATTAAAACTGAGATATGTTCTTGCTTTGACAGATAAGATAATGGTGGCCTGTTTTCTGTTTTATGGTTGCTATTTTGTATTATTTGGTGTCATGTTGTATTTTATTCTGTGCGGTTCTGTATTGTATTTTATGGTGTGTTCTGTATTGTTTGGTGCTGTTCTGTATTGTATGCAGTGGCATTGTTTATGTTGTTACCTGGCCAAGGCTCCCTTGAAAAATAGTTTTTTTTATCCCAATGGGACGCACCTGGATAAATGGAAAACAAATTATAACATTTAATATGTATTAGACCACATGGATCTTCAGCTGCCCAGAGGGGTGGTATTATATGATCAGAGGGTAAAGGGCTTCTTCACTGACCGTCCTATCACTCCACACTGGGGACTGGACACAAAAAAAAAACTCTCCTTGTAGTAAAGTCAACAAGCCGCCCATTTCGCTTTTCCCCTCACCACACCCCTGGGGCAACAGATAACAAAAACACCCCTCTCTGTCATAGGAGTACCTTGAATGGCATCTGGAACTGTTAATTTAAATTAGAATACCTTATTTTCATTTGTCAAATTATGATTCACAGTGTATTTTATAACCTACATCATTGTACTTAATTTATAGTTGTGTGTCTTAAGAAACCATAGTGACAGAATGTATCCAAACTCCAAACTACTGTTTGACACAGAAGAAGAAAATATTGGCCGTAGTTATGGCAACTGGCAAGCAGAGAAAAGAGAAAGAGGGGGAGAGAGTGAGAGATTGCATAAAGGTGATGTGATCTAATCTAATACTCTTCACAGTGGTCACATGTCTGTAGCAATACCATTTAGATTATTTTATAATTCAAAATTAACTTATTATTGGTAGTGAAATTGAAATGGAGTTGGTTTTATGGTAGTGGATTTGATGGTTTTATCTTCATTTAGTCTTGCAATATGAACAAACTAATGCAGCACACACACACACACACACACACACACACACACACATACATTACCCTAATTCACTTTCAGATTCACATGTTTATTACAGCCACCGTGCCATGGTAAGTTTTCTCAAATGTGGTTTTAGATGCTCTATCATGAGAGTTGGTTTTGGAAGTACTCTCGTTCTCCCATTAACCTCCCTACCCCAAAAGTCAAAATTCCTGATATCAGGAAGAAAGTATATGCATTTGTGGAAAAATTGTTTTATCTCAGGCACCACCAAATAATCATACTGTCTGCATGACTCTTGGTTTATGAGTTTATAACCAAGTTGGTGCTTTTGGGCTCCACTCTGATATTTGAGGCCAATATATAAGGTCATAACACACACGTAAAAAAGGTAGCTTGTGCATTGGCGTCTGTTGTGCATGCTGAATCATGGGGGTTCATCCAAATCACCCTGGCTGGGGGACCCAATAATGTATCTCACACCTGGTTCTCATCCACAACCAGAAACTTGCATCCTATCATGCGTCCTATCTCAGCTGTTGAGGAAACAGGAAGCCCATTGCGGCAATGTCCATACCATGCCTACATGCAGCAGAGACAAAAAATGTTTTAGTTGTGAGCACTTCGCGTTAGTGCCAACACAAGGATTGTGGGGAACTACATAAACCGCATGGGCAAACTGTTTGTAAAGCATGTTCTGCCACAATATATACAACATATGTATTTAGTATGGAGAGAGAAGAAGCATGTTGTAGTAGTCTGAGATGTAGACACATGATGGTAGGATCAATGATGTGGAGTTTTTGTGAGATGCTTCTTTTGTGCCCTTGAGCAGAGTAATTTACCTGCACAGCCATTTGAGGTTTTTCACGCAGGCTCCTGGCTTTATTTGTAATGAAAATGTATAGTATTTTAAATGTCCCTAGGCTAAGGCACATGTTCAGCCAATTAATGGATAACAGTGAAAACTCCATCACTGGGGTTCTGCTCACATGCATTCATTAATTTATTATTTATTTATTTGTTTATTTGTCAGGTACATGGCAAATAAACAAATAAATTGTTAAATGTTCAAAAACAAGCATCAGATGCATTGCATTAAGTGTGTAGCCTATAGCCATTAAGTGTTTATAGTTTATAGCCAAACACTTAATGCATAGGCTCATTTCCAACACCTGTCACCTATAAACTACAGAAAAATAAAGTATTTATCAAAAAATGCATGAATAAATAAACCATTACACTATTTTTTGGAACATCTAATAAAAGTCTCATTGTTTTTCAACTAGTATTAGTATACCCATAATCCGTATGTATCTCTCTACATAACACACTCCTGTAAGTTTTCCCCTTATATGACAATTTTATTGTACTGTGCTGTAAGTGTCTGTGTTCTCTTGTTTAACCCCCTTGTATTTACAAAATAAATACTAGTGATTTAACTGGATTTGAAATGTACATCTGTGATTGTGTGTCATCTTTTTGCACATGTACGTAGTGTGGCTGCCTTTTCCCTTTCCCCCGCTACAATAGGTTCTTATTCTGTGTATTGTCAGGTTGTAAGAATGAAAGGTGCATACTACAACCTATTCTCATTACCAACTGAAATATAAAACTAACTCATGGATATCTTGGAAGTCAAAGGATACCCTACTCAGGCTCCAAACTCCTACTACTCCTACTGAGTTTCAGTTGCAAGAGGCACAGGCATTTGAGATGTCTACCCACCCAATACAAAAATGATTCAGCTCCTTATGCCCATGCCTCTATCACATCAATGGGACCCTATCTTTCTTGCTCTTTCCTGAAGTCTGACGCAAACCCATAGGCTTGTTACCATGTGCCGAAGTCACCTCTTTAGGAAATTGTTACCTTATTCCTGTTAATCTCCCTTTTAGTTTCTCATAACATACAAAGCTCTTGCTGCCTACTACAGCCTGTGGCATCATATTAGCTTTAAGGGGGCACGTAGTTTTATGGTTTTAGATTTCCATGTACAGTTTTTAGAACAGCACATGACAGCGTCTTCAGTGATGGATTCAAGTACTTGGTGGCTTCGGAGACAGGAGTATAAAGTATGTGTGTATGAACACACACATGCACACACACACACACACACACACACACACACACACACATTTATTTAGTTAACCTTTATTTAACCAGGTAGGTCAATTGAGAACCATTTCTCATTTACAATGATGGCCTGGTCAAGAGCCCTCCAACAGCAAAGGGACACAATAGGATGGGACAAGGCAATATACAAAACACAATAAACAATTGTGGTGTCCCCAGGGGTTGGGCGACATGCACGGACCTTGCAGAGGGCGTAGGCAAGTTTAACAACACGGAGGAGGCAGTAATATAAGCAAAATGATGCTTTATTAAACGAACAAACACAAAACAAAGGGTGGGGTCTTCAGGGGAATACAAACACAAAGTCCGCAATCCTTATCTCTTTGTCAATGTCCGTTCCAATCCAAAATCCAGGTCCAAGTCCACAATCCAGTCCGTAGTCGTTATCCAAAGCAATCCAATTCCAAAGACACACAAAACAAACACACTCCAACACTCTTTCCAAAACACTGGCTGGTCAATCGACTTCACAGTTTTCTCTCTCTTCAAACACAAACACTCCGCAACTCCTTCCCACACACGTTCCGACTCCTCTCCAAGTGTAGTGACAATCAGCCCTTTAAATAGGCCTTAAAATGGCTTTCAGCTGGCCGTTAGTCCCGTTGCCTTCACTTGTCTCAGGTGTGACTGTGGTCTGCTGGGAAATGTAGTGAAAATGGCTGCCATGTGTTGGAGGCCAGGCAGCCATTTTCTGGTGCAACCCTTTGGGCTGCCACACAATATACAATATCAAGTCACATATATACAACATAAGCACGATATGCAGATGATAACACAGGGCTTCCCAAACACTACCCTGAGACCCAGAGCCACCCCATGCATCTGCCAGACCCCACCACCAGCACACCTGATCCAACCAACCAAGGGGTCAGTCAACTAATTAACAAGCCCCTGACTAGCCCAACCAGGAGTGCCAGCAGCAGAAAACAACAAACACACGGGAAGGTCCAGGGGCCCCAAAGAGAGACCAGGGAAGACCTGGGATAACACAATAGGTTATCCTAGTGCAGCCAGGTGTACAATTAATGGTCAGGTATAAAGCAGGTGCAATGGTTGACTAGACAAAAACTTGACTTCCTGAAGTTTTTGTCTGAAAGCAGTTAGTGAGGTGAAGGCAGGTAACAGTGTTCCAGTCGTTAACAGCAAAAACAGTACAGAACTTCACCCACCTGCTCTTTAGAAATACCCTACTGCTGCTTACTGCACTCTTTCCCTCCCTCCACCCCCTTGGGGCGGACAGCCAAATTCCGCCCTCGATCGGGGCTCCCGGCCAGAGTAGGACTGATGCAGTCGAACTGAAAGCACAATAGGTAGCTCACACTTGCAAAGCACAAGTCAATGCGAATGCATTAGACTGCTATGCTGTTGGAGACCCCCCTGTTATATAACTTTTGAACTGTTTCTAGTGGGATACTAGACCATTCTTCAAGAAGAAAGCCTCCAGTTCATTGAGTGATGAAATCTACTCCACACTCTACGTTCCAGAACTTAAAGGTTATATACATAAAGGTTACATAAAGGTTAAATGATTATTAGATCTGGTGATTGGGGAGGAAGGTGTTTGACTTAATCTGCGTATTCATGAAACCACTGTTGAATCTGTTTAGCAGTCTGTATGGGGGTGTTATTGTCTTGGAATATGGGAACATCTTAAAGAAACAATGTTTGCACCAAGGGGTGCATCTGGTTGCCTAAAATAGTGTTGTATTCCTTGGCTGTAATTCTACCATGCAGAGTAATAATAGGACCCAATAACTGTCACAATATGGCTGCCCATACCATAACAGATCCACCACCATGTTTAACAGATGGGAACAAGCAATGTGGGTTGAAGGCTTCCTTTGGTTTTCTCCAAACATAAACCCATCCAGATGTAGAAAAAAACGTAATAGATGTCTCATCAGACTACATTACTATTACATTGGTCAGAAGAAGTTTTTATGGTCATTACATCAGGTTATGCATTATTGCACATCTAGATCTCTCATGTTGCTTTAGAAACTCACATATTGCAACACAATTGTTGATTTTAACGTCTTTTTTGGAGCAGAAACTTACTGGTAATTAGTGTTGACATTAATATTATATGTCACAGGGCTACGGCAGTGAACTACGAGGGAGGGGATTGAACTAAGCACAGCGGGAGTAATTGGCTACCAAATTGGGAGAAAAATGGGGTAAAATCGGAAAGATAAAACTTTATAAAAAAGGCACTTGGAAACTGGAGGAAACTCTGACAGGAAGAGGTCTGGCAGACCTAAAGCCACAACAAAATCAGAAGACAAGTTTCTGACAGTCAACAGCTTGCGTGATAGGAAGTAAGGAAGCTCACAGGACAACAGCTTCAAGCATAAGCTTAACACTGGTTTTTATTCTGACCTGACTGTATTAGGAAGTCTCAGTTTCAACTGTGAAGAGAAGACTTCAAGCTGCAGGTTCAACAGGTTGAGTGGCAGTAAGAAAGCCATTGCTAAGATGGCAAAATAAGAAAAAGAGGCTTACCTCTAATAAGAAATGCTAATAAGAAATCCTAATAAGAATACATAATGATGAGAACGGGCTGTTCGGCCCATCTAGGCTCATCATGTCCTAATCTAAACAGTGTCTAGTACTACATCTAGCCTGGACTTGAATAGCCCAAGCGTTTCTGCCTCTACTACCCGACCTGGCAAGCTGTTCCAGGCATTGACAACTCTCTGTACCATTTCAGGTTATTCAGTGGACTTGAACTTAAAACTGGAAAATGGGGGTGTTCTAAAACTTTTGACCGGTAGTGTGTATATACATGTATATATATATATATATATATACAGTATATATATATACTTGCTCTATTTAGAACTGATAAATGGTGTGTCATATGAAAACTAGCATAAATGTACATATGGCATAGGAGTGCAATCAAAATGCATCAGTGCCCACTCAAAATCTTTTGGTGCATGATGCCCCTGACTATAGGTGTATATTTATGTGGCTTTGCGTACTTAAAATGTACTTAAAATAATAACAAAAATTGGGCCAGATTGGAATCCAGCCATATGAAAATCATTAGCAAAAACAATGACAAACTCCAAACCCAGGATTTTGACTACAGATTTTGGGGGAAATAAAAAGTGATGCAATAAAAGTGTTTTAGTGCACCTTGCCACACTAAGCCAGTATGAGTCAGTGCCCATGTGCACAATCTGTGCATTAAGATTAACACTAAGCCAGTGCCTGCGTGCTCCATTTGTGCATTAAGATTGAGGCATTGCCCATGTGCACAATCTGTATATTAACACTGAGCCAGTGCCTGCATGCTCCATTTGTGCATTAGCATTGAGCCAGTGTGAATCAGCGCTCATGTCCACAATCTGTATTAACACTGAGCCAGTGCCCGTGTGCACATTCTGTATATTAACACTGAGCCAGCACTTGCATGCTCCATCTGTGCATTAACACTGTGCCAAAGTGAGCCAGTGCCTGCATGCTCCATTCACAGTTGTATGCTGCTGGGTAGAAATCTATGGGGAGATTCAAGACAAAAATAACACGGTGACTCATGACTGTCCACACGCAGATGCTTAATATTTCATACAGTGGAGAAATATGTACGCAATAACCCCATCTTTATTATCGGCAGTATGTCCTAGACTAGAGGATGGTATTCAGTTTGAAACAGAGCTGAAACAGAGCATCATTAAAGGCGACTTTTGGACTGCAGGATCAAATTATGGAAACATCTTGGGCCACTATGAATAGTTTCTCCTCAAAGGAAGATGACTTTTGTAAATATTCTATATTTTATCGTAAGATTGAAGCATTGTCTTGACTGATTATTTGGTATTGTGCATTATCTTTACTAATTATTCACTTTCATAGTTTTCTTTTTCTCTAAAGCCTAATAAACATTTTCTCATGTAAAAAATTATTTTACCTTGATGGGAATCTGGAAGGCATTACATGACATAATCCAGCTAGGTACCAGAGTGCGATTAGTGTATTAGCAAGACAAATTATACCTCAGTTTACAATGGCAAAGAGACTCGATCTCTGTAAACAGTCACTGCCCCATGTTCTTAATCTTGCTACTCTTTCATTCCAAGGCCACCAAGTTAGAGCACAGCCAACCGAATGCTTTGAGGCCTGTTTTTTTTAAACTTTCCTCTGTTTGCATTGATTTGCTAGATGCAGTGCTCTGGTTTCTCCATTGAAGTGCAGATAAAATATACAGGTTGGAACTGGCGACAATGTTAGTTAACCAATGTAAGTGCCGTTACTCTGTGGAAACACAATACCAGGTCAGGATGCCTTTTGTTGCTGGTCTGCTGTTCTGTCCAGTTTTAAGTTACTGACATTTTTTCTAAAGTAAAGTGGAAAATATCACAAGTATTTTTATGAAATTCCCACTTTTCATATGTATTTCACGTTCACATGGAAGCAGTCTAAATGTACTGAATGTTTGCAACTTAGTAGTCAGTGAGATAAACAGGCCTTGTTTATCAAAACTACTACTGTAGATACTTCTGCATGTTAGACCAATCTGTCCCAGCAATACATACATCTGATATGGACAAACTGAGGCATGCCTCCGAGGATCATAATCAAATATAGACATGTACGCAAGCATCCGCATGCACACGTACATGCATGCATGAGCGCACACACACTGCATCTAGAGCCTATGATGTCAGACCAAGAGCCAGCACAATTCTGATTGTTTGAGCAATCATTACCAGGAGACACAGTCAAACATAGAGCACAACAGGAGGGAAGTGTGATGACGCGTGACAAAAGGAGATAGGGAGACCTGCAGAATGTGGGACAGTTTCAGAGCAGAGCAGTAGATTTCACCCCCTGAAACAATCCCCACAATCACCAAGCCGACCTCCCCCGATTCCCCCGTCTTATTATATATCAGATTTTTTTTAATGGCATTAATGGGACATTCTTGCGTATATATATATATATATATAGGTCATCAATCATCATTTTCAGCAGGAATTTCAGTGACCAAAGGGTTGTGGGTTCAAAGCCCCATTGAAGAACCAAAGGTCATTTCCACAGGACTGTATGTAAAGCTGAGAGCAAATGCTTTCCAGAGTTCCTGGCTACATTTATCATTGTCCTTAGCATCATCGTTGCTTGGCATCTGCGCTTCATGACGCCTCCCTATACTTAAGGTCTAAACAGCTCTTTTAAGTCCCTGTTGAGATATCCATCATGATGTGAAATGCATGGATCCTCAGGGGGTTGGGGGTGGGTGACTGATGTTGTCCTAGACAGCTGCTGGCTACAGAGGAATGTGTGTAGTTGGGAATGAGTCCAACACTGGTGAATGGGTTCCTGATCCTGATTCATCCTGTCAATTCTGTGTGATCAAACCATTATTTATGTCATTCCCCACCCCTATTCACATCTGTGGCACAATATTTTATGAATGGAAAAATGTTGATAAAAAATGAACGGCTAAATTGAAGATGACAGTTGTTTCATTGTGCCACTTTAGCAACTGCTTAAAATACCACCTGCAGCGAATAATACCATTGTTTCCTCAAAACTAAAAATAAACCCTTTGTTGCATCTTTTCTTGATACACATTATGTTACTATTTCAAATATGAATACACTTTTTCTGCTCCACATCCACGGAAACAGAGATGAAAGAAAACTGATTCTTTTTACTGATAATAAATTTTTTGGGGGGGGAATCTACATTCTAAGGTTGCATTAATTCACACTTATTTGAATAAAACATTTAATAAAACAACATTCTATAAACTTTTTCCAGGAGAAAAACATCTCAAACAAATGTGGCTACAAGTATTTGAGAGTAACTCTCTTCATATCGAGTAGCTCTGGCATGATAATCCACTTTAGGGAGAAAAGGATGGCAGCTTTAAGGGATCTGTATCTGGTTCTTCATGGCTGATGTCACTGCCTTATGCTAATACATTGAGTGCTGTGAGCATTTCAGTTGTGCCAGTGGAGAGAGATTTAATTCAGAGCTGATTCTTTATACATTAGGTATTCCATAAAAACAGAGAAATCAATTATGAAACAATTTTGCAGAAGGAAGCTCTATTCTGTAAATACTCTATTTTTATCATTGTGTTCAGAGAGTTACTGTATACCTAGTGAAAAATATCAATCCATCAGACTGAATTGTCATTTATAATGTTGGTATCAAGAGTTTATGAGGAGTTATCCATAATCGTAACTACATAAAGCATTATTTTGCTTTCATATAAATAGTTACAGTGGTTTTTTTAAGTGAAAAACCCTGGAGATTCTCGTACAATCTATGTATTAATGGTTTATTAATCTTATACACACATATTGCCACCACTTAAAATTAAATGAGAAATAATTGTTATAACATTGTATTTATAACATATCATGAAATATGTTAATCAGCCTTTTACAATTACATATAGTCTCATATAGGTTTTATCAACCAATTTTAAAAAATGGGACGGGGCGGTGGATAGCATAGTGCTCTAACGCATCGTATCTTGGCTGGTCCGATATGAGTGTGGCTGCCTATCAGGGACGCGGTTCGAAACCCGTCGCTGACAGACCGGCCCTGGCCGTTAGCCTCAATCGGGGGTGGCATTTGGCAGCACAAATTCGTTGAGGAGCAGGAAGGTTCAGTCTCGGAGGAGGCGGATTTACCGGCCCGGAAAAATTGGCTCGTTACCCGGAGGACGGGCGGCGGACTCATGGGGGAGGGTGAATTAAAATAAATAGAGGGTATAATTGGCACCCAAATTAGGATTAAAAAATTGGGAAAAATTAGAAACTATGAATTAAAAAATATATTAAAAAATGGGTTGCCTTTAAATTGATGTGAATGTAAGTAAGTTAGCTTTTATATTGAAACCACATTTTTTATATAAAAAATTTGAATTTACTTAATTTTGTCCAGACAATGAGTTGAGGTCAAAGCATGCTCAAAGTATTTGACTTGTGGTATGGTAGTATTGGCACATTGATTACATCCTTCAACTTGTTCACTCCCACTGTCCCATCACCTGCCCTCTCGATCCCATTCCTTCCCCCCTCTTCCAGTCCATTGCTATGGACATCCTCCCCTTTGTATCCAATGTTATTAACTCCTCTCTTTCCTCTGGCTCTGTCCTCTCTTCCCTAAAATGCGCTCATGTTGCCCCCCTCCTCAAAAAACCCTCTCTGAATCCTGCTGTCATTTCAAACTACCGACCTGTCTCTCTCCTCCCATTCCTCTCCAAAACATTAGAGCGGGCTGTCTATAAACAACTGTCTGCTCATCTCCTACAGAACGACCTGCTTGATCCTAACCAATCTGGGTTCAAGGCAGGCCACTCCACAGAGACTGCTCTCCTTGCGGTCACTGAGGCTCTTCACGTGGCTAAGTCCCAATCCCTTAGCTCTGTCCTCCTCCTCCTCGATCTGTCAGCTGCATTCGACACGGTGGACCACCAGATCCTGCTCTCATCCCTCGTCGAGATGGGAATCTCTGGATCTGCATTGACATGGTTCGAGTCCTACCTGGCTGACCGGTCCTACCAGCTGGCCTGGAGAGGATCCCTCTCCTCTCCCCACACCCTCTCTACCGGAGTCCCGCAGGGCTCGGTGCTAGGCCCCGTCCTATTCTCCCTGGACACCAAGTTACTTGGTTCTGTTTTTCTGCTCATGGTTTTTCCTATCACTGTTATGCCGATGACACTCAACTCTTTCTCTCCTTCTCTCCATCTGAGACCCAGGTCCCGGCACGGATCTCTGCATGCCTGGCTGACATCTCCACATGGGTGTCCACCCACCACCTGAAGCTGAACCTGGGGAAGACAGAGCTGCTCTTCCTCCCAGCGAAGGGCTCCCCGATGATTGATGCATCAATCACCTTGGAAAGCTCCATAGTGTCTCCGTCCCAGTCTGCCAGGAGTCTTGGAGTGACCCTGGACAACCAGCTGTGCTTCTCGAGCCACATTGCAGCGATCACACAGACCTGCCGATTCTCCCTCCACATCATCCGGAGGATCCGACCGTTCCTCACCCAAGAAGCCACACAACTCCTGGTCCAGGCCCTGGTGATCTCACGTCTGGACTACTGCAATTCCTTGCTGGCAGGCCTATCGGCCTGTGCCATCAAGCCACTGCAACTAGTCCAAAACGCTGCCGCTCATCTGGTGTTCAACCAGCTGAAGTTCACCCACGTCAGCCCTCTACTCTCCTCTCTGCACTGGCTCCCCATCGCAGCATGCATCAGATTCAAATCACTGGTGCTTGCTTTTCAAGTGGCTAGAGGTACTGCTCCCCCATACTCATCACTCCCTACACCCCAGCCAGACCCCTCCGCTCCGCCTCCTCTGCCAAACTGACTGCCCCATCCCTCCGGGCGCCTGGCAGCCACTCCTCGCGGTCTCGTGGAGTTCTCTGTCCTGACCCCTCGCTGGTGGAACAACCTTCCGCAATCGGTCAGGACCGTGGAATCACTTGCGATCTTCCACAAGAGACTCAAAACCAACCTTTTCAGACTCCACTACCACTGAATTCTGAACATCTAACTAATTGTCACCACCACTGCCTATTTGTCCAACACCCCTGCTTACTCCATAAAAAAAATGACTAACCTTTTTCTTCCCAGTGTTACAGGTATGGTACGCAGCTGCCTGCAATGATGTCTATCGCTGTATTACTGCACTGATCTCCTGCGCTAACTATGATTGTTCCTACCATGTATTTATGCACATCTTGTAAGTAGCTCTGGATAAGAGCGTCTGCTAAATGCTTAAAATGTAAAATGTAAAAATGATTCCTGTATGGGACCCCACCACAGGCACAAAGGATATGGTGGGGGCGGGGGGATTAGATTTATTGCACTGTGTCCTACATGGCGTGTGAGAAACTGGCCATTTTCACTTTCACATTTTTGCTTTCCATTTTATCTTAGTTTTTGGCTGGCATTACCTCAGATAAAGTAAATACACTTCAGCACTATTGCCTTTTTCAGTACAGTATTCACCCCCCAAGGAGAGAAACATGTCCGGCCTGACAAATAAATAACTCCTCAAAAACCCAAATAATGAAATTACTCAAAATCCCAAGAGTCTGATTTTCCATAACATGAAAACAAGCTGGGCCAGACACCACAGTGTCAGTGTCATGTTCAGCAGGGCTGAAAGAAGAGAAGTTGGTTTAACTTTCTGTTTCCTGTCTGCCCAAGGTCAAAATGGAAGAACTGATTTGGGCTTTGTGTTTTCATCACAGGTTGACGCTCTACCACGACTCAAAAACTTAAATACGGCAATGGCTTGGACACCCTGGCCTCCCAGCACCATGGTAATTAAGACCCTCCACGAACAATGGGTCCAAGCACACACAAACCAAGCACACACTTTCACTTACATAGAGAGATGCTATAATGTCAAAGTCCACATGTGGAAAAAAAATATGTATCAAGAAGAATGATAAATAATGTATCCTGAAAAAAATAATCCAGAATATTAGAATATTAAGAAAAAGGTTATAGTGGTTTTTCACGTGAAATGAATGTCATAGGAACATAGCTTGATCGGGCAATTTGGAATGAGAAAGCGAGTGAGAGAATGAAAGAGTGAGTGAGCAAGCAAAAAGTTCAGAGTTGCCCCTCAAATGAAAACAGACTAAATTTGGACTTCCATTTAGGCTTTAACCCTTTGCCCTGGCCCATGCAAAAACATTAAGCAGTGAAAGGTTTAAAAGCAGACATAAAGCAGTTTCTCTGTATAAAGGAACATGAAATAAATACAGGAGGAGTCACTTCAAGTAATGCATAGAGGTGGCCAAAGGAAATATACATGAGCGAGATTACCTTTATGTGGAGTGTGAAAATGGAGTGTGTTCAGTGTGACTCAGGGGGAGGAGCATGGATGTGGAGCATGCTTAGTGTGACCCAGGGGGAGGAGCGAGGTTGTCGAGCTTGCTCAGTGTGACCCAGCGGCCTGATGGAACGCAGATTTGGAGCACTCATTTCACCTCACCTCAGGCAGAGCGTAGTGCTGTGATAACAGACGGTCACTCTCAGTGTGAGTATGCATGCATGCTTCTCTGAGGTTCTTGAGGAAATCAAGAGTAGATTTTGAGTGTTTTCACCACCAGTGCTCGAAGACATTTCTAATCAGTACCACACAGCCAAAGGTGCCATCACACACAAATGCACATGCACGGTCACACATGCAGAATGAAAAACACAAACAAAGATGCTCAATTCCACAGCCACTGACATCATAATACATACAGTACCAGTCAAAAGTTTGAGTACATCTTACATCTGGATTACGGCTAACCGGGCAGTCCTTCATTCTTCAGCAAGATAATGACCCGAAACACACCTTGAAGTTGTGCAAGAACTATCTGGTGAAGGAGGAAATGAAGAACAACTCAAACTAATGACCTGGCCTGCCCAGTGTCCAGACCTCAATCCCATAGAACTTGCATGGGACGAACTGGACAGAAGAGGCAAAGCAAAGTACCCCACAAGTGTCTCTGGGAATTGCTGCAGGAGAGCTGGGAAGACATGTCGGGTGATTTTCTCCTGAAACTTATTAACCAAATGGCCCATGTTTATGAGGCTGTTCATGGCAAAGGGTGGATATATTGAAGAATCAAAGATTCAATTTTCAATTCAATTTTCTTGAACATTGCTTTGATGTTCCTTTTGTTTATTGTTACATGCGTTTTTGTAATTTTCAAGTATTTACAGAAACGTATACGGTGTAAAACACTGTCAATTATGAGATAAACCTAGTTTCCAGCAGGTGTGCTCAAACCTTTTACTACCAGACACAAATGCACACATATACAACCACAATAGATAATGAGGCAAGGAACTGGCTCATACACATACAATCAGCTGTTCACATATGTAATTCACTTTGTTGTACGTCGCTCTGGATAAGAGCGTCTGCCAAATGCCTGTAATGTAATGTAATGTAATGTAATCTTCACTAGGGCCATGCACATACTAGGATCCTGAGTCACCAGTGACCAATATCATGCTTTCAGTTTCGAGGGCATTCAAGACCAAATTATTTACATAAACCCATTGTGGTATGCTGGTAATGTCAGCTTGTAATGCTTTGTCAACTTGCACAGACTTTTCTGCTTTGGAGATGGTTGAGTAATCAGCATACATTTCAGTTCTGATCTGTTTTACTGCAAGAGGTGAAAAGTAAATAATGAATGTTCATATGTTCACTAAATTCTGGGCTTTATTTATGCTGTTTCCATTTTAATCATGTTTCTACTTAGGTAATTTATTTGACCAAAAAACATATTTTTATACTTTTCCCATTACAATACATTGACTTTACACTGGTTTCACCTGCTTAGAAGGTATATGTGTCCCCACCTATTGTTGACAGGTTCTCTTATGATGAGAGCAAATCTCCCTTTAGAATACTTTGCAGTCTACTTTAAATCAAGTCTTTGTGGCTATATACGTTGATACATACAGTATGAATAGTTTTCAATCATCCATATTGACTTTAACATACTATATTTTTACTGTTTTCAAGTGAGTTGAATGTCCAATCACCTGTGATTCTAGTTCTTAATCAGTTGATTTCTTCAACCTTTAACACCAGAGCTATAACACACATTCAGACTGGATGAGAGCAAATCTCCCTTTATGTGGTCTCTTATGCCGAATACTTTGCAGTCTACTTTACATTGCACAGACCAATGCTGCCCCCTCTTGTGGCTATATCATATTTCAATGATACTGTATACAGTATGAATAGACTCATTTTCTTAAATCACTGCATTTTAGATATTGACTTTAACATACTATATTTTTTATATTTCATAATAATAATTTATTTTTTTATATTTGTGCAAATGATATACCACATTCTGTATTTTATTTTTATATAATGTAAAACATATAGTAGTCTCTTCCACATATTTTGAGTTGAATGTGTCACTGCTAGCCTTGTTCATTAGTCCTTCGGTCCCAGGTCTTAGGTCTTGCATAATGCGTATTCTATATATGAGTTATATTGGCTGGTTCTGAAAATATAACGCCATGCA
This sequence comes from Aldrovandia affinis, assembly GCA_029706075.1. Taxonomy (NCBI): domain Eukaryota; kingdom Metazoa; phylum Chordata; class Actinopteri; order Notacanthiformes; family Halosauridae; genus Aldrovandia; species Aldrovandia affinis. Next base: position 1,624,643 of record JAINUG010000176.1, read on the forward strand.
TGTGGGCACAAGAGCAATTTTCTATCTGGGATTTGAACCTACTACCCATTGGTAATGATTCACTGCTGCCCAAAGAGTTGAAACACAGTGTACATGCGTAAACTTTGATGTGTTATATTGTGAGGCATTCACTACCGGTCAAAAGTTTTCGAACACCCCAATCTTTCCAGTTTTTACAGAAATTTAAGCAGTTAAAGTCCAGTCAATAACCTGAAATGGTACAAAGGTAAGCGGTAAACTGCCAGAGGTTTAAAAAAAGGTTATCAAAAAACTGAAAAATAATGTACATTTCAGAGTTATAAAAAAAGCAAAAGGGAACAAGTAATGGGTTAACGTGGGTTAACAGTCACTCTGTGCAAGTCACCAACTCTGGATCCAGCAAAAGAGCTCCAGACCATCATGCTTCCTCCTTCCTCCTTCCTTTGACAGTTGGTGTCACACACTGAGGAACCATCCTTTCGCCTACTCGACGGCCTACAAAAACCTTTCAAAATGTCAAGCGGTGCTTCATGGCCCAGGCAAGCCTCTTTTTCTTATTTTGTCATCTTAGCAATGGCTTTCCTCCTGCCACTCGACCTGTCAAACCTGCAGCTCGAAGTCTTCTCTTCACAGTTGAAACTGAGACTTCTTTACTTTGACCAGTGTTAAACTGTGCTTGAAGCTGTTGTCCTGTGAGCCGCCTATCATGCAAGCTGTTGACTCATAGAAACTTGTCTTCTGATTTTGTTGTAGCTTTGGGTCTGCCAGACCTCTTCCTGTCAGAGTTTCCAAGTGCCTTTTGATTGTGTAGGAAACTCTACTCACTGCCAAAAAATGTACATTATTTTTCAGTTTTTGGTAACCTAAACTTTTTTTTTTTGCCTCTGGCAGTTTACCGCTGACCTTTGTACCATTTCAGGTTAACTGCTTACATTTCAGAAAAAAATGGAAAAATGGGGGTGTTCTAAAAATTTTAACCGGTAGTGTATATAGATTAAGAATTGTACTCCTAGCCATTGTGTGTGTGTGTGTGTGTGTGTGTGTGTGTGTGTGTGTGTGTGTGTGTGTGTGTGTGTGTGTGTGTGTGTGTGTGTGTGTGTGTGTGTGTGTGTGTGTGTGTGTGTGTGTGTGTGTGTGTGTGTGTGTGTGTGTGTGTATGGTCATGTACATGTATGTATGTCTTAGAGCAGGGTTACTTAAATCACGGTCCTTGTGGGCCAAGCACTGCTGTTTTTCCACACTCCATTTACCTGGGAGTCAGGTGTGAAGACACTCTGGCCAATCATTTGCGCTAATTGTTCAATTAACTGCCCGAGAGGAAGGAAAACCAGGACTGGATTTGGATTTGTGGGCCAGATTTGAGTAACCCTGTTTTAGAGTGTCCACACAGATGTTTACAATAATTATCTAATGGTCACCTTTGAGAGCCAGTCTATGTTGACCCCCTGGCTTAGGAGGTCAACATTGTTTCCTGTATCAACCCATCAGATGAGCTGCCCCAGAATGGGGTCTACAAAGTGCCTCTTGAGTTGCAGGGCGACCAGACCCAACACCTCCAGGGCCCCAGCAGGGGAGTGGGGATTGTCACACGGCCACAAATTCCCCAGCATATCAGCATCAAAGGACCCCACCCATGCTGGGCTCTGATTCTGCTATTCCTCCCAATCCTGATGGTAGCTGGAATAACAGTTACACGGAAAACTGATGTACTGCACATGGCTTTTTTCTCTCTGTGTCTTTTAAACTTGTAAGCCAATTCACTTGCACAGTAACTTTGATCCACCTATGACACAGAGATCACAGGGCAGGTACGAAAAATTGCCTCTTTGCTATTACTCATTAGTCCCAAGATTATCAGGTAAGAAAACAAGTAATAAACATAGTTTAGTGGAAGAAAAAGATAAATGGATGAAATAATAACCAGAATTTTTCTACCTCTTTATTAAATAATAATTAGCTGCCATAATGCAGATTTACTGCAGATAAATACATTTTTATTTTATGAAAATAATGAGGGTTTTTTCTTAATTGATTTGAAGTATGACAGCAGCTACTAATAGAAATAGTAAAAGGTGTTCTAAAAAGCTATTCAAAAGCTGTTGACAATGAGCACACTACAGTATGGGCACAGATTGATGCAACACTACAAATGCAACAAACTGCATTTAGCTCACAGTGACGAGGTAGCATCATACACTGGCTCCTATTTGACTAATAAGTATAAAAACTCTACATTTAAATGTCTGTCCAATGGAAGTCAAACAGCTATTTCTCACTTAACTCATTAACATCAATAAATCTAGATCTAGGACCAATGATTGGAGATTTATTCATTCACTTTTTCTGAAAGGCCAAGGCCAGTGGCAGGCTGAATTAATTCATTCTTTTTTTCATTTGGGGGTTTGAATAAGGCAGAATAAGATCCTGCCTGTCACAAAACTAGATGTCATTGACTGGTTGATGGCAAGTGGCATTATGAACCTTGATGATGGAACACGCTGCTGTTTTTTATAAGTTATAGTTATGCTGTGGAAGCTAGGTTGTTGTTGGGCTGGTAGCATTTGTATGGCCATATAGATCAGTCCTGAGTGTTGGTTGTAGCCTCCTCCCTCAAAAGAATTGCCAAACATACTTACTTTTGGTTTCTTGTTTCTAATTTGGATTTCTGTTTGTAAAGTATGACATTGTAAAGTTCTGACATTTTTCAATATGAATCAAATTGCATTTTGGTGCAGCTGCCATGCAAAGAGCAGACAGCCAGTGCACTTACTGAATTAATACAAAGTATATTTTAAAGTTATAAACTGATATCAAATAATGATTGTGATACAAAGGAGTGTAGTATGTAGTAGGGACAAAGATCGTGCTAGGGAGAAAATGTGAAAACTGTCAACTTTAACCACCCTGTACCTGGTGGCTATAACTTTTCCTTCCTGGTAACATCATTTCCTGCTAATCAACCTTTGATCCCTTTCACCTTTTCTGCCCTGGGGAACACATTTCTGTATACAGTTTTGACAATGCATGGTTACTTTAATCCATGGGGTCACAAATCATATGGATGCTCTGACCACCAATGAGAGGGCAGGATAGAACTGTCCTTCAGAGAATAGTGAATTGATATTCAATTGTAGAATAATAATTTAAAAAGTTACATTGCTAAAACTGCCAACAAAGGTTTGTATTTGTCTGTCCAAAATACACAGGACCCCAGTAAACCTAAATATCTATTGCTTTGTTCAGTGTTAAACAATTTGGCACATTTGAACTTCATCGCAGGTTTTCTGTATTGATAGAGCAGTAAAGATTAACCTAGATTAATCTTAATCAAGATTAACATTACCCATGAGCAGACTCTCCATTCAAAACATTCCCTGTAATGCTGATTGTTATTTATTTTATTATTTGCCTGAGATGAAATATTATATTATGAGCAAAAGGTGAACTGGCATGCACCCTTGTTAACCTCTTACTAAATCAGAGTCACTAACTCCATGTGGCTTCGAAAGCCAAACAAACAGGAGGATTGGTCTCAAAAGGAGAAGGCCTGCATGCTGTAGTGTGGGCCAGACCGCTGATGAGAAGCACATGAGGGCTGGATAATAGTCCCCCCCTTGTTCATCGCCCGCACCTTTTGGGTCAGGTTGTGAAAGCAACATAGAGCTTGGATTGAAGACAGAGGACATTTCCCCAGTAGCAGAGCCCAGGCAGACCTGCCTCTTCTGAAAAAGCCCCTCTTGGATGTCAGGTGAGAGGTGGGCAAAGACTGCTGGCTTCATTGTTATTCTGCTTCACTCTTGCCACAATCATGGAAACGAATAAGGTGAAGGTGACTGTAGCGCAACCAAGGGTGTGGGGTTTCCACTCCGCCAATAATTGATAACTTAATCAATATACAACGATAAAAATGGAGACAGTTCAAAATCAAAACAGATTTATTAATTACAGTGGAGGTTTCCGTGGCAGGGAAACACGGATTGCAACAAATGTCACTGGAAATACAACAATGTCCACAAACTTTCGCTCTTGTTGTTGTGTTCTCCGTGATCCAATTCCGTTGTCTTTGTCCGTTCCGGGGTAATTCCTTTGTCGTCGTCGTCGTCAAATCCGTTGTCGTTTATCCAAAAAAGAATCCGTCCGATTGCCACAAAATAATAATCACAAACAAAACCCTATCTCCCTATCTCCCTATCTCTCTCACCCACCTAATCTCGTACCTACTCCCAACAGCGCACCTGTGTGAGATTGCTCTTTTAATTATTTAGTAATTGCGTTTACGCACGTCAGCTGTGGAATTAGACCCGGGGTTCCCAACACTGCGCGGGGGTGGAGCCAGCGTGCCGAAAGGTATTTCCCCTCTATAATGGCGCCATAGAAAGCGCCTACTCGGGCGCTACAGTGACTGATCTTGAATATACTCTTCAATTCTTCATCCAGAATTCAGGCCGGGGATTTGCCACAAGTAATAAAGCAGACATATGTTTGAGTTGCACACATAGGCATAGCACTGGGCAGTTCTGCAAAATCAAGCCTCACACTGCCACAACCACAGACGGCCACATCACTCAGCTTCATGCTGGCAAAGAACTCCAAAGAGTCCTGGGTTCTGCATTTAAAAAATGTTATGAATCAGTAGTCTGGGACACTGCCTATCCACCCCAAAGGAATAGAATCGTCTCGTTGCGTGCTAGTAATCGTAAATTACCCGGCATTAGATTTTGTGTTTAGCTTCTGCGTTCACTACCTGTTTCACTGGTTGCAATAGCAGTTAATGCTACTTAGTTATCTTAATTATTACCTTGTTGCTGATGTTCCAGTGTTTGTTAGTATTTATCGCTGCTTAGGACTTTTATTTCAAAGTTGATCGGTACTTAGCTGCTTCAATCGGTTTAATTGTTTCATGCGTAACGTCCGTGTCTGTAGTTGAGCGTTCCCTGAGTAGTGGGAGGGACCTGTGAGTTGTAAATTAGTCTCTATTGTTATCAGCTGGCATAGCCACTTAGCGCCTAGCACCACTGAGCTTTACTAGTCACATTAGTTGTGGAAAGCACCAGCTTTTTGCGGCAGCCTCCCCGTCCTAGCCTCCCCGTATGAAGACTCAGCGGACAAAGACAAAGGAGTCTACCTGCAGGAGTCCAAAGACTCAGCGGACAAAGACAAAGGAGTCTACCTGCAGGAGTCCAAAGACTCAGCGGACAAAGACAAAGGAGTCTACCTGCAGGAGTCCACCGAGGGAAGACAACTAGGGAGTGCTCACCGCATGGTAAGTATCATAGTTTGTCTCTTCCTGTTCTACTTCCTCTCCATCTAACACTACATGCTACCTCCCTATCCCAGTCCATGTCTCCTCTTCTAGATTTCCTAGGAGAGATTCTACTCACACCCGAAACCTCTCCAATCTCATCCACCCTCCTAGATCTCCCGGTGTAGACGTGGTGGTAGCAGGTGGACTATGGAGCTGCCAGTCCGCTGTCCGGAAGTCCAATTTCATCTCAGCCCAGGCCTCCCTACTGTCCTTGCAGTTCCTGGCGCTCACGGAAACCTGGATCACTCTGCAGAACATGGCCACCCCTGCTGCTCTCTCCACTGCCTACACCTTCTCCCACACTCCACGACCCACAGGTAGAGGTGGAGGGACAGGTATACTGATCTCCCCCCTGTGGAGATTTGGTATTGTTCCTCTTCCTCACTTCTCACCCTCCTCTGAATTTCATGCTGTCACTGTGCCATGTAAACTGCACATCATTGTTCTCTATCGCCCACCAGGTCCACTGGGGAGTTTCCTAGATGAGATGGATGCCCTACTCAGCTCCTTCCCTGAGGACCGCACTCCCGTCTTACTCCTCGGTGACTTAAACCTGCTGCTGGACACCCCTCAGTCCTCCGCATTTCTCCCCCTGCTTCAGTCCTTTGACTTCACCCTGGCTGTATCCCCATCCACCCACATGGCTGGTAACCAACTGGACCTGGTCTTCATTAGGAACTGCACCTCTTCCAACATTGTGGTATCTCCTCTGCATGTGTCTCAAAACACTAGAGTGGGCTGTCTATAACCAACTGTCTGCTCATCTCCTACAGAATGACCTGCTTGATCCTAACCAATCAAGGCAGGCGACTCCACAGAGACTGCTGTCCTTGTGGTCACTGAGGCTCTTCATGTGGCTAAGTCCCAATCCCTTAGCTCCGTCCTCCTCCTCCTCGACCTGTCAGCTGCATTCGACATGGTGGACCACCAGATCCTGCTCTCATCTCTCATCGAGATGCGAATCTCTGGATCTGCATTGACATGGTTCAAGTCCTACCTGGCTGACTGGTCCTACCAGGTGGCCTGGAGGGGATCCCTCTCCTCTCCCCACACCCTCTCTTCCGGAGTCCCGCAGGGCTCGGTGCTAGGCTCTGTCCTATTCTCCCTGTACACCAAGTCTCTTAGTTCTGTTATCTCTGCTCACAATTTTTCCTATCACTGTTATGCCGATGACACTCCACTCTTTCTCTCCTTCTCTCCATCTGAGATCCAGGTCCCGGCACAAATCTCTGCATGCCGACATCTCCGCATGGATGTCCACTCACCACCTGAAGCTGAACCTGGGGAAGACAGAGCTGCTCTTCCTCCCAGCTAAGGGCTCCCCGATGATTGATGTGTCAATCACCATGGAAGGCTCCATAGTGTCTCCATCCCAGTCTGCCAGGAGTCTTTGAGTGACCCTGGACAACCAGCTGTGCTTCTCGGGCCACATTGCAGTGATCACTCGGACCTGCCAATTCTTCCTCCATAACATCCGGAGGATGCGACCATTCCTCACCCAAGAGGCCACACAACTCCTGGTCCAGGCCCTGGTGATCTCACGTCTGGACTACTGCAATTCCTTGCTGGCTGGCCTGCCGGCCTGTGCCATCAAGCCAGTGCAACTAGTCCAGAATGCTGCCGCTCGTCTGGTGTTCGACCAGCCGAAGTTTACCCACATCACCCCTCTACTCTCCTCTCTGCACCGTCTCCCCATCACAGCACGCATCAAATTCAAATCACTGGTGCTTGCTTTTCAAGCGGCTAGAGGTACTGCTCCCCCATACCTCCAGTCACTCATCACTCCCTATACCGCATAAAAATAAAAATAAATGTATAACCTTTTCCTTCCCAGTCTTACAGGTATGGTACGCAGCTGCCTGCAATGTCTACCGCTGTATTACTGCACTGATCTCTTGCGCGTACTATGATTGTTCCTACTATATATGTATGCACATCTTGTAAGTCGCTCTGGATAAGAGCGTCTGCTAAATGCTTAAAATGTAAAATGTAATGTAAAATGAGCGAGAGTTGAAATTAAATTAAATCAGGGATTTCAGTGAGCAGTCATAAAAAGCCCATCTGACAGCACAGAGTGCCGCTCTATCAATGACTACAAGTGATGTGTCAAAATCCACTCCCCTCCCTTTTGTGACTCAAATGAAACAATGGCCTATTACACCCACAATTAACTTTCTATTAGGCTCAACAATGTAAGTGGGGGGGGAAGTGGGGAGGGGGCCTGGAAGTGGGGAGGGGGAAGTGGGGAGGGGGCCTGGAAGTGGGGGGGGGGGGGTCTGGAAGTGGGGGGGGGGAAGTGGGGAAGGAAGTGGGGAGGGGGCCTGGAGGTGGGGTGGGGGCCTGGAAGTGGGGAGGGGGCCTGGAAGTGGGGTGGGGGCCTGGAAGTGGGGAGGGGGCCTGGAAGTGGGGTGGGGGCCTGGAAAGGGGGCCTGAGGGTGGGGAGGGGGCCTGGAAGTGGGGGGGAAGGGGGAAAGTGGGGGGGGCCTGGCCCTGCAAATAAAACAAAACCTGTAAAACACAGTGGCAATGAATGTAATATTGTACAGGGGGTAGATAAAATACTGGAAACAATATTTTAACTGTTTTAAGAGGGATATTTGACTATATTTCAAAAAGGAAAGCTTCCAGTTCTTTGAGAAATGAAGGTGATGGAAATTTACTCCACACTCTGTATTCCAGAACCTCCAACAAAGATTCAATAATGTTCAGATCTGGTGATTGGGGAAGGCATGGAAAGTGTTTGACTTCATCCTGGTGTTCATGAAACCACTCTTGAGTCCATTTAGCATTGTGTATGGGGGTTTTATTACCATGCAGAGTAATAATTGGACCCAATAACTCCCACAATGGATGGGATGGCTGCCCATGCCATAACAGATCCACCATCATGTTTAACAGTTGGGAACAGGCAAGTTGAAGGCTTCCTTTGGCTTTCTCCAAGCATACACCCATCCAGATGTATTAAAAAGAGTAAAAGACAATGCATTGTTGCACATTGGCATTAATTACACATTGCACATTACTTTTTTCTGAGATTGGGCTACAGAGGTGTTCAGTTCTGTGGTAATTTGTGAGGCCGTTGTTTTGTGGGTTTTAGCAACCATCCTGTTAAGTGTCCATCTATTCCTGCCAGTGAGCTTCAACTTGGACAACTGTTCTTCTTTCTTAATACAGTTTTTCTACACTGTTCCCTTGACATATTAAATCATTTTTAATTTAATAACTGACACACCTGCAATTTGGGCACCAACTATTTGACCTCTTTCAAAAGATCCCTTAGATATCTCATGCTGCTTTATAAACTCACAGATTAAAGTGTTGATTTTAAAATGTATTTTATAGTACAAACATATTTGTAATTAGTATTGACATGTGTAGACTGCTTTTCAATTGCAATTTAGTTACTTAGAAATTGTCCTTTTTCATTTTGTGTTTCCATGATTTGGTCTGTCCCCTGTATGTGACAGTACACTGGTTTCAGTGAAAACAGCTATGAAATAAATATCAGTAGTTATCTAGTCTTATAAAACCAGAAAGGAGGGAATTTAAACCTGTCTTTTGGAGAGAAATAAGGGAAACCTAAAGTGGTTAATGAGACATAGCCTGGCCATCCTGCCTGGGCTGCAAGATTTACACCTCCACACTCTGCTCCCTCTCCCATCCAAACAGTTGTTCCAGCCCACCAAGAAAATCTATCATACCTCAGCCTTTAAATTACATTATTTATTTGCTTAGCATATGTCTTACAAGTCCCTGCATTTCACCCTGTATCTATTTGTGCGGCTAGAGATTTATTGAAGCAATTCACGCTAAAGGGGCTTGTTCTTTCCAGCCTGAGCCTTTATCCTCACAGGTCCAGTTTTTTAAGCACTGCTACCCTATCAATTTCCCTCACTGCTCCCCAATCCATTCCCCTGACTGCTGCCCCATCCATTCCCCCCAATCCCATGTCTGACAGGCACAATTGTGTTGACAGTCTTGAACATGATGACAGAGACAACCATATCTGCATCCACACACCAACAGAGAGGAGTACCCTCCGGTTCTTCAAAATAGGTAGTGCTCAAAGCTGAGGCAGGGCTAGATAACTTGCCATTCACAGAACTACAAATGTCTACAGACTAAACAGGATGTGAAAACTTTAGAGGCTGTGCATTTTCAGAGCACCAAGTCTGAAAAACATTTAAGGATAATATTGTGATACTATACTTCTCAGAGTTATTATTTCTAGTACATACAGGAACAGAAAAAAGGTAATGGAAGTGGATAACTCCCAAGTGAGCTGTTCTATTTATGGGTTAAATCCCAGGTGAATCAATGGTCTTATAGTCTTGCCCAAGGAACAAGTTAATTGATTGAATTGCTGAATTAACTATGCCCCAGTATAAATGTAGTCCATGTATGTAAGACCCTTATTCAAACCATTTCTGCTTATCAAAGAAGAAGTGTAATCTAAAATGTTACTGCATCCGAAAATTTAGGATTTTGGTGATTTATTGTGCATTTTCACTACAAGGCACAATGTCTCAAGGAAAACAGAAATATACTGTAGTATACTAATCAGTAATTTAGTAAACTAAGTAGTAAACAAATGTAGTATACTAATACTTTGGTAATATAAGACACAGCTATGGGATAAGTTCAGAAAGACTCACCTAAAACAATATAACATTGTGGGGGATTGTGGGGACCTTGGAACCATTTTCTGGTTTAAAAAAGGCCATATTTATTTGGAATGCCATACAGTTTGAGATACAATTACATCCATTTTATTTTTGTCAAAGAACAACTGAAGATGGTCTTTGAATGATTTGAATTTGTGTCACCAGCATTTCCGTTCAGATCCACCCTTTGTGCTTGGTTTACAATATGTGAAGTAGTTTCACTTTTCTATACATTGTTTATTGTTTCCATCATTATGGTTTAATCACATAGGGTTTTTTTTACATTTTAAAATTTTTGATTTTCCCCATTTTCTCCCAATTTAGTAGCCAAATACACCCTCTTTTGATGTCAACTACACCCCCTCCCGAACCAAACTACCGCTGCCGGTGGAATCGAACTCCAGTCGCAGTGGGCAGCATTCCTCCCAGTCAGGGTTTTGAACATGGGTTGTTGAACCAACTTTATTCGAGTTATGAGACTTGCAATATTTAGTTATGAGTTATAAGATTTACAATACATACAGCTGGGTGAGAACATTGTGTTTGTAAAGCAAAAATGACAGACAATGTATGTATGATGAGGATACCTGGTTAAAGGACAAGTTAAAGCTTGACATTATATTTTTCTAATCTCATTCAACTCAATCACAATTGTATCCTGTTCTGATAAAGCCAGATCTTCTATAACAGATCTGGCTTTAACCAAAATCCTTGACAGGCCTTCACGTAAATTTCATAAACAGACTGACCAAAAATAAACAGCCCACTTAAAAGCCAGGGGCTTAAAAGCAGACAGTTTAAGGTGGAAAAAGTGATAAATCTGTGTCTACTAGACTCAACAAAAGCTAGCAAACAAATTAAATCATTATTTAATTGCAAGTCTAACAACATTGGTGATTACATTATTTATTTGTTTAGCAGACAGCCTTATCCAGAGCAGCTTGCATACCATGTATCTTAAATATGGTCCATTTATATGATTGGATGTAATGACAAAAGCGCAGGATCATAATTACTCACTCCAGGGTAAAACAGATAAGGTTTAAACCTTGCATTGCCAAATACAACCCCAGATCCTTGGCCGCTGATACAAACACCAGTACAGGGACAGCTCGCAAGAAAATCTGCACCCATATTTTGAGGAGTGATACTGAGATTTACACAGGAAGACAACAATTGCTACAAAAAAACGATGTGAGAAAATACATACAATACAAACTCTAATCTGGGGGTTCCCAATCCTACTTTTGGAGAACCACAGGATATTCTGATTTATGTTGTTACTCAGCACTTAATTGATCAATTAAAGCAATTGATTACCAGTTAACTCTCCTCACCTGTTGCCTTGTGTATAAAACTACTTGGTGTAAATTGCATGCTAAATTTGAGCGTACGCTGAAATCCATTAACATGCGTACGAAAAAAACGTATTTATCAAAATGACGTATGGTACACATACCCATGATTTCCTTGATAAATCACACTTGTCCTATAAATGTGTGCACATGCACGAGCTTGTGTCGCCCTTCATTAGCCTTATATAGGTGGGCTTGCCATTACTCATGATGTGCGAAGAAGTGCGCTTGGTCGCGTAACACATGCTCGTATGGGAGACTTGGGACAGTTGCAACACTTTTTGCATTTTTCTCAATTACTCAGAGACTATTTGGACTAGACCAACCAAATTGTAATATATTAAACTTATATCTGTCTAATAATTATCCATACCATTTAAATATGATCACATATAACATATAGTTCACAATATTCATTTGAATGGAAGAAGTCAGGTGTTGCAACTGACCCCAAGCCTGGAACATGATACAGGGACAGTTGCAACATGTTAAATATACATTAAATTGTACTAATTAACTTTAGCTTTTTGTCTCAATGAGCATAGTATTCTGAAAATATGTATCGCTTTACAATAATATTGTAGCGATCCACCATGGTCGCTATATGCAAATATGTGTGCAGGGCATTGTGGGGGAACATTGTTGTGTGTTTGTTTGTTCCCCCTGGTGTTAGTTATTGTTGTATGTTTAAAAGTAATGTTGTGTGTCTGTTTTTATTGTTATGTATGTGTTGAATCGGTGGTCGCGGTGAGCCCAACAGTGTCGCCACCGCGACCGATGGCTACTTCTTGCTGCCTGTGTTATCATCTGTAATATGTTCAGCATTTGTTGTACTTTTTGTGTGATGTACTCTAAAATGGCCAACGTGCACCCTGCGTGACCCTCTCGGGACGTGCCTGCTGTAAAAAGAGAACCAAAGGTGATATTTGTGGTCGTGTGCTGTTTGGGGCGCAAATATCGTTCATATTATCTGCTTTTAAATAAAGTGGCTACGGGGCTTTGCGGTGTATGACGCATGTAGCCACATTCAACTTACTGTTTGCCTCCAAGTTGTCTTCTTGTTGCCCCCCACTGCGCATGCTTGCTACAATATTGTAGTATTTATATAAAAATAACAGTTGAGCTTTGTTTGTTTATGCGTAGAACATAGGCCTATCTTACATCAATGTGCAGATGTTGCCACGTAGGCTATTCAATCTCTTACGATATTTCAGTGTTAGACAGGAAGAATGGACCCATTTGCAATGCACCAAACAAGTTCAAACTTTTATCAAATATTTATTTGCAACTGCAAAACTGCAACTTAAAACTACAAGGCTGACCAGCAAACCTCTTCTGAAATCAGCAGCGAACTCTTCAAGTTATTTTAATTTAATTAGAAAAAAGAAAAAAAAGATTTTCTTCCTAGTCCAGTGAACGTAAACTTACTATTTGGTAATGGACCATTACACCACTTTCGGTAAAGAACAAAAAAAAACACTGGCTTAGCTTGGGGACCCCAACAGCCATAGCAAAACTTCTGTGCTAGCTAGACACAACCTTGATACATGCTAACCATGTCACTTATAAGTCAACAAAACAATGATTCAAAGTAATTAAGTTTGGATCATGCAAAAGAGGACAGTATGACAAAAATACAGCTCATAAAAAATTACTTTCACACCTCCAAAACAAGTTTTGTCAATAAATCCAAAAGCAGAGTTCGAATGTGGCTCCTTTCTTCCATGTGGGGGGAGGATCTAGCTGAGCATATGCACTATGAGTGTCATCACTCTAGCATGTTTCTTCTTGGAGTACTAGGACTTGTTGCAACTGCCCCTTGTTGCAACTGTCCCCAGTCTCCTCTACCTGTATATCCTCTAAGATCGCTGGTCCAGCCATTTCGCATAAATAACCAGACAGAACTAGGAGTATTTATGTGAAACTGGAATTATTATGTAATTACACCTACACTGCATTCTATGTCAATTGAGCTGCAAATGATGCGTTGATAATGTCATCACGTCTTATTGATTTGATGTCATTCATTTGATGTCTTTGTAGTATCATCATATTAGCCAACCAGATTATCACATCATGATTATCCACGTGTGCTAATGCATTTATTTTATATGATACAGTACATTGCATTCTTTCAGCACACTTTCATTGTAATGGTTTATTTCTCTGGTTTTTATCTCTGGCTTTCAATACTACATTTATGCCACTAGAGGCGCGTACCCATGGTCTGAAGTTTGCTTTGAGGTATGCACTTTTCCACGTCAAGTTCAAATTTGATAAATCCGAACATTGGCGTGGAATTGGGCATTTATGCACAAATTTGTACGTCCGCATCCGCACAGTTGATAAATGAGGTCCCTGGTTTCTTGAGTCTAAATTGGTTGCTGATTTTAAGCCAGCAGACTATATAGCTCTCAAAGACCTGGGTTGATGACTCCTGCTTTAATCCCTTCCTCTTTGAAATAATTGTCTAAATTAAATCAGTAGTTTTGTCATTTTACATTTTTCAATGTTAAAATGTTGCCTGTTTATAGAGCCAGACAGGCAAATGTCACCGATAAGGCAGCCATTGTTAATATTCTGTTTGCAAGTGACTCAGAAGAGGGCACATTTGCATGTGTGCCACCAAGTGGTGAAGTGACCAGTGCCAAAAGGAATACAAAATGTTGAAAAAAAGCGAATCAGAACAAACTAACTTCATAAGGGTGATGCTAGATGAGCTGTAGATGGCAAATCGGCATCATCTCCTACCTATGTGAGCTCTTATTCTCCTGCTGAAAAACTGTGATTTAACTGTTCAGCCTTGTATTTTAAGTCCGCATTCAGTGTTCCCCTTTACGTTTCTCATACATTCAATTAAGTTTCTAAGATATTGTCATACCAGGTTGTAAAATCAGAGTTCATCACTAGAGGGCATCCTGCTCCAACTCATCAAAGTGAAATAAATATTTCCCACATGAGTTTCAGGGTGTTGCTGGATTTAATTGAAGGAAATAAGATTACAACTACGCAGCCTGGTAAAAACAAAAACATATCCTAACATAGAATACAAGCTTACACACACACACACTTATTTGTGGGGATAAGATAATTGTCTACTCAATTTTTCCAGCTGATGAATGTTCAGGTACGTATGCATGCATGTATGTGTATATATTTGTCGCTTCAGACTTTTGTTTTCGATGGACATTGGATTTGGTGAACCAATACCCCTGTATTGCAATAGATTTGTATACACATTCATGGCATCCTGTGACACAATTAAAACCAAGTCCAGGTGGCATCCACTAACTCTGGCAGCCCATAGTTTTGACCAGGAAGAATTCTGAGGAGCACAGTGGCCCATCTCGATGACCCTTAACCTCTTAACCTGGTGGTTGTAGAGATGGTGTCTCTCTCAGGATACAACATTACACAGCAGCAATTAACCTCTGAACTAAATTTGCTTTACCTCCTGCCCTTTCGATCTGGGTTCAATTTAGTTTTTAGCTGAGAAAAAAAAAACTTGGCTTAATTGCTGTAGCCTACACATGGGCTCAAAATTGGAGCTGGATAGATTGATAAAGAAAGATGTGTTGTGTTTAAACAATGAAAGAATAGCATGGAAGTGGCCAGGGCCTTAGAGTTGGAGATGAATGAGCACATTGGCATCGACTGAAAAGTACACTAGTGGGGGGAAACAAAACAGACATCTGCAGTCTCCTCAACTCCTGAGAGAAAACTGTTTGCGCTTTGTAAACAATAGTCTGAATTATATATCCATCCATTGACATGCCCATAGAGAGCATGATGGACAAGACAGACAATGTTCAATGTTTTAAAGCTAAACAGGTTATTCACCCAAAACGGTTCAACCAGAGTACAGTTAAGGTCACCTGTAGATATAGTCTACTAAACAAACAGCTGCTGCACACTGCTCTGTCAGATTTGGTAACACGCTCCACACCACCATTTGGTAAGACTGAGAAGTATCAAAGTAATGTATTCAACTAAGTTACATTGCTATGGATGTGTACATTGAAGAGCACAGTGGTTGCTGCAAAGTATTTTAACCATCATTATGCTGTTAAAAAATAAAAGCATAATGTTGTACGACCCGCCCCCCCCCCCTCCCCCTCTCGCACTAGAGGACTTAATTGTTTTAAATGGGCCCCTGCTTTCATTATATTAGACTAATGAAGCTGAAATACCACATAATTTAAGTTTTAAGTCTAAGATATAGACTCCTTTACACCTGACAGTCTGGAAATATTGGGGTGGGGAATATTGTAAGAAGTTATTTTACGGCATACAATAGAAATCATTGTTTCGATTCATTTCCACTATATTTTCGGTTTGATTTAATTCGCAGACATTATTGAAATAGATACGGCAGTGCGTTTCGCCAGGTACGTAGCCTACCTGATGCAGTAGTCATTGGCGTTGCAGAGGAGAGATAAAGGGAGAACAGTGAGGAGTGTGTATGAGAGAGAGAGAGAGAGAGAGAGAGAGAGAGAGAGAGAGAGAGAGAGAGAGAGAGAGAGAGAGAGAGAGAGAGAGAGGTGGAGAGAGAGCGAGAGAGAGAGAGAGAGAGAAAGAAAGAAGAGAGGCAGACGGTTTAAACGAATGCGAGTCTGTACGCTCCCGTCAGTGCACAAGGCTGACATGTACAACAGCTGGAAGCGTGCGCTTCAGCCAGTCTTGTACTAAGTGGAACTACTGTAACACCGTTTGAAAAAGGATTTAAAATCATTACTGTTGTTATTTCCATTAATATTTGTTCCTAATCAGTCTATCACATACAATACGGATATTTTTCAGAGGTGGATGGTTTGCATTATTTCTTTAAGGACCGACCAATGGATCTCCAGTATTCAAAAGGTTTTAATGAAAACTGGGAGTAAAATTAGCAGGTGATTTCCGTAGGTATTCTGACGCGCTGGACATGGGACCCTGTTGTGGGATTGAGGGATACTATACGGGAGGAACTGTGTCTCCCTGAAGGAAAACTGGCTTTGTTGGTGACTGGAGCTGAGGGACCGCGCGGGAAGAAGATGCGTACCGAACACGGCTTCATCTTGCTGCTTCTGAATGGGACAGCTTGTTTGGTAGGTGGGGATAGGGGCATCACTCCTCCCTGTTTAAATCAGTTTACTAACAGGAATCGTTTTAACTATATTCACACTGACTACTTGATCTCTGTTTACTTTCATGATTGTATATATTTAACCTCTATCACTTGTTGGTCTTAAATTACCTGCTCCATGCACATGTACGGGACCCAGGTATCTACTGATAAATATATGCTACAGTACCTTGTTCTGGTTTTATTAATGACGACTAATATGCATAATTTATTAACTGAATGAATTATTTTACATTGATATATTGAGTTCAAGTATTGTGTGTGGAGTCATCGTGTAAGAGATCCACTGTCCGCTATCGGAACCTCGCCGGTTCTTACACATGACGGTATTGTACTTCTTTATGTCTCGTGAACTAAATAACCAATCAGCTAAAATTAATAGCCTACGTCCAGCACTTCCAAAACAAGTGCGGGGCCTTTTGATTTACACTAAGTATTGTGAAGTGCACCAAACGAATGTATAGGCTACTAAGAGTAAGAGAATACGATTTGATACTTGGTTTTAATTTTAGCATGGTAAGAATGTGGACAATAACAGTTTTATGATATCACTCTCTAGATTGAGTTATGCAAACTACATAAAGTTGTAGACTATATATCAAACTACATAAGAGTTGTTCAACTCTTGTTTGTTGGTGTTTTTGTTTTTAACTATTTGGCGCCTTAATTTTTCTATAATTGATTCGCATTACCCATAGGATTAGTTCAAGTATATTGATCTAACTCTGAAGCTAGAGGGAAACGGTTAATAAGAAGTGAGTATCAAATTTCAGCTCAATAAAACCCTCCCCAACATATTGTGGAAATAACCTGTGAAATTCTGAAGTAAATTAGCTATTAAACTGTCATCTCAATAGTTTCGCTGAATACTAATCACCTTCGTGAATCCGTCCTGCAGGGCGCTGCATTTGCTTTTTACCGCCCCTTGTATTTTGGCCGTGGTTTAAGAAAATGTCTAAATCAATGCTCTTGTTTACGTCTCTTAATAAAAGAGTTTTGAATTTGTGAGTGACCAGCCAGATGAGTTGGTT
The DNA here is from genome assembly GCA_029706075.1 of Aldrovandia affinis. Classification (NCBI taxonomy): domain Eukaryota; kingdom Metazoa; phylum Chordata; class Actinopteri; order Notacanthiformes; family Halosauridae; genus Aldrovandia; species Aldrovandia affinis. Next base: position 1,642,102 of record JAINUG010000176.1, read on the forward strand.
AATTATGGCAAGAAACAGGGCGTCCCATTACGTTCACTATGGTGAAATGAAAATAATATTGTAGGTTAATTCCAGAACACCTACAGGCAATTAAGCCTGGGTGCTGTTACAATTTATTATTTTACATTTTTGTTAATAAGAAAAATAAACAAAATTAGATTAATGTTGTACAAAATACGTAAGTATCAAACGAATGACAATATATTTTGCAACTTTTAATATTCTGTTAACTTTCCACGTAAGGTTTTGTGCACTGTGGTGCTGATTTACTTGGCAGAGGGGTCACTTTTTTTGACAAATCGTACGAAAACGGGGTTCGCCCCGGTTTGACTCATTGATGAATAGCCAAGGTTTGAACAAACTTTTATATCCTTCGCTGTGCATATAGCAACTATGTTGTGTTTTATCACGTTTTAACGACTACGAAATTAATGAGATAAACTCTTATTTTAATTGTTTTCCATAAGGGGTGTCTTATTAGTGCTTGCTTGGATGCTTTAGGCAGAATAGTGAAGAAACGGGGCTAATGATGTCATTATTTTTCATGCGGTTCGGTCATTAGTCTCTATGTGTATTTTAGTGTATCAAGGCGTCACGCTTCTCAGCAGCCCGATATGCGGCCGAATTAGCGAGTCATTGATAATTCATTAGCCTCGTGACAGTGATAAATTTCGCAGCAATTAATAAGTTATCCAACTTTTTATTCCTCGGTTAAATCCATGATGAATTGTCTACACGAGAGCTGGTTCTTAATTTTCAATTAGTTTTCGGTATTAAAAACAGACTATATGGCAAATTTAGCTTTGTATGCCAAGATGTAAAAACAAGTTGATGATTGGAGAAGCAATTTGGAATGAAATAGATTTATGGTGAAATAAGAGTGTAGATCTAACACATGTTAAGCTCTTTCATTCTGTACCACCTAGACAATATTTATTGACCTTTTATTAGTTTACTTTAATTTATTTTTGTTTACTGTTTCCTTTGAAATAGTAAACTGTTAAACATGGCAAGGATAAAAAATACATTTCCCTTCAATATACTGTACAGTTGTGCAATATATGGTTATGCTGAAAATATGTGCAACAGACTCACAGTGCAGGCGTACAACTTTGGTGTTGTGGGGGCCTGTAGTATGCACGGAATTCTAGCTGTCAAAATATGTCCTGAGTCAAGGGCACACTGTTAATCATTAACAGAGCTACAAGGAATCCACTGAGAGCTGTAATCTGCATGAGCCCTACAGAGCTCAGTCTGGATCTGACATGGTCTGGTCTGAGACTGACACCGATGGTTTCCAACATTATTTATCCCATCAAATCAAACAGGCCCTCCGAGATCAGAGGCATATCCTTTTTGTCCTGCTAAGATTGTACAGAAAACGAGGAGAGGAGAGGTATAGGGAATGAGGGGTTAACTTCCACAGAATGTAGTATGCTCCAGTGTTCTGTGAAAAATTACCGCCATAACAGGTTGAGCTGCCTATTTCTAATATGTCATGAAAATACTTATTTGAATTTCACATAACCCTCGAATCCCAGGAAACAGAAGGACTTCACACGCCTCATGCAAAATCCACATGAAAAAAAAGAACATTGGAAGTGGTAAAAAACTATGTAGCATGTAACACTTTCAAAGACAGCAGACACCCTGTATGTGCCGGACTAAGAATTGCCATGGTGTGGAGGGGTGGTTAACAGACAGGTAGGAATGAGGAATGTGAAAGTAAAACCCGGGGCCAGTGTTTGGCTGGATCTTCCAGGCATTTAGGAATCAGCCATGAAAAGGCCTGTTGAGTTGGAGCACGTTTGACACATCCAAATAAATCAATTCCCTTTGGGTTCAATTTCAAATATTAATTGACTTTTTTCTAGATTTTTCAAAACTTTGAAACTAATTTCATGCTCCGATTAGAAATGCAGGTGAAATGGTAATAGTAAGGTAGGTGCCAGGATAATTTTTCAGAGAATAACCCTGCAGCCCCTTTAAACCTGCATGCGATGTGATCAAGGGACTCATCTTCTGTGGGACTGCACAGGGGCTTGAGCATGAGTCTCAAAGCCCTCTTTGATCATATAAAAAGTGTCCCTATTTTATCATCATGGTGATCAATTCGAACATTAATCCATAACACCAGACCAAGGTATCCAGCAGTGAACAGACGCATGACTCCATTAAACAGCATGTTGACGATTTTACATGTTTTTCCCCATTATCTCAGTGTTGTTCTAGATGTGTACACCCACTTAAAGCATAATTAAAAGCCACCCCCCAAACAAAAACCATATATATAAACAACTAACAAAAACATGTATATAGAATACCCTCCACAATTATTCACACCCTTCATAAAGATGAGCAAAGAATACAAATATATATATTAATATAATATAAATAATACAAGTGAGGAGCTATATTGTATACTCTAAAAACATTAACATTATATTATTTTATATGAATGATCAGAGAAAAAGATTGTGTTTAACAAGTAAAACGTTTTTCCCAACAAAAAAGATATGTCACAATTATTCACACCCCTGTTTTCAGTTTTCAGTACTTTGTGCACACTACTGAGACGTCTTATATAGTGTTTATGAGATTAATTAACATATTGGGGGGATCTTTGATCATTCCACCATGCAGAATCTTTCAAGATCCTTCTTTCTGTGATTGTGGACTGCCATTTTGAATTCAGACCACAAATTTTGGATCGGGTTCAAGTCTGGAGCCTGCCACTGCAAAACAGTAATGTTGTGGTTGATTTCGAGGTATGCTTGGGATTAGTGTCTTGCTGAAATATACATTTTAGGTCAATTTTCAGTTTCCTGGCAGAGGAAACCAGGTTTTTGGCCAAAATGTCTTTGTACTTACTGGAGTTCATGATTGCATTGACCTTAACAAGTGCTCCGGGACCAGTAGATGCAAAACAATCCCATAACATATCAAAGATCCACCACCATATTTAACTGTAGGCATGCCATTCTTTTCAACATAAGCATCATTATTTTTTTTATTCCCCCCCTTATTTTCTACTGCAATGAGCAGAACTCATCTGAGAGAATGAAAGAGAGAGATGAGGCTGAGATACACTACCGTTCAAAAGTTTGGGGTCACCTTCCATCTGGACTATGGCTAATCGGGCACTCCTTCATTCTTCAGCAAGATAACGACCCGAAACATACCTTGAAGTTGTGCAAGAACTATCTGGTGAAGGAGGAATGTGAACAACAACTCAAACTAAAGACCTGGCCTGCCCAGTGTCCAGACCTCAATCCCATAGAACTTGTATGGGACAAACTGGAAAGGAAGAGTCAAAGCAAAGCAACCCACAAGTTTCTCTGGGAATTGCTGCAGGATAGCTGGGAAAACATGTCAGGTGATTTCGAATGGCCACTGTTTGTTAGGCTATTCTCACGCCAAAGGGTGACTATTTTGAGGAATCCAAGATTCAATTTTCAATATAATTTTCTTGAACATTTCTTTGATGTTCATTTTGTTCATTGTTACATGTGTTTTTTTTGTCATTTTAAAGTATTTACATAAATGTATACGGTGTAAAGCATTGTCAATTATGAGATAAAAAATAGTTTCCAGCAGGTGACCCCAAACTTTTGAACGGTAGTGTAGGTAGCAAGCAAGAAAGATAGGGAAAAGACTCAGGGCATGACTACACTAATGCGGGTACATTTAAAAACGCAGTTTTCGTGTCGAAATGTGTTCTGTCCCCACTAGCGTTTACACAACGATTTCGAAAAGTTGGCCGTCCACACTGAAACGCCAAAAATGCCTAAATTTCTTAAAACGCTTAAATGGGCATGCGCAGGAAATCGCCATAAATGCAAAAGGTATTCTTATGCTTGTTTCTCATAACAGTGTTTATTTGTGGACTGGAGGTTAAGGTCATTCATGTTTGCAATGAGTACAATTTGAACAAACGTTTTTGTGAAAATTCATTGAGTGAAAATACATCACAACATAACGAAAGATGTTAACATTTCACCAGTTTTATTCTATATTCACATGTTATTCTTGTTAAACAAGTTTTCACAAAAAATATATTGAAAAACGTGAATATTAGAAGGTCTTGTCTTTTTTGTTTCAAGCGTTCTATATTTGTGGACTTGAATTTTTCGTCATTCAAGTTCAAAAAGGACACTACCTCTTTTACATAACTATAAATCTAATAATGATTGAAAATAAACGACAACATAGGAAAAGATGTCGTTGTCTTGTGAAAAAGTGTTCAACTTATAGTTTCACATTCACAGTGAGTGTAACATTTTGTAGTTGTCTGGGCTAGAAAATCGAGGGTTTTCGAAAACCTCTGCCTTCCCCGCCTATACTACAACACGATACTGGCGTTTTCAAATGTATCCACTTGTGAGATGAAAACGCCGTCTTAGTGTGAGGGAAGGCCAAAACGGAGAAAAAAAGATGCGTTTTTAAATGTATCTGCATTAGTGTGGACATGGCCTCATTTTCTGTCTTTCTCTCTGTTTTCTTTATTTCACTAGAAAGAATCCCCATGTTGTTTATTGTAGAGACACCAAGGTTAAACATGTTGTCTGTACAGCCATGCCCTACAATACAGCACATATTTTATCCTCCACTGCTATACTGTATGTTTTATCCATCCATCCATCTGTCCGTTTTTACCATGCCCAAATTCGAATTGCCCCTCGGGGATTAATAAAGTTGTATTGTATTGTAGTGTATTGTATTGTATTGTATTACTTCTCTGTACTGCACATGTTTGCTGCAACTCATCAGCATGCTGGGAACATAGTGAAGTGCAGGTATGGGGGGTACTAATGTGACCTGCAAGGGATAGGAGAGACAGTATGTCAGGCACCGACTTTTCATATAATTCCCAGTAGGGGTGTGCCGATCGATACCAAAAGTATCGATACTACCAATACTAAGTCTTGTTTTGAGTATCGATACTAGCGTCAATAGGATCGATACAAAAAAACGGATCTCGCTCTTCTACGTTGTACCCATTTTTATTTCATCAAAGAGTAGAGAAACTGTCTCTGCAAACAACGTTCCGTTGTCATCTACCGACAAGAGTGTAAGGTTAGATCATGTTCTGGGCAGGTGAACACACTTCTTAGTGCATGCACTCTTTGTTTCTCTGCTGCTGTTGTGTGCCACTGTCCCTCTTTTGTTCAGAGAAGACACATAGTTGCACTGATGGCTGAATGAAAGAGGAGCATCATTTGGGGTTATTTCACAGCTGTGAATGAAAACGTTACGAACTTCGATGTATGTAGGAAGACTGTTCGCTACTGTGGTAACACCACCAATTTGTTTAAGCACATTAGAAAAAAACATGAGCAAGAGAACTTGGAGCTGAAAAGAAGGAAGGGACAGAGTTCACTGGCAGAGCCTTTTCAGAGAGGCAAGGAATATCCAGGTATATAGTAGTGAAATTAATATTTTAGTCAAATTGGATCTTCAGCGTTTCAAACTGTAAGTGGTAATCATTAGCTGTTACTGTAGCAGACTATATTCAGACATTCAAATAATATATTCAGCCCATTGAAATTTGTTATCTAAATTAATAAATGTAATGGAATTGAAAAAAAGAATATACCTCAAACCTGAAATATTAAAATGGCTGAATATAATTACCTTTTTGAGTCACTGTGAAAGGTATAGGATTCCTATATTTAGGCTATACATGTAGGCTACCATAGGCTATAGACCTAATTATTTTGGCATTTCACCTAGGTGATTCCCCAAGAGAGGCCTTGCAGAAATGATTGTAAAGGACCTTCAACCTCTCTCTGTGGTTGAAGATGAGGGTTTTAGAAATTTAGTTAAGACCCTTGATCCATGCTACACGATTCCAAGTAGGAAAAGATTAATGGAAGGGAAAGTAGCAGCAATGTATGAAGAATGCCACTCAAAAGTTACAAAAATCTCTGGATGGTGCAAACAATGTGGTACTCACAACAGACATGTGGCCATCAAGAGCCACATAGGCTTATTTAACTGTCTCATGCCATGTTGTTGATGAGAACTGGCAAATGCAAACATATGTCCTAGAAACCTGTAGTTTTGCAGGACAGCACAGCGCTGACAACACTTGCTCAGAATTAATAAGAATTACTGATGAATGGGGCATAGCTGACAACGTTCAGGCTGTAGTCACAGATAATGGTGCCAATATGGTAGCTGCAGTGGACATATTATCCATGTTTTGCACACACTTTAAATTTAGTGGTGAAAGACTCCATTAAGGCTCTTCCTGATTTACTTCACATCCAGTAGAGATGCAGTGCTATAGTAGCATACTTTCACCACAACACAAGAGCAGCAGAGAGGCTAAAAAAAATTCAGAAACAGCTGAAGATTCCAGAACACAAACTGATACAATCAGTTGAAACAAGGTGGAACTCTGTGATCTACATGTTGGAGAGAATGTGTGAGCAGAAGGAAGCTGTTACCACAGTTCTCTGTCTTCATGTGCTTAAGTGAAGAAGATTGGTCCATGATCAGTCTCTCATTGATGCCCTGAGACCCTTTGAATAAGTAACAAGAGAGATGTCAACTGAAAAAAGAGATTCCCATTCCAGTTTCAAAAGTGATTCCCATCGTGTCACTACTTCTGAGAGCAACTGCATCTTATGAGCGACAAGGTAGTGCGCTAGCTACCGAGCTGTCAGTGCAATGCCAAGGTCATTGCAAAGGTACTGAAACCTTTTATGGTCTCGCTACCTTCTTACACACAAGATTTAAAAACCTTGGGTTCTGCAACAAAGTAAATGTTGAACTCATGAAAGGGTGACTGATCACTGAAATGCAGGTAGTGAACCACACCTCAGCCATTTCAGTGTCAGCTCCTGGACCTACCTCAAGCTCTGCCTCAGCAAAGGCTCCTGCGACTACCTCAAGCTTCCCTGCAGGGGCTGCTGCATCCCCACCTGCAGCAAAAGGTGGGATATGGGCAGAGTTTGACACTCAAGTGCTTGCATCTCAGCAGCATCGCACAGCTGGCACTGATGTCTTAATTGAATTGTGCCGGTTCTCAGAAGAGAAGGTTATTCCACGGGATCAAGACTCACTACTTTGGTGGCAAAGGAATGAGCAAACATTCCCCTCTCTAAGCAAGCTTGCCAAGAAATACCTGGGAATCATTGTTTCATCTGTACCTTCAGAATGGATTTTCTTGAAGGCAGGAGAGTTAGTAAGCCAGAGAAGAAGTACGATGGAAGGTAAAAATGTCAATATCTTTTTGTTTCTCAACAAAAACCTCTAACTGGAGATAAGAATAATGGTGGAGGGCAGTTTGTGTGCCCTTGTGCAAAAAGGTGACATATTGAAGATTTTTGGTGAATAGGCCTACCTGTGCCAAATTTCCTCCAAGTCTGTGGTTAAAGGCTGGCAATCACCCATCATTTTATTGGAGAATAACAGATGCACTGTCCACAGAAAATTGAGAAGTCCTTAAGTTCAAGTTCATTGTTCTGCACCAATAAACATTTGCACTTTGTTTATTTAAAAACATTTTTTTTTACTCAATGTACAATAACAATAATACAGATTTTTGTTATTTACCATCAAAAACTGTCCTGTGTTTTAATATGCATGTGATTAAGTAATTAACAGAGAAAAGTAAAAATAAATGGTTAATATTTGGCAAATCATTTGGTGGTAATGAAAATAAATCATGACACATTACTCTCCCCTACATAAGTACATTATTGGTATCGGTATCGGTATTGGTGATTCTGGCCTTGGTATTACTTGGTATCAGATCGAAACCAAATTTTGTGGTATCGCCACCCCTGCTGTGCACGTCCCATACTTGCAGTGAAAAGGGACCTTAGGGACCATCAATGCAGCACTGGTACACCATGGAGTTCAGAAAGAGATTTAAATCCTACAAAGTGCACGTAAGGGGAATTTGGAGGTGATGGAGAGGTTGAGGAGTCAAGCATTTGTGAGCTCTTTTGCCCACAGCTTTCAATCAGCACATTACAGAAGAGTCTTTAGTTCTGTCAGGAGAGCAGTCTGTACAGTTCAGACTTCAAGCCCATCCCACAGTGGATATTCATAGCTTCCTCTGTTATGGAAGCTTTCTCAGCTTCTTCCTCAACCAATTCCCCCGTGTTCTCAACCTCTGTGAATTGTCAATGTTATTATCTGTAAATGTGTGCTCCATGTTGATAATAAAAAAAATTGACAGCCTATTAGGGTGAGGCATCTGCTCTGGAAACCAAACTGAAGCAGAATCTGTTGGGGTCTTGGTTCCGCACCTGTCTAAAATGAGCAGAGAAAAAGGCCGGCTCAGCCACTCCGGACTCGCCCACGCGGCGCCAACCCGACTCCAATGAGCCTCTTCAAGTTGTCGTAAATTATTCATTAAGAGTCAAACAGCTTGTTTCGTGTGAAATTACCTTTCTGTCTCCCGGTTAGCCAGTGGAATGATTAGGTAAAGGGCAGCAATTCTCCAGTTTTAATCATGCAATAAAAGAAGAAAACACCCAGCATCAGCACATTTAGTCTAGCACTGGGAAAAAGCAGTGAACACATAACAATTTATGAAGGACTTGGTTCTTTAATTAAAAATTGATGTCATATTAAGAATGAAATTTTCTATTTAAAGGCTAAGAGAAACAGAGTGGTTATTGAATTTTTCAGTTCATGAAAGCAGTCCATTTAGCATTAAATTAATGTGTAGACATGGCTATATAGAATTACTTCTTTTGATGTATAATGCCATATTGTAATTAAAATTGATGCTGTTATTATGCACAAATAAATCTCTAGATTTATTTTCAGGCAATAAGAGTATGTTTAAACATGACTAATCAGTGTGATAGAAACAATATTTTAAATGTTGTGCAAGCTAGATAACTTCTGTGTCTTTCCTTGGCAATACCCTGCCACCTATGGGTGGGCAATATATGTACCTGTCACTTTATTTAACATTAATAATATTATATAATATTGACACCATACTTTGCACAAACACTAAGTCTATGTGTATTGGATCAACACATTTACACCCACTGTACATCCTTTATTGCTGGGAGATGCCTGCAGACTGTAGTCCTGCAGGTGAACAGGCAGGAACGAATGAGTCACAGTCAGTATGGTCACAGCCTGCAGGTTTCCTCACTGATGCACACACTGTGCGCCGCATATGATTTTGACCCAGCTGTTTACCTCCAACATAAAGCATCCTTTAGGACAGGTCCCTCTACAGTTAGTCTCACTTGTCAGACTCATAACCTTATGGTACTATTAGCGACACTCTGATGTGAGGTAAGTGCACTTTGTGGAGTGTGCATTTTGCTCAGTTACTTCTGATGAATCATAATCTCTTGTAGGTGGGGCTCCAATTGCAGGTGACCATCCAATTCAAGCCAGCTCAACCATTCACCCAAGGCCGAAACCATATATATTGGGGGGGACACATCCCCCCCAATATTCAGATATGCTCAAAATGTCCCCCCCCAATATATAGCCTAGCTGATATTTTTTTTTAAATGTCCCCCCCAATGTTGACTCCATGGTTACAGCCTTGCATTCACCTATAACATAATGCTGGCTAAAACCTTCTAGAACCTATCAGATCTCACAAACTGTAGCATCCCTTTAAAGACACTCCAGGGAGACTACTCCTCTCCTTTTTTCTTAAGGGCAGTCCTGATTGCACAAGAACTCCCAGGGATGCAGTGATCTATGGCTGTGAGTTCTCCTTCCTCTTGCTCATTTGTAACTCTTGGTATTTCTGACCCTTCTTAGTTTCACCCAATTACCTTTAAATGTTTCCAAAATATCAGAGGACCGGAGAGCTAATTAATCCTGTCCTTCTTGTGGCCTACCAGGAATTTCTGTGAGTGCGTACATTTCCAGAAGATTAAATATAGAAGCTCCAGGTTGGATGAGCAGCAGAGATGACCCAAAATAGAATAAAGAGTAACAATGTCCCAAACAGTTTAAACTGTGCTGAAAAAGTTTTTGCCTAATTAAAACAGTTTAGGCCATCATTCCTCTTTATTTTGTTTTGGGTCAACATGTTTGTTTTCAAGCCTGGAGCCTCCATTTGTACAGTGAATGTATCAAATGTTTTCCTCAGGGATTTGTGCTAAGCCCCTACAAAATCAGTCAGGCCTACTTTTGCTCTGCTGTAAGTCATACCTGTGGCTTAGTCCTGAGGTTCTTCATAGGAAATCCTCTTTTCCGTCTGCTTCACTAAAGGGATTCAGTTGGCGGAATTAGCTATGCCAATCCCCCACTTACATTAACCTTGACACAACAATCACTGTTCAAACACCTGGCCTACATTACTCAGTGTTCACTCAAGTATAGGAACTTAAAGTGATATTTCACTTAAAATCAATGTATACATTTTTTACTGTTATTTTTTGCATTTACTACGCATCCAAATGCTAACCGATTTTGTTCACAAAGACAGCCAATTCTCGAACAACCTTGCTTTGGATGTGTGGTACATTGTATTGAAAGGGAAAAAAATCTGCTGTGCAGCTCACACTTCAATTGTTCAGATCATATGCAGAGTGAGGATATCATCTTTCATAAAGTTCATAAAGGTCAGGAAACTTCCTTTGAAACGGTTTCAAATTTTAACTTTTAACATTGAAATAAAATGATTTATTTAAGTGGAGGGTCGGCGAGATGGACTGTCGGTTTTGGCAGGGCTGAAGGTGGTAAAGAGGCAGAGGGCACTGCCACAGGGCGCATGGCAGGTGGGGGATAGGGTTTGGGGCAGGGGTGGCATGATTATGTAACTGCCCTGCACCTCAGGCACCATAGCAGAGGAAGGGCCTGATTCTTACATACTGCTGAGATGAAGGGGAACTACTTGCTCGTCAGAGCAGTCTTGATGCGGGGCACGGCTGCCCTGAAATATGAACGTCTGAATAGATTAAAATCAATATGTCTGCAGTTTCTTATTTTTTATTCATTAAGAAAGGGAAAGGTTTCACGGGGAAGATATTAAAATATAAAATTTTCCATAAGATTCCTTGTGGAACGACCGCACAGCACAGAAGAATTAATTACTTTGTACTTTGGGACTTTACGAACAATCGCAATCACTGTCAACCAATTCAGCTCCATGGATGGCTCTGTGCGAGCTTGTGGGTTCAATCATGGGTATTGATATTTCTCTCAAACCCTTGAATAGTCCCCTGGATTAATTCCAGTAACAACTTGCCTGTTGAAATGAGATCCAAAGTATTCCAGAGATTGTGTGCTTACAATTACCTTTGTGGAGGGAAACTTACTTGGCTCACATTTTACATTCAAGTTAGGGACCCTTGCCGACACCAGTACGTCACTTGGGAGTACAAAGTGCAGTTTTCTGGTAAGCAGATGTGTTCCCTAACCACTTCGCCACACTGTTGCCCCTCAATTGAAGGCAAGGCATCTTTGATGTTTTAAAAATGTCTATGACATCTACAAGTTGTTCTGTATTACATGACTGCCTCATAAATACCTGAGAGTGAATAACACAACACCACAGGAAAAATGAATTCAAATAAAGGTTGAGGAGAAAGGACAAGTATTGTGTTTTATATATGCATCAAACCACTGGGTTCTGAGGGATAAGGGAGGCCTTGCCATGGAAAGCAAATCTCTCACTAATCTGTTCTCACATGGGCCAGAGAGCCTTCCACATGCATACACACACACACACACACACACACACACACACACACATACACACACACATTCTACTTCTTTCTCCCACTCCACCATTTGAACTGAGGCACTTCAGACTTCTAATGCCAAGAGCACCTATCTCCTAATAGATCATTACCATCTAGTAATTCCCCATGACTCCTGCTCTCAAGCTCTTCACAAAGCTAACACAGAACTGAGCTTGCCATTGTATACCCCTCTCTTTCCCTCCATTCTCTCGTTAAGATCTAACAGCTTTGTGAATGAATTGTTTGGAATTTTTATTCATTAAATCTTCAAAAGCCTTTTTTGCACACAGAGGTGCACTCGCTATCCCCTTTTCTGGGAGCAGTGATATGGTTTCTCCACCGAAGCGTGGGCATCAGGGTTTAAGTCACTCTGCCCACAAACAGCTTGGGTGGTTTCACATTGTATCCTGAATCTGCAATAGCCGGTGGTGCCAAAAAGACTCAGAGGAAGAAAAAAAGATAACCTATAAAGGGACATCTTCTTCTTTAGGCTCATAAACGCACAATTTGAGGGAGCATAAATGCAAGAATGGAGCTACAGATCTATATTTGTCCATTTATTCATGTACAGCCATTCATAACTCAAAAAGAAGAAAATAATTCTACCACTACTATCATATTTAGAGCTGGAAATAGAGCTGGAAATTGATACTGAGTCACTGTATGAAGTTTAATTTCATTTTGGCTCTTTCTTTCTTTTCCTCCCCCCCCCCCCCCACACTCCATCCCCCTCCGGTCTCCCTCCAGTTGGCTCTGGGGCAGGAAGACCCTCCATCAGGCCACAAAGGCGACTCCGGCGAGCAGCCTAAGTCAGTGGGCGTCCTCGATGGGCAGGGTCTCTCACCCCTGGGCCGCTGGATGCTTCACACCAAGAGCCGTGCAGCCAACGCCACAGGGCTGGAACTGCCCTACCGCCCCCCAGAGGCTGTGTCCAAGCAGGATTTCTGGGAGATGCTGGGGAGCGATTTGCGGCTGGATGGCAGCGCCTCACGGGCCAAACGGCACCCTATTGTCAAGACGGGCAAGTTCAAGAAGATGTTTGGCTGGGGTGACTTCTACTCCAACATCAAGACGGTGCGGCTGAACCTACTGATCACTGGCAAGATTGTGGACCATGGCAATGGTACCTTCAGTGTGTATTTCCGCCACAACTCCACCGGTCAGGGCAACATCTCCGTCAGCCTGGTGCCACCTGTCAAGGCGGTGGAGTTTGACCTGGAGCGGCAGAGCGTGGTCTACCCCAAGGACTCCAAGATCTTCAACTGCAGGGTGGACTATGAGAAGGTGGATCGCAACAAGAAGACCTCACTCTGCAACTACGACCCATCCAAGATCTGCTTCCAGGAGCAGACACAGAGCCATGTCTCCTGGATCTGCTCCAAGCCCTTCAAGGTCATCTGCATCTACATCTCCTTCTATAGTACGGACTACCGCCTGGTCCAGAAGGTCTGCCCTGATTACAACTACCACAATGAGATGCCCTACCTGCCCTCAGGGTAGATGTAGAGATGTAAAGAGGGGGTATGGTGGGGTGAGGGGGGTAACTTGCAGAGTGCAGTCATGACCCTGGAAACTGGGTACCAATGCAAGCTGGTCACCGAGAATGATTTTTCCTCACAATTGAACGTGAAAGACCATTTCCCTTTATTGCTCCACACAACTATCAATGGCCAGAGTTCTTCTACTTCTATCACCACATCTCCCAGATTTTTTTTCCCAACATAAATACTCTTAAATTCCCTCGCATTTTTAAGTAATGTTTACTTGTAGTTTCTATATTGTAGCCTGTATACCATGTAAACTGTTGCAATATACACCCACAGCTCTTGACAAAATCATTTATAACTGTTTAGAAATATAGGCGGCTCTTTTTAACAAGCAACAAAATGTTCTCCAATATCATCCACCCCACAAACCCATACCTGCTCATAATGGCATAATGGCATAATGTTTTTAAAAAAATCTAAACTGGCGTCATGCAGGGTTAACAATTAGTGTCATATAGGCTATGCTCTAGTACTACACAGGAACATATCTACTGTTTCGAGATGTGTTTCTTTGTTTTATTATTCCAGCAAAGTTGAAATCTCTCCTTTTTTATCAAAAACCAAAATGAAAAATGATAGACATCCATGATAGAACAGCAATAATGCAACAGCCCTCATAGATTCATCTGGGTTTATACCCAGGTTCAGCAAAGAATGACCAAACATATTTCTGCTGAACAATGGGTGATCCAATTCATTATATCCTCCCCCTTGATATACCTGAAGAGGTATTATGGCAATTTTAATAAAAAAGAGACGAAAGAAAAAGTATTCATTAGGCTGCATTTTGTCTCCATTGTTCTCTTTCAGCCTGGAGTCTGTTATATAATATATTATTATATTATTATTATATTATTATGTAACCTATTTTTTTAAAGGATATATTTGGTCAATATGACTGCATAGTAATTGCCTGATTATGGCATGGCACTGTTGCCAATAAAAGCACTTACCTCAGTTTACATTTTGTTTACAAATATTGCCTTATGGCAGATGATCATTTTCACATTTACAATTCTGAGATATGAGATAAAGTTATTGATTTTACAGGTATTCATATACTGTTGACAAACAACAAACAAGGAAACTATGTTCTATTTATTTATTTAAATATTTTTTTCTAATTTAAACTGAAAGTAACCCAAGGGTGTAAGCATTTAAGCTTTCCCTTGACATCTCAGTAAACATATTTGTGCAAGGGTGATGCTAAATTAGATTTAAAAAATGCACAAGGATAAAAGGAATGAAACTTTGATGGTTTCACACAAATTGACAGCTTAATGTTGAGGTTTGGGAGCACTTTTAGTTTATAAATGTTTCTGCCCAGAGCAAGCCTGCTGGCTCATTGTTCACCAACAGTAAGGATTTGCCATAAATTCACTCCTGTGGGGAGGTATTAAAGCAGATGTAAAACTTGTTTTTACCATTGCTTTTAGAATGAGAAAAATAACAAAAAATTATATGGTCACATACAGTGAATGAAACTGTAGAAAATGTAACAGAATCTCAAAGTGTCTTATTCCTAATTTACTAGTTAAGGGAAGATTGGTTCCTTAAAGGGCTATTTTATGGGCTCATAACAAAGCATCCCTTGCCTCAGTTAAATACATCAGCTCCAGTCATTCTAGAGGGACCATCATGGAATTGTATTATAATTCTTATAAATTATTTTATGAAGTAAAACTGTTTGTTGACGCACATAGACCCAGTCCTCATTTCACACTTTTAATGGCTTTGATTTCAATTTCTTTATGCATATGTCTAAACTAGTGTCTAATCATTCTGTTTTCCACCCCCCCCCCCCCTCCATGACTAAACACAATCCATAACAAGTGGCTGAATTAATTGCTCTTGCTGGCTGCAGATGGTCGCAATCTGCATATTATGTTGTCAGCCAATAGAGAGCGCACTACCTGACCACTGAACACTGACCTGACCCAGAGACTCCACTGAAACACATGAGTTGCGTCACAAACTACATGCTTCCTCAGTGTCCAGCATGCTTACTGTACCTTTTCAGCTTCTCAGCCATCAACAATACAAGCTCTTTGACACTATCGTAGTGTTGAGAAGCAACAGCTAATAACTAATATTTGTGACTAGAGATAGCTGCAAGCATTTGTACAGTTATCAAGATCATAACAATAATTATAAGAATTATAAAACAATTGTTCTCATTGCAGAGTATGCTCTTCTCATTGGAATTAAACAATGAGCTGTAGCCAGAGAATTGTAGTGAGTAAAAGAGGCTTCTAATAGCAATAATGGTCTCCATTGGTTTATTCACTTCTTCATGGGTAGATAGTGCAAAATGATGTTTCCTAATTACAGAGGGTTTTCTAGTCCAATTTTGCACCATATCCTCCTGGGCCAGTTAAAAGAGCACCACAGTGATATCACAAGTCTGCAACTTCCCACAAGGGCAGAGTGTGAAGAGTTTGGTTAGTTACACAGCCACACAGAGAACACACAGTTAAATTACCATTTTTAAGATGAGTGACAGACTTCTCCATGCTATTAAGATTGCTTGTCCGTGCTTTCATGTGCTTGGATTTGAGATGAGCGTACAGCTCCCATACTGCCCTCAGTCAGGGCCCCCTCTCTTCTTTCTACCCCCCTGGGAACCACACTATGGTACTGAAATCAGCTAGGCTCCCTGCAGAACTCAACAGCACTGGGAGTAATTAGGCAAGGTAACCTCACCCCTGTCTCACCAGCCAGTATTGCACAGGTCTGCTGATGTTCTATGTGAGATCACACACACACACACACTCACACACACACGTATGCCCATACACACACGGCCACATGCACAGGCACACACACCTGCACATATACACAAACATGCACTTCCTACACACACGGCCACATGCACATACATAAACACATGCACACACTCATACACGATACTGATATTCATTCCACTGTAAGTTATTCCCTGTGACCGATTCCATCTTCAGAGCAATGACCGCTTTCAGGATCTGAGCCCTCCTGTGACATGGCCTGATGTTCCGCCACGACAACAGGTGCTCCCTCTACAGTACTGCCCACATCTGGAGCAAACCCATCAGTGAACACCTCCTCTACACCTCTCAGAAGTGGCTGACTGGATAGTGATTTTTGAGACCCCCCTAACCCTCTCCCCTCTCTTTAGACCCAGTGGAAAAACTCACCATCACCCCCAATCAGACGGCGCCCTGGCCTATGGTGCTGTCACTGTCACTGAATACACAGCAGAATGACTCACAGACACTTAGCCTTCCTGAGGTATGGGACATAGCTGGACAATTCAGTGCAATATAATAACGTCCATCTCATGAGCCCCCATCCTTGGTTCTAAATAAAGTTGTATTTAAATGTTGTTCAAACTATTGAGTGTTCTTTCCAGAATTGTTATTTGCTATTGTGAGATATGGGCACTGTATTGAAGTCATTGTGGTTCTATAATTGTACTGTAATTTGGTGGTTTCCACAATTTTAAATCAGTCCAATGGAAGGATTGTACAAAGAGATATTTATTTCTCCAGTTCTATGGCAATGGGTTTAATTCTTATCTCGGTCTATTCTATCCCATATTGTTTAGAGAATATGACAGGAAGAACATTTTTAAATACTGTTGAGGACTTTATTTTCCATTATGCATACCAATCCCAATGCTCAGGATGTGACAAAAGCTAAGCTGATTGCCCTTTGAGTTAAAGGGGAAGCATTTCAACAGGGAGGAGATGCATGCACAGAGGAGGCACACTTACAGTCCCAAGCTCTTTAATTAGATACATTTTTTAAATTTCCGACTGTTCCTTCTGCTTTTTAAAGACGTAATTGATATTAATTCCACTCAGCTCCTTAATTCAATCCCAGACAACTGTTAACGAGGATACGAGTTCAAACATTCGCTGCATCCCTTTAAACAAGATCGATTACGGCATGGCTGCCGGCGTTTGCTCTCTCTCCGCCCCCCTTGTTCTGATAAAACCTGCCTCAGGATAACCTTGTGCAGACTGATGAAAGGGGAGGAAAATATAAAAGAGAAGGAGGATTCTTCCAAACCCAGCTAACACAAACCAATTCAATAACATTGGGGAATGCTCTGGTTAGATTTCCATTTGGTTGTAAGGTAACGTTATGTCAAGAACGTTCCCTAAATGGCCATCATTTCTATTTCTATTTATTGTTTGGAACAAGTTCTGTAACATCCCCGATGGCTATTATTTAGGCATGAAACAATATATCATGGAGGATACATTACATAACATTTTAAGAATGTCAAAATGCCAGATTCTTTGCACATTGAAAACTTTCCCAATAAATTTAAAACAAATAACCATCCACAGTTAAAATTATTTTTTAAAGGATATAACTAAATTGAATGTTTTAAGACCATTGTAGCAATGTACTGTGGCTTATACTGTAAGTAGTGTCCAAGGGACATGCAGGAAACAATGTGTTGGAAACATTTATCCTAACATTCCAGGTATGTTCTTGGAACCAAAAATTGCTAACTGGGAATGCACCAACTACAATGAAAGCCCTGTTTGAAACAGGATGGGAACAGAAACGGGCCGATGAGTTTGATCTCCCTCATCTTGGAAAATCTGAGAGAATGGACATAATTGAATGAAAACATTTATAGCTGGGATGATAGTTAAGTCTCATACAGGCATTAGCTGAAACTATGTATTGCCACAAATCAGGGAAGGAATTGTACTTTCAATTAAATAAACCACTTGGCAAGTGGGATAAGGGTAAGATACTGTATATGATGCTAAAAACAAAGCCTCCAGAATAAATTTAATACAGACTCTAGGTCTGAATATGCTTGAAAAAGGTGGAGGACACCACATGTCACCCCTTCAACAGAGTTTTTCCATTACTGACACTGGGTCAGTTTCAGTTTTTCTCATGTACTGGTTTGGGTAAGAATACGAGTTGGGCATTTGATCCTGGGTCAATTTCAGGGGGGAAAGAAAGAAATGAACAGTTGAACTGAAGAATCCAACAATGCAATTTACAGCATTGATTATTTAAATTAATATATCTGAAGTAAATATAGCTGTTTAAAGATCTAGGTTATTAAGACAACTATTTGTACTGAATTTACAGTTGTGGTGATGCTACATAGAAATGACAATAAAGGCTAATTTCAGTCCAGATAGTTTTGAATTTCAATACACAGTCTTTCAGGGGGATGTTCTTCATTTATGAACAATGAATCAATGCATTTGGAAAATTGTCTTACAACTCACAGTTCACAAGTCTTTCACGTTAATCTGTTTCTTCATCCTTTTCTCTCCTAATCCTCATCATCATTATCATCAATTGTTGTACACAAATCATCTCAATTCATTTTATGCATGCTTTACATATCTGTCATGGTGGAATGTGAACATTTCACCAGGAAATATTTCAATGTTAAAAAAATACATTATATACTGATTACCTGGAAACCACACAGCCTATTAAATGTTAATATATCCATGCAAATTTAATCACAACATGTTTTTAATTCATTCATTAATGAATATTCTATGCTTACTGAAGCCACACAATGTGGACGGATGCTCAGAGTGTTTTCATGTTTCAGCATTTTAATGATCTCTCCTCCCTCTGGAGCTGGATCATCTGACTGACTAAATATGATCAAGGAACACGTTCAAGCCGTCACCAGAGCCTGCCTCTCATTACAGACCCTCTCTTCACCCAATGCAAGCCATTACCACAAAATAAACAAAGCATCAATATATGGCCCCTGCACATTCACTTCTGAAAAGCATTCTTTGGAGTCTAAGCCACTCCATATTCCACGATCTGTAATAATTGAGCTGAAACTGACCCATATTCTGTTCTTTCTTCAGTATTATGAGAGTACACATACAGTATACAGGGCTAGAATTTCATTTTTGCTACTGGGGGATTACCCTCCCATGTTAAACAAATGGGACGATTTCCAGAAATTCTTGGATTTAAAAACGAACTGCCTAATGTAAATATTATCAACCATTGTGTTTACTGTGCGACCAAAAATGTTTGTTGCTGTGCGACCCTGACCATTTCCCTTGCATGGCAAAGGTTTGGGTCTGTGCAGTGCTTCCACAAACCTAATGTCCATGCATAAACTGTACAGAGGTCAGATTTCAATATACCTATGACCATGCCTTCAGCCTCAAATCAGCAACTGGCCTTATTTACCCCAGTCAATAAACACAGCTAGCTGTAGCGAGCAAGCTGGTCAAATCAGTAAATATCACAGTTTACGCACCTATCTAGATTCAAATACTGTGTTTCAAGCCAATAACTAGCTAGCTGGCCAGATTAACTACAGATTGCGGCCCCTGAATTCACTACAACAGGGTTCCTCAAATCACGCTCCTCAAATCAAGGGCCAAGTACTGCTGTTTTTCCACCCTTCCTTTACCTGGGAGTCAGGTGTGAAAACACTAGCCAATCAATTGCATTAATTGTTCAATTAACTACCTGAGAGAAAGGAAAACCAGGACCGAATTTGAATTTGTAGGCCAGATTTGAGGGACCCTGCACTACAATATACCATATAAAATGTTGTGTTGCCTACACTTGACACTTGACTTGATCTTGTAGTCTTGGCTGTAGTTTCTGAAGCTGTAGTTTCTAAACTCAGCCAAGTCCTATGTTGTTGCAGGAGCAACAAAATTCATCTGAACCTCACACTAAAATAAATCACCTCATTCTTTCATTCCCTTCACGTGCACACGCACTGACTCTAGACACATTCTTCTTGGAGCTCTGCTCGTTCTCCTTTCGCGATTTCCAACAAATATATTTGTTATTTCAGAAGATAGGTGCAGGATAGTTACTCTTGCACATTTTATCTGGTCGATTTTCTTGCCAGTCTGACATAAATTAAGTAACCTACTTTCGAGACTCACAAAGTTTAGTGAACATTTATCGACTTTACTAAAATCGAAAGCAGATAAAAATGCATCAAAAGTAAATAATTATATAAAATGACTTTGAAGATGTAAAACATAAAATAATCACAGTTTAACAGTTCAACTCAGAACACAAGTTTACACTCATGATAGACCTATAGCTAACAACCAAAACAAAGGAAACACTAAATGAGGGATACAAAGTATATTGAAAGTACATGCTTCCACACAAGTGTGGCGCCTGAGTTAATTTAGCAATTAACACCCTATTATGCTTAAGGTCATGTTTAAAAATGCTGGGCGGGCCAGGCCATTATTTTGGTTATCATGGCTAGAAGAAGAGATCTCAGTGACTTTGAAAGAGGGGCAATTTTTGGGGCACGTTTGGCAGGAGCTTCAGTGACAAAGACTACTCACCTTGTTGATGTTTCACGAGGCTAGCAGTGGCTAAGGTGATGTTGGCATGGAACTCTGAGGGAAAGACATCATCAAATAAGGGTAGCTGTAGTGGAAAGCACAGTAGTGGAAAGCACATACTCCTTGACTGTGATGTCTGTGCATTAGTTTGAGGTGCAAGGCTAAACAGGCAAGTAACTTTAAATATATTGACTGCAAACTTCAATCTAGGGTGTGAACAGGTAGTTTAATCAATAACGTTGTTGTCGAGAACTCTACAGAGCAAGATACCAAGATACCATAGTCATATCATGTTAGTGTTTCGACCTTTTTGGCCACTACCTGTATGTGTATATATACTCTGTATAAATATAGAAGCAGAGAGGAATGGGATGGAGAAAATCTGTCAAGATAAAGTGCAGATTAACTTTTCTTTCAAAAAGAAAACTGCTGTTAAAAAATGAACCAAAACAGATTTTGTAATGTTCATCATGGAAAAACAGGAAATGACTCACAACAGATAAATGATTTTGGGACTATCATCTGCACTACTGAATAAATTGTGTTCACATCCGTATATCCATGACAGGACTTCCTGCAGGTCCAGTAATGGAAGGAAGCTTCTACTTAGCAAACTAACCAAGCATACTCTACAGCAGGGATATAAGCCTTAAACAAGACATCAAAACACAGAGCCACACCGCTTAGCGAGGAAAGTGATCCAACAACAGAGGGGATTTTCAGGTTGACAGAATTACCAGGTGGTAAAATACATAGATAATGGTTGGTCAGCATTTACATTACAAATATGAAAATCACCAGTGTCGGCTTTATCAATGTAGATGTTTTTTTTTTTTTATGAATCATCAGACTTTCATATGCATGACATTTTTTAATTAAAAACACAAGTGAAAATCATTAGCATTTCGTAAGACAATTTTTGCGATCTTCTATAGACTTTTTACAGTATTATACAGTTTCTCACCAAATTAGAACACGTCAAACTTTTAAGACCAGTGCTCTGAAGAGAAAGTGGATATTCATGTGCCACGGTTTTTATTAAAATTGAGATGTTTGGAACAAGGCTCCTTTTAAAATGAATGCTGGAAAGTTAGCTTGTCTGTTAGCCAGGGACACCTTAGTATAGCCATGCTGAAAATGGGAAGCCATAGCAACACTCAAAGCCATCATTTAGAGGCATTTATTTTAAAGCCAAAATGGCAGTGACTAGCAGTCCCCCCCGAAGCACTGTTATGGGAACTGGGTTACACACATCTTCCTCCCAATGACATTGACTGATGAACTGAACAGAGCGGGTCAATAATGTTAGTAGCTAGCTAGGTTAGTCAGTCGATCAGTTTAGGTTAGTACTTGTAAAGAATAAAACATTGTAGTCTTCATATTTTTAATGGTTTTCTGTGTTTTGAGTTGTTCATATAGCAATTGTTGTGGGCAACATAGACTAATTTGCTCATATTGGTGACAGAGATCAGTAAATATAGGTGCTAGATAACAATGGCTAGCTAAGCTTTAGATTACTACTTAGCCATTTGGATAGCTGGATTGCATGTACACAATACCTTGGCATGTTAGTCTGGCTAGGTAACATTAGCTAGCTAGCTAGTCTCAGCTGCTTTGACATCTGAAGTTGGTTGCTAGAAGTAGAATGTCTCTACTTTATATTAGTTAGCTAGCTAGCAGTATCTAGATATAGCTAGTTAGGTAGTGTCATGCATCATCTTTGTCAGACACAATCATGATTTTCTAAATGGTCTTAGCAACATTTTTACCAACAAAATTGCACAATACAGTGTAAATCAGCAACATATCCCCTTCATTGTGCGCATACTCCTCCACCATAATGTCCATACATTGGTTCGAGACGCAAGGAAAATCAGAAGAGAAATGGAATCAATTGACTGCAAATATCTAGGATGTAAGCAGGCAGTTTCATTAAGAGGAGTCCGTCGAGAACTTCACAGAGAGGGATACTATGATTGGGTTGCAGTGCTTAAACTCCTTATTACACCTAAAAATGCACATTTGTGAGTAAAGTAGTGCAAAAAACAGTCAGTGGTCTACTGAGCAGAGGAAATAGGTAATATGGTCAGTCATCTTTCATTCCATTCTCAACAAGTGGACGAGTGCATGTGTTGTGCATGCTAAAAGAAACCTACAGACCCGAGTGCTTGTTTCCCTTGGTAAAGGGTTCTGGTGGCTCTGTTATGGCGTGGGGTGCATTTTCCTGGCATAGTTTAGGTCCTCTCAACCCGTTAGAGGGAAAGTTAAATTCTAATAAATACAAAGCCATTCTGAGTGATCACATTCATCCTATGGTGAAGCATTTCTCTACTGATGGGAGTGGTCTCTTCCAGGATAACAATGCCCCCATCCACAAGGCACGAGTTGTCACTGAATGGTATGATGCCATGGCCATCTCAGTCACCAGATCTCATCCCAATTGAAGACTCATAGTAGATTCTATAGCGGTGCCTGAGACAGCATTTTCCACAACTATCAACAAAACACCAACTGATGGAATTTGTCATGGAAGAATGGTGTTTGGTCCTTCCAATAGAGATCCAGATGCACTACTTTGTACTCACCGATTGATTGGCACCATGGGTAGCCTCTGATTAGTCAGGTAGTCCCCAATATACCTGTCTTTTCATGCTAAATGTCGAGTTTAACTTTTTGGGGTTGCACTTCATGCTATGTCCAGATTATGTGCATGTCTCGGTAGTACAGCATTAGGAAGATATTATGCAAGCTACAGTACATGTATGTATCACATCTGCTTAAATGTTGAACTCTATCAGAATACACATTACACCAAATACCTGAAATATTCATATAATTAATTGTGTGAAATACTCTAACCCATAACATATTTAATGATATGTTCTATTGTTAGCAGTTGAAATGGCTTTTACTCTTAAAATTGTATTTTGAACTTGCAGTTTCTATTATCATCCTATTCATTTTTACATAAAATTATTTTCGACTTATCATATGCCACAAATATGAGACAACAGTGGGTAACAACTACATTGGTTATTTGCTTTATCGCTTAAATGCTGAATGAATGACGACAATGCTATATTTAATTAATTATAGCAGGGATTGTAAAATTGGAGACAGGTGAACATCTCTTGCCCTTTAAAAAAAGCTCCTGCCTCCTACCCAGGCCCCTTAGATTTGAGGCCACATCTTTTCCTGTTTCCTGGATTTTCAGCACTTCTGAGCATGAGGTGGATCCTTCTGAGCATAGGGTTGGTTAGATTGGATCCGTATTAAACTGATTAAGTCTTGTTTGAATGAATTGCAATGCCCTTAATTAGATTAAATTCATTAGATTGAATTTAAGACATCATTTCTGGGATTTAATTGCATTTAATCATGGCACAAACATTCAATTCTGAAGGACAAACTGGAGTAAAGAAAGATATGATCATCACATAATTTGCACATTCACACAATGAGCATACATCTTATGGTGTGACAATACTAAAATGAATCCCATCATTTCTTGTTTCTGATTTCTTTTTGATCAATGTAGGAGATTTTTATTTTAACCAATATCATAAATATAAAGAGTTAAACAGGTAAAACTGCTGCAAACACAAAAGGTTTGAACTGAAACAGAACTGAAAAAGGTAAATTCAATTAGTGATTTAATCCCTGTTTTTATATATTTGAACATCAAAAGGGCTTGTGTTATTGTACTCTTCAGCAAGCTCCTCTAAATGATTCACTTCAGTAAAGCTTAGATGTATAAACAGGCAAAAGAATGCAAAATGTGCAACTCACTGCTCTCTCGCTTATCTTTGATAAGCGTGACAGTCTAATGAAGAAATAACATAATAATCAGCTCAGTGGAGGATTGATGAAGAGAATAAACTTAGAATGAGGAAATGCCTAAGGGTGGACTATTACCAATGCCCACAAAGGGATGGAAGTACAAAAGTATCTCTATCTATCTCTCTCTTCTCTCTCTTCTCTCCCTTACCTCATTCTCAGCCAAACAAGAGTGAAAACAATCAACAAACAATCCACAGAGCAGAATCACATATGATGATAAAAAAGACTTTGACGTGAGAAAAGGCCCTGTGCCAGCTTGACACATATTAGGAATCTGTCCTTCAAAAGCACAGATCCGCAAGCTCACTGGCTCCCCCTCTTTCCACCCTCCTCCTTGTTTCCTCTGATAGCTGCTTTCCACTTTGCAGGGCCCAGGCCGATAACAGCTGTGTGGAGAGGCCCCCCTGTTCGTGTCGCCAATGGGGAAGCAAGGGAGAGGGCAGGGTGGGGGAGGCTGTCCCCACCTCCACGTGTTTGTTGGGTTCATTATCAGCGTCTCAGAATGGATTTCATCAGTGGCAGCACAATGTGCTGAGTCAGCCGCGCCTGAGCTCTGCCTCAATCAATCTTAATTTTCTCCACTCCTTTTTCCTTTTTTTATTTTTTGGAACTAGGTTCCTCCACCAGCTCAGGTGAGCATCAGAAAAATGGTAACATTTCACAATTATTGCATTATTTGCTGCGATTAACAGACGCAAGAAGGATACCAGTACATTTATGATTCAGACAGATATTACCTATAGGCAAACATTGTTTCAATATTGATTTCATTGCAGAAGCACAGCAACAGCATCTATTCAAAATAGGAGACACATTTTAAGGAGTTTGTAACTTGGAGTGTAGAATGAAAAAATAATGTGAAATGAAAAATGGAAAATATGCAAGAGGGTAGGAAAGCATTGTGAAAACTGGCATAGCTGTGACTTAACAAACTCTTAACCCTTAGAAAACATTTAGCCATGGGAAAGAGCATCTTTAATAAAGATTATTCTTTAATAAAGACCACAAATAATAGTTATGCAAAAAACTTGACTTTTCTCTGTCCACTGTGAAACTCATTGGATTTTAGTCCTGATTGCCTTGCCCTAGACTTTTCAAATGTTTTTAGCTACATTATTATCCTGAGGAAATTGCATAGCATACATTTGTACATATCATCTTATTGCACAGCTGTTCCCCACCTGAGATTAAAACTTGTAACCATATTAAACTTATTATTAAATGCTGACCCACAATGCCATGGCAACACATGATAAAACAAAGAAAGCAGCCCCACTAGTTGGTCGCAAGGGGTAGTTAATCATCTTGTACAATGGAGAATTCACCAATATCTGAGCTCAAAAGCTTTGTTTTATGCTTTTTAAGTTGCTGGGTGTATGCAACCTCTCTTGAATCGATTCCATGGTCATATCTTTCAAGCCCATTCCAAACTATGCCTCCAGGTATATCCGACCCTTTTCATTTCCTTCCACTGTATCCAGCATCGAGCAATCTGTCTGTCCTTGCACTAGGAACATCACTCGAGCCCCACACACCACGTTTCTATGAATCCAAATGTCTCTATCCCTCTAACCACTCCCTCGCTCATTTGGCCCTGCCTCTGTCCACTGTGAGCTGGGTCTTGGGGCTCCTACTCAGATTAATTCTCATGTTCTTGTTGCTTTGCGGAGAGGACGTTTATTACCAGATTGATTTGGGTTGAATGAGCCATGTGATTCAATGCCCTGGCAGCATGGAAACAGAATCATTGTGATTAATGACAGAATTAATATATCAGAGCACATCGTTGGGTTGAGCAGAGGAAGGAATGTCATGGATTACATTTACTTTGAAGGAAAAATCCTTGAGAAATGCTTCAGGTATTGAGATTTGTTTATACGAGTATAAAAAAAACCCTGGTCACCACACATCATTTTTGAGGGGTGCAATTAAAGAAGAAAATCTTGTTGACAGTGATAGGTGTGAATTTGGTCTGCTCAGGGCTGCATTTCAATGAATTTAAGAAAAAAACGGATTCTACTTCAAACTGAAATCTCTCTCCTTCCAGCAGCTTCAACCCTGACAGACTGGCACTTTTGCTCAAGCAGAGCAAATCTCATATCGTGCAGATGCCGCAAACTGATGGGTGCATTTCCACATCCATCCCGATGCCGGCTCAACATTCAGATTAGGTTGGGAGGTCAGAAATGTTGAGCCGGCAGATGCTTCTGAATCATCGGGTTGGGGTGCTCTTCACCGCTTGTTTGGAGACTGAGTAGCCGAAATCTCTGTTTAATGGAGTCGTCCCCTGGAGGGGAATGTTTTACGAGCCCCTTCGCATTCACCTCCCCCGCATTTCAATCTTGCGGGTCTATTAAGACAGCGTCGCATCCCACATGTTGCTCATCCATCACTATCACTGGGTGGGGGACCAGCTGTGTCCCCTCCCCACTCTTCCCAAACCTGACAGCTCGATATGAGATCAGAGACAAAAGCTGGGAGGGGGGAGGTAGTTATACAGATGAATATGTAAATGTATCCACGTTTTTGAAAATGACCATGATGAATAAAGGGGGGGGGATCAGCAAACTCCTGCTGACCATACATGGTTTTCCAGATCAGAATTTTTCTTTTAGTCTCTACAGCTGAGCAGCGTAAGCTGACGGTGGTGAGTGTGATGGCAGAGACAAGGAGGGAAAAATGTTTCTTGCAAAAATAATGCTAAGGAACGTGTTCACTACAACTATCTCTTTGTGACAAAGCATGAGATATATTGAGTTTTGCAACAAAATGATTTGGAAATCGCAAAGATGGCACTGTGATCTCAATCACGGCTTGTTTGGTTTCGTTTTAGCAGGAAAGGCGTTTATTGGTTTTTGCTTATGAACTCTTCATATTTCGACATTGAACGATTAACAGATGCAATGACTGTCATGCATTGACAATAATAAAATCAAAAACAGACAACTCATGTCTAATGAATATTCATAATCTCTTTATGTGCAGCAATGCAGGGACAGAGCCTTTAATGTAAAGTGCAGGGAGCAAAGTATATCTTTAATGATAGTGTAGGAATACATATTTGTGAGAGCTGTTAGATACAACAGCTTCAGGAGAAGCTTCAGAGCTCTCTCTCCCTTTCAGATGCTACCATACTAAGTGTTAACCTCTGTTTAAACATAACTGCACTAAACATCAATTTATGAATATGAGACATATGCAAGGTTGGTGGAATTAATCCATGAAGAATGCAGCTCTCCTTCCATTCATTTGAATTCTCCTAGTTCATAAGATACACCCTATATCAATTAAACAGTGCAACCCACTTTCAAGCATATCAAATTTAGGAATCTTGGATGTACTGTAGTGATGAAAAATTGCAGGATGGAATCATTTCCTATTGAAATGCTGTTTAAATCCTTTGCATGTAATAATAAAGCATTCAGTTTCTAAGAATAATTTTCTGCCTCAGACAAAACATGAAATATTCATCAAATTAAATCTATTAATGTGACATAATTATTTATATTTCCTTTTATTTGCAGCAAAATTTAAGATAAATGAGCTAATAATAAGGCATTTTAGTTTGAAATATGTGTATCCTTGTGTACCCAATACCTCATAGCCTCACGTAAAATGTTTAGGTAAACAAGATCACATGAAACAAGTGTCTGTTCTTCAACATGGCAGCTAAAGGATAGGTTTCTTCTGCTGGTAAAATGTTGCCTGCTTGAATCACATGATAGTCTTAAAAAGAACCAAAGTAAAGCTGCTGAGGCTCAACATCCCCCAATCTACACTCTCAAATCCTCTCAGAGACTCTCAAAAAAGAGTGCTAAAAAAAAAGGCCAGGAACCCAGACAAGTTTAGCAAAGAGTAACATTGCTATATGATCAGAAAATGATTGAAAATGTTTCATTTATGTTTCAAAAGTTAATTGGCCATACATTTCAAATAAGTTGTAGCAGCATAGCTTTCATTGTGGAAGGTGAATGCTCCCAGATTTCTATCATTTTATACGTTTTCCTTACCTCAAAAAATGTGGTTAGATTTTTTAGCAACTGCAATGTTGCACCAAGCACTGCTTACGTAGTTCAGAGAAGGAAGTCCTGCCTGCTCCCATGTGAATGTATGGGCTATTCCCACTTCCCTGAGAATTGTTGCAATACGATATAATAAAAATGAAATTGATACCTTGATGATTAAAAAAATATATATGGATGAACAAAAGACTATCCAGCCCAAATGAACTGAAATAATGTGGGTCTGCATCGACAGCTCAGAGCTTATCCTCTTTTCTGTCTGTCATTATGCTATGGAATGAAGAGTAAAGCAGAGGCAAGGTGGAACTTTTTTTCTTGACTATATTTCCTTTGAAATTTTATTTCATCAAAGGGAAGTATGTCCAATTTGTTGTCTGTTATAACCCCTTCATTGTTTAACACTTAAATGTCAGTGGCCCTCAAATTGAGTGGCTAAGTTCTAGGGGAGGGTTTATGAGCCGGTTCAGAACCCAGCATTAGTCTCTGCATCAGTCCATAGCAAACACAATGGTTATTTGACCTGACAATGACATGCCATGAGGTTGGATCTACCACTTCAGGGGAAGGGGAGTGTGCAGGAATAGCAATACCAAATATAATACAAATGATTTTGATATTTCATTAAAAGTACACTGTTCTCCCAGGAAAGCCTGGGCCATCAGAACACTGAGATGGCACAATGCCACTGCTCCCCACTGACTTTTCTAAACAACTCCACTCTACTACTACTACTACTGCTACTACTAGTACTACTACTGCCCTCTTGAAGGAGTCCAACCCACTATATTTAAATGTGTACAATTTCATACTTCGGGGGCAACAGCTGGAATTCAACACCCATTTCAGATAGTTTGATCTAAACACAATGGAGACTGTTAACTGTTACTGGTATGATGTTTACTACTCATAAGACCTTGGTGAAAAAGAAACCTTAGCCTAGTGTTCTCAAGTAAACATTGCGCCTGCTGAGAAATGTTTACCTGAGCATTATAACTAGGGATGCATCGATATAAAAATTCTACTCATTATACTGTGCTGCACATCTTACTTGTAAATTGTTATCGTAATTTAAATGATCAACCTCAGCAAATTTACAAATGTCGATGATTGCAGTTAGGCTATAACACTGTTGCGTGGAGGAGAATAGTTCCTGCATTAGTTCATCTATCCGCAACACAACCAACACACAACACAGCAACACAGCCAGTCCCAGCCAGTCTTGATATGAAGCGTAACTTCACTGTAGTTAAGCCAGAGGGAAACATCATCAAAGCGCCAAACTCTGAGCTAGTGACGCATGGAGTGAATTTGTTCAGTCAGTAAACCCATTAACTAGGGTAGGCCCAGACAAAATGTGACAACAAGATTGAAGACAAACCGAGTTTAGTCCCTAAGAAAGGCTGCACATGAGTTGCGTGGGGTTACTTTGGTTACAAACGAGCTGACAAAGAGCAGAAAGGAGGAATGTTCTGCAAGTACTGTAACAAAGCAGTCCCGGAGGCAGATGGGAATACGTCTAACCTGTTCCATGATTTGAGAATTTATCACAAAAAGGAATATGATGAATGTATGGTGAAAAAAATAGAGTCAGAGGCAAGAAAACAATCATATATATATATATATATATACACACATTTTTGTATTTGTTTACGCAAAGTGCAAAGTTTATACTTGAAATTATCCTTCAACATTTACCGCACATACAAGCATTGAATGTTAAATAAAGTGGTGTTTGAATATCTGTATATGCTCAGCTATTTTCCGCTTACAAATGATCATTTCAATATCGTTATCAAAGTATTTGGTCAACATATCATGATAACTATTTTTACGCCCAGCTCTAGTGTGCATCTTGTGCAAGACTGTGTAGAGTGCCAGAGTGTTCGTGATAGCTAGTCAATCGCAACATTGTTAAAGGAGTAAATTAGGCATGGTTTCAGTCAGTTTAGCCTGTAACTAAACGATGCTGCCATTCCATTCAAGTTTGAACATTTAGACCAGATTTCTGCAGCAGGAATTTACGAAGAATTATCGGCCACTGCCATCTGTAAATTTTATCTTATCAGCCGACAAGCCGATGGCAGTGAACAAGGAAAATATATACCGATATAGCGGTGCACCCCCAATTATAACTGCAGTTTTAAACTTCTGTAAACTAGTTCAGAGGTGAGAGGACACTTGTGTGCTGACCTGTGGCCTGTGATAAGAGGTATGAATTTCCTACTGGGTCAGCAAAGCTTAACAAGGCCTGCAGAGGTGAGCAAAGCAGACCTTCTAAATTATACTTCCACACTCCCTCTTTATAACAAACCAAATTAAATGCAAAATAGCTGCTAACTGATTAAAGCTAAAGTTACATAGCTTAGCTAGCTACTAGCTAGTTAGCCCACTAGCTAACTATCTACCCTCACGTTAGACAACCACAAATAGTTAGCTGACCAGTTTAGCAAGTGAACTTTCAGTAAATAATTACTTAAATGAATACTACAAAGACAGTGACTCCCAAATTATTAAAAAGAATAAACAAATTTCATAAATGAAAAGTATGTTCGGATACGCCAAAAACTAGCTATGATGCTCAGAAATTTTGGTTGGTAATCTGTTTGCGAATTGCCTAGCTTTGCTATACAGTGCATGTAACATCATAATTCAGACTGAACTTGGTGAAAGACTAGCACACATGAAGACTTTTGGGTTATGGTCCTGAAAATGAATCTTTTTGGCAATGCTCAAAGTTGCAGCCTCAAAGGCACCTGTAATATCAGGCACATTTTCTTCTGTTTCTCGCGAACTGTGAAAAGCAAGTGAATGGTAGTGAGAGGCGCAAAAACACGCTTCCTCAAAACTCAATGCTTCCTCTGAACAACAAAAGTTTGAGTTCAGAGTGCAAGTTCAAGCTTCCTCTTCACATAGGATTGGTCTGGGAGAAATAGGTATGAACTGAAATGCTGCACTCTCACAGAGTGAACTAACAAAAAACTTACTAATAGAATGAATAAGAATTAAAAATAATTTACACTAGATTTATTAGGGAGGTTAAGCCTCTGCTTCAATGGATGGACCACTGCTGATTAGTACCGTAGAATGATTATATAATATATAGGGTCTATATATAGTTATGCAGGCTTGAAAACACTTGAAATAATCTTACCAGTACAGCAATATATATTTTATCAGTACGGAGTACCGGTCTGTACCGGCTTACTTGCACCACTGTACATTAGGCAAAAGACAGGCTCCTACGTGCCCCTGCAGACAAACCTTAGGAAATAAATGTACTGAATATTGCCAAGCACCAGCTAGACTGTAAGAGGGTATTCTGGCCAGCTTCTCCTTCTGCTCCCTAACCAGGGGGCCCTTGGACCATCTTACCCCTCCTGCAATTAATCATTTAATGCTGTACTTACTCAAGCGACACCTGGGTCTTTGGATTCTAATTAAACAGGAGGGAGATGGAAGAGTGGTGGGATTGATAGGGAGGGGGTGCACAGACATGGCTCTACATAGAGGGGAGATGTGGAATATGACCTCTCCCACATCCTCCCCTTTTCCAGACTGGGTGCTCTGGTACAGACACCAATTTGTGTATGTAGGCATTAGGGAGAACCTCAGGCCCTCACAGAATTTGTGAGGAACAGACAGATTCTGTACAGATTCCAGAACACCAGCCTGAGCATGGAGAGAAAGTCCCTTTTTCAAACTTTTTCGCATCCCATTGTGGATGATTAGCAAGATGAATGCTTTTGTGGACACAGGAAAGGTAACAGCTATCCACTAATAGGTTATTACTCAGGATGTGTCCTCATGAGCCCAAGCTATTTAAGAAACAAGGGGTGATGGTATAAGCTATGAGCGATCTTGGTCCTCTCCAA
Source organism: Aldrovandia affinis (assembly GCA_029706075.1). NCBI lineage: Eukaryota > Metazoa > Chordata > Actinopteri > Notacanthiformes > Halosauridae > Aldrovandia > Aldrovandia affinis. Next base: position 1,674,398 of record JAINUG010000176.1, read on the forward strand.
GGAGCCTGGTAGAGATCTAAGCTGTGCTAACTGTACTCCCACACTGAGTTGAAGATGTATTAAATGCACTCCCAACTGTGTATAAGCTGTGGCTGTGTTAACTATACTCCCACACTGTGTCTAAGCTGTGTGAACACTACTCCCACACTATTTAAGATGTGTTAACAATACTCCTACACTATCTAAGTTAACTGTAGTCCCACACTGTGGGACATTATAATGTACAGCCCAATATCCAAAAATGTCACCATATCTAGTATAAATGCACAATTTTGGAGCATCTTGTGGCTTACAGTGCTGAACTCTGGACACACTTCAGGTAGGCTACCGTTGGACCCTTGAATGATACTTCACCCCAGCTGCTTCAGTGATAACCCAGCCATATTCATTTGTTTCACATGATTTTATAGAACATATTGAGAAGTGTACCATAATAATTTTCAGAGGTTTGTGAAAGTGAGGAAGGATATTCAGGGTGTGGGAGGGGATGAGAAGCACAAAGGTCACTCAGCTGCTCTGGTTCCGCAGCTAGTGTTGTTATTGAAGAGGCAACCAAATAGCGGCTTTCCCAAATTGCAGCATGACTCTTCGGGTCTCAGATTCCACCTCTTTCTTGCAATGCAGCCACATTCCTGAATAATTGGCTGCCTCTGTTGACAGAGGGTGGCAATCAGAGCTCAAGTAGGCCAGCTCTGCTCCATGCCATAAAACATGGACCTTTTTTCCCTTTTATGGGTGGGAAGTAATCTATACATTTATTTACGATGTGAGCGGATGACAGATTTAATATTTTAATTCAGTTTTATGGTTCTAACAGGGAGCGATGAACTTTATTGCCGTGTCCTGCGAATAGGCACGGCGGGTTTGATCAAGCAGGATGGGTTTGGCTTCATCCATCCCTCACATCACTTTCGCAAAAATTTGAACACCTCACAACCCCTGCACCCTCATCTTCTTCCCATTTTCTAAGCCCATCAATTATTCTGGTGCAGAATGAAATAGGTGACCCGCCACTTACAAGAAAAGATTCATGGAGAAGTAGAGAGAACTGCTTTTAAAAACCTGACTGTTGAGCCCACATAGATGCCTCCAGGAAAATAGAGACCTCCATTGTCCATTACATCTCTGTGATCAAGGGCTGCAACGGAATTCTAGTTTTCCTTGCAACAGAAACTACCAGAATTTGCATAACTCAAATCATCCTTTGCCTCAGTCCTTTTAACTGATCATTGAAAGGCACTTGATAAACTTGTTGGAGTGCATCAACCAAGAACAGTAAATGAACAACGGATGTGAAGTTTAAAAAAAAATCTGAATAGCAGGACACCTACTGTTTCCAATAAATAAATTCCCTTACAAAATTAAATAATTATTTTATTATCATTTTTTACCCTAATTGTTTTGGAGATACTGTTTGCATTCCTATTTTGTATTTCTATCTGATTCAAGAGTATCTTTTGAACTCCATCTCTGATTACTGGGAAGACAGATACAGTCTATAAGAGAAATAATGGCATGTATATTGCAAGAAGGAGGAAGATCATATTTAGTCATCATTGCTACATGTATCTGGCCAGTATGAGTTTAGCATCATCTCCAACACAGAAAGTGTCAAAACCAGTTCCCATGGAAACACCAATGGCATAATTTTTACAGCTCAGCCTATCACAAATTCCTATATACCTGGGAGCACACATTTATTGATCAATCTGAGCGAGTCACTTGTTCAATCAATGGTACTAGAGTCCCCTGAGGGCTGTTGGCGGTTCAAGTATTTGTGGCAAATTATTTTCGTATGACACAAATCACCCCAGTAATTGAGCAGACTGATATTGACTCAAATTTCTGTCTGAGGATTTGATGATTTAACAGTTGGCTGTTTGTCTGAATTAGTGCCATTGTCCTCCCAGGCAAGGGTCAGAGACCTCCTGCTGCACTGTATCCCTAGTGAATGGAAAAAGAAAGCCACACAGATCAAAGTGACACTGACAGTGTAGTTAAAAAATTATGTTGTAGACAGGGAGCTTGATAGAACAGAGATTCATCCAAACTAATGAGGCTGCAGACTGGCAATTTCATTGAGCAAAGTTTCAGATAAACAGAGGCCAAGAGAAAGAGAATCAGGTTAAAAATGCAGCTCAGGGACTGTCTTGCCCCAGGGGAATGAATAATTGATGAGCTGGTAATTAAAACCGTAAATGGAAGTGGGGGAGATCCTGATCGCACTGCCAGAGGATCAAGGGTCTAAGAAGACAAGAAAAGCCAAAGGTTGGGAAAAAAGAATATCAAAACAACCACTCATTTGGTTTGACCTTTTTATCACACTGATTGAAATTGTAGAGAAATAGCTTGCTCACAAATGACGTGACACAAATTAAAGCAGTGCTTTAATTTATAGAATGCATGAAATTCCAACTTTGACCATTATGAATAAATGCCAAGGAGGCATCAGGAGGGGCAGCTGTGAGTAAAAACAGCCAGCCATGTTGCTGAGTCAATCGGTGTGAGTGTTAGAAGAAGCCTGGCAGGCCATGAATAGCAATGCCTGGCAGGACCCTGGACAGCAACTTGACTGCCTGGCAGGACCATGGACAGCAACCCTGCAAGCAACAGTGGGTGATTGTGCAATCAGCACTGCATGCTTATATTACAAACCACAACCCCCACACAGCCTAGAATTTATAGTTGACAACTGGTTAACTTCCTACCTCAACTAGTTTTTGGCTGGTTTAATGAAAAGGGTGCAAGAGGGTACTGGGCCTATCCAAAAAAAAAAAAAAAAAACGCATTTGAATGAGACAATTATACAACTAGACTCCCTAATATTTTGAATGAACAATGCACTTGATGGTAGAAAAGTTATCTCAGACAAAACCAGCTGTCTTCAGGCCTCTGGAATTTTACACCGGTGAAAAGTAAGGTGCATTTCTGAAATAGTAAAATATTTATAGTTCCTAGTTCAACTAATTTTACTGGAATTCATGGCACAAAAAAGTGTAATAATATGCACAATATTGTCATTTAACAATGTTGTAAATTACACTATTATAAAGAAAAGGTTCCTTGATGAAGATGAAGAAAAAAAAAACATATATTTCAATTTATGCTTTAAAAATAAATGTATATACAGTAACTTGTGAGAAAAGTTATTTAGTTTAAAAAACCTTTTGCAGCTAGTGGGGAATTATAAAACAATGCTATCTGATATTCCTTTTATTCAAAAGTAGTATTGGCACTATGAAAACCAGGGCCAGTTAGAAACCACAGATGGTTTTAAAGAATGGATTTCCTCTGTAAATGATCCTTAGGTTATCAAGGATAAAAAGCACATTCCTCTTGTAAATTAGCCTTATATCCTCCGCATTGATTATTTTACTTGCATGTTTGGCAATGCAATGGAGCCTTCTCAGATTATCTCTGAACAACCCATTAAATAATGAGATTCAAAAGAAAGTAATGGCAATCAGCATCATATGTTCAAAATTATTATTTTCAATTTTAACAGTTGAGTTAAGAGTTGAGTTTTCAAAGTAAGGGGAGTTATTGGTTTGCTTTTGTTAGCATTAGTACAGAACCCTACAAAATTATTCACACCCATAAAAAAATGAGCAAAGAATGCTGTATGAAATTGACAATACAATTAATGAGCTATATTGTATGCTGAAAAAAATGGGGATATGATATATGTTTATATCAATACAATTTCTCAGACAACAATATTTTGTTTAACAAGTTATCCTTCTTTCCCCAAACAGATATGTGTCACAATCCCTAATAATTACTTTAAATAAAATCCAACAACATAAATCCACACCATAACAGAGCCACCAGAACCCTTCACCATGGGAAACAAGCACTCGGGCCTCTAGGTTTGCACCACTTTCATTGCAAATGTGCATTTTTAGGTGTAATAAGGGGTTTATGCACTACAACCTGACCATAGTATCCCTCTCTGTGAAACTCTTGACGGACTGTTCTTGATGAAACTGCCTTCTCATACCCTAGATTGATATTTTCAGTCGACTGAATCACAACAAGTTGTTTTGCTTTGCATCAAAAACCAATGCACGTACATCCTCTTTCAATCAGTGAGGTCTCCTCTTGCAGCCAAGGTAGTCATAATTATAGGCAGCCATACTGTCAAGCATTTATATACATGACCCAATGCATGCTGGGATATTATTTGCTAAATTAATGGATAAGTTACCCATGTGAGCCTCTGTTTTACTTTTACTTGTCCTCCATTTGTATGTTCAACACCTGTACATTGTTACTAATCTGTTACTAATATTAACATTTTAGTGATCTTCAAGTGACTTCACATGATCTTCCTGCCTATGGGGAATATGTCTCACCACCAAGGTACCAATGTACAGAAGAGGACAACATTATCCCCAAAAACATTTACAAAAAATAATAAGTTTGTTTTTCTGAGCAACAAGACTGCTTTTGAAAAGTAATATCTCAAAATTTAAATGATGAAATTACATGACATTATGTTGCTTTAAGAAACATGAAGTTTGTGATTATTCAGTTTGGGAGATTGGTATACTGTTTGTTATTATTCCGTTTAGAAGATTGGTATACTGTATTTCTCAAACAGGCAACTTACATAGGTGCATTAACTCTGAAGAGAGTTCCCTTTCACATTTCATGCCACCTTTTCAAAACTACACATATTTGCTATTTTTATACTGAAAACATGATTTGTCATTTGTATTGCCACACCATTGTTTTCTCATAATAGCATAAGTGATTTTTACACGAATTACCCTGTTTTGAATTACCAAAATAAATAATGCATGCAGCGTATTAAGAAGTGTCTTGTATCTAGACATTTCTAGATATTTCTGCATTTCCTGGATGTAACTGAATCCTAAAAATACACAGTCATGCAATCCTTCTGTCAGTCTATGGAAAAATTTACGAGGGGTTTTTCCACAATCCTTGCATTTGCCTGGGAGTAAAATCATAAAACTTAAATGTATTTTCCTTGCACCACAGCAGTGCTTTAATCACTCACCTTTCCTTATCTTCTTCATTATCCCAACTTTTAATTCTCTGCATGATTTAGTCTGGAGCATACTAAAAGCTACAGGCAGTATGAAACCAAATAATTGAATTAAAACAGGACCTTGTACTTTCTTCTCTTCCTAATTGAAACCTTATTTTCACTATGTTTAAATGAGCTGTTCTTTGCTCAAGGCAGTAATCAGAAAAACAAATTGTGTAAGAATAAAAACACTTGATTATTGAATAGGTTTCTCCACACTTTAAATGTCATTTGATGTAAAAAAAAAAAAAAAAAAAAGCATTTACAATAATTTAATCTGGTTACACTTATTTTAAGAATATTTTAAGAATATTTCTGCCTATTATACAGATCATTATGCAGATAAAAATATAAGTTTTGACCAGACTTCTTTCATATTTACTTGTGTGCTATTTCAGATTTTTTACATTTATAATTTGACCGATATTTTGGAATTGCCCAATTGTGTTTGCATGTTTCTGCTCATTGCTGCAACCTCCTCTGTAAATTTCAGAGAGCACAGACAAGTACACTGCAGTCCATCAGTTAAGCTCACATAGACATTGAATCAGAGGAGGCGGCATCATGCGCAGCTTGCCTAGGCAGCCTGTGAGTGCCTGATTGATCAGAGGAGGTCTGTGATGAGACATGGACGCCACTAAAGCCCTCACTCCCTGGACATCACTACACTATGCTAATGAGCACAGTCAGCACTGGCATGGTCCAGATTTGATACCAGACAGTGGGGCCCATCCACACACTAGAACAGTGCCTTAACGGGATGAGCCACCCAAACACCCCCATATTTCAGCATCTTCACATTTGTCTGCATCCTTTAAAATGGTCTAAGCCAAAACATGTTTATTTTCTTTTTTCTCTCCAACAAACACACAATGTAAATAATACATTGCAGAAAGGAATCATCATGGGAAAGGAGGGCTCCCTGCAGTTAGGGATAAAGGTGCCACGCAATGTGTGCACAAATGAGGGGGGGAGCTCTGTTTGACCTGGGAGGCCAAGAACTCATGGGGGTCACAGTCACACAAGCCTTATTACTGACTGGCAGGGCTTCTGTTAAAAGGCCAGGTCAGGTCAGGGACATGGCTTATATGAGCTGTGGGTTTATGAGCTTCAGTTATATTGTTTCTCTGTTTTCTGGTATTTTGCCATGGAAACAAGGCTATAATGCAATTCCCTTATAATGCAATTCCAAGGTTATAATGCAAAATGGGGACAATCAATATAACCATTGCAGCACTCATTTACTTAATAATCTAAGAAGCAAGGTTTTTCAAAGTCACTGAAATTAAGGGAATTAAAGATATTGAATGTGAATTTAAAAACAGGTCGAATTTTTCCTTAAATGTATTGCTTAAAGTTATGTCATTTAAAAAAAGGTCCTCATTATAAGACTGAGCACCTGTCCATTTTTATTCTTCAGTACATTTGCTTTTGCTGCTATTGCTCTTGGGTTTTATGTTTTATATATTCCATGAGCTCAAAGTTAAGTGGAAGAGTGATTAGATTGAATGTACGACAGCTGTGACTCCCAAAGAAAGCATCATTAAGGCTGGAAATAAGGATCAGCTCATGTTTATGCCACCAAGTCATCTATATGAATGCAGGCTTTTGAATGAGATTCACAAGGAGAAAGCCTACTCTATATTAACTGGCATTCATGGGTATTTGAGTTTATAGCTGTAAAATATATTCACTACTGAATCAATAACAAAGGCAGTGAGCTGTGAATCAACTGTCTGCCCAGGTTTTCAGTGCTGGAGAAGGGTTGGCAAGGTGTTCATACACATACATTTGTGTCTTAGGTGGGAAATACTGTGTTCTGTCACAGTGAGATGTTTACAAAAATTGGCATAATAGAAATCTTGGCAGAAAACAGTCTGCATGATATATGGCACACTATGGCTTTCTCTCTGATGCCAGGTTACGTGTAACTATGGTTACTCTGGATTCTTGGGTGTCCAGGAAGTGTCACGCCTATTCATGTTGTGTGCGGGTTCAGTTGCACTACCACTACGTTAGTGGCCAAGTGGGCTAAAATGTGTTCATGCTAAAAAAACTGTTCATCAACTCAGTCTGAGAAAAACAGTACATTTAATAGATGCTTGTCTGTGAATATAAACAGTTACAAAGTGAATGATTTCATTTCATTTGTAGAAACACATTAGAAAGCACTGTTCAGGAGGTCCAGTTCAGAAGGGGGCAGACAAACATGCATGTCCTCTTAGACACATTCAGTCAGCTGGCCACTACCTACCACTGCCTGCACCACAGTACTACACAGCTACACAGCCGGCAGATCGCCTGCGCCCAATCGACTTGAGGAGCAGTTTCCATCCAGACCATATGCCTGATTCATGCACAAGTGCAATGGCTGAATGTGGCACTCAGGAGCCCCCTGTTTTGAGCCATTCCATTATCTATATCATGTCTATCATGGATGATGAGACATTCCTGTTGTTCACTGCAGTTACTTAATGTGATACTGTATAGAGTCACTCCCAAGACCTGGATTTCATCATACATCAACAATGCACTGATCCCTGGTGCTAGACTACCTAAACACAACAGGTCCAGCTCAGGCCTTCTTCCAAAATCCACCCACAGTGTATTAACACACTTATTGACAGGAGAAAAGTAATAAAAACCACAGATTTAATCAAAACACAGACACTCTCACCGACGATAAATTAAAAACCCACTGCCCTCTGACATGTGGGGGGAAAAGGTGCTCACAAAAACATGTCTCTAAATCTTTGAATGGCATGTGGGTTGCAGAGTTCACATTTAAACCTGGCCCAGGGGCTCTTTGCTCAGCAGTTTAACACATCTCAGGTGTTATCCATTTAATTGGATCTGAAGTCATTTTACTGTGTTGACAGACTGAGCTGGCGCCCTATGATGGGAAAGGCCCCAAATCTCCCTGGCCCCTGACTTGCGCCTACATCAAGCAAGGCCACACTGGTGAGGGCACCCCAGTCCAGGGCTGACATTAAGGTGTTGTGGGCCTGGGCACAAGACACCCCCCATGCTAAGGACAACTACTCATTACTAGGAGAAGGCATATTTAAAACAATTATCCACAAGGCTTTACATTGAAGCAAGATGCAATTTTCTTAGTCCCGCCCCCACTTTCAATTTCAGTAACATCGTAAAACGAAGTGCACTAAAAACATGTTCAAACTGATTTAAGTGTCTAGCTACCAAATATTTATCGTCTTTATTTACAATTAAGCATTTATGTTCACTAATTATTTTCCCAACACGACACAGGCCACAAGGACACTGTAATAATAAACCAAACATTTAGTTGTGCAGGTATTTCCACCTCTGACTTTTAATTTTACATGAATGGGAGTGAGTAAATGTAGCAGTCTTAGTCATAGCATTGCTGTTAACACAATGGTGACATGTAACTTTAACAGCAGGTATACAGTAAATTAGAGAAAATGTGCCTGAGGATTGCAGAAAAAATCCCAATACCTTTTGATTATAGCCTTTCTAAACACTATTATATAGATCTTTTCCATGTTATTCAACATCCACCTCATTACTTCGGAAAGCTTGTAAAAAAGTTACCGATTTGCATTACACCCAGCTGACGCAAGGTTTTTTGTGGTTTTTCGCCCTCTCAGGAGCAAATCCAAGAGCAGGGAAATATAGTATAGCTAACTAGCTTTTGTTGGCTTAAATGTAAATGTAATTGTTATATTTCAAGCGTAGAGCGTATAGCCGTTTCGGTTGCTACAGACAACCGGACCGAAAGTTTTTTGTTCGGAACCACCTCGGTGTATAGTATTTTTATCGACTTGGTGTCTCTGTTTCGGCAGTAATTTGTTCAGTGCAGGGAGAGCAGTAGATATATCTAGGGGTGAAAATGTGGCCATCGGCAGTGCAGTGCGAGTGTTGTAGAATGATTGCGTTTCTGGAAGGAGACTTCCAGGAGGGTTTCGTATGCGACAGATGCCAGCTTGTGAAGCATCTCGAGAGCAAGATTCTTGATCTCGAAGCCCAACTTGCTGGTCTCGACTGCCCTGCAGAATTTGTAGAGTTCCAGGAACTAATTAGTACGCCCTTTAGAGAGTTAGCCTGCACACCGAAGCGGGGTAGGGGGAGACTCTAGAGCAGGTAGGGAGAGAGAGTTGGGTGACGGTAGGATGCCAGTGTAGAAAAGGGCGCTCACATGCAGGGCCGGCATCTCCAGAGATTGTGGTGTCCAACCAATTCCAGCCCTTGCAGGAAGAGGATCTGGCCCAGCCCTCTGTGAGCGGGAGGACTGATGAGCCCCAGGGCACCCTGCCGGCCAAGTCACCCAGGAAAAGGGAGTTAATTGTAGTGGGGGATTCTATAATTAGAGGTGTAGACAGTATAGTCTGTTTGCGGGAAAAGGAATCTCGCATGGCATGTTGCCTGCCTGATGCTCAGGTTGGAGATCTCCTGGAACACGCGGACAAGCTCCTGGCCAGAGCAGGGGTGGATCCAGTGGTCATGGTCCATGTTGGAACCAATGACATAGGTAAGGGTAGGTTTGAGGTTCTGCAGGACAAATTTATAGAATTAGGAACAAAGTTAAGGGGCAGAACCTCCACGGTGGTCTTCTCTGGAATTCTGCCAGTACCACGTGCTAGCAAAGGCAAGCAGAATTTTATATGGAGATTTAACACGTGGCTAAAAACCTGGTGCAGGAAAGAGGGTTACAGGTTTATGGGGACTCCTTTTGGAACAGGGGTGACCTGTACAAGTGGGACGGGTTACACCGGAGGGGTACAGATGCATTGGGCCAGCGTATGCTTAGGGTAGCGGAGGAATATTTAAACTAGGGACTGGGGGGGCAGGGAGGGAAATGAGTAGTAATAGTATTATGGACAGGGAGGTACAGACTGCCCAGATGGAAGATACCAGGGCGGAGTATAATAAATCTGAGGATATAATTAATAACGATTTTTTCGATCATAATGTGAATAGAGGTGGTTCGGCACACTCATGTGTGGAGGGGAAGGACAATGTAAGTGTGAGTAAGGCTCTGATCTCATGTGTTTAAATGCGAGAAGCATAAAAAAAATTTTTTGGAACTAGAGGCTGTCATGTTGAATGGGGGTTATGACATTGTTGGGATTACTGAGACTTGGCTTGGCGCAACAGATGGGGATGAATATAATGTAGAGGGGTACAAATTGTTTAGGAAGGATAGAACTAATAAAAGAGGGGGGTGGCCCTCTATGTGAAAGACAATCGTAATGTGCAGGAAATTCCAGGAATAAACTAATTCGTTTCTTGTGAGGACATCTGGATTAGATTATTGGGAGATCATGAGAAGGGCCTTAATATAGGAGTATGCTATAGACCTCCAGCTTCTGACAGTAACATAAATAGTACGCTCTTTGGTAACATAAAACAAATCTGTGCTGAAGGAGAGACGATAATAATGGGCGACTTCAATTACCCCTCTATTAATTGGGAGATAGTGACAGGTCAGGGCAAATGTGAAGAGAAGTTTTTAGATATGGTCAATGACTGCTTTTTGGTACAGTCTGTTACTTAGCCTACAAGAGGGAAATCAATACTGGATCTGGTTTTGTGTAACAATCCTGATAGAATTTGCAGCACAGAGGTAGGAGAACCAATAGGGGCAAGTGACCACATTGCAGTTATTTTTATATTTTTTGGCAAGTTAAGACAGCCTCCTCTAACTCTTAAATTTTTAATTTTAGACGAGCTGACTTTAATAAAATGAGAGAGAATTTAAGTAATATAGATTGGGTAAAATTTATAGATTGCAGAACTCTGAATGAAAAATGGATTATATTTAAAAGGGTTATTGTACAGTGTAAATTCATCCCTAAAGTAAGGAAAAATAGGATGAAAAAACAGTCTCCGCAGTGGATGACTAAATCTTTACAGGAGATTTTGAGGCAAAAGAAACGACTGTACAGAGTATATAAAAAGGATAGATTAGAGTTAGATTATTGTAGTGTGCGGGCTAAGGCTAAAAAGGAAATAAGATCAGCTAAAAGACGGTTTGAAATGAAAATTTCCCAAGATGCAAAAAGTAATCCTAAGAAGTTTTTTCAATATTGTAGTAGAAAAAGGAAAGTTAAGGATGCAGTTAAGTGCATTAAGAATAAGGAAGGGACTTTGGTTTATAATAATAAGGATATTGCTAACACATTAAACAGTTACTTTGTTGAGAGCTTTACTAGAGAAGAGGTTATAAATATGCCTAAATGTATAGACAAGGTACAGAATGTGTTGGAGGACTTTGAGATAAGGGACGTAGAAGTACTACAAAAACGACAAAAACTTAAGACAAATAAGGCAGCAGGCCCAGATGGCATATATCCCAGAGTACTCAAAGAACTTATATATAAACCATTGACAGATATTTTCATTCAATCCATAATCACTGGAGAAATACCAGATGACTTGGAAGCAGGGTAGTGTAATTCCAATTCATAAGAAGGGGGACTGTACTGACCCAGGGAACAATAGGCCTGTCAGTTTAACTTGCATCGCATGTAAAATGCTTGAATGTATTATTAGGGATAAGTTGGAATCATTCTTGAAAAATAATAATATTTTAAGGGAGAGCCAACATGGATTTCTCAAAGGGAGGTCATGCCTAACAAACCTCCTGGACTTTTTTGAAGAGGCTACAACGTGTGTTGACCTGAACCAGACTTATGATATTATATATTTGGACTTTCAAAAGCATTTGACAAGATACCACATGAGAGGCTCATTGCTAAAATGCAGTGGCGAGCTGTGCATTTCACACCTAGGCCTTCAGTAGTGCTCTGCCCAGTGGCGTAGCGCAGTAACGTAACGCTGCCCAGCCTTTCACCGTTCACCGGTTTCATTTCCGCAGACCGGGGGGTTTACACGCGAGAAAGCTGAGACCAGTTTATTTATTTCGCGGACCGGGGTAGCACCCCCCACGCTACGCCTATGGCTCCGTCTGAATCGATCCACCCCTCAATAACTATTTTATGGCTATAAAAACCATCTTATTCTTATTATGCAGAAATGCAGTATAAACATGGGGCTATGGGGACGGTGTAGGGACAGGACATAACAGAGGAAGACGGGGGGGGGTCACTGTCCCCTCTCACAGACCCAGGCCTGCCTCATCACAGCGGGTGAGAATCTGTGCTTACAGAAAGACAACTCACTGCTGCCACCAGAGAGACACGGTTCTCTTCTCACCGCGAGACCAGATCGGCAGAAACAGAACCAGCCTGTGTTCAGTGTGGGATAGTTATGCTATCTATAACATTTTGTAATGCAGCCTGCCGTGCCATGTTATTATCTGCCTTGCATGCTGGCTAGCTTGTTATTAAAAATTGAATGATACAAAGTTAATGTTAAAGACTAAGGTGGTTAGCTATAATAAGTTAGCCACTTCATTAAATCATACAAACACACTGATCATAATAAGAAAAAGCGCTAGCTGACCTGTTTTATGATCGCTATTTTTATTCGAGTCACAGCTCATGTTTATTACATAAACTTAGCTGGTTAGATAGCTAGCTAAACAAGATCGTAACATGAAACATCAATAATAACCTCATAAAATTGCAATATTATTTAGGAAAATAGCAACATTTTACTCACCAAAAATCCTTATTATTTGTACACAAAATCCATCCTCCTTTCTTTCTATCGCCATCGAAGCTAATGCTGAAAGTCGAGCCTGCCCTGTCGTATTTCTGGCATAAGTTTTAATTCGCTTTAGGGCTGAAAATGTCCGCTCAAATGTCTGAATCACAGACTGATGTTAATTTTATTTTGTCCATGAATACTTATTAAATAATTCCAAATGGTCTGTCCCCTTTCATAGCTTTTCCCCTGGCTGCGCTCCTTCCAGACGTGTATTTTCATATTAAAGCATTTAACCAATCACATTACATCAGTCAGTCTGACACTCAGGGTGTGAATACACTGACGTACCTAGGCCTTCTAGAAGGCCTTGGTGTCTCCAACTCAAAATTTGATTGGTTGAAGCAACAGTTTGATCAACACTTATTTTATGCTACAGGGCCTTCAGAATTGATTGTGAAGGCCTCCAGGCAGATTTCTTTGACCGTGGCAACAAATGATGGCTGAAATGTGATTGGTTAAATGCTTTAATATGAAAATACACGTCTGAATGCAGCGCAACCAGGGGAAAAGCTATGAAAGGAAGCGGACAGACCATTTGGAATTATTTAATAAGTATTCATTGACAAAATATAATTAACATCAGTCTGTGATTCAGATATTTTTTAGGCCAGCAGAGAAGGCCTTGCAGGCCCTGACAGCCCACCACTGCTAAAATGAATTCAGTAGGAATTGCAGGAGTAGTTTCAGAGTGGGTTCATAATTGGCTGCCAGGGTGAATACAAAGAGTAACAGTAGGTGGGGCTGTATCTGACCTCGGTGCTGTGGGCAGTGGTGTCCCACAGGGATTGTTGCTGGGACCTCTGCTCTTCCTTATTTACATAAATGATCTTGATATGGACGTTAGTAGCAAAATAGTTAAATTTGCAGATGATACTAAACTTGGGGGTTTGGCAAACAGTTTGGAATCGACTAAAGTAATCCAAGATGATTTAAACAAAATCCAAAAATGGGCAGATACATGGCAGATGACATTCAATATTGCTAAATGTAAAGTTATGCATATGGGAAATAAAAACATTAGACAGGAGTATTTTATGGGAGGAGAAAACTTAGTAGGTGTTCAATTTGAAAAGGACTTAGGAATTGTAATTGATCAAAGCCTATCTGCATCAAAGCAGTGTGCTACAGCAGTGAAAAAAGCCAACAGGATGCTGGGATACATAGCAAAAAGTATTGAGTATAAATCAAAGGAGGATATATTAATGTTATATAATGCCTTTGTCAGACCTCACTTAGAATACTGTGTGCAGTTCTGGGCACCGCACTACAAGAAAGATATAGAAGCTCTTCAAAAAGTCCAAAGAAGGGCAACTAAGCTGATACCTGGTATGAAAGGTCAAAGTTATGATGATAGACTTAAGGCACTCAATCTATTTAAACTTAGCAAACAGAGATTTATGGGGGATTTGATTGAGGTTTAATCCCTAAAAGGGATTAATACAGTTAAATACCAAAGATTTTTTAAGATAAGTCAGGTCAGCAGAACAAGAGGCCACAGGTGGAAATGAGTTAAAGGCAAATTTCGCACAGATATTAGGAAGTTTTTCTTTACACAAAGAGTTGTCAATGCCTGGAACAGCTTGCCAGGTCGGGTAGTAGAGGCAGAAACGCTTGGGCTATTCAAGTCCAGGCTAGATGTAGTACTAGATACTCTTTAGATTAGGACATGATGAGCCTTATGTTCTTATGTTCTTACTACCAATCCATTTAATGTAAAATATTTAACTGATTGGACATTCTTAATCACATTAATCATACTTGGTAAGCATACTTAAGTTGTTCATGATCGCACAATGCTGCTCTTTCATACACCAACAATTAAAGAAGCTCAGTACATATAAATTGTAGAGCGAGAACATGTTTGTAGGTTGTGATGGCATAATACAGAAAGCTGATCTCGAACCAGTACTTGGGGCATCTTCTCTAAACTGTGTGTTAGCTACAATTCCAAGTTAAATGGTGACACTTTATTTTACATGATAATTGGGTAATCGCCAATACCCTTCTATGCGAACAAACTCTTTGTTTTCAATCAGTACCTTCAGGTTTTCAGGTTGTCGTTCCATTCTTGCAAGCAGAAATTGGCTGAAATGTCAAATTAATTCTGTGTAGTCACATGTAGCACCCACAAGTTGGTGATTCACTTTAGCCAAAAAACTTTTCAACTTTTTGCATTGCTAATTTGATTGCCACTTTGATTTATTGCCACTCCCCAGTGTGTAACAAACAAAGGCACAAAGACAGAGTGAGAATGAGATGATCCCTTGATTGTACAAGTAAACACTTGAGTAAATGAAGGGTTCATCCCGCTCTGCTATAGTGTGGTGTGTATTTCTCTGGCCTGGTCTAGGTCCACTCAACCCATTTAAGGGCAAGGTAAACACCAATGAATACAAAGGCATTCCGAGTGATCACCTTCATCCTATGTTAAAGCATTTCTATACTGATGGGAGTGGTCTCTTCCAGGATGACAATGCCACCTGCCCAAAGGGCACAAATGGGCTCTGAATGTTTTTAGGAGCATAAAAATCATGTAAACCATATGCCATGGCCATCTCAGTCACGAGATATCAACAGAATTGAACACCAAACACCAAATTATGGAATTTCTCATGGAAGAATAGTGTTCCATCCTCCAATACAGTTTCATACACTTGTAGAATACATGCCAAGGCACACTGAAACTGTTATGGTGGCTCGTGGTGGCCCAACGCCCTATTAAGACACATTCTTTTGGTGTTTCCTTTATTTTGGCAGTTACCTGTACATATAATTATTTAGACTTAGACCTATTGACATCCATTGTTTGAGCCACCCTGTGCCTGTATATAAAGTAACACTTAAATCCTGCGGTCAATGGGCTATGAAGTCAACAGTCCTACTGTGGAGGGCATTGGTCTCGGCCACATGGGAGTGGCATGGTTACCTTTGTTTTTACATGATTGGGGAGGCCTTTGGAGCAGGGAGACTTTCCGGGGGCAGGTTTGGCACTTTCACAAGGTGTGAGAGTGAACTGTCGCCCGGAAGGTTGCTCCAAAAGCCATAATTGATTTAATGATTATTTAATTGGTGTCAATCAGGTAATTGATGTGGACGTCAATTGACTGATTGGCTGTGTGTGTGAGAATGTGAAATGTTTGTGTTGGGTGATTGATAGATGGATGTGTGTGTGCCTATTTGTGTGCAAGTGGGGGATCAGTTAGTCCTTTGTGTCTGCCACCGAGTCCCACCTTTGTGTGTGTGTTTCCAGAGAGTTAGTTTGTCTTTGTCTTGATATGTATGTATGTATGTATGTATGTGTGTGTGTGTGTGTGTGTGTGCGTGCGTGCGTGTGTGTGTGTGTGTGTGTGTGTATTGGAGGGTTGTGTCATTTATGTGTGTATTGAATGGTTGATTGTGGCATTCGTGTGTGTATACGGAGATGTGGTCTTGTCATTTGTGTGCGCGTGCACGTGTACATGCACGCGTATCATGTAGTGTCTGTGTGATGTAATGTCAGGTGTGACGTATTGTTTTGTGGGTGTTCCCCGCAAAGGGGTTTCCGTGTCGGAGGACGTGGAGTCTGTTGAGTTTGAGTTCTGTGTTCATTTGTCAAAAGTGACTGAGTAGAGTGCTTTTACATTACATTACATTACAGGCATTTGGCAGATGCTCTTATCCAGAGCGACGTACAACAAAGTGTTAACCGTAGTCAAGAACAGTTTAGCTGAAAGCCACCCTAGTGGGAAGTACAGTTCCTGGGTGCTAGGAGCAACCACATAGTTAAACTAGGACCCTGTAGGTAAATCTGTAGTCACAATTCAAAGGTAGCAATAAAGCAATCAATGCAGAAAATAATGCCTAAGCCTAATACAATACATAAACAAGTAGACATGTGTAAAACTAAGCAACTATGTCCCTAAGTTAACAAAAAAAGGACTACGGGGAGAGGTGCACCCTGACGAGGTGAGTCTTCAGTCGTCGCTTGAAGGTGGCCAGCTGTTCTGACTTCCACAAGAAGGTCATTCCACCATCGTGGAGCCAGAACCGACAGGAGACGTGACCGGGAAGCGCAGGTGCGGAGGGGGGGAGGTGCTAGGCATCCTGAGGTAGCAGAACGGAGTGGTCTGGCAGGTGTGTAGGGTTTGAAGATCTTGAGGAGGTATGTTGGGGCTGATCCCTTGACTGCCTGGTATGCTCGGACCAATGTCTTGAATTTGATGCAAGCTATAACAGGCAGCCAGTGGAGGGTAGTGAGCAGGGGGGTGACATGGGAGTGTCTAGGAAGGTTGTAGACCAGACGGGCTGCAGCGTTCTGGATGAGTTGCAGGGGTCTGATGGCAGATGCGGGAAGGCTAGCCAGGAGCGAGTTGCAGTAGTCCAAGCGGGACAGTACCATTGCTTGGACCAGGAGCTGGGTAGAGTACGTGGTAAGGAAGGGAGGGATTCTCCTGATGTTATACAGGAAGAATCTGCACGCCCGGCTTACCGCTGCAATGTTCATTGATAGGGACAGCCTGTTGTCTATCACCACACCGAGATTCTTCGCGCGTGCTCCCTGTGTGTGTGGGAAAGAGGGAGAGGGGGCACCCTAAGAGTGTCCGCCTCTCTCCCTTGGTGTGATTGGAGAGTGAGAGGACGCCCTGAAAGAGGGTCCACCTCTCGCCCTCGGTGTGATTGGAAGAGAACTCGCACTTGGGCAGTGGAGAGTGTTTCTGGACAACGGCCCGAGAACTCTCACTGAAAGAGTGGAGAGTGTCTCGGGGCTGGTTGCCAGAGAACTCTCACTGTGAGGAGTGGCGAGGGTCTCGGTGTGTTTGGGGTGAAAGAGAACTCGGACTGGAAAGTTCAAGTGTCTCTGTATGCATGGGTTTGGGAGGCCCTTGAAAAGGCACTGGATATGTGTGTGCCTAGGGAGGTTCTAGGTGAACTCCAGACGGAAGAGGCGCAGTGTAATGTTAAAATGTGGAGTGTGTGTCGGGACAGTGCGTAGAGTTCTACCCTGTCCCGTAAGTGTTGATGTGTGTTAAATGTGGATGTATGAAGGCGGTGTGGAAAGCTGCTGATTGTCTGTGTTTGTTGTGTGTTCCCCGGAAGGGGATCCCCCCTCGGAGGAGGCGGGCGTTCGTTAAGTTTGGATTATTTTAATTTGTTATTTTAGTTCGTTGTTTTTGCCCGAAAGCTTCGCGGCAAGTAGGGTGAAGACTTTGTTTGTGTTTGTTTTATTTTAACCTGCTCTCCCACTGTTTCTCTCCCATGTCTGGGGGGAGAGACAGAAAAAAAAAGATAATAATCTGGTCCGTGGACCAAAGAATCCACTCCGTCTCCAGACTGCTCTGTTCCCGTCCAGGGATTGTCACGTGGCGTGTGACACCTACCTATTACCTATTCAAAATTAATGCACACTTTTCAGCTGTAAACTGGCTAATGACATTGTTATAATCAATTGTTTCAATCCATTTTCAATGGAGATCAAGAGTAGAAAATGATAAGCAGGAGTAGAAAACCTCTTCTGGGACATTGTTGATCATATAACTTTTAAAATTAAATACAACTTGCTCAATGAGTACTCAGCACTAGCGATCGCCACAGGGATGGTTAACTAGCTTTTCTGTCAGTGCACAGCCCTGTTAAAATATAGTGCATATTTCAAATAATTAGACTATTATTGGTGGTCTCTCAACATCTCTTGCATTTGCGGCCTCGTCATGCCTCTCTCTCTTATCATCAAAACATTCTTCTGATTTGACAAGATTTTTGAAAGGGAATTTGCTTATAAACAGTCCTGATCTCAAAGTTTACCACTTGCAGCAGTGGGTGCCATGGAGCCTTGGCCCGGGTGCATTTGCACTGCTCACACAGTCTGCTGTAATGCATGTGAGAGTCCACTGTAATACATGTGAGAGTGAGGATCTGCTGTAATGCATGTGAGAGTCCACTGTAATGAATGTGACAGTCAGCTGTAATGCATGTGGGAGTGAGAGTCCACTGTAATGCATATGAGAGTGAGCAGTGAGGATCTGCTGTAATGCATGTGAGAGTCCACTGTAATGCATGTGAGAGTCCGCTGTAATGCATGTGAGTCCACTGTAATGCATCTGAGAGACCCGTTGTCTACTGCATGGGCAATTAACTCCCATTTACAGTTGCATTTACAGTATCAGCAGCAATTAATGTGGCCATATTTTATGCTAAATTACTCTAATGCTAGAAATGATTACTGCCACATTAGAAAGTAATAATGTTATATGAACAAGTCTATTGCATTTGCCATTGTGACCTTCATCAAGGTAATCATTAAGGGAATCGCTCCCCCACGGTTTTGTGGTGGAACATCAAGTATAGCATTAATGTAAAAATAATTTCACTGAGCAAGTGCATTACACATTGAATGAATTGAATCAATATCTGCCCCCCATGGCCAGATTGTTTTGTCCCTTCTGGTCAGGTGCCTATATGTGGAGATTGTATGGATATAGGATATGGGAGGGGTGGGTTAGATCATTTTGTTTTTTATATTGCCACAATGTTTAATCTTGGTATATTTTTATCATGATAATATTGTAAACCATATTGTGTATTGTTGGTGTTTTTGTGTCATTTGTCTATTTGTATTTTGTATTGTTATTCAGTCATTGTACTGTATCGGTATGATTTTTCCCTGCCCTGGGACTACATTGTATTCCATTCCTTGTGCTTTTATTCCATGCTGAGTAACACTCAGGTAAGGAATGCAGACTAGAGAAGTAGCTTTTTGGTTGCCGTGGAAGCGACAGGGGTCGCCAAGAAAAAGTACGGAAGAAGCAAGTTGGTTACTCTTCCCGCTTGGCTCACCTATCCTCCCAGATGGCAAACCTGCGAAAAAGTGAAAAAAGACCAGAACAAATGGCTGTCTAAATCTCCTGTCCCCCGCAAGTGTATATGAGAAACAATTCAGAAACAATTGTAGAGGCAGGGTGGTGTGGAACTGCCTTGAGCAGAGGTCTTCCCTCTACATGGCTGGGTGTCTGTGTATGTGTGTGTGTGTACACGTGTGCGAGTGCATGTGTCTATGTTTTGGCCGGATGGATTGAGGCTGTTTAAGAGAAGGTCAGAGATGGGAGCAAGGCAATTTGAGGTTGGAAATGAGCAGTGTCCTTTCTCATTTGAGCGACATGGAAGCAAAGGCCTCTTAGATGCCAGCTCATCTTAACCATCTACAGGGACTGGATCATGTTTCCCTGATTTGTTTCTTTTGCAGGAGAATCAAGTAAGAGGAGTAAGAGAAAATGTATAAAAAATCTGTTTCAGTTGCGGTGACCCGGATATTCAAAATCAGGGGCAGGCGTCTAAAGCAACTGTGTCCATAAACACAGACAATCCACGAGTTCACCTGGGTCTCCTAAACTAAATGTCCAAACCAGGCTTGATTCTTCTGGGAGAACTGATTTTGTAAAGGCGACTGATATGCATGGTGTGGCTCCTTTCTATTCGATATGCATTCCTTTCTAGAGTATGCTACTATGTTTAGTCTGCTGAGGAAAATTCACAAGGGAACAATAAAGTGGCTCAACAGCCTTGTTCTCAGGGATCGTGGATTCCTAAAAATATGGGATTGAATTAGGAGAGCTGGTCGGGGTTTATAAAAGACTTGTCTGCCAGTTTACAAGTTGCTGAAAGTTCAATAGGCAACAATCATAAAACATGACTTATTATATTCACACTGCAGCAGAGACCCATAGATCACGGCCAGAGAGAAACAGTTGGATGAGGGTGGAGAGGGGGTGGGGGCGTGCGGCCTCATACGAGGCAGAGGATAACCACCTCTCACTGTTTCTCCCTCCACAGGGACATATGCTCCCCACCGTAACGAGGCTTTGTCACGGCTCAACACACCACTGTTTTTTCCTGCCTTGTTTTTACTGAGAAATTGGCAGAATTTATCACCCACTGGTGACAGAAAAAACTAGCTTTTAATGCATCATGTACATTTATTGTTTTATTTCTCTCTCTCTCTCTCTCTCTCTCTCTCTCTCTCTCTCTCTCTCTCTCTCTCTCTCTCTCTCTCTCTCTCTCTCTCTCTCTCTCTCTTCTCTCTCTCTCTCTCTCCTTTTCTGTGAATGACTTACCCAACCTTTTTTTAGAAGATGTATTTGGACACCTGCAGCTTGTTCGCCCTCTGCTTCATCGTTCCACCTCTGTGCCAGCTGTGCCCACCTATACCCGAGGAGCACTTCGGAAAGGCCCTGTGCTTGACTGCACTTTCTTTGCAGTGTTCCTGCTGCCCTCTCCTCTCTATGAGCTACAGAGCAGTGGTCATGCATTGTTTTGATCGTTGTTGGTTTGTCAAGCAGACTGCTGCGTTCAGGCAGCAATACATTGTCAGAAACAGTATTTTTGTTCACATTGTACTGTATCACAGTGTAGCAGTTTTTGTGAAGAACTGTGGCCTGAGCTATAAAATAATTAACCTGGTCAGGTTTTGAAGCCAACATCTCTCTGGCAGTGGTCTGAGGCTCCCTGCTGATATTCTCAGTTCCCCACAGGCTAAATCTGAGTGTGAATGTTTTTTCTCTACATCCTCTCCTCTTTTTATAAGTGTGTATTTTTATATTTATCAAAGTTGTCTGTACTGACTTTTTCTATCTCCATTATGGCTGGCAAGAGAATTGCCATAATAACATTGAGGGGGAAAAATGTTGAAGGCTGAAGGCTACAATCACTGCACTGTGGGAGACCCTGCTACACGCCATCCGTTCCCATAAAACCACACCAAATTTAATACCGCCACCTCCACAGAATTCTGCTCACAAACACCAGCGCAGCAGGGAGGAGGGAGAAATTTTCTTATTGCCCCCACACATGCCCTCTATGAGGGGTTTCATCAAATCACAGCCTCTATTAGACGGACACTGGCTTTTCTGTCTGTCTGACACAGGAGCTCATCCTTCACCCAGCTGGGGTTCCTTGAAGCCAGCCGCTCGAACATTAATAATACACAGAATTATAATAGCAGTTATTACAAATGGCAAGAACAAGGAAATGAAATGAAAGACGATCTGCTTGGGATGTGAACTAAATTTCTTCTGTAAAACAATGAGATGCTTCTCTGGCTCATTTTTTAAAAGTCAGTATGAATATAAGAATAAGAGTAAAAAAAATAGTATGTCAGTGTTAATGTGGCAGGATGAGGGTGTCTGTAGAAACAGTATATGAGTGTCAGTGTGTGTAGAGACAGTATGAGAGTGTCGGTGTGTGTAGAGACAGTACGAGAGTGTCAAGCATGAAGAGACAGTATGAGAGTGTCAAGTGTGTATAGGGATAGTACGAGAGTGTCGGTGTGAAGAGACAGCATGAGAGTGTCGGTGTGAAGAGACACTATGAGAGTGTCGGTGTGAAGAGACAGTACGAGAGTGTCGGTGTGAAGAGACAGTATGAGAGTGTTAATGTGTGAAGAGACAGTACGAGAGTGTCGGTGTGAAGAGACAGTACGAGAGTGTCAAGTGTGTGTAGAGACAGTATGAGAGTGTTAATGTGTGAAGAGACAGTACGAGAGTGTCGGTGTGAAGAGACAGTATGAGAGTGTCTGTGTGAAGAGACAGTATGAGAGTGTTAATGTGTGAAGAGACAGTACATTACATTATTACATTACAGGCATTTGGCAGACGCTCTTATCCAGAGCGACGTACAACAAAGTGTTAACCGTAGTCAAGAACAGTTAAGCTGAAAGCCACCCTAGTGGGAAGTACAGTTCCTGGGTGCTAGGAGCAACCACATAGTTAAACTTGGACCCTGTAGGTAAATCTGTAGCCACAATTCAACGGTAGCAATAAAGCAATCAATGCAGAAAATAATGCCTAAGCCTAATACAGTACGAGAGTGTCAGTGTGTGTAGAGACAGTACGAGAGTGTCTGTGTTTAGAGACAGTACAAAAGTGTTGATGTGTGAAGAGACAGTACAAGAGTGTTGATGTGTGTAGAGACAGTGCAAGAGTGTCAGTGTGAGGGAATATAGGAGCATCTCCTGTCATTGTGTGGTCTGTGGAACATTCAGCTGGTTATATATGAAGTCCAGACTGTGTCTGCCACCTCCAGCAAACCCCTCATCATCTCCCTCTTCATAAAGATGAACACATGGGATGAATGAGAGATCATCATTCACATAAGAGCCTCATTTAGTCCTGAGATTATAACTTTCAGCCTTCCTGCATTTGAGTAATCATGCTTATTGGAATATTCACATATGCAAACAGTATGGTCAGCTCTCCCCTTGACTGAATATATTCTGCATATTGCATACCTGATATTCATATATGCAGGAGGAATGAGAGTCAAACCTCCATTTAATGACTGTGCCCATCCTGTGTAGGTGAGGCACTATATTTATTTTAAATGCATATACTACCACTATATTATGGTCTTTTTAATGGATCAGCACTCTAGCTACTCCTCTTACAGTTTCAATGAAAACAGTGTGTGTTATAAATTACATTGTCATGCTCTTTTTTATAATTGTTATTGTGAAGTCCCCTGTGTGTATACTAAACAGAGTGATTACAGGAGAGATGTTTAATATTTAATAAAGGGGAACGGAGAGGAAATATACTGGAAGTGCACAGCACTACATATAGGCTCTTTGGGAAAATGAAGAATAAAATAAAAGGTAGACTGTGTTCACCCCACTGATATTAGTAAGTACATAGAATTAATTTACTCTTACAATATTTTCAAGAACAGCATGCACACACACAGCCCAGCCTATACAATATATATATATATCTGTATAGGAATAAATCAGTTTGGGAAATCACTCTGGTTTACCGATTGTGATGTTTCATTGTTGAGAAGCTGCTTGTAACCCAAAATAAAAACCGTAATGGATTTGGCCACATATTCATCCTGACATTCTATTTCATGCAGAAATTTCATGCAGTACATAATGCCTCCTCTTCCACAATGCATGGCCCCACTGCCCATGCTTACTTTCCTAGCCCAGAATTCAACCGGATTGGCTGCTCCCGTGTCCTGACC
Organism: Aldrovandia affinis; assembly: GCA_029706075.1. NCBI lineage: Eukaryota > Metazoa > Chordata > Actinopteri > Notacanthiformes > Halosauridae > Aldrovandia > Aldrovandia affinis. Next base: position 1,698,096 of record JAINUG010000176.1, read on the forward strand.
CAAGTGGAATACAGTGAAACTTTTGGTTGGGGAACATGGTGTGAGCCGTGAGGGATTGCTGACCTACACTCCTCCCACAGGTGTCTTCTTTGTCCTCAGTCAGTCCCCCCTGAATGTATCTCCATCATGACTGGGCGAGAACCACGTATGAGCTGGAGGACATTGTCTCCTGGCTCAGTCTGGCCATCTGCTTCATCCAGAAGGCGGTCACTGCGCCTGGCTGCCGGAGGCACAAGGCCACAGATATCCACCAGAGGGCAGCGGGCAGGGCAGCAGGGTCACATGTTACTGGCTGACCTCTCTGCTAACCGTCTGCTACAGACAAGCCCTAATTCAGAGAGGAGGCAGAGATGGAAAGTGTCTCCTTTTATGGGTATGCCTGTTTAATTGGACGCAGAGTTTGACTGGATCCAGGCAGATATTGCTGCTGAATCTGAGACTTCAGAGAATTGTTCTGGAACAAGAGGAAGAACACAAAGAAATGAAAGATAAAGAGATAAGGGCAGCTTGTCTCGGGACAAAGAAACAGGTCAGGTTGTTTGAGCATTAGTTTTCCCTTCTCCAAATTCCATTGTGAATGCAATATACTGCAGTCTCTCTATAGCAGAACCTTGTGACTTGTAGAATGGCAGTATGGTACAGTATGTGTAGGATTTCCTTTTTTTTCACTTTTATTCTTCAGGTTAACAACTCGTAGTTTAGAAATACAAGAATGATTGAAGGTTACCTGTTATTTATTTCAGTTTAGCCACATTACATTATGAATATGCCTAACAGAAGCCTTTGGCAAAATACACATTTTACATGTTATCCATTTATGCCGTGCAATATATTTACAGAGGCAATTTAGGTTAAGTACAGCATTCTGCTTTCAATTCCTGTGCTGTCCTCTGAAACACGTGATGTCAGCCGCTGCTTCTTTTCTCTCTACAGTTCACCAGTCACACGGACATTGAGTCAGAAGAGGGCACTTCACGTGTAGCTTGTGCAGGCAAACTGTGGAAACCCAATTGACAAGCGGGGGACACTGGTGCGCGATGAGACATGGACGGGCAATTATGAACTTCCTTGTTGGGGCTACCAGCACTAGTGAAGTCCAGTCAGCACTAGCACAATTTGGTCTGGATTCAATATCAGACTGTGGGGCCCATCCGCAAACTAGAACAATATTAATCTAGAACAATATTAATTATTATATTATAATAATAATAATTGATTGCATTAATATAGCTCCTTTCAGTAACCCAAAGCGCTTTATAGTGAACTCACCTCAAATACCACCAATGTGTAGCACCCACACATTGAAGTTGAGAAGGAGATTATTACTGAACCAATTAAACTGGGAAATGATTAGGTGGCAAATTGAAAGATCCATGTTGGTAATTTGACCAGGACACCAGGGAACTCCCTACTCTTTGCAATAAGTGCCATGGGATCTTTAATGACCACAGTGAATCAGGACCTTGGTTTAATGTCTAATGCAAAAGACAGCATGTCCTACATCACAGTGTCCCTGTCACTGCACTGGGCCTTTTTGTATTTATTTGGTCCAGAGGGAAAACCGCAACCCATGGAACCATGGGCAAAACCCACCTGACCTCTGATGGGATAAAGCAATTTTTCCCTGTCACTGCAGACTCTTTGCTATTCTGTTTTTACATTATCTTAGTTTAAACTTAGGTTTAAAATCTTAAAATGGTTGGTTTCTCTGTTTAAATACATCTTTCAATGTGTAAATATTTGATCAATTTTCCTTTAATTGTCACTTTAGCCTAAAATAATTTTTATAAAGAGGTAAAAAGTATGCTGTACTGTAGGAACTCATAGGAACAGTATTCATATGCCCTGAGTTTGTCACATAGAGGAGTTAATTCCACACCATTTACGTGTAAGCATTACACCATCTAGCCCTGAAATACTACAAATACTCATATGCTCTTTATGTAATTATTGTGAAAGTCATCATGCCCCACCGCCCCTGTGATGAGACATTAGCAGCTTGGAAGGGGGGCCCAGGGTGCTTATCGGAGGAGCCATTCATTCTTCCACCTTTAATCACCCTGCACTGCAGCTGCTTGCATGGCTCCTGCCAGGGCCATCAGGTAGAGCACCCATAAAATCTACGTGTAACCATTAACCAAATGGTTGAAGGTCCCAGCACAGATGCATAACCTGGCTGACATCTCTGCCTGGATGTCCACCCACCACCTGAAGCTGAACCTGGGGAAGACTGAGCTGCTCTTCCTCCCAGCGAAGGGATCCCCGATGATTGATGCTTCAATCACCGTGGAAGGCTCCATAGTGTCTCCGTCCCAGTCTGCCAGGAGTCTTGGAGTGACCCTGGACAACCAGCTTCTCGGGCCACATCACAGCGATCACTTGGACCTGTCGATTCTCCCTCCACAACATCCAGAGCATCCGACCGCTCCTCACCCTAGAGGCCACACAACTCCTGGTCCAGGCCCTGGTGATCTCACATCTGGACTACTGCAATTCCTTGCTGCCAGGCCTACCGGCCTGTGCCTCAAGCCACTGCAACTAGTCCAGAATGCTGCCACACGTCTGGTGTTCAACCAGCTGAAGTTCACCCACGTCACCCCTCTACTCTCCTCTCTGCACTGGCTCCCCATCGCAGCATGCATCAGATTCAAATCACTGGTGCTTGCTTTTCAAGCGGCTAGAGGTACTGCTCCCCCATACTTCCAGACACTCATCACACCCTACACCCCAGCCAGACCCCCTCCGCTCCGCCTCCTCTGGCGAACTGACTGTCCCATCCTTCTGGGCGCCTGGCAGCCACTCCTCGCGGTCTTGCCTCTTCTCTGTCACTTGCAATCTTCCGCAAGAGACTCAAAACTCACCTTTTCAGACTCCACTACCACTGAATTCTGTACATCTGGCTAATTGTCATCACCACTGCCTACTTGCTCAATGCTATGTATCCCTGCTTACTCCTCATGTAAATTAATTAATTAATTAATTAATGTAAAACAATTACTAACCTTTTCCTTCCCAGTGTTACAGGTATAGTACGCAGTTGCTTGCAAAGATATCTATCGCTGTATTACTGCACTGATCTCTGCACTGATCTCGCTCTGGATAAGAGCATCTGCTAAATGCTTAAAATGTTAAATGTTAAAGCTAAGTACAGCACAGCTTGTTTAGAACTTGAATGGAAGACCTCCTGGGTAAAAACTGGTTGCTGATAGAAGTGCTGTTAATGGACCACTAGGGGGGAATTTTCACAGTGGACTGGAAAATCAGTAGAGTCAGTTCCCCAGTGCAGTAATGAAGGCATAGTGTTGTAAGAGATGTTATAGTATATTCCAGATAAAACCCAATGTCATGATCTCAAAGGACCTCATGACACTTATTTCAAAGAGAGGTATTAACCCTTGTTTCCTGACAAAATTCGCAATCCGGTTCTCTCGGTCTGGCCCTCTAATTGGCTAAATAAAAGCTTGCCTCTTCATCAAAAATGATGTGTGGAGAGAATTCTGGCATAACATAGTTGCTAAGAATCACCCCAGTGAGTATTACATGCTGGTCGATGAGTTGTGTTACCCAACTTCACCGATTAAATGTTTTGAGATCCTTGAAAGCCACTATATGAATGCAATTCCTTATAAAAAATCAAATGTAATTTTTTCGTAAATTACAATGTAAAATAAAATGTTGAAAAAACATAACTCAAACTGTCTTTCGCACAAAAGCTATTTCTAAGCTTTACTGTCAGAGGGCCTGGAGAAGAGGATGCTTTTACGAGTACAGCGAAGCTGGAGGATGAAAGCTCTCAGGCTGGAAGAAAGCGCCTCTTTCTCCTTCTGCTCTCTCTCCCCACTGTAGCAGTGCATGGATGCTGTCAACTCTCCTGTCTGTGATTTGTGCACCCGGTCTCACCAGTAGTCTTGTTCTCCGCCATGCTGTTGTTGGAGTTAAACGGCAAGAGAGGGATAGATTGAAAGCAAGGCGTTTAATATGCTTTATAATTTCAGGCGGTGCTGCCTCCCTCCCACGTTGCCCTGCCTTCATAAACAGCCTTGGAAGGAGAATTTAATTTAAATCAGGGCTATCCAGCATCCTCAGTGTAAGAGGGGGGGGGGGGGAAATTGCATCAATAAAGAAGACCGTTCTAGGCTAGGCAATTTTTTTTTTTACAAAATAGGATTGTGTTTTATGGCTCAACCTTGTAGCCTGTAAACCACGCTTCAGCAGTAGGCATATAAAAATACTATTTGTCACTCATTGGATGCATTAGAAAAAACACACACATACTTAAACAAGCTATCTAAGTATCAAATTGAAGAGGACAATATCTGGTCATTGCCCTCTCTTTTATTCATTAAGTGAAGTGAAAGAACACTTGGTAAATGTGTTGTTATTATTCGTTAATTCATTCTGATGTGTTGTTTTATATTGCTTTATCATGTTTTCCCTCACACTACAGATTCTCTAATACACTTATGTTTTGCCACAAGTACACAGTGAATTCCCTAATGTTATAAACAAATTATGCAGATGTATTCAATCATTCATTCATTCATTATCTTAATCCGCTTATTCCTGGTCAGGGTCGGGGGGGCTTCAGCCTCAGCATGCATTGTGCAAGAGGCAGGAATACATCCTGGACAGGTCGCCAATCCATCACAGGGCACATACACCATTCACTCACACACTCATACCTACAGGCAATTTAGACTCTCCAATTAGCCAAACGTGCATGTCTTTGGACTGTGGGAGGAAACCAGAGTACTCGGATGAAACCCACGTGGACACGGGGAGAACATGCAAACTCCACACAAAAAGGCCCCGGCCGGGATTCCAACCTGGGACCTTCTTGCTGTGCGGCGACAGTGCTATCCACTGCACCACTGTTATGCAAATGTATGGCACGTCTAAATCATGAGTAACCTCAACATGATAATTTGGTAAATATCCGTTTCCCCTCACTTTAACATCTTGAGAAATATAATTTCACAGAAAGGACAACTTTTTTCAGCAGAAGGTAATTTACACTTACCTACAGACACTATCCATAATTGTGTATACCAGTGAATATACCTGTAGTGTGTTACACTTAATTTATTCATGTGGCACACAAGCATTGCTGAAGTAGTTCAAAGCAGGAGGTCCTGCCTGCTCCAAGTGAATGTATAAGCTATTCCTACTTCTCTGAGAGTTGTTGCAATACGATCGAATAAAAGTAAAATGTATACTTTGATGGCCTATATTTTCTCACACTCTTATTGGTTGTGAATCAGGATATATATATATATATATATATATATATATATATATATATATATATATATATATATAGTACATTAAAATACTGTAATGCAAACAATTTTCACTTGTCTTTTTAATCAAAATTATTAAACAGATTTGTATGAATTTCTATTTTGAATTTAAATGCCATGCAACCATTATCTAAACACTGCACAATTGCAGTCAGCATCTAGCACAATTATTTATGAAAAGTCAGATAGGCCCTATGTACAAAGGTAGAAAGGATGAGGAGATATTTTCCCAAATAACATCTCAATCTAAATTCATTTTAAAAACACAGAGCTCCGTGTCCCAAATCAATACTACACGAAGAGCGGTATCTTTAGCAATTATACATTTGTTATTAAGAAAATAAACAAGACCCAGCATGGAATCAAAAGCAGTGAGGGATTCAACTTGAAAATGGGATGGTAATGAACTGTTCCAGGGAACTCCATAAGCTTAAAGAACAGGGTGAAATCTAAGAGACAAGACATAAGAAATACCAGGGAGAGGTACGTATCTTCTAGGTCTTGATATGACCAAAAGTGTAAACATTCTTGCTGGACCAGGAGAGAAAAACAAATGGTTTGTTACCTGTCAAGAAGTGATTGTTGTGCCAAATGGGGGAAACCTATGAAAAGTACTACAGATTCTCAGATGTCTACTTGTCTGCTAACATATTTTCAGTGAATTAGTGATGACAGACTCTGAAAAGAGAAGATGCCTTTTGTTTTATACCAAAGAAAGGTAGATCTTGAAGTCTTATTGGACATATTATTTGCTTTATATTGGACTTATATTGATATTATCATGATGTATTTTATGAGCAATTGGTAAGTGATTATTCACTTACCTGGTTGTGTGTGAGAATGTGAATTGTTTGGTGTGGAGTAATCGTGATTGGGTGAGTGAATGATAGATGGGTGATTGCCTCACGAGTCCCACCTGAGCCACCTGTGTGTGTGTGCGTGTCAAGAGAGTTAGTCTTGTCTTGTCATTCATGTGTGCATATTGTAAAGTTGTTAGTCTTGCCGTTCATGTGTGCATATTGAGAGTTGTTGTTCACGTGTGTGTGAGTGTGCACGCGTATGGTATCGTGTCGTAGTGTGGAGTGTTAGTTTAATGTGAGTGACGTACTGTGTGTGGTGTCTCCCACCCGCAAGCGGGTTTCTGTGTCGGAGGACGTGGAGTTCTGTGTGCGTTTGTCTAGAGCAGGGGTGACTGAGCCGCATGTACTTCCTGTGTGTCTGGGGAAAATAAATAAAAGTATCCAATTGAATCGAGCAAAACTGGGCGCATTACGTTGCACCCCCTGTCGACAGAAAATGGTGCGGCTCCCAGTGTTTACTTTTCTGTGGAAACCGGGTCCAAATGGCTCTTTGAGTGTTATGGGTTGCCGAAGAGTGACTGAGTCACACTTCCTGTGTGTCTGGGAAAGTGGAGAGGGTGAAATAGTGTCCGCCTCTCGCCCTCGGTGTGATTGGCAGACACTCAGGCAGTGGAGAGTGTTTCTGGACAACATCCCGAGAGCTCTCACTGAAAGAGTGGAGAGTGTCTCGGGGCTGGTTGCCAGAGAACTCTCACTGTGAGGAGTGGCGAGGGTCTCTGTGTGTTTGGGTCAAAAGAGAACTCGGACTGAAAAGTTTGAGTGTCTCTGTGTGCATGGGTTTCGGAAGCACTTGAAAAGTCACTGGATATGTGAAGGTTCTAGTGGAACTCCGGACTGAAGAGGCGAGGTGTCCTGTTGAGATGTGTGTTGAGTGTGTGTTGGGACAGTGCGTAGAGTTCAACCCTAAGTGTTGATGCGTGTTAAATATGGATGCATGGAAGCGGTGTGGAAAGCCGCTGACTGTCTGTTGTGTGTTCCCCGGAAGGGGATTCCCCCCTCGGAGGAGGCGGCTTTCATTTATTGTTGGTTATTTTAGTTTGTTATTTTAGTTCATTGTTTTTGCCTCTAAGCTTCGTGACAAGTAGGGTGAAGACTTTGTGTTTGTGTTTGTTTTATTTTAACCTGCTCTCCCGCCGTCTCTCTCCTGCGTCTGGTAGAGGGACAGAAAAAAAAATCCGGTCCATAGACCGGCAAACCCCACTCCACTGCCAGTTCTTACCATCGGCTGCTCTGCTCCAGTCCAGGGATTGTCACGTGGCATGTGACAGGCCTAAAACTGGAGCACTCCAGAGGATCACTGCCAAGTAGCAAAGCGATTCGATTTTCTGTTGAAACAGCAGTCTGCAGAGAATAGCGTAACCTTACTGGGCCTTACTGAGTTCCAAACTCCTAAAAAGTCAGCAGGAATCCCATCTAGTCCTGGAGATGATACCTTTCTGCATGGAAGTGGCAGCTTCCTTCAATTCCTACAGGAAGATCTGGGAATAAAATGTATCTTCTTGAATGACTGTGACAGCAGGTAATTTCAGCGAGTTCAGAAATGAATTGATTTCATCCATACCAGATGTCATTTTGGACATGTACAATTTAGAATAAGAATTTTTTAATCTTTGTTGATTTGAGAAGGGAGAGCAAAACCCCAATACTATCAATGATGGCTTAGTTGCTAGATGTTTTGACTGCTTACACTTAAGAGACAGAAGCGTTCAAGGCTTAGTTTTAAGAAGCAGAAACTCTAACCCAGTCAGTTGTTTTATTTGAGCTTTAAGAAAATCAAGATGCCTAGGCCGAGCCACCTTATAACAACATTTCTGCATGGGCTTTGAACTGAGAAATGTATTTTTACCTCCCTATTCTGTGTGTTCTGTTAATATTTGAAGCAAAAGAGAAAGATGAGCCTTGAATGAATCCCTTCACAACCTCCCCCATGGTATGCTATACCCCACAGGTACAGAACACAGAATGGCAGGTACAGAATGTCAGGTACAGAACGCAGAATGGCAGGTATAGTATGCAGAATGGCAGGTACAGAACACAGAATGGCAGGTGAAGAACACAGAATGGCAGGTACAGAACACAGAATGGCAGGTGAAGAACACAGAATGGCAGGTACAGAACAAAGAATGGCAGATGCAGAATGGCAGGTGCAGAACAAGGAATGGCAGGTATATAAAGCAGAACGACATGCAGTGGTGCTGGCTCTTCAGATATCCCAGCTTGACTGATACTTCACACTTTAATCTTCAGGTATTCTGTCTACAGGCACCCAAAAGAGAAAAGAACAAAATACAAATGAAGGTCACAGCTCATACAGGCATCCCCTAACCATGGCTGCTCTTCAATAGCCTTTCATGCATTTACCATCATACAGCAAGTAATAATTACAAATATTAACATTCTGCACAGTGATGAAAATTGCAGCATATTTATTGCACTATTCTTATATTTTTTCTGTGCTGTTTAAAGTATTGGTCCATCTGTCTTGGCAATGTACTGCACTGTGAAAACAGTAAGATAAGACTATCTAGAGCAGGGGTATCCAAATCCATGCTTCGAGGTCCACAGTGTCTGCAGGTATTTGCTCCAACCACGCACTACACCACCTGATTTCACTAATTCGATTGCTTCCTGGACCAAGGAGGTAAACTAATTATTAAAAATCAGGTGGTGTAGTGTGTGGTTGGAGCAAATACCTGCAGACCTCGAGGCCTGGATTTGAATACCCCCGATCTAGAGGTTCCATATCATAGGGAAACATCTTAAAGACTTAAACCTATCAATATGAGGAAAATAGGATCAGAATGGTTCAGTGTGTGTTTCAGAGCAAAGGGGCCTGAGAACAGGGCTATAGAGGAAAACAGAAACACATATAAATGGAGCTGAATATTTTGAGGCCTATTCTAAGCATGCAAACAAAGCAAATGCTAGCACAACCACTAGCTTGGATCATAAAAAGTTTGGGTATTTTATCAATGCAAATAGATGTGACACACTGCACAATTGGATTGAGTGTGAGTGTATAATGATTTAAGTGGGGTTTGAGTGTGTAATAAGTTGAAAGGGGGTTGCGTGCGAAATGAGTTAGGTGGGGTTTGAGTGTGTAATGAGTTAGGTGGGATTTCAGTGAGTAATAAATTGAAGGGGTTTTGAGTGCATAATGAGTTGAAGGTGTGACCATGCAATACCTCCACCATATACTTGCAGCAATCCATACCCTTAAATGATTGACTCAGACTCATTGCATCCACCCAGGGCAAACACCAAAAAAAAAAGGAATGAATATACCAGCAGGTATTTTCATCAGCAGGTCAAACATCATTTTATATGCTTGCACCACTCCAAAATACCAATCTAATCTGCCCTTGCAACAGTTGTATTTGCAACAAGTGCATTTGCACTTGTGACAGGTTTGTGTGTGCTAGCACCAGGCTTTTTGTAAAACAGGAACTATAGAGGATGTAAAGCATTGTTTATATTTGAAAAAATATATACATTTGAATTTGAATCATAATTGCATTACATAAAGCACTCATTAAAAATAAAAAGTATTTAAGATAGGACTAGTGCATCCTCAAGGTGGTCTTTCTCAGTCAGTGGTAAACCGGTTAGTCATTTGCGCTGATAATTGAATTAAGAGGCCATCTGTTTTCACATGGTGAGTCAGACAGAAACCTGCTAATTGTGATGTAATTTCCATGCTCCTGGCAGCTGTCTTTTCAATATCTGCAAGCAAATAATCCAAGGAGAGGCTTCCAATAAAGCAGGTGGTTTGAGTTTTTCCCTAATAAAATCATGCAATCCTGAAAGCCGCTGAAGATGCAAGCATGTTGCCAGGCGACTGTTGCTTGGTTTAGTTCTTGTAGACCACAAAATGAGACATGCATTTGCTTAGTGTGTGTCTAAGAGGCTTTTTGTGCTGTAGACATCAACTGTGGATATGGAGATGTCACTCTAACCTGAAAAAGTAACACTGTCACTTTTGTTGTTCTATTATTGTATTTCTTTCACCTCTTATACATCTGGGGAAGGCGTTGGTCTCGGCAACAGTGGGGGAGCACTATTGCCTGTTGTTTTGCCACAGGACTCCTGTGGATGACCCTGGGACAGCTAGTCTTTCCATGGCCAGGTTTGGCAATCTCGCAGTTTGCGAGATTTCGAGAGGCTGTGCATTGTCGGCCAGGAATGCTAGTCCCAGCTGTCTTGATTAATCAATGAGTGTTGATTGGTGTGGATGTCAAATGAACAATTCATTTGGCGGTTTGTGTTTGTGAGTGAGTGTGATTAGGTGTGTGAAGGGCAGACCCAATTTAGGGTATTCAAGTGCAGATGTGTGGCTGCTGTTGTTGGTAGGTGCCTTGTCATTGTATGTATGTGGCATTCAATGAGTCTTGTCATGATACATGTGGGGTGACTATGCAGAGGGCTTCCTGTGTGCATGGTCTTGTAAGTCGCTCTGGATAAGAGCGTCTGCTAAATGCTTAAAATGTAAATGCATTAAAGAGGGAGAGAACCCACATTGAAAGGTGGTGGGTGTGTCAGTGTGCATGTGTGTGGTTAGAGTGAAAGCGACTGTAAAGCCGCGGAACATGTGAGGTGGAAGCATTCGAAAAGTTGCAAAATGTCTGTGTGATTGTTGAGGTAGAAGCAGTGTGGTGTGTGTTCATCATTAAATGTCTTTACCTCTGTTTGTGTGCATATGGACAATGTGTAGAGTGCTACACTGTCCCATTACATGTGGAATCCGGGCTAAAAAGCTGGGGAACATGTGTGTGGGAAAGCTGCTTAAAAGTAGCAAACCGTCTGTGTTTGGTGTGAGAGTGGTTTCTTGAAGGGGGTTTCCATCTCGGAGGAGAAATCTTTTTATTTTGTTCGTTAGTTTCCTTTGTTGTTGTCCAGCAAAATAATATTTTAGCAACAATCTCAATTCCTCATTCTATATGCTTCTACAAATGTAGAAACATTTGTTAAACTCTCCTGAATGACCAATACATTCTGGAAATTATTCCTTACTCACTGGGTGGGCCAATCTGGGCAGGTGTGTATGCAGATTTTTGTTTCCATTAACTACCCTGGCTCAATTGGCTATTTGGATGTATGTTCCAACATCTGTGCACTTGTATATTTGAGAACAATAAAACATTTCACATGGTGACACAAGTCTTCATTTCCCATTGTCACTCATCAAGAAATGTAGCTAAAATATCAGATCAGGTAAATGATTAGGCTAATTAACTAAGTAATATCTGTTGAACTACAGAAACAAATGCAGCCCTCCTTTGCGACCACTGCTCTGAACAGCTAATAATCCACTTGGATACAAAAATCAGTGGCATGGTCATTACATTGAAGATTGATTTTGTATGATGAAGAAAATAAATTATTTGAAGATAAAACATTCAATATATGAATGCTCCTACTCAAAATTAATTAAAAATTACATTAATTTATTCATGATAAAATAAGCAGGCGGATACTTTCATCCTTCAGTTTTCTGAAATAATACACACAAATACAGGAGGTAGACAAAAACAAACACCAAACAATATGTGAATATTTATTAACTAATGAGTTGGCCTGCCCTTTGCTTTTAGAACAGCTTCAGTCCTTTGTGGAATGCTGTTATACAAGTTTTGAACTGTTTCTAATGGCATATTGGACCATTCAAGAAGGAAAGCCTCCAGTTCCTTGAGAGAATAAGGTGGTGGAAATCTACTACATACTCTATGTTCTCCATAAAGGCTCAATGATGTTTAGATCTAGTAATTGGGGAGGCCGTGGAAGGTTTAGATAAATAGATAGATAGATAGATAGATATACTTTATTGATCCCCAAAGGGAAAATTCATAATGTCAGCAGTGCAGAACATGCAGTTTAAAATAGAGGCAAACAAACAAACGAGAAAAAATACAAAAATAAATACAATTTAAACTCTATATACAGTACAGTTAATCAATTAGACAGCTGCCTCATTGAAATACCTTATGGCAGTGGGGATAAAGGACTACCTAAAAGTCTCAATATTACACCTTGGTAGTATAAAACGACTGCTAAAAGTGCTCCCTCAGGCTTTTAAAAGACCTGTGGAGAGGATGACCCTCGTATTGCAGTATGGAGCGTAGTTTTTTCTTTGTACGTTACTCTGTGACAATCTCCAAAGAGTCGGGGGGGATACCAATAATGGAACCAGCCTTTTTGATTAGTTTATTCAGCCTGTTCCTATCTTCTGAGGTAATGCTGCCACCCCAGCAAGCCACTGCATAAAATAAGACTAGCTAAAATGCTCTGATAAAAGACAAGAGTTTGCTGCTGACATTAAAAGATCTGAGTTTCCGCAGGAATGAAAAGTCTAGACTGGGCTTTTTTTTTAAAAGGCATTGGTGTTACGGTCACGACCGCAACTTTGTTATTGTTTATGTTTCCCCTTCCCTTTTCCTTGTGTCCCTGTTCTCCCTGTCCGTTTTTGTGTGTGTGATGTGGGCGCGGCTTCCTCCTCTGCATTCTCCGGCTCCTTCCTTGATTACAACAGATCTGCAACACCTGTGCTGCCTACTCACCTGCCATCAATTATCATCAGCCCTGCAGTGTATATCAACCCCGGTTTCTCCTTCATTCCTCGTCAGATTGTTCTGTCTCTCCGCTTCAGTGGTAGCTACATGCAGCAGACCTTTCTAGCCGTAATTTCTTCCGTGTTTATTTTCTTCATCGGTTTATGTGTTTTCCTTTTTTCCCCGTGTTCAGGTTAACTTCTCGCCTGCCTGTTTTGCTTGTTCACTCACTTGCCATCTTGCCTGCCTGCCCACAGACCAGCCAGCCCACTTCCTTGCCTGCCTGCCAGCTTCCCTACCTGCCAGCCAGCTTCCCGGCCTGCCCGCTTCCTTGTCTGCCTGCCTTCCTAATATCTGTGCGGAATTTGCCTGTAACTAATTTCCACCTACGGCCTCTTGTTCTGCTGACCCCACTTATCTCTTATCTTTGGTAATTCACTTTGTTAATCTCTCTTAGGAATTTAAAAACCTCAATCAAATCCCCCCTAAGTCTCCGTTTGCTAAGCTTAAATAGATTGAGTGCCTTAAGTCTATCCTCATAACTTTTACCTTTCATACCAGGTATCAGTTTAGTTGCCCTTCTTTTAACTTTTTCAAGAGCTTCTATATCTTTCTTGTAGTGCGGTGCCCAGAACTGCACACAGTATTCTAAGTGAGGTCTGACAAAGGCATTATATAACATTAATATAACCTCCTTTGATTTATACTCAATACTTTTTGCTATGTATCCCAGCATCCTGTTGGCTTTTTTCACTGCTGTAGCACACTGCTTTGATGCAGATAGGCTTTAATCAATTACAATTCCTAAGTCTTTTTCAAATTGAACACCTACTAACTTTTCTCCTCCCATATAATACTCCTGTCTAATGTTTTTATTTCCCACATGCATAACTTTACATTTAGCAATATTGAATGTCATCTGCCACGTATCTGCCCATTCTTGGATTTTGTTTAAATCATCTTGGATTACTTTAGTCAATTCAAAACTGTTTGCCAAACCCTCAAGTTTAGTATCATCTACAAATTTAACTATTTTGCTACTAACGTCCATATCAAGATCATTTATGTAAATAAGGAAGAGCAGAGGTCCCAGCACCGATCCCTGCAGGACACCACTGCCCACAGCACCGAGATCAGATACGGCCCCACCTACTGTTACTCCTTGTATTCGCCCTTGCAGCCAATTATGAACCTACTCTGAAACTACTCCTGCAATTCCTACTGAATTCATTTTAGCAATGAGCCTCTCATGTGGTATCTTGTCAAATGCTTTCTGAAAGTCCAAATATATAATATCATAAGCCTGGTTCAGGTCAACACACTTTGTAGCCTCTTCAAAAAAGTCCAGGAGGTTTGTTAGGTATGACCTCCCTTTGAGAAAACCATGTTGGTTCTCCCTTAAAATACTATTATTTTTCAAGAATGATTCCAACTTATCCCTAATATGGGTAATGTGGGTTGAAGGCTTCCTTTGGCTTTCTCCAAACATAAATCCATCCAGAAAAAGACAAACTCATCAGACCATATTACTGTATTCCACTGCTCAGAAGTCCAGGTTTTGTGCTCAATACACATGGTTATGCATTGTTGTGCATTAGCCTTGGTTACTAGAGGTTTCCAAATGGCAGCCCTACCATAAATATCAGCTTTGTGAAGCTCACAACAGTTGTACAGTTGTTGTTGACACTGGGTTAAGGAGGTGTAGATTCAGTTCTGTTTTGTGGTTTTTAGCAACTATCCTGTTAAGTGTCCATCTATCCCTGTTGGTCAGCTTTGACTCCTGATGCAGTTTTTCCTTGTTTGGCATATACCATCATGGTTTCCCACTGTTCCCTTTGACACATTCCATAATTGTTATTTTTCTGTGACTGGTGCAATTGCAATTCGGACACCAGCTATTTGACCTCTTTCAAATGACCTCTTGCTTAAGATCTCTCATGCTGATCTTAAAATGTATTTTATAGCAGAAACATATTGGTAAGTAGTATTAACATTAATATGAAACACATGTATAGACTTTAATTGTGATTGAGTTACTTCAAAATAAGAGTCCCTTTTCATTTGGTGTTTTCAATATTTGCCAACCACCTGTATATTGTTGAGGGCAGACAGCTGCCATTTACTGAGCCTAGTTTTAGAGACTCAAGCAGATTTGTGACCAAGATGAGGATTTTCAAATATAGTTTGATGGGCACAACAGATCAAGTATTTAATATAGCTAAACAACAGAGGAGAAAAAATGTTACAGGAAAAAAAACTAAAATAAAAATAAAATTAAGAAAATGTATTTTGCCAGAAAATAGATTCCAGAAAATATTCTATTGTGACCCTGTGAGAGATCTTTCCAGATGCCCCAGGAGCTCTAGTATATGAGAAAATGATTTTCTGACAGTGTGCAATATTATAAAAGGTTATCACGTTATAAAATAATGACAGAATGGTATTGTAAACTAAATATTGTATACATTATACAATTGTCAAGAAAGCAACAGAAAAACCTAATTCTATTTGTTCCCTCGTCACGCCATTTATGCTTTCCGGTCTTTCACAAGGTTCATTCATATTTTTCATTAAACTGCCACTTTTGATGTCCTCAAAATGTTTTACCTGCCTGAGACCTCTACAATGTAAAGATGAAATACAACCAATATCTTTTTTCAGGAAGAATGCTCACTCAAGTGGAAAAGATGAGAAATAAGTTATTTACAAATAACAAATTAGTCAACTCTAAAATTATTCACAACCTTGAAGAAGATTAGCAACAAAAAAAAAGCCATAAAATAAACAATACAGGCAATTAGCTATATTGGATGCTCAAGAAAATGACAAAAAATTAAATATATATTTATTTTATACTAATTACATTTTATACCACTCACATATAGTTTTTGATTAATTTAGTTTGAGAAGAATACAAATATTGGGTCACAATTATTAACACTCCGGTTTTCAGTACATAGTACACCCTCCCTCACAAGAATTACACTACTGAGTTACCTTCTAGTGTTTTATGAGATTGGTGAACATATTGTGGGGATCTTTGATCATTCCTCTCTACCAGCAAGGCAATGATCTAAAGTATAACTCAAAATCAACCAGGAAATGGTTAACTGATCACAAAATAACTGTGCAATGGCTACCCATCTCCAGACTTGAACCCAATTGAAAATGTGTGGTTTGAATTGAAGAGTGCAAGTGCAAACCGAAGGATCTTGAAAGATTCTGAAAGGAAGAATGATAAGATCCCTCCCAATATGTTCACAAATCTCAAAAAACTCCCTGCACATTCTGTGGACCAGGGTGTCCTTCAGCAGTTGGTGTAGAGGTGAAGTGATGGCAGAGTGCTGTGACAGTATGTATGCAGGAAGGAGGAAGGAGGAGGCAAGGAAGGAGGCAAGCTGTATGGCAGAGGATGGCTCTGGAACATGGTGTATGGCCTCTACATTGGATTACAGATGGGAGAGACCTTGAGCTACCGACAAAGACAATCTCAGACACTGCAGAGAGGCACTCTTTGTTGAATGTGAGATTGTGCTGGCTCAGTGCTGTGAACGTTCCCTGCAGTCATTCATCATGGGCGGCAGCATCACGCCCATGCATAACAATGTTGTTCAAGTAGACCGCTACACCATGAAACCCAGCCAGGATGGTGGTCATGATTTTCTGGAAAAAGCTGGGGGCCAAGCTCTTTGCTTTAACAAGATCGTACACCCTTGGACAGGCGGTCACTGGCTCAATGATTCCGTCTTCCTGAAGTCACTGTAACTCTGCTGTGACCTCCTCCCACAGGCCCAGTTGTGAGACAACTAATACTACTGAACTGAGTGGACCACTACTCTTTCCAAGGGGAGATAATATGTAGGATCACTGAGTCACCACTATCCAGCAAGGAGAACCACAGACCAGTGAACAGATTGTCCCAGAAAATTAAGCCCTTACCGTGTGACATGGAATGGAAACTGGTGAAGAATTGGGGTGCCATACCACACCACGGGGTGCCTGTATGAGAATAACTTTTATTTTGGCATACCCATAGCCATACAAGCTGAGGGTGGGGGTCTCTTTTCTAAATAATAACTGCTAAATTACCCTGCCAATTACCTTGGTATATCCTCAACTAAAGCTGCTATAGAGACATGTTGCTAATTTAAACAGAATTACAGGCTCAGATTTACAACACTCAGTAGCTAAGAAAAAGGGCCCTACATAAACCGAAGCTCTGTTCCTTCATGGTGAACATACACCAATGCTAAACTGTTATACCTTGGTTAAGTTTGAAAAAAAAAACCCAGTCAAAAACCATTACAAAGGGAGAATAGAGGGGCGTGCTTCTCTAAAGGACAAGTTTGTTGTGGGTTTCAACTTTCAGCCCTCGTTCCCCAAAAAACATGTCACAAGATACAATATCTGAGCTAAATCCCTGTCCACAGTCAAGGGAACAAATCATACTTCTTCTAACTCCAGCAGTAATGTTACATTTGACTCTCACCCTATTCTTCTATACTCCATTAAGCTTATCATTTAAAAAAGAGAGAACTATAACCAAAGATCTAGTGGAATAAGAGGCTATCCTTTCAAATGAACTGATCTGCACCAAAGCTTTAGAACATTAAGGGCATGCCATGTGACCCAAATTTCAACATCCTCCATCAGCACCAATGAAAGTTATGATTGGGCCCCAAATTTAAGCTGACCCAAGCTGAGCCTGACAACCGCCCATCTGAAGGTGGCATAACGGTAACTTGAGAGGCACCATTGGCAATTACAAATTATTCACAATTTTGTTTGAAAAAACTATATCAGTGGGTCCCTGGATATTGAAAAAGGTGTGAAGAGTTTGTAATCATTGAAGGATGTTGGACACCAACATGCTTATTGTAGTTAAATAATAAGCATTGTTACATCATCACACCATAAGGGTGACTGATACGCAAAGAAACAATGAAATTACATGCAGACAATTACCCACAGTGTGTTGACCTTACCATGTCAGTACAATGAAATTGTAATCCAGTTATACATGCATTATTGCCCAGTGCTTTATAGCTGTGTGCACCAAACTGCAATATCTACTGTATGTGCAGTAATGCCCTTAGTAAAGTAATAGGCATATTCATTTCCGCACCACAGACAGGCTCAGTGAATCTTTTCAATACAAATACCATTAGCTTATTCTCATGGTTATCTGGCGCCACTATGCTCACTTTATAAATATAAAAAAACCTCTGAATCTCATCCCCCCAAACTAACTAAATTGTAGTTAAATTATTAATTATTGTGCACATGCCCACACACGCACTCACAACACATGTAGTATGCATGCATGCACACATACATAATACATACTCACACACATTCACACACAACAATTTCTGTCCCATGGCAGAGTGATATCTCTATGCTTTACAGTGAATACTGAGGAGATCCTTTAGTCATCACAGAGAACCTGCAGAATTCCATCCCTCTCCATCTGTTTTCATATAACTCTTATTCCATCTCTCAATCTCTTGCTATCCCTTCCTCTCTTCTTCTCACACTCCTTCGTTTTCTCATCACCTCTCCTCTCCTGCCCCAATTAGATCCGTCTTTCCTCTTCTCTCACAATCTCCTCCCACTCCATATCTCCTCATCTTTCTACCCCAAATTCTCTTACTCCCTCTCTCTCTTGCTCACTCTAATCCAGCAAATCCCCCCTCTGTCTCCCTGTGCAGGACCCACAGCTCACTCCAATACACAGACCATCAGAAAGCCACAGAAAAGCACACCATAATAAGTTCAGCTCCACATAAAAGGACAGATAAAGCTCAGTTAAATATACTGTGAGTAAATATCATTGTCAGTGATCATCCATATTCTTACAACCGTGTTGTATACAAAAAATAGGGTAGATCAATATTGATTCCACCAGCAACTCTTGATCTCCTGTGGGAGATAGAGGTCCTGGTGATCAAGAAATTGGCTTGGTTTAAACAAGTTGGAACACACATTGAAGCATTGATGGTGTTTTTACTAATACACTTCTGATGCAAATACTGGGTTTGGGGTCTGTGTTGGGAGGCTGTATGAACGAGTATGCACACAAGTGGGAGAGGTGAGATTGGTTTCTTAACTTTTTCCCCACCCATAAAAGTATCCCTGCAAACACCATTTATTGAATTACATCAAGACAATGCACACATCGCAAGAGTAAAACTCTGTGTAGAAGTCTGCCTCCTCGTGTGAAAATAGAGAGCATGAAACAAAAATTGGAGAAAATAATATTTGTCTAGTGAAGTGAAAAAGAAACAAAATGCTTCAGTGCAAGTTACTCTCAATGACTTCAATATCTCCACCCATTTGCCTTGATACATATTGTCATTTGTATTGTGTTCCCTGAATCTCTTAAAAAACAAATTGCCATTTTAGAGAAGATGGAAAGTTTGACCTTCATCATAAAGAGTCGTCATCAACTGACAAATCAAAAGCTTGGGACATAAAATACAATGCACAGGTATACCATTACTGACAAGGGCTCTGATAAAGTAGAAACCAATTTCTAAATGTTAATAGCAAATGATCTCTTCAGACAACTGGGCCGCATCCTCTTTTAAACAATGCAACAATATCCACTGTGAGAGAACAGAATTTGATAGAGCCATTTTTTGGGAAGGAATGCAAATTGTGAAAACATTTAAAGTCACCTTGTACTATTTCGAATGGATTTGTTTATGTTTTTTGATACATACCTTTTCTGTATTTTGTTTGGGAACAGGTGTTGTAAATTATCCTTTGGCTATAAGCATTAAATGGATTGTATTAACATTTTAAAAATTATTTTGCTATATTCCTAACAATTAAAATTAAATATTTAAATCACCAGTTACTGAAAATGAAAAGATTGCAGTAAGTCTTTAAACTTTACAGTGCAATTTGCACATATGTATATATATATATATATATATAGCAGTTTGATCATATATGTATATACATAAACACACACATATTTGTGTGTGTGTGTGTGTGTGTGTGTGTGTGTGTATTATAGACAATTATATGTATATAAATATCGAACAAAAAGTTCGGAAATTTGTGTTTGGTAGATTATTTCTCTGTTGTAACAATGCTTCTTGGCAATACATTGTATACCGTTGGAAAGCCTGTTTATTTCCCTTTTAAATGGTGCCCCATTTGTAAGGAACATGCATTTGTGGGATGAGTAGCACAGCTGAGTATGTGGGTTGCGCCCAAGAAAAATTTGCCAAATCTTCTCTGCCAATGCCAAACAGCTTATTCTGCTATGCTACTGACTCTTGTTTTGAGCTTCCGGTACCCCGGTGCTGCCAATCAGGTGCCAATCAGGCACCTGATTGTCAGCACCTGTGAGCATGGGCCCTGCTATAGTGGTCAATTGGTGTCTGCTCCAAGAATCGGCATGCCACGTTTGTCTGATCTCGATAAGGCCCGTGCGATAGGGCAACTTCAAGCTGGTGTTCCGCAAAAGCAAGTTGCGGCATTATTTGGAGTGAGCCCTAGTACCATCTCCAAACTAAAGGCCAAGTTCCATGAAACGGGGGATGTCAGAGACAGACCACGAAGTGGGCGTCCCAAGAAGACGACACCCCAAGAAGACTGGTTCCTCACCCTTTCAGCACTTAGGACCCATAGGCTGTCTTCTACAGATTTGCAGTCAAGGTTTGCAGGACGATATGGCACACGGCTCTCGGACCAGACAATCCGGAACAGACTGCACGCAACCAATCTCCGGGCTCATAGGGCTGCCAGGAGGCCTGCCATGACTGCCCTTCACCATCAGGCCCGTCTGCGCTGGTGTTGGCAACACCTGCACTGGAACCTGAACATGTGGAGGAATGTTATGTTCAGCGATGAGTCCAGATTCTGCCTACGGAAGTTGGATCGTAGGGTCAAAGTGTGGAGAAGACAGGGAGAATGCTATGCTGATTGCTGCACCGATAGAGTAACACCTTTTGGTGGAGGCAGTGTGATGGTGTGGGGCAGCATCTCCATCACTGGAAAAACGAGGCTTGTCATCATTGGAGGCAATCTCAATGCAGAGAGATATCGAGATGAGATTCTGCAACCAGTGGCAATCCCATATCTCCACAGTCTGGGACCGAACTCCATCAATCAATCAATCTTTATTTTTGTATAGCGCCATTTACAAACAGGTTGTCACACAGCGCTTCACAATTGGCATTTTCCAGAGGGAATCAAAAAACCAGAAAACCATTGGAGCCAATGTGGGAGACTGGAAAATTATTC
Organism: Aldrovandia affinis; assembly: GCA_029706075.1. Taxonomy (NCBI): domain Eukaryota; kingdom Metazoa; phylum Chordata; class Actinopteri; order Notacanthiformes; family Halosauridae; genus Aldrovandia; species Aldrovandia affinis. The sequence goes on from JAINUG010000176.1 coordinate 1,719,060, forward strand.
CCTGACCCCTTAAAAGGCGGTGGAGGTTAACTCCTGGAAAATGGTGGGATACAGAGGAAAAACAAAACAAATAGTCCTTGAGGCTCATGAGGCTTAACAGACCACCGGAAGGGCATACAAGTGTAGGGGTGGGGTGGACCTGATCCCTCCAGATACCAGGGCAGGGCAGGGGATGGAACCAGCAGTTAGGGTCTGGGCCAGCGGCATCCGGCTAACACATGGCAGGGGTGGGGGGTTGACTCTGGGGCAGGTGAGCTCCAGGCAGGTGCCACGAAGCCGGGGAGAAAAGAGGAAAGGTGCAATTATGACTATGATAAATATCACACCGGATCAGGGGAAAGAGTAGTGATAACACTTTTGCACCAGCAGAAGTAATCTAGGGCAGCATAACTAATTAGGTGAGTGGCACAGGGAGCACGCAGCCATGAGGGCACTCAGAGACCATCCCACCACATCATCAGCAGTCCTGATAGGGGCGGATCATCACTTATGATTGGTGAAAGTAAGGATAGCTCATGGCACCAGAAGGTTCTATTGCTATGCCCCCTCCACATCTGCACCTAATGACTATAAGAGAGACTAAAGAGATGTGTTTTTAACCTAGACTTGAAAATTGAGACCGTGTCTGACTCCTTCACAGAGATGGGTAGACTGTTCCACAGTAAAGGAGCTCTATAGGAGAACGCTCTGCCACCTGCTATATTTTTTGATATTCTAGGGACTACCAAGTTGCCTGCATCTTGTGAGTGAAGCGAACGTGGGGGATTGTACGGATGAAGTAGATCCGTCAAGTAAGAGGGTGCAAGTCCATGCAACACCTTATAAGTTAAGAGGAGTACCTTATAGTCTATACCAGGGTTTCTCAAACTTTTGTACTCCACGACCCCTCGAAAAAAATTGCGACCCAAAACATAAATGAAAATTCGCGACCCCATACCTAAAGCGCGACCCCATCAAATTGAATGGCAATGGCATCAAGTTGTCCCACGTAACGGTGCCCAACCACGGACCGGTTTCATGCAAAACCATTTTCTGTTCCCCGGGGGGGTGTACAGGCGAAAAAGATGAGACCAGTTCATTTATGAACCGGGGGGGGGTGCTAGAGGAAAATAATTTGCGCCCGCGTTCCACAGCGCACGCTGTGAAAACTGTTCTCCTATGGTTAGTTTTTGTTTTTTTACATTTACTTTTTGGCGACCCCACCATTACCCTTTGGCGACCCCAATTGGGGTCGCGACCCATAGTTTGAGAACCACTGGTCTACACGATAGTTTATTGGAAGCCAGTGAAGCGACGCCAACACAGGACTAATGTGCTCATATTTCTTTGTTCTAGTCAGGATCCTTGCAGCAGCATTCTGTACGAGTTGTAGGCTCCTGAGTGAGGTATTGGAACAGCCAGACAGTAATGCATTGAAATAATCTAATCTAGATGTAACAAAGGCATGTACCAATTTTTCTGCATCTATTAATGACAGGAAGCCCCTAATTTTGGCAATATTCCTCAGGTGAAAAAAGGCTACTCTGGAAATGTTTTTGATGTGACTATCAAATGAGAGACCAGGATCTATAGTAACACCAAGGTCTTTTGCCACCAAACTTGCAGCAACAGAGCAACCATCCAGATTAAGAGATAAATCAGATAACCCTCTTCTGGGGTTTTTGGGCCCCAAGACCAACATCTCTGTTTTATCAGTATTCAACAATAGAAAATTATCTGACATCCAGTCTTTTATGTCTTTAAAACAGGCCTCCAACTGTTCAAATTGTCCTTCGCTAGGTTTCATTGATAGGTATAATTGTGTGTCATCTGCGTAGCAGTGAAAATGTACGCCATGTTTACGAATGACATCACCAAGTGGCAACATGTAAAGGGAGAACAATAATGGCCCCAAAACAGAACCTTGAGGGACACCATATTCTACCTTGATGAGAGCAGAGGGCTCATCATTTAACTGCACAAATTGATACCTATCTGACAGGTAGGATTTAAACCAGGAGAGTGCCTGTCCACACAGTCCAACTAGGTTGTCAAGTCTGCTCAGAAGAGTTTGGTGGTCTAATGTGTCAAACGCAGCACTTAAGTCCAAGAGCACAAGAATAGAGACACATCCACGGTCAGCTGATATCAGTAAGTCATTGACAACTTTAATAAGAGCAGTCTCAGTGCTATAGTGTTGCCTAAATCCTGACTGAAAAGTTTCATAGATGTAATTTGATGTCAGGAATGAAGTCAGTCTCTGAGCTACAGCTTTCTCTAGAATTTTTGAGAGAAAAGAAAGATTAGAAATTGGCCTGTAGTTACTGAGATTTTCTGGGTCAAGGTTTGGTTTCTTTAAAAGTGGCTTAATTACTGCCACTTTTTGAGAATTTGGCATATAGCCTGATGAAAGAGACAGATTAATAATGTCTAGCATGGATTGCCCCATAACAGGAAGAAGTTCTTTAACAAGTTTTGTTGGGATTGGGTCTAATTGGCAAGTAGATGGTTTGGAGGACATAACCAATTTAGAAAATTCAGTCCACTCCAGAGCGCTAAAAAACTCAAGAGTAGTCATAGGACCCCTGTCCTGGTAAGCCTGTGTTTTCTGATCAGTGTCCGCTACAGCAGAAGGTGCCATTTTAGTAATTTAATCTCTAATTTTCTCAATCTTCTCAGAGAAAAAGTTCATGAAATCATTACTATTATGGGCTGCCGGCGGCTTAGCATTGGTTTCAGTCTGAGATGACAACGCTCGCCCCCACAGAGCGGGGTTTATCAGAGACTACCTCCAGAATTTGGGAGCAGAGAGAATGGAATGGCCTGCCAACAGTCCTGACGTCAACCCAATTGAACACTTGTGGGATCAGCTTGGGCGTCCTGTTCGTGCTAGAGTGACCAACACAACCACGTTGGCTGACTTGTGACAAATCCTGGTTGAGGAGTGGAATGCCATCCCACAGCAGTGTGTGACCACGCTGGTGACCAGTATGAGGAGGAGGTGCCAGGCTGTTGTGGCTGTGTATGGTTCTTCCACACGCTACTGAGGCTCCTGACTGTTTGTTAAATGAATAAATTGTAAAATTGCCAATATGTCTTGTTTCTTCCTTGTTACTGATAGACTTCAATCATCCAATCCACCAAACAACACCAAACAAGAGTCAATAGCAACAGCAGAATAAGCTGTTTGGCATTGGCAGAGAAGATTTAGCAAATTTTTCATGGGCGCAACCCACATACTCAGCTGTGCTGCTCATCCCACAAATGCATATTCCTTACAAATGGGGCACCATTTAAAAGGGAAATAAACCGGCTTTCCAATGGTATAAAATGTATTGCCAAGAAGCATTGTTACAACAGAGAAATAATCTACCAAACACAAATTTCCGAACTTTTTGTTCGATGTTTAGATCATTGTATTTATTATTTATATATTATTATATTTTTTTTACGGACTTGCCATGACTGTACTCATAAGACTTCTTTCCAGCTTTAATTTCCCACCATTGCATGCCTCCAGTCACATTTTCTGTCTTCCAGAGCCAAACATAAATAATTACAGATCATTGAACACAACATTTAAAATGTCTGCTTTGTGAGGCAGCCGATTTATATTTATTATACTAATAAAAGTGTTACTGTGTTACTGATGCAGTAAAACGATGTGTTCCTATCCATTTATAGTGCCAATTTGAAATGTGTATTAGACTGCACACTGCTGGGGCCTCGGCTAGCGTAACAGTCAAGGCATCTGCCCGAGATGCAAGGTGCCTACTGCAGCCGCGGTTCGAAACCTGGCTGCGCCAGACCAACCCTGGGCGATTGGCTGTCCGCCCCAGAGGGAAGGGGGAAGATGAACCGGCACGAGCTTGTGGAGAAATGCAACTGGTGTCTCTATAAAGTAGGTGGGCGAGTTCCATCTCAGAGGAGGTGGATCATCGCCAGCCTTGGGGAATTAGCTTGCCCTGTAGTGATGGGCAGCGGGTTCGTGGGGGAAGGTGAATCAAAAGAAATAGAGGGTATAATTGGTTACCAAATTGGGAGAAAACCAGGGGGAAAAATCTGAAAAAAAGAACGCACATGCCAATCTAGCTGTTTTATGTCTATGCCCTTAGCCTGGAGGGTACCTTTGTCATGTGATCATAGTTCTAGTACAAAGGTGCACTTATCCATCACCATGGCTTCGGGTGAAGAGAGGGCAGTTAAAATGCAATATAAAATAGATTGCCCTTCCTGTACACTCTTCTTCATACTGAATACTAAACCCCTTGTTCATCTCACTGTGGGGACTGGAAACCAAACCAAAACATTTATAGAATCTTTCTCCTATTGCATTGTCTTACACCATAGGTAGCTTTGTTTTTCAATTTAGATCATTCATTTATTATGACAAAACCAATGGAACTTACTTACTGAATCCTGACTTTGAAGATCTTAGCCGTTATTAATTTGGTCTTTTGGAGTCCAGAACCACTGTTGCTCTCATATGCACTGTTTTTGTTTTATAAATAAATAAAGATTGATCAGCCACTATACTGACTGTAGACATATGGGCTTGTGGAGAATGTGCTTCCTGTTGGTCACTCGATAAAACTCAGTATCAATTTTATTACTGTCTGACTGAATATTTTAAACAAACCGTTTACTCACGTTTGTAATTCAAAAACTATCTGCAAGTATTTTATAGGTTGGTACCTGAATATTCTGTCCATATATTGTATTTCTGGTTGCCCCATAATTAACAATAAATCATCATAATTGTCATTATAAAAAGTGACAGTGTAATAATGATTATTATTCACATCAATGCACTTGTAACTTGATAGAAAATAAAAAGAAATCTTGTGATGATGCAGTTAATTAATGCATAATATAGCATTATGTAAATTTTGTAGGCAAAGCATGTAACACCCATATGCTACAGCCATCCAGGACGCATTTGTCATCAATTTAATGTTGAAAAATGACATAACTAAAGACTGCTGACACATAGTGCTCCTGCAGATTGTACTAAATTGGATTGTTTAAAGCAATACTTTCAAAATTGTAGGTACTTGTCCTTCAATATTCACTCTGGTGCATTTTTTAAAGCTCAGTAGATTATTTACCAACAGCGTGATATGGTACAGCCTCCACTGCTCCACCAATAGGAGCAGAGAATGGGTAGAGGTCAGTGAGAGCATGGGCAATCTTTAAATACTGAGACTTGCTGTGCCAGAGCTAGGACACCAGCAGGAGAAGATGGATAGAAGGAGACAGAGGGGGCAAAGGAGAAGTAGTGGAAGTGGGTGGAGAGGCTGAAGAAAAGAGGGGGATAAGAAGAGAGCAATGGGTTGGAACAGGGAGAAGAAGGGAGAAGAGAAGATAAGAAAGGAAGGAAGGATATAAAGTTAAATAAGGTGAGGGGTAGAGATGTTGCTAGTCAATCATTATAAATATTTAAAATCTATATATTTTCTGTGTTGCTTTATTTGCCACATTGTACATTATATAATCAATATAGAATTGTGATTACATTGAAAATGTTGTTTCCAGGTTCCAAGGTATCAACATTTTGTTATGAAGTTGCAAAGTAACTAAAATTCATGTTCATGCAATATATCCTAGGCAAAGGATGATTATATTGTGTCATTCCCTGTATTCAACTACAAGTCATAATTGTATGCAAAAATCCAATCCAACCTAATCTCCAAAAAATATTTTCCAAACCCTAACCTTTCATTCAATTTGTGTAATACAGTTACTAATAGGGTGACCAGACGTTCTGGTTTTAGGCAATGGCGTCCCCTTAAACAAAATGCTGAAGATGCCAAAATGTCCCGGTTTCCAGCTTTCCCCAAAATAATGCTGTTTTCGTGTTCCCCAAACTAGATGTAGTAAATATGGTAATCGCATTCTGCACGGCTGTGATTATATTCTGTCTTCACAACTGGTCCAAGATCAGGGCTATTTCCCCCCTTATGATTTTTAACCAATTAAACAGTTAAACAGACCCTGAGCCAGCTATTTGGAAAAAAATGTATGCACACCTTGAGCATGAGCTCCGATGACATTCAGAAAAACATCCATCACTGTCACAAAGCGTCTCGGCTGCGTTCGGAACCGCCTACTTAGATACAGCGTACTGCACAACTGTGTATTGTGATCATTAATGATTCAAATAATAATGATAATTAATACTTGGCACATGGCTTCACCAGACTATTAGAAGTTTACCTCAGGGAGGAACTAAAGTTTACCTCAGAATTTATGCGAGTGGGAAACAGCTCCTACTGCGACAACCTCGAGTGGCAAACTAGCCAGCTAGCTAATATCAGACCATTAATGGGTAATGTTTAGAATGTTCGACAGCTAAGCTAGCCTACGCTGAGTACAATTGATAGTAATCGGGAGGGGCCTGTGAGTTGTAAATTAGTCTCTATTGTAATCAGGTGGGATTTAAGCATGTTATTGGAGAGTTAGTTCTGGAAAGCGGCAGGTAGTTCTGGAAAGAGGCAGCTTTTTGTGGCAGCCTCCCCGTCTGTCCTAGCCTCCCCATACAAAAACTCAGTGGACAAAGACAAAGGAGTCTACCTGCAGGAGTCCACCAAGGGAGGCCAGCTAGGGAGTGCTCGCCACACAGTAAGTATCATAGTTTTGTCTCTTCCTGTTCTACCTCCTCTGCATCTAACACTACATGCTACCTCCCTATCCCAGTCCATGTCTCCTCTTCTATATTTCCTAGAAAGAGAGATTCTACTCACACCCGAAACCTCTCCAATCTCATCCACCCTCCTAGATCTCCTGGTGTCGATGTGGTGGTAGCAAGTAGACTATGGAACTGCCAGTCCGCTGTCCGGAAGGCCGATTTCATCTCGGCCCAGGCCTCACTACTCTCCCTGCAGTTCCTGGCGCTCACGGAGACATGGATCACTCCGCAGAACACGGCCAGCCCTGCTGCTCTCTCCACTGCCTACACCTTCTCCCACACTCCACGACCCTCAGGTAGAGGTGGAGGGACAGGTATACTGATCTCCCCCCTGTGGATATTTGGTATTGTTCCTCTTAGACACTTCTCACCCTCCTCCTTTGAATTTCATGCTGTCACTGTCGCTGTTCCATGTAAACTGCATATCATTGTTCTCTATCGCCCGCCAGGTCCCCTGGGGAGTTTCCTAGATGAGATGGATGCTCTACTCAGCTCCTTCCCATAGGATGGCACTCCTGTCTTACTCCTCGGTGACTTCAACCTGCTGCTGGACACCCCTCAGTCCTCCGCATTTCTCCCCCTGCTTCAGTCCTTCGACTTCACCATGGCTGGTAACCAACTGGATCTGGTCTTCACTAGGAACTGCACCTCACCCAACATTGTGGTATCTCCTCTGCATGTGTCTGACCACTGCTTTCTGTCTTTCTCCCTCCTCCTCCCCTCTGTGCCTAAACCATCTTCACCTGCCCCACTGTCCTTGTCCGTCGCAACCTCCGCTCTCTCACCCCCACTGCCCTGTCAGCTACTGTTCTATCTTCCCTTCCCCCTACTGATGCCTTCACTCAGCTACCTGCTGAGGAAGCATCATCCACCCTACTTCCCTCTCTCTCCTCCTCCTTTGATTCACTCTGTCCTCTATCCACTAAACCTGCTCCTCTCCGACCTCCCAGCCCCTGGCTAACTGACTCCATTTGGGCTGACCGACTCAAACTGCGAGCAGCAGAAAGGAAATGGAGAAAATCCAAATCCCCTGTGGCTCTGACTGACTTGCACACACTATTGGCTACATTTTCCTCTAACCTCTTCTCTGCTAAGTCTGCATTTTTCCTTTCCAAGATTCAATCTTCTGTTTCTAATCCTCGAAAACTCTATTCCACGTTTTCCTCTCTCCTCACCCCTCCTCCTCTCTAACCGCAGATGACTTTGCATTCTTCTTTCGCGAAAGGGTCGATGACATTCGCGACTCCTTCCCCCCATCCTCTCCCTCCAAACCTCTCACCCCTCTGTCCTCATTCTCGCCCCTCCCTGACTCGGACATCCTTCAACTTGTTCACTCCCACCGTCCCACCATCTGCCCTCTCAATCCCATTCCTTCCCCCCTCTTCCAGTCCATTGCTATGGACATCCTCCCCTTTGTCTCCAATGTTATCAACTCCCCTCTTCCCTCAAAGGCACTCATGTCCTCCCCCTCCTCAAAAAACCCTCTCTGAATCCTGCTGTCATTTCCAACCTGTCTCTCTCCTCCCATTCCTCTCCAAAACACTAGAGCAGGCTGTCTATAACCAACTGTCTGCTCATCTCCTACAGAATGACCTGCTTGATCCTAACCAATCTCGGTTCAAGGCAGGCCACTCCACAGAGACTGCTCTCCTTGCGGTCACTGAGGCTCTTCACATGGTTAAGTCCCAATCCCTTAGCTCCGTCCTCCTCCTCCTCGACCTGTCAGCTGCATTCGACACTGTGGACCACCAGATCCTGCTCTCATCTCTTGTCGAGATGGGAATCTCTGGATCTGCATTGACATGGTTCAAGTCCTACCTGGCTGACCGGTCCTACCAGGTGGCCTGGAGAGGACCCCTCTCCTCTCTCCACACCCTCTCTACTGGAGTCCCGCAGGGCTCGGTGCTAGGCCCCATCCTATTCTCCCTGTACACCAAGTCACTTGGTTCTATCATCTCTGCTCACGTTTTTTCTTATCACTGTTATGCCGATGACACTCCACTCTTTCTCTCCTTCTCTCCATCTGAGACCCAGGTCCCGGCACGGATCTCTGCATTCCTGGCCGACATCTCTGCCTGGATGTCCACCCACCACCTGAAGCTGAACCTGGGGAAGACAGAGCTGCTCTTCCTCCCAGCGAAGGGCTCCCCGATGATTGATGCTTCAATCACCGTGGAAGGCTCCGTAGTGTCTCCATCCCAGTCTGCCAGGAGTCTTGGAGTGGCCCTGGACAACCAGCTGTGCTTCTCGGGCCACATTGCAGCGATCACTCGGACCTACCAATTCTCCCTCCACAACATCCGGAGGATCCGACCATTCCTCACCTAAGAGGCCACATAACTCCTGGTCCAGGCCCTGGTGATCTCACATCTGGACTACTGCAATTCCTTGCTGGCAGACCTACCGGCCTGTGCCATCAAGCCACTGCAACTAGTCCAGAATGCTGCCGCACGTCTGGTGTGTTCACCGAAGTTCACCCACGTTACCCTCTACTCTCCTCTCTGCACTGGCTCCCCTTCGCAGTTGCCTAGGGTGGCAAGCTGGCAAAAGGGGCCCACACACAGCTTTCCATATACAGACTACGGTGGCCATTTGTCCAGAATTATGCCGGACAGTCCTGTTTTCAAGCGCTCTGTCCTCTGCCGGACGCCCATTTGTCCTCCTTCTAGTCTAGACTAGAAAAACACTAAATTCTTCATTAAATCAAGTTTGAAGATTTGAACGTGCTTCTTAGTTTATGTATTTGTCAAATAACGAATCACCTGTGTCATTGGTCTAATAAATGTTGACAAATACCACGCTTTAATATGACATTCTTACATACACTATGGGCGTGAGCGACAAGCAACACGATTTTTCCTGAGGTGCTATCGTAACCTATCCTAAAATGCCGAAACGGAAGACTTCATACAACCCAGAGTGATCAAAAGAGCACTGATTTATTTCTAAAAGCAGAAAAGACGATTATCATACCTTCTGTACAATGTGTTGGTGATGAGGTGGACATGGAAGCGGACAGTGTCAAAGCAGAACGCAGGGGTGCACAGAAAGTTACCAAAAGTTCCTGGCCAACAGAAGGCTTCTGGAAAATATCCCAAAAGAAGACCATCTAGCTATTGTGAGTAGACATCTCAGTTAGTCTATATAGGTTATGGTTTTAAATTAATCATATAATTACATCTTAAATTGCCGCTGCCTGAAGTTTCCTCCATTCTGGGGTTTTGGAAATGGCCACCCTAATACAGACACAGATGCGCGCTCACTTCAGTCTCGCTCATCTGCGCTCAACACTGCCCTACATCGATACGCTAGAATCGGGCAGGCATGATGTGACTTTTTTTTCCCACTGCCTCTGCTGTCTGTCAGCCTATGAAGTCTCCTAGTCCTCACCTGCTAGAAGCCTGAAGTGGGGGAGGGGTGGAGGTCAGTAGTGCCTCTCAAACTCACACTGTACAGTACAAGTCAATCAATTAAATCACAAAATATCATTGCAACCAAATGCGCCCCTGCTCTCGTAACACACACAAGCAAATGCAAATAATATCTCAATAGCTACTGATATACAGCTGCAATTTTGCCTGGTTTAAAATATAATGATAAATGAAAACGAGTCTGTACACCACCACGGTGAAATGGTTTAGTCTCTTGGCCCTGCATTGATGGGCAATCGTTTAGTCACACACATTGAGGTACGTTACCAAAATGAAAAGGTCAAAGGCTTCAGGATTTCAGTTTAGAAAAAATAGAAAAGAAGAAGATGAGAAACGGGCCAAAGGTAAAGGTATGAGTTATGTCATCTTATCATGAACATTATGTTACGTTTTGAAGTAGTCTAGTAAATAATCATGCTAGCAAGGTATTTCATCAATTGCTATACTAAGGTTAATGCTAGCTAGTAGCTCAAGCTAACATTACACTGGCTATAATTACGCTGAACTTTCTCAAAAAAATGCCTTTCTTGACTATCATCATGAACATTTTCTGTGAATTTTGGGGGGTAATAATAGCGCTATACTGAATCACTATGAGCTTACTATTAGCTAGTTAACATGCATATAGTCCAGCTAAACTAGCAGCAAAACAGCAATAGCTATCTTAAGTCTGGTTTGTGCATAATTAACTTTCAGTCACATTGAGCCAGACTCAGCCAGACTATTGCAGCGAACTCACATTACTTGGGGCGGATTTACATAAAAATAGCGGGGTGTAATTGGCTACTAAATTGGGAGAAAATGGGATAAAATCAGAAACAAAAAACCCCAGTAGCAAGCAGAAATCTGGGGTCTTCAATCATTTTCCCATAGAAGTCTGCTTTTGCCACATTTAAGATGTCTTTGTATAGCAGAGTATGTATGAGTATGTCACTTTGGCGATGTACTTCCAAGCCAGTGTTCCTCCACTTCCATTCAATCTCTCTGCCTGTGGTTTTTAGAGATCGCAGTTGATCATTATACCAGAGGGAGCTTCGGGAGAAATGTTTCTGATTTTAATTGGGGGATATTTGTCCAGAGCCTCAGAGAGGGTTGAATTGTATACCTCAACTAGATGTGAGGACCCATCAGACACAGTGTAGGTAGCAGGTGGGGGTATATCAGGATTTTCAGACATAATACTGCCGAGTGATTACTGTATAATAGATTCAGATAGGAAGTCAATTTTCTTTAGATTGCGAAAGGTCATCAGGTGATTTTGATGTTTTGTATGCTGAAGAAAAATTACAAAAAACATAAATATATTACCCAAAAGATACAGAAATGCGCGCCCTTGGTTTTGATCACATTGCTCGTTGTTCACGCACGCATTATTTTTTCTGCGGGAAACTTAGATTAAATGGTACCCATGGTGAGTGCATTTACAAACCAAGCCAGACTGAGAACCCTTTACCAAATTATTTTTATTTTGGCCATTGTGAGTTGCAATGATCAGTGATTTCCCTTAACTGGATGTGATTTATTGAAACCAAATCATGAATTCTTCACTATCTTAGAACATGTTCCACTCCCTAGCATAATTTTTAATGATCATCTACTGTAAGTCTAAATAACAATGATTAAATATGACCTAGACTTACATTATTGTTACCAAGTTATTCTTATGAAACAGAGGATCATGCGTGTTGTGTTGCTAAGACAGCTCTTCAAACATAAAAAATCATTAATTTTGAGTGTTTACAAACAGAAGTAACTGAATGCAATAAACATCTGGGACTTAATAGAGGCAAAGAATGAATAGGAACAAAGATTTCAAGACAAGACTATTCACAAGGTATTTAACCAGAACTGCTTCAGTAAACACTCAGCAGCAGTCAATGGCTCAAACAAATTAAATCACCCATGATATCCTTATTCGCATTCAGTCTCACATACTGTCATATTTGTGGTATGTGTCATTATATTTGTGTAGTTTTACAGAACAGTAGATAATAACACCAGGCTCTAAAACTTCTGAGAGCTGTGAGAAGAGAAGCCCATCTGTTGAGAAGTTTTTAACATTACAAAAATTTAGTTTAGTTATTTCTCATCTGGTGGTGGAGGTGTATACATGCTGTCCACCAAACTGCTTAACCAGAGCCATTGAATGGCTGTTTAACGCAAATCACATTTTTCTCCAGGTGTTAATCAGGTGTTGTTTGAAGGACACAATCTTGGATCTCCCTGAGTGGGGGTGGACACCACCTGACACTGGCCTTCCACAAATCCTCTCTGTCTCACCCACTACTTAGATGCAATCATTCTGGAGAAAAGAACAAAAGTGAAAGATGATAGATGAGAGACCATGTGAAAGAGAAAGATAGAGGGAGAAACTCTATATGATCCTCTATAAGTAATGTGGAAAGGCTCAGGGAGAGATACAATTATTTTTCAGCAGTGACCTTTCTAAAGTGGGCCTGAAGTAGCGACGAATGATGGTGCCAAAAACCGCCTTTCCAAGGTTTTAATTCTCTACACCTGTTATTCACAGCTCCAACATGAGGAATTTTCTTCCCTTGTTAGAATCTCACCATATGAGATTCACATTATCATGACACTGCCTGTCTGGTCTGCCAAGAAACCAATCCAGTCAGCCAAGGCTAGCCCTACATTTTACCTTCTGCATGTAGTTGTGCATAAGGTAAGTCGCTCTTATCCAGAGCAACTTACAAGATGTGCATAAATACATGGTAGGAACAATCATAGTTAGCGCAAGAGATCAGTGCAGTAATATAGCACTATAAATCATTGCAGGCAACTGTGTACCATACCTGTAACACTCGGAAGGAAAAGGTTAGTAAGTCCTTTTTTTATTTTTTATTAAATGGAGTAAGCAGGGGTATATAGGGTTGAACAAATAGACAGTGGTGGTGACAATTAGCTAGATGTTCAGAATTCAGTGGTAGTGGAGAATGAAAAGGTGGGTTTTGAGTCTCTTGCGGAAGATCGCAAGTGATTCCGCGGTCCTGACCGATTGCGGAAGGTCGTTCCACCAGCGAGGGGTCAGGACAGAGAAGAGACATGACCGCGAGGAGTGGCTGCCAGGCGCCCGGAGGGATGGGGCAGTCAGTTTGCCAGAGGAGGCAGAGCGGAGGGGTCTGGCTGGGGTGTAGGGAGTGATGAGTGACTGGAGGTATGGGGGAGCAGTACCTCTAGCCGCTTGAAAAGCAAGCACCAGAGATTTGAATCTGATGCGTGCTGCGATGGGGAGCCAGTGCAGAGAGGAGAGTAGAGGGGTGACGTGGGTGAACTTCGGCTGGTTGAACACCAGACGAGCGGCAGCGTTCTGGACTAGTTGCAGTGGCTTGATGGCATAGGCTGGTAGGCCTGCCAGCAAGGAATTGCAGTAGTCCAGACGTGAGAACACCAGGGCCTGGACTAGGAGTTGTGTGGCCTCTTGGATGAGGAACGGTCGGATCCTCCGGATGTTGTGGAGGGAGAATCGGCAGGTCGGAGTGATCGCTGCAATGTGGCTCGAGAAGCACAGCTGGTTGTCCAGGGTATTCAATCTGAATGGTCAGTTCTGATATCATGCAAGTTATGCCCCAATAATCTTTTCATGAATACGGTTATATCTGATTAAAAATCACAATTCTATGTGTTCCAAAGATGGTCCCGTTAAGAGATTTACTGATCAATGAGAAATTAGCCTCTTCACTAATTTATATTGACTTTAAAATAAGTCGAGCGCTATCATTAAAAAGAAAATCATAAAACATATAAATAGACTGTACTGTTTTATAATCTCTTCAAAGATGGAGAAAAACATATCTGTGAAATCCTGCTACGAGGACTAAGGTCAGTTATAATTAACAATGCCAGTTGCAACAGCTTCCTCACACTGAATTACAGTCACTGATGTTTTCTCAATTGCAGTGATGTGGAAGAGAGAAATTATATTAAAGCAATAAACACCAGAATATTATCACTATGATGAATAAAGATGGGGCATTGGACCATCCCTATATGCTCATCAAATCGCGAAATGTAGATGACAACGCTGGCAGGATCGGACTGTAATCAATCAACAACATCACACTACTAATTACATTTTTGTCATGTAATTCCCAGTTTAGCTTTACATTTTAAGCTCCTCGAGCAATACGTTTTAATCTCTGTACAACTAAAGCAGAAATGACCACTGTGTATGGTCTGGTTTTGACACCAATATTCCTATGCCTTGCACATATTTCTAAGGCATAAATATCGCTTAATGTGCACCCACATATTCAATTTTGTCTGAAGTTTGCATTTTAATCAAGACTAAAGTTTAAAGTACCCTCTTCCTGCTCCTCTTCAGGTTCAGCTGCATGCTCTGTGAAGATTTCCAGGAACCCCATCTTCACTGTGTTCCTGTGTTTTCACATGAGACACAAAGCCTTGCTTGAGGTTCAAAGAGCAGTGTCAAACCTGGGACTCTCATGACCCTCAAGTCCAATGCAAAACCATGCAGTGCGTGGGCTTACACTCAGGTACCAAAGCAGCTGATCAAAATAAAAGCTCAGAAAAAACAATGGCTCTTGCCTTGTCTGAATGTCTGGGGCTAATGTATGGATGCAGGGGATGAGACTCCCTCAACTCACCTCTGGCCAGTCATACCAATACTAAAACGCATATCCATATGCTCTTCCACTGTCCATATGCTATGGAGCATAGCCTGGCCATGTTAGCAAAATAATTTAATCAGTGTGACATTTTTACATCGTAGTAAATGATGCACTACAGCTGGTTTCCTATGGTTGTATTGGTTTCCTATACCCAATAATTATTTTTGCAATGCATTCCTAGAAATGAGTAAATTCAGATGTACAGTGCCCCTTTAAAGTCTACACCCTGCCTCAATTTCACCTTTTGTTGCTTTACAGTCTGAAAATAAAACATATTTTAACAAAAATTATAATGGCGGAAAATGGTGGAAGAAGTCTGATTTACGGGGTGTAGGCTTTAAAGGGCACTGTATATGGCTAATACACTTATTGGCCAGCTGAGCCAGGGGAAGAGCCCAGAGCTCCAAAGGCCCCATTTTCATGGATGCAAATTAAGTTGGCAAACACAGGCCAAAGTATAGCATAGGCATGTTCAATTCACCTTTGTATTCAGCACTCGCTTATGCTGTACAAGAAATCTGGTGCAGGACACATGCAGTTCTACATCAATTGAGGGCCACAGGTAAAACTTAAATGTAATGTAAAGTCACTTAATAGGGTGTTGGGCCATCTTGGATGGCTAGTACAGCCTGTATGCACTGTGATATAGTCTACTAGTGTCTGTAATTCTGCAGATTGAATACACAGAGTTGTCAAAACCTGGAAAAGTTTGCCAGGTCAGGTAGTAGAAGCAGAAACACTTGGGCTATTCAAGTCCAGGCTAGATGGAGTACAACTACAAGTACTCTTTAGATTAGGACATGACAAGCCTAGATGGGCTAAATGGCCTGTTCTTGTCATTATGTATTCTTATGTTCTAAATGCGTTACCATACAGTGCTAGTATACAGAACCGCAAGGTTAGTAGTTAGCTAGCTACCTAACTTGCCTTGGAATTGTGGTCAGGTTTAGGCAGGTAACACATATGTTTATTTGAAATAGTTAAATAACCAATCTTTCACATAAGGAGTTACCATGACAATGTTAGCTATTTTCATTGCTGAGGGACTGTGGCTGGTTCTTTTTTACCCATATCAAGCATTCAGTCAAGATGACTTCCTTGTTTTGCACAGCTAGTTACACATATGGTTACATTCTGCTTGATATGTAAAATAAAAGTGATATGCTGAATAATGATTATAAACATCAAACAAATGTGAATGTGAAAGTTGACCGTTTTTTACTACTTCACCTATAAGTTGGTGGGAGACTACAGCTTGTCCAAGGACAGGTCATTCAGGAGACCAGGGGCAGCAATGGTACCCACCACCACTGCATCCCCTAAGCACCACTGCTCCTTCTCGTGTTCCAGGTCACAGTGTCGGCAGGGATCAGTAAGGCAAGTCTGGCATGATAGGGCATCTGCGTTGGGGTGAATCTTTCTAGGGCGATGATCGATGTCACAGTTAAGGATCTGTAGCACCTCCAGAAACTTGCACCTTGCCACACAATAATTCCTCTCTGCCTTGTGCAACGGCCAGCTGAAATATGCCACCACCTATTCCCCGGTCTCCAATGGCTGAGACAGGATAGTCAGCACTCCGTCATTGGTGGCGTCAGTGTCCAGGGTGAGCAGCTTGTGGGGGTCAGGGAGTGCCAGTACAGGGGTCGGAGTATAGTCTCTCTGAGCTGGCTGAAGGTATGCTGGCAGCTGTCAGTCCACTGAAACCTCTGCTGCTTCTCTTTCAGCGTGACCTTTCTTCCCACAGGTGGCGCAAAGGGCATTGCAGCATGTTCCAGCTGCTCTGACTTGGACACAGTCGCCTCCTGAATCTAAATCCAAAACAATATGCAATAAGCTGGGAAAGTTCAGTTGGCACTTCTTTATGAACAAGCCCTAGTAACGGGAACTTCCCTGATGCAAGTGTCGGGAAGGTGCCTTTAGAAAAACCTGTGCAGGGCCATTTTTGGCAGATTTATGGCTCTGTGAGTGAAGCCAGGGCACTTGGGTATGTATCGGTGGTGAACCAGTGCCACACCCCACAACTTCAGGGTGCTACCTATGAGCTGGATATTATGGATCATGGAGAAAATAATTATGGCCCGCCAGATTGGTATGATATCAACATGGTATGATTGGCCTCTTCACTTGGTAGCAATGCTCACTTGAGCATATTATGCATCTCCAGATATCAGCTCAACCAACATCTCGGTATAAATTAAGCTGGCTTCACCAGACCCTAATGATGTTTGATATCGCCACAATTCTCAACATGAGAGGAGTATATCAATGGCAACCTTGAAAAGATAACTTGTAGTAGTAAGTGACCCAAAACAAAAATATAAAAAGCGGTTCTGAATCTGGCTTGCGCTGGACTATCGTAAATTATGGGCTAAGAAGGGAGTGAGCCAACCCCCCTCAAAACACTTAAAGTCTGAACTGTTGGTGACACAGCTTAGATTGTGGGTGGAATTCTACAAGTTTCTTTTTCTTTTTTCTCTTGGCAGATCTGGTTCCAGCCAACACCTCAGCTGCGTGTGTTTGTATTTGGAGAGAGACAAGCTTGGTTTGATATCATTTTCTTCCATTTCATATCTTTTGTGATTGTTACATGTCAATTTTATGTCTACGATTTTGTATTTGTTAAGGTAGTTGAACCTACGTCTCTAGATTGGACGTTGAATATTTTGTCTAACTGTTGTAACTGAATAAACCAGCTGTTAATTCTAATTTAATTGTGAGTTGTATATTTTGATGAAAGTTGATCTACAACAAGGGCATTTGACTGTTTAGGGAATAAACCACTTTTATTCTAACTTCACTGTTCAGACAGAAGCCATTAATTATTAAGTTCATATTAAGAAAATGAATGGCTGAAATGTTGAAATATGTCTGGGGGTTATCCCTTGAATTATTTGCTGAATCAGGTGATCAATGTAAAAAGTACAACTAACTGCAGTACTAAAAAAGCAGGTAACTGCAGGTCCCACTGGTTGCGCTCTCAGTTGTAGTTCAATATTTGGGTTTATTAACAGCAAATAATAAAAAGTGTTTTAATGGTCAGTTTCTTCATTATGATTAAGGAAAGTTTGCATTTATAAATGAATGGCTTTGAAATGGTTTCGTTCCGGAAGTTACACAGCTTCAGTCTCCACTTCCCCAGCGTATTCCCACAGTCGATTTGGACTGACACAAACCATTGATTACACTGGTCAACAAAAAGTAGATTTTCCTTGTGTCCTTAAATTAATTAACTGTTTTTAACTCATTTTTGGGTGTAGAATACGAATATGGACTCAGCTTTTCTATATCAGGTCAGGATTTTTAGATATGGATACCCTAAAGTTTCTAAAAAATGTGTTTTTATCCAGCAATAGTCACCCATCATGGCAGGATCCCAGCGACCATGAAAATTCTTCTCCATCTGAGAAATATCTTGGTGAAAACATTCTCCAGGTTCATCTGAGACAGCACCAAGATTTTCAGGAAAAAAAGTCCAGAAAAGTGGATCTTTAACGACATCCAGGGGCCTTGCGATCTGTAGGCATCCAGAAGTTCAATAACATGTTCTTCATAATTGTCAAGTCTTTTTATTGCCAAGAACGTTGTTACAGATTGTTTTGAATGCAAGCCAAGCACGTAAGTCTATATTTTTTAAGCAGTCAATTAATTTGTCACCATCCTTCAAAAGTTTCAGAATTTGAGGACCAACTTGATTTCATTCAGAAGAGTTACCATGTTCTCGTATGACCCATGTTCTCCTTCAGATAAATAGAATGAGCGATAGCAATACATGTATACACCAGTGGTGGGCCGTCAGGGTCTCTGCTGGCCTAAAAAATATCTGAATCACAGACTGATGTTAATTATATTTTGTCCATGAATACTTATTAAATAATTCCAAATGGTCTGTCCGCTTCCTTTCATAGCTTTTCCCCTGATTGCGCTGCTTCCAGACATGTATTTTCATATTAAAGCATTTAACCAATCACATTTCAGCCATTATTTGTTGCCAGGGTCAAAAAAAATCTGCCTGGAGGCCTTCACAATCAGTTCTGCCGGCCCTGTAGCATAAAATAAGTGTCGATCAAACTGTTGCTTCAACCAATCAGATTTTGAGTTGGCGACTCCAAGGCCTTCTAGAAGGCGTACGGTAACGTCAGCGTATTCACACCCTTTGATTGGATAGTCAGAGAGTGTACTAGCCAGAGCTAGCGAGCGGACATTTTCAGCCCTAAAGCGAATTAATATAGTTATGTTGATTTAATAGCTGTTTTGTCAACCCACAATGGCTGAAGGAGGAGAAGAAATGGATTTAGTTGCAGATTTATTGTCAAAGCCATTTTCAAGACGGACTTTTCAAGAAAAGCTGGACATCGTTAAGAAAGGTCGGGCAACTCCGAAGCTAGCAAGCCTGTCACAACCGGGAAAAGGATTTTTAGCCCTAAAGCGAATTAAAACGTATGCCAGAAATACGACAAGGCAGGCTCGACTTTCAGCATTAGCTTCGATGGCGATAGAAAAGGACTTCTTGATGGAACTGAAACGCACGGATAATCTGTACGACAGAGTAATTGAACTCTTTTTGAGGAAAGAAAGGAGGATGGATTTTGTGTACAAATAATAAGGATTTTTGGTGAGTAAAATGTTGCTATTTTCCTAAATAATATTGCATTATTGATGCTTTTTTATGTGTGTCGCAGCTGTAGCACCCCGGGTTTGTTTCTTCAGTAAAGGCATTTATTCTGGCTACACGAGTTATCTATCTGTGATGCAACGGCTCTTTATACTGCATTTCTGCATAATAAGATGGTTTTTATAGCCATAAAAAAGTTATTGAGGGGTGGATTGATTCAGACGGAGCACTACTGAAGGCCTAGGTGTGAAATGCACGGCCCGCCACTGGTATACACACTACCATTATGGAGGAGCACAGCTTTCAAACTCTGCTTACTTGAGTCAATGAATAGTCACCATTTATCAGGATTATGCAGCATTTCAAAAGGTGTCCCTCAATATTGTTGCAATAACACAAGTCATTGTTCACAGAAAAAATACATGATATTTCAGAACTCCTGCTTCTAAATTATGTTATGCATACTTCCTATGTAACAAGTTTCCACTGCTTCAACCTTGAAGGTAGTATTTCTGCTTGAGATTTTGAAGGGTAAAAGTCTCTTACCAAGTCATTAAGATCCTCTGGAGTCACAAAATGAGGTCCACCTTCTTCTGGAGGGTTAAAGTCACTGTCAGACAACTTTTCAGTTTCTAAAGATGAATCACTCTCAGAAGCGTACATCAATTCTTCTTCCTTAGAAGGAGGACTAGGGATTGGCAGTTGATCACTGTGATGAACAGGTCGGATAGCAGAAGCAATAACTGGGTACGTTTTCTGTGATGTTGGTTTGACAAAAATAACAGTCATCAAAATGGTTCTTCTGTTCTCTCCAAATCATTGGGACTACAAAAGCTGGATTGTTCACACAGCCTTGCAGAAAAATACAGTATAGCACAGTATATGGCGACTACTCCTGTATCAGGTAAGTATAGGCATATTTTTGTGAAATATAATCATGATCCTGGATTAGTTCTAGACTAATCTGTAAGGCATTGCATGATTTCGTTTAGTGTATCGGCAGTTTGTTCAGTGTGTCGGCTCCAATGACACACACCCCTTGCAGAAAAATACAGACCTGATATGAAAAAAAAAAAAAAAAATGTTGTTTTCGAATACAGCACACCAAAATGACCTTAAAACATTGCTTTCCAAAGAGATCCAAAAATTGTGTTGTACAGTGTTATTATACATATTCCCCCTTGATAACTTGTCGGTGTCCATCAATAATCAACACATTTTCAAGGCGACCAAGTTTCTGAGGGACTGGCATAATAGAACAAAAACAATGGTACCTACAGCACCTGTCTACAATAAAACACACTTTATTGTGCTATGACAAACTAATGGATGCATTTATTTATATACAGTGCTAGAATCAGTTTTATTTGACATGGGTAATCAGAGGTTGCCTGCTCATCAACTGACTGATGCTCCCCTTTAAATGTTCCCTCATTTATGTGTCTTTTATAACACTGCAGGAACCATCCCTCTCTCCCTTTGGCCTGTAAATCCTAATCGAATGATTTTCTTAGTTAATAGCTTTGTTTATACTATTTGGCTTTTGAGAATGCAAAACGGATCGTATAAAAAAAAAAATTATAATAATTTTTAAATAATTATAATAATGTTTTACTTACAATTGTGAACTGCAGGTACTAGTATGTGCATTTGGTAACATCATGCCCACTCTTCAATACTGGAGCATCATAAGAAATGGAGATTCAACACCACACACAATAGCACAAGCTATCCAGGGTTGAGTCATAATGGGGGATGTGTACTTTATCCTACACATATAACATTAAACACAAAAAGTACAGCAATGTCTCATTAGTATTAGTTTTTGTCTAATATATAGTTGTGGTATTACAATGTATTTGTTCCAATAACACCTTTTTCATGGAAGATTATAATTATTAAGATCACTTAAATTATACTGTACATGACTTTGAATCAATCAACAACCCAAAATGACTGATTCAGCAACCTGGACACAACTGTCATTATTTGCAGTTTGATGCTGCAAAATAACATCACGGAAAACAACAACATTTGTGGATTGCACTGTTTTGCAGTGTTAAAATAGGCCCCCAGGAGTTTTTTTGACAGAGGTGAATTAAGCAGTCCACATTTCCATTTATTCAATATAGTCAGCCTGTTTTGTGTAAACATGACATTGAGAGATGCAAATATAGAGTGGAAGATTAAATGTCTGTTTACATAAGTGTCAGGCACTGTTCAGGCAGTGTCTTTGTTCCCAGGACCAGGATGTATACAAGCAATGTTGCTAGATCTTTTGAGATTCCATCCGCCAAAATCCCCTGCCTTTAATTGACTTCTATACATTTTTGATTTCCCCCATTCATTTATCTAATTCCTACATTTGGGATGCAATACTCCAAGCAACCCTGTCCATTCGTAGCTCCTGACATCTCAGCACCTTGCCTGGAATACAGCCTGATATGCAGGGCCAGATCCCTTTTCAGGGAACAAGTAATGGGTTAACGTGGGTTAACAGTCATACTGTGCAAGTTGCCGACTCTGGATCCAAAAAAAGACCCCCAGACCATCACGCTTCCTCCTTCATGTTTGACAGTTGGTGAGGAACCTACTCGACGGTGTGCAAAAACCCTGCGTGATGAACAGAAGATTTAAAATTTTGATGAATCGGTCCATAAGACCTTCTTCCAGTTTTCAGTAGTCCACTGGCGGTGTTTCATGGCCCAGGCAAGCCTCTTTTTCTTATTTTGCCATCTTAGCAATGGCTTTCTTACTGCCACTCGACCTGTCAAACCTGCAGCTCGAAGTCTTCTCTTCAAAGTTGAAACTGAGACTTTCTTACTTTGACCAGTGTTAAGCTGTACTTGAAGCTGTTGTTCTGTGAGCTGCCTATCATGCAAGCTGTTGACTCTCAGAAACTTGTCTTCTGATTTTGTTGTGGCTTCTTCCTGTCAGTTTCCAAGTGCCTTTTGATGGTGTAGGAAACTACTCACTGCCACAAAATGTACATTATTTTTCAGTTTTTGTTAACCTCAACTTTATTTTTTTAACCTCTGGCAGTTTACCGCTTACCTTTGTACCATTTCAAGTTATTCACTGGACTTGAACTGCTTAAATTTCAGTAAAAACTCAAATGGGGGTGTTCTAAAACTTTTGACCGGTAGTATATATATATATAAAAAATATCAATTTTAATATTTTTCCCATAATTCCTGGCCCCATGCAACATTTGGGCCCTAGGCCCAGGCCTTGTCGGCCTATGCGGAGATCCGGCCCTGCTGATATGGAGGTACAAATCAGTTAGGGAATTATGGGCATGCTAGTGTTAAGTATGTTTATATAGTTCTTATGGTTCTCTGTATGTTCTGATTAGGACAGCTTTTTAAATCAGCACCAGCTAGTTTGAACCGTGCATCATCTCTAATAAGGCTGAGAGGAAACATTTTCATTTAATGATAGGAAGGAAACAAATGGACTTGGAGATTACTCTGCCTCCTGTCGCCCGGAGAACAGTTTCTGTACTTGGGAAATGATGATGCCCAGTTCTGTGATATCATTAGAAAATGTCTCATTAACAAGTTCAGAGGGAACATTTCAAGACACATTAAAACAACGATAGTACTGAAATTAAACCAGCAACTCGGTAACCAGTTTGACTGTTTTTGGGGTGATATCTGAAAATTCCTCCACCTAATGGTTTTATGCCGTAAATATTACGTATTGCAGAGACAAACACATAGCCTGAGTACCAGTAGTCTCTTCCTACCCTCGTCTCCTTCTCGTAATTTGCATGTCATTTCAGGAGACGAGGGTAGGAAATAAGGGTTGGGTACGAGGAAACGACACCATACACACCTGCATTACCTAATACGACGTTGATAAATGATAGCATCGATCCAATCGGTAGCTATGCCTAGAAGTGCCACTTAACTATAAGACCGGACCCAGAGCCATCCCTGACCAATTTGGTGCCCTAGGCAATATTTTAGCTGGTGCCCCTTGCGTCGCAGCCATTTCCACCACCAATCATTGTGTTCATACACTCACACAGCAACTACTGCATAGCTTTATGTCTTTGAGACTTTATTTTTATTTTAGAAACAAGAAAATCATAGAATTCCAACAATATTAAAGAAACCAGAGCGAAATGCACTAAATATAATACAAACTATAAATAAAATATAAATTAGGGTATTGCACAAAATACAAACCAAATGTAAAATATTTATGGTTTGTGCAGCACACTTAAAAGAAAAAGTTTATCGCTCAAAATGATGTAGGTTATTCCCTATTTATTAAATTAGCCAACATTACTATTGTCCAAAGTAAACCAGCTAAGAATAGAGAGGACAGCTCAGTTCTGCTCCAACAGTAACTACTATCCAATAAACTGTTTATTTAATCACATTACCTCTCTTTTTCTAATTTTCCCTTCTCTTCTCTTCTTCTTCTTCCCTGGGCACCTTATACTCTAGCCATGGGTGGGCCTTATACCACTCACTGTGGAAACTTATCTTTGCACCCCTCTGAAAGATTTTAGGGAATGTCTGTGTGGCTGCATCAGTCCCTCGCTTCTGAATTTGGATAGATCTTAAAAATGAAAGAAATTCACACTAACATAGTAGGCAACAGCCTATACTCTACTCCATACCTATTTAGTACTGTATCAAGACTGCAACAACTAGCCTAACACTAACCCTATCCTAACCCAAACCTGATATTTAAGCCTAATGATTAGGCCTTACTCTTACCATGGCTCCTGACCTGATTGCACCATTAGTGTAGGCTGCTACTCGTAAAGAAACTGCTCTTAGGCTGGAAGTAAAATTACCCACTGTATCAGATAGTCCATAGCTAGATTATCTAGATTTAAATCCGCTATAGCAGGCAGGTAGTTTTACATAGTGCTGATTGTACAGGCTGCTGTGTTGGAATTTGTAAAAACAGAGAATTGACATACCAGGTCCAACTGGACTTGTGACAGGTGTCTCCTTGCCAGCAATGCCCTCCTCCTCCTCCTCCTCCTCTTGCTCTCTTTCCAGCTCCAGCTCTTGCTCTTCTTCCAGCTCTTCAATCTCACTCTCTTGCTTGCTCTGTCTCTGCATCTTTTTCTTACTCTGACTCTCCACCTCCCTGCCCATTGTTTGGCCTTTTTTTCAGAGTATGCTTTGTTGCCCTGCTTCCTCTTCATGTTCTCCCTATTCTCTTACACCTATACAATATGTAAAAGGAAATCAATATCTCTAGTCCTAAATCATGAACACATAGGGGTCCATGATCAATGTAACATCATGTAAAAAATAAAGAAATGGCAACAATATAACTCAAATGATCAACTGTAATAAATATCTGGAATTTTGCTTTGAAACAGACAAATGCTAAACATAGTATAAGTACTTGTTAGCCTTTAGACTGATAGCTAGATATTTTCTGACTGTCTCATGGAATAAATCAATTAGGCATTGAAATTCATTGTAGACTGCTCTTTTTTACAAATGCACTGATACATTAATATTCATGAACGTTAACGTTATGCATAATCTAATGAAAATTGATTAACGTTAGTCTAAATGTTAGTTAGAAAATACTAACTAACATTTAGCAGTTTCCGAAAAGAGGTGAATTGATAGGGAGCGTGTCTATGTTCCCACAGCCCTATGTTCCTAAATATGTATAATGTTCCTTGTTCTTAAATAAAGACAACTCTCTGAAACCAAGATGATCACTCTTACTGCAGCAATACGACGACGGGGGGCACGGGTTAAGGGGGGGCAACAACACGTTATGTGCATTAGGGAATGGCCATACCTGTGCTGTGGGAATGTAGGCCTGAGGGGACATAGGGCTGGGGGAACATAGGGCCTAATTTTGATGGGGGAAAAAAAATGTCTTAGAAATGGGGGAACATAGGGCTGTGGGAACATAGGGATGACCCCAATTGGATACGGGCTGTATGATTTTCCCAAGCCAAAACAATCCCATTGTGCAAAGTTGTCAGCTTATTATTCATTCCTCAGTGACTGCAACGTGGTTGCTAGCTAGGCTAACGTTATGTTTTCCCTGCCGAGATGATTGAAGAATCACGCGCTAAACCAGAAATAGTCTGCCTTAACACTTAGTAGCTTGCTAGTCTCGGCCACACATATATTCCTAGTAATGTTAGCTTGCTAACTAGCCAACATTACTGTTTGAAAGAAGCTGTTATGAACTTAAAGATAGCTAACTGTTAGATGTCGCTAACGTTAGCTAGTACGTCTTTGCCCTGTAAGTTACGTTATCGCTATCAAACTAACTATACTGTATGCTCACATTAATAGCCTACATTAATACAAAATTAGATGGTTGTGGTGAAAATTGCCACAATGCTTAGCCCATCCTCACCTCTCAGTTCAGGTTCAAAGTCACTACGGCTTGTTCGGGAGAACCACGCACCAGCCAAACACCAGGTGCCAGGCGTATTCGGGCATAGGTTTCTGAATGGGTGTATTCGTGTGGTCTCACGAACCTGGCAGCAAACACTATTCAATGTGAAGATAAAATACATAAAATACAATTTTACAAAATCAAAAAGAAGAGTTTAGGGACATTGTGCAGAACTATTTACAGTATATAAAGTTACATATACATACATACATACATACATACATACATACACATATATATATAAATTCAATTATCATTTATTTATTGCTCCACAAATGGGGTGGCAAGACTTCCTGTGGGGGATGATGCTGCGCCGCGGACGCAGTAAATCCAGAAAATAGGGCCTATTTAATAGCCTATGTAAATATGTTGTTGTGGGCTTTTTTTGTAATATTTGGAAATAGTATTTTAATTAAGAACATTTTGTTTAAATAAGAGTGACACTGCCAGTTTTTTCTTCCCTCCTTTTAAGAGTTTTGTTCTGAAATACGTTTGGTCTTTTCTCATGTTTCTAACATACATAAATTATTTGTAAAGTAATATTTATATATTATAATGCATCAAGTCCTTGCCTAACAAGCTGTCATTGCTATGACACTGATCAAAACAACTTGCGTATGAGTTTCTCGGTCTAATTCCACCCTTTATTCCACCCTTCTTACCATATATAGACTGGTGGAAGGTCAATCTTCACACCATTATCCATTGCGGAAGAGTCCTTTGCTGGTGAGTTTTTCGCCGTGTTACATCATGGATCACAATGTCTTTGATCGGACTTGGATCTATGTTCTCACTTATAAAAATTGTCAGGTGAGCCAGGAGTGTCCCATTCAGGGGCAGCGCCAGAAAATTTTGGTTGGGGGTGCTTTATGGTTGTGAGGGGGTGCTCATGAAATGTAGGCACCCGTGCAGATCACGGGCGTGCAGACCACGGCTATGAAGGCTACATTACTACGCATAATGTTTAAACCATCTAGTCAGATATTACAGCATGGCTACTACAACAAGCATGCTATGCATTGAATTTAGCTTATGTACTGCCATCTCACGCACTCAAAAATGTATACAATGACCCAGACCCTCAATACCAATAACCAGGAAAACATTGCCACAACATGACAGATAAACACTGTTTAGACCAGGGGTGTCAAACTCATTCCATCGTGGGCTGAGTGTATGCAGGTTTTTGTTGCAACCAGTGCACAACACCAGGTGATTTCAATTAGTTCCCCTCCTTGGTTGAAGAAGGAAGCTAATTAGTGAAATCACCTGGTGTAGTGCACTGGTTGCAACAAAAACCTGCATATACTCGGCCCACGATGGAATGAGTTTGACACCTCTGGCTTAGACCATCTCACTCATTGAGAGGACCTGGCTGACCGGTCCAACCAGGTGGCCTGGAGAGGATCTCTCTCCTCTCCCCACACCCTTTCTACCGGAGTCCCGCAGGGCTCGGTGCTAGGCCCTGTCCTATTCTCTCTGTACACCAAGTCACTTGGCTCTGTTATTTCTGCTCATGGTTTTTCCTATCACTGTTATGCCGATGACACTCAACTCTTTCTCTCCTTCTCTCCATCTGATACCCAGGTCCCGGCACGGATCTCTGCATGCCTGGTTGACATCTCCGCATGGATGTCCACCCACCACCTGAAGCTGAACCTGGGGAAGACAGAGCTGCTCTTCCTCCCTGCGAAGGGCTCCCCGACGATTGATGCGTCAATCACCGTGGAAGGCTCCATAGTGTCTCCGTCTGCCAGGAGCCTTGGAGTGACCCTGGACAACCAGTTGTGCTTCTCGAGCCATATTGCAGCGATCACTCGGACCTGCCGTTTCTCCCTCCACAACATCCGGAGGATCCGACTGTTCCTCACCCAAGAGACCACTCAACTCCTGGTCCAGGCCCTGGTGATCTCACGTCTGGACTACTGCAATTCCTTGCTGTGCAACATCATTGTGCAAATAGCGTTTTTTTTGCTGACGTCCTTACTTTCGTCGACTATCAATGCAAACAGTCCAGCTTCCTCTATTCCACTACTTATTTGCTCCCTAACCATATTTGCCATAATTTCAATGAACTCGTTCTGTATATCATGGTGAGTATACCTCGCATTTCTGAGATTGTCTGATATTTTTTGCGCAACAGTTTTGTCGACCTTGCCAATAACATGTAAAAGTTCAATGAAGTTTAATGTTCGAGATGGCAAATTAACGTACGTAGGCTAGTTATAGGTGCTCTCATCTCACACACACAAACACACAGGGCCTCTACTACAGAATTATAAAATAATTGTCGGCTGGTATTGATTTTGATTTAAAGTGTTTCATGAAATGTAAAATTGTAAGGAAATGCTTGGGGGGGCTGCGCCGGTCCTATGCAAATTCCTGACAGGGCTACAGCCCCGGCAAGCCCCCCCCGGCGCCATCACTGGTCCCATCTCCTCC
This sequence comes from Aldrovandia affinis, assembly GCA_029706075.1. Classification (NCBI taxonomy): domain Eukaryota; kingdom Metazoa; phylum Chordata; class Actinopteri; order Notacanthiformes; family Halosauridae; genus Aldrovandia; species Aldrovandia affinis. The sequence goes on from JAINUG010000176.1 coordinate 1,747,266, forward strand.
CAAATCTCTGTGCTCCCTTCCTCTTCCTCTTTATTTATAAAAAAAACACGTAGTTGTATGCAGTTCCATGACCATGGAGCATCCATTTAAAAGTAAAATCCCTTTTTCCCATTTCTTTTGTTTTCTACCCCTCGTCTTCTCCCCTTGTCTACTTCTGGACGTACTGCGAGGTATACGAGAAGTAGACGAAGGTAGGGAAAGAGAAAATGAGGAAAAAGTATTGGGACGCAGCCATACACTCATAACCAAGAACCTTGCATTATTTTTACAGCAACCCCCATGTGCATGTGCACACACTCATTCTCTTCAGTTACACTGTGCACAATATGTCTTGGTTCATTAAAGCAAAATCTCATTCACTATCAGTTTACAACCCCAAAAGTCATTTGAACCACCAGGGAAATTCGATTCCATTACATTTCAGGGTTATCTTAATATATGAGCCTGTCTCCCAGAACCATTCTACCGTTATTAAAAAGGAAAACACTCAGTGTTGCAATGTTACCTCTGGTTTTATCAGTGAATGAATTTGCGCACACAAAGCAATTAGCGGTCTGCATATATTCTCCATCCTCTCGTTTAATTCCTCCTCTCGTTATAATTTCTACTTCGATTGCCACTTCCCATTTTAGTTCGTTATTCTGAGGGAAAGAACGCCTTTGAGAAGCTTTTCAACTGGAAAACAACAACAGGAACATGTGAATAACACATTGAAATCCCTCAATTTCCTCCGGAACATGGCCCCCAATGCAATTTTCCTTCCCCTGAAATGACACCCAATGTCATTTCCGAGCGGACATAATTTTCCATTGCAACCCCTTTTTGTTTGTCTGGAACCCAAGATACATGTACAAAAAATAGACTATAATACTAATACTTGCTTTTCTGAGGGGGCATAATGCACCCCAGTCTTGAAAGTGGGAGGAAAAAAATATGGCATGACAGACACATTTACTCAACCGCAAGATTTGAGGGGGCACGACAACCTTTTACACCATTAACAGCCATTGAAAGGCTTTGCAAGATGTATAAGCTGAAACTTGGAAACCACAGTGCAAATTCTGCCTCCAGCAATTTACACCTGGGGTGGTATTCTCTGATTGTATCATTGTTTGATTTCGTTTTTTAATCGAGCCCATGCTTCGATGTGGCAGGCAGTGTAGTAATAGCTTTGGGGCCTTGCAGGTAATAGGCAGAAGCTAATTGGGGGTGAAGCTCTATTGCATGGACCTTGGGCTGCCATCCTGCTCTCCTCCAGGGCTACTGTCCTCTGTATTTACCATGTCCGCCATCACTCAAGAGACACAACCACGAGGGTGGGGAGGAAGAATCTTTTGTGCGGAATGGTTTTGCGTGTTCAGTGTGTGTGTGTGCGTACATGTGTGAGACCGCCTTGAGAATTTGAAAGCGTTGCCCACTGTGTCCGTGAGGATTGTCAGGGTTTACACTCCTGTCAAGCGGATCAGAGCGCCTGGCCCTTTCCCCTGACACTTCCACCGTGGTTTTCCCTTCCCGAGGAACAGAGAGCAGTAGGTATCAATCTTACCCCGCAGAGCGCATCCCTCTCTATAGCAGCGGGCTGACAGGGAGTTTACAGCATTGACCTGCTGTGCCACGGTCTCCCATTAGGAGGGTGAATGATGGGGCGCCGTGGACAGCCAGCTCATACAGCATGCACAAGAACGCCACCTCTCTCGCTCATCTGCAGCAGGGGCCTTTACAAACACAGACTTGCATGCATGCATATATATGCAGGTAATTGTTTTCTAATGTTAAACACTAGTTCACAACAACCATTCAATGCTTTCAATTTCCTAAAAAAGATAATAAAAAAATAATAATTAAAAGGAGCAATACAAATGAGCTTGCTTGTAATTCCACCACTGTCTTATAAAGCTTGCTGGGTGTTAATAAAGGCAAAAGTGGTTCAAGGACATGGAGGAAGGCAGGACGAGTCTCCAACCTGTGACTTTGAATGGCACACTGTACACAAGCTCGCTTTTTACCAGTGCTTGAGAACACATTTCCAAAGTGGAGGGGTTTAAAGGACACCCGTTTCTGGAAGGATGTCAATCCAAAGCACTCAATACATTGAGTAAATTCCATCGAACAAGCCAGGTCTGAACCAAAAACCTCTATGTAGAAAGTATATTCTACATAGAAGTCTCAGAACCTATTGAGTAATATCCCCTGGCCAATGCGCTTCAGTTCTGGACCCACCTTTCCAACCTCCATCAGGTGACAGCTTCATCCCATCTGCAAGCTGTCACCCTTCATTCAGACAGTGTCCACTCAAAAATAAAACAGGATAGCCCTAATGCACTACAACAGTGGTTCCCAATCTTTCTGAGTCCATGGCCCATTTCAGGAGCAAATATATTTTCTGTGACCCAGCTGTTACTAAAATGCAAACCAACATATGTTCAGATATGTAGCTACAATGTTTTCCCACAAAACACAACTGCATTTACACTAACTAGTGCAGTGCTTGTAACACATTCAGTGTTTAATTAACTACTGTGAAAAAGTGTAGATCATTTTAACTTTACATTTTTGTTATTATGCATCTCTCGCAAGCAACCTCAAGGCCACTCATGACCCACCAATGAGTCCCGACCAACAGTTTGGGGCAGGGATCTCCCCCATTAGATGACACCACCAATCCAAAAGCTTCAAAAAGGCATTTTGTGTGTGTTGTCAAAACATTAGTGGTGCAGTATAAGAATAGCCACCTTGGATTTTGTTCCAAGCATTGAGAATGAATGACAACTAGGTCACGTGCTGCCATCTTGCGAGGCTTTGTAAAGGGCAATTTGTCTATCTGACTGAGCACCAACTGGGTCTGCAGAATTTCATGAAGATTTTGTAATCACCTCAGATATGAGGCCAAAACAGTGCGCATTTAAAAAGAGCATGTACGCAAAAATATTCCAAGCATTTGTTCCTTCCATAAAATAGGCAGCAGTTGCAAACTTAGAATTTTCCCAAAACACTCCTCCACTGGCATCTCTGTAAACATCTTTGAACCTTACATTTGGGCTGAATGTTCCCATTCAGTGTGAAAGCCTTAGTGGGCCTATAGATGAGCATCTGAAATCAGGATGCATCAGCTAGTTTCCTATTAGGTCAGGTCTAATTGTTAATGAGAAAATAATACTGATCATTTACCCAATTGTCATACAGTATGTGGGTTACTCTGCAACAAGTCTAAGTAAAGCTTCACACTGTTACACTATAGTATTAAAGACAACGGACTCAGGAAAAGTACAATACAAAGTTGTAATTGTGCTTTTAAAAAACAAAAGGTTCTTACAACTATTTAAGTGTACCTTATGAAAATCACCTAATTCATAAACAGAATTTTGAAGTTGATTGCATTTAAGTAAAAACATCAGATGGCATCTTTATTTTTTGCTTTTTTGTCATTTTCTTACAGAAATAGCTTGGTTATTTCGAACATTAAAACGTGTTCATTTTCTTTTTTTCCCAAACCAAAAAAAATAAACCATGTTGTTTGTGTTGAATTTTCTTTGCATCTTTTGAAAACACTGATGTTTGTACAAACTTCTATGAAAGGACATTTACTATAAGGGTATTTTTTCTGAAATCAAAAAGAAAAATCAAAGCACAAACGGAGCTACATGCTGGTTGGACCTGATAGCACACGATTACTGATTATTTCTCACCCACAAACTGAGAAATGTTTTTCTTCCCTGTTTTTTTTTTTTGTCCTTTTCCATTTTTGTATAGAACCCTTGGATTTTAATTACACAAGTGCTACTAGGAGAAAACTTCAAATACAAAGATGTCACAAAAAATTGTAATTTACATTTTTTTCTCTGGGAACTTGCTTATATTGCTTGTTTCGTAAAGGTAAAATGCGTCTCAAAGTTCAACATGGCACTCTGTTTCTTGCTGTGGATGCTTTTGCTTCGAGCTGTCTCTTTAGTAGTCAGCTAATTACTGTTACCTCCCACATTTCAGTCTTCGGTTTTCTGTGTCACTGTGAAAGAGGAGAGGAAATATCGGGAGGGAAGCAATATGAAAAATAGGACTGCTGTTCTCAATGCAGCCATCCCTCGGTATTGTAGATTTTGTCAGCTTCGAGAACAGATGACAACTGGGTCATATGCTGCCGTTTTGCAAACGTACGTAAATAGCGATCTGTCTATTTATAAGTTTGCCATCTTTTTACTGCTTGCTTGTCTTCAAATTGCCACTTTTCTATCCATCGCTGCTTGAAACGCCGCCATTTTTGAGACGTCTCCTTGTGAAGACGGGACACCGGAGATCTGAAACGTAGACAGCAGGAGGTGGAAGTTAAGAAAAATATTAACTGTGTCTTCAATTCAAGTGAAGTCCAAGCTCGTCAGTACTTTTCCATCCCGTGGTTTTAATTCGTATTTAATTCACCAGTCTGACTTCCATTTCTTTGAAAGTGTAGAGAAAACCAGTAATGCCATGCTGTCCTTCACCAGGAGCAACTCCGCAGTTCCCTCGCCGATTAGGCTAATAGGCAATGCGCCTGCCGTCCTGCTTTATTTTCCCATCAGCTGTCCAGAGAGAGAAAAAAAACCGGCTTTGGCAAGACAGGGGGGGGGGATGTATAACAGCGGGGCTGGTTTCAGGAGGACGGGAAGAGTGCAGCTTGACGGTTTGCTGTGGAAGGTATGGGGCAGGGACAGGGGCAGACTGGGCACTAGGTCTGTTTCAGACGCTTGCGGGGGGGCCCAAGGAAGGGGCACTGCGCTGATGCCAGGGAGCGGTAGGCCTCGGCCACCAGGTGTGGGTGCGAGCCCACCATTGACTTCCACCCCGAGGTCTCCATCACATCCGACGCGTGGCTGCAACATGAGACAGAGAGAGAGAATTAAAAGAGAAAGAGAGAGAACGAGAGAAAACAAGGCATCACTGCACCAGCTTAATAAGGATATGGAGACACACAGACAGCCAAAAAGTGGATATCATCCAGAAATCAAATAATCTATCCCCGGCATCAGTAGCTGCAATCTCCATAAAGTTTACAGGAGCTGAATGACCCCCCCAGGAGTAGTGTTTTCCTGTGGTTATGTTATCATTGCCGACACCAGAGGTGGAACCTCTCGGAGACCTCGCCTGCTGAAGGGCACTTGACTTCACTTCCTGGTCTTTAGCAGGCAGCCCTGGTGTCCGTACTCATCGCTAATGTGGGTCCTGCTGAGGCCGCTCTTCCATGGCTGCCCAGAGGAGATGGCAGCATGAGTCACTGCGGCAGCAGGAACCCCCCTCCTGTCACCCCGAGGGCCAGCAAAAAAACTGCCTTTAATGACACTGAGTACTTGCTGCTGCATTAAGAAGCGATGTCACGCTGGTGGCATGCGTGCCCTGCTTACTCTGCTGGGCTGGAATGATCACCGGGTGGAGGAACATGGCACAGGCTTTGATGTGTGAGGCTGAGAGATGGGGAGCTGGACAGGGCTGTGACAGAGTGTGACACAGCCACTGTATCAGAACTTCTTTTAGCCCTCCAGTGGCTAGAAGGCACAGACCATTCGGCCACAGTAAGCTCAAAGGCAGCACGAGGCGGCCTGGGGAAACAGCATCTTATCGTATCCAGTATCGCAAAAGAGCCAGCATCATTACTCTCCCCACCTAACCCACAGCTTTCCACATCAGCTCACAAACTACCCTACGCTTGCACATTTGAACTTTAAGGGAAAAAAGAATGACAGCTGCAGCAGTAACAGAGGAATCCTCTCTACAGCACTGTGGACTTGTAATGAAAGCGCATCGGTGAGCTGCCATCGTGGTGAGCAATGTGACACTGCGGACACTGTCGCCTCTCCGCTCAGGCAGGTAACAAACCTGTCTGCCTGAGGGGCCATCCAAGAACTGCCGCAGGCTATTAAAACACAATCTGAATGGGGGCACGGTTAGAGTTATTTTCGATAACATTTGCGATGCTCTTAAATCCTGTTTCATTGCACCACAGCAGACAGACTGTCAGCAACTGATGGATGCACTAAAAAATAACAACATTTCCCTTCTTTAAAACAATCTGAATTTAAGACAGTATGCAGTCGGAATAGCGTTGAGTCAAGAGTACTTTTTGTGTTTGTCTCAGTTATGCTGTCTCTCTGATGTGAAAGGAGAACGGAAGAAAAATCAAAACCTGAACAGCAAGTAATTTGAATGATGTGACTGTTGTCAGCTTTTGTTGCTGACCCCCCACCCATAGCCACCTACCCCCCTTCTCTGATTTTCATTACAGCCCAGTAGACAGCTACACGACTGATGACTTATCTCAACAATCTTCATTGGCAGAAATGCTGTCAAAAGGTCAAAGGCCAATTAATGCTTCAATGAAAGGTTTTGTTCTGCAGCTGTGAGGGTTCCGTTCATTCCAATCCCTATAATGCACATTTGGGGGGGGGAGCGGGTCCTTGTGTTCAAACTGCTCAGCTCCTTCATCAGTCAGGGAGATATGGGAGGCGGCTAATTAGACCCGAGAGACAGGAAGTGGTTGATCATAACTAAGCAAGGGGACGGGCCAAGTCAACGGGGACAGGTCAAGACAGGAAAGACAGAGCAATCAAGCAGAGTTTGAGTGAGAGACAGACAGGTGAAAGATGAGAGAAAGATTTTCAAAATCAAGGATCTATTTAAAAAAATGATATTTTAACAAATCTCTTCCAAATGATACTAAACTCCACTTCCCTACTGCCTAGCACGAAGACAGATATTTCTGTATGTCTTGATTAAATGTACTTAATATTTATTCTTATTTAAATTTCCTGGCATTCCTCAAGAGAGGAATACTATTCTGAACACTTTTACTTATTTTCAGGTCAACAACAGAGATCAATCAGATCCAAAACAACATTGGCTGGATGTCTTCAGCAGCAAACTGGGTTGAGGAAGGGATATTCCAAACAGATCAGCAAAACCCCACTGAAATCTCTGAATTCCAAAATAAAGGGCCATGCTCGATGCGGCCTGACTGGAACCGAGTGTGGCAGTGCGAAAGCACAAGCCAAGCTTTAAACTCGGTCACATCTTCACTCGTATGTTCTGCTGCTGTGAACGGTTAGCATAAAGCTAAACGCTAAAGCCAGCACAGCACAGCCTGCAGCATTGCTGTTATTAATATGCAAAAGAAAATCTGTACCCTCCATGTTGAGTTACCTCCACATAGCAACCCTGCCTCCCCCCCCCACCCTTCACCCCATATTAGGGGGTAGGCAAACCCCTCTACCATTTACCCCCATGCCCACTGCCTGCCAATGGGACCAGCTCAAGGCAGAGATTTCAGCCAAGCTTGGATAACAGGCTGTGCTTGGGGGGATGGGGGTGTGAATGAGTGTGGCGGGGGGGTCATTACATGGGTTACAGTGTGTGGTTTGTTTTTCGACACTATTTTTCATTATTGATTTTTTTTTTTCTCTCCCTTTCCTAAAGGAGGGGTTGATGAAGCTCTGCTACCGACCGTCCCCAGAGGCCAATTCTCCCAAAACAACGATGGTGTAGGAAATTAAACTGTCATAACACCGGGCCACAATTAATGATGAGCTTTCCAAAGGGGAATCTGCATTACAAAACACTTCCAAACCACTTGAGTTCCCCTCACCCAATGAGTAAGAGAATTAGAGGGCGGGAGGGAGGGAGCAAGTAAGGGATGCTTTGCTAGGTGCGCAATTCAATTTTGTTTCACAACAAGTACAGGTGTTTCGATGTGTGACTACTTGGATAAGAAATGGAAGACTCAACTTGCCCAGCACCCCCAGAGTAAACTCATTAGGATGGAAGGTTGTTATACTCTTCCTTCATTAGCTAAGCTCACTGAATCTCATTCACAACCACTTCACATCTTCTCCATGCTAATTGTATTGTTTAGTTTCCATAGCTGTTAGAATGGTGATGCTTTTCCAGTAGATTTTCCAACTGATCCTGGCAATGCTGATTCATTGCACGTTTTCTGACAATGTCCAGGAAAGATGAGTGTATTTGATTAGGATATCACCTGATTAGACCATTACAAGAATTCAGTGTTTTAAATGAACTAATTGAAACAAGTCAGTTGATGTAAGACTCCATTCTAACCGCTGACCTCAACTGACTGACAGATAATATGTCAATCATTTATGACGGAATACAATTTTACAAAAATCTTCTTTCCATTCTTATATTGATAACAATGGACAGTCCTTCTCCTAATTTGAGGTTTGATGAGCACTAATCCTGGTAGCTAGTTGTTGGAGGAGTAGAGGGGGTGTAGGTGCGTCACTCACTAGTTGATGAAGTCGACGGCCTGAGTCTTGAGCTGGTCGGCGCTGTGCAGGTCGGCCAGGATAAGGATCTCCGCCGCATTCTCTACAGAAAGGCTGGTGCACAGGGCATCCTCACACATCACCTTCAGCCTCTCTAGAGCGTACTGAGAGATGAGAGGACAAGGACAGAAAGAGTCAAGTAAAGGAGAGGTAAGAGTGAGAGAGGGATGAAGGCAAGACAGGAAAGTTCAGGGTGGAGAAATGGCAGAACAGCGCTAGAAGTGTGATTTCTCATTCAGTGACACTTTAAATCTATAGGCCTTTCCACCATATGCATTTTCTCTTCCCTCATGCAACGCCATCTCACGCTCGCCTGTTTTGGACTCAGAGCTTACTCAATCATTTGCTGTAGCTTTATTTCAGACTCAAAGCTGACTCAATACTCTGCTGTAGCTTTATTACCTTATTACCTTTATCAAACTGTATTCAGATCTGTGTTACATAAGTCCACTGATTCCCTGCAATGCAAGTTTCCAATGTATCAGGTGACCCCAGGTTTACTGGGTTACACTCAACCTTGGGTCCCCATTATTCACCTCCCTGTGTGTCACTCAAGATGTGTATGCTGCTATTAATAGATGGGGTGCAAACACAAAAAGAAGCAGAGGTTTATGAGGGAGATGATGAACGCTTTCAACTAGGAGTTTCCATACAAAGGCCCATATGCCACAAAGAACGGAAGTCCTTGAAAACTGAAAACAGATTGACTACAGATTTTATCTTAATATATTGTCAGTATTGATAGGGTGACTCGAAAACTTCACATGTGCAGGCTTATATTTATAGCAATGGTGTTTTTACCAACAATTACCCCTGCAACTATGCAACTATGCAAGTGTATGTGTGAACCTGTGTGTGTGCGCATGAGAGTGTGCATATGCACATGTGTGTAAGTGCATGTTTGTGAGTGTGTGAGTGTATGTGTTCATGTGCATGTTTATGAGTGTGGATGCTGTGTGCATTCGAGTGAGCATGATCGTATGTGTGGACGTGTGTGTGTGTGTGTGTGTGTGTGTGTGTGTGTGTGTGTGTGTGTGGATGTGTGTGTTCACTGCTCAAGTTTGTCAGTGCATGTGTGCTTGTGTGTATGCCCAAGAGTGAGGGAGAAACAGCCTTACCTTGTCTGCGGCTGCTAGCAGATCGTCGGCCATCTTGTCCAGGTTGGGGGCCTTCCCCGTGTAGATGAAGCACATCATCTCTTTGAAGACCTCTGGCTCCACATCGTTAATCTCCACACGGTTCTGCACAGGAGAGGGAAGAGCAGGGCAGATCAAGGCCGAGGCTCTTCACTGGCCCTGGACCAGGAGGGGGCCCTGAAGTCATTTCTGCTAGACAGAACAGGATGCCCCTCCTGTCCACCCCACAAAGAGCAGCCTTGGTTGGGTTGAAAGGCTGATTGGGGTCTGTAACATTTTTCAGCGTATGTCTCTACAGGCATAAACACTCCACTGTTACTGGGAGTTGATTCTAGGACAATCCACTTTGATATCCTTTGATCTTCTACAACACACATTTGCTATAAAGTACAAGATGTCTATGCATTTCAAAAACAGCCAACAGTGACCTCCAGCCTTGAGATGACTTTGGCTAACTAGACAGTACCTACAATGAGAGTGCACATTGTTAAGTGTAAAATCCCTCCAAAATCAAGCCTAAAAAAGCAGGACACCTAACAAAGTTAAACTAAATTGGTTTTGAGAGATTTCATGCAATGAAACCGGGGAAGTAATTTCCATCGCACAGTGCCTGCAGTCACGAGCACGCTCTTTATCACTCATCCGTACAATGAAGCGAACCTAAACCTTTCTTCACTCTGAGAGGCAGAACAAGGCGGCACACCAATTATACCTTTCCTTTATTGCGGCTGCAATGGCCCAATGCATTTTGACAGGGTCAGCCATAGTAAACTAACATTTTAAAACACGTGCATATTCTTCTGCCATTGGCTTTGATGTTACTTAGCTAAGAAAAGTAAGGAGGAAAAACTTTCTGCCACTCTTTTAAAGAAACAAGCTCCATTAACATACCATTTCACCATCACGAGAAGCACTAGCAAAGCAGACAAATTGCTTCTTTATTAAAAAGCTCTAGCCATATTTACAACCACATCCGTCTTTATAGACTTCTGCAAAAGAGGTGTAACCTATTTATCCCTTTCCTCTGTCTAAATATAGATATGGTTCCCTCTCTCCCCTGATGAAAATAGCTGCTTAAACAGCGATTAAAATGTATTCCCTCCTCACACGCTGCATAATTTCCTATCCAAGTGTCAGGAGCATCAATTTCAGAGAGACAGAGCAGCTAATTTACTGCATTCTATGGCTCTGGTGTACAAATCAGACTCTCCACAGCGATGGGAATTTGGTCCAATTCATTTCAAGGGAGAGTTCTTGTTTCAGATTTTTTCCCCGTTTTTCTCCCAATTTAGTGGACAATTATACCCTCTATTTATTTCAATTTGCCCTCCCCACACAAACTCGTCACTCATCTCTACGAGGTAAGCTAATTCTCTGAGGGCAACGAACTGCATCCTTCGAGACGGAATTCACCCACCCATGTTCTGGAGACACCCTTGCGTGCTTCACAGCGAATTCGTGCCAGCTGACCCTCCCCCTCTCCCCTCCCCCTCCCCCTGGGGTGGACAGCCAAACGCCGCCCCCGATCAGGGCTCCCCACCAGGGCCGGTCGGGTACAGTCAGGTTTTTGAACCGCGACCGTGATAGGCAGCTCACACTCAGGGTGCATTGGCCGCTACGCTATCCTATCGGAGGCCCCCTGGGAGAGACTTCTATGGAAATTTGAGGTCAGCCAAGGGGTATAGCTGCAGATTTCCATCCAGATTCGCAACCCTCTGTTGTCAATTCCAAATCCCCACAGCCTTAGTCATATAGCATGTTTACACCACCTATATATCAAACATTTTCAATGGCAAAATGAGAGGGTTAAGAATTTGTACATTCAGGAAGTAACTAAGAATCTATTTTTATAACTATGATGATGATTTTAGAACAAATTATTTCACCGAGAAAGAAGAGAGAGGGAAGGGACCCTTGTAGAAAAATTCTATTCACACGGTTGATAAAGATGAACAAAATATATCATATAAAATAAACTACAGTATATAAGTAATGATGTATATTTTATACTCAAAAAATTCAGAAAATTCCTACAGTACATTACTAATACAATTGTTCAGAAAAACATTTTGTTTTCTTTTTTCCAGAAAATATCTGGAACACAGATTCATATTCATACCCCTAAGTTAGGGGCCCTAACTATTCTTTTAAATTTGGTCCAACAAAAACAAATCTTCATAAATATACAACTTATTTTAAGTTCTTTGGAAGGTTATGGAACTATACAGTGGCCTACAATGATACCCTGTCTCCCTAGGGTATAAAAGGAGGGAATATTGTGGTCAGCCATCATCATGGTGAAAGGAAAATAACTCCCTGAAAGCATCAGAGGTTATTGACCTTATTGACAGATCAGGAGATGGCTACAAAAAACTAAAAAGTTAAAAGATAACGCTTTACATTGTTGTGTCAATTATTAGGAAGTTTAAGGCCACTGAAACAGTGGCTAACCTGCCAGGTAGAGGACGCAAGTCTATCTTGCCCCCACGTGTGAGACGGATGGTTCTTGGGAGGCAAAAATGGGCACAGTTCAAGTTCTCCCAAACAACCTGGCATCTTGGGGTTACAAGGTGTCTCAAGCTAGCATTCGTCAACGCCTACATGACAATGATCTTATGGCAGAGTTGCAAGAAGACAATTCTCAGAAAAAAGGAGTCTTGAATTCGTCAAACTACATGTGAACTACAATTGGAACCATGTCTTGTGGCCGAATTCAAGCTTTTTGGACATGCACATCAGCATTATGTTTGGCATACAAAGAATGCAAGTAGTGTTGAAAAGCACCTCATGCCTACTGTGAAACATGGTGGTGGATCTTTAATTCTTTGCGGTTGTTTTGCATCCACAGGCCCTGGGGCCCTTATTGAAATAGATGGCACCATGAACTCCAGCATGTACCAAGACATTTTGTCCAAAAACCTTGTTCCCTCTGCCAGGAAGCCACACCTTAGTCTGATGGACCTTCCAACAAGACAACGATCCCAAACATACGTCCAAAGCAACTAAGAAATGGTTGGACAGAGCACAAGATCCTGAGGTTGCCATCTCAGTCTCCAGACCTGAATCTGGAGACTGGTTTGTGGTTTGAACTCCAAAAAAGCAGTCCACAAAAGTCAACCCAAGAATCTGAAGGAACTAGAACAATTCTGAATGGAGGAATGGTTGAGGATCCTTCCAAGAAGTTCCATAACCTTGTACGACACTACAGAAGGTGACTACTTGATGTTATAATGGGCAAGGGAGGAACCACAAAGTACTGATAACAGGGGTGTGAATATTTGTGATTCTTGATTTTTCTGGGAAAAAAATAATAATTTGTGAACCATTCGATTGTGGTTCGTGCCAATGCATTATAATTATTAAAAAAGATAATTTTCTGAATTTTTTGAGCATAAAATATACCTCATTTACATGATCTCTTTAGTTCATCTTTATCAAGGGTATGAATAAAAAGAGCCTACTGTAGTTGGGACACTGGTATCAGTATTGCACTAAAGGAGTCCCAGATCAGCTCAGGGATGGAATCAGTTCCCCTTATTCTGAAATATCTATAGTATTTTCATGGACAATGGATACATTTCCTGATTCACAAGCATCAGTTATATTACATCGTATTGTAACAATTCTCAGTGAGAACAGTCCATATATTCACATGGGAGCAGGGAGGACTAACTGCTCTGAACTACGTAAGCAGTGCCAACTTGGCGTTACATCGCTGTTGTGGAAAACGAGATTGGCAAAAAAAAAAAAAAAAAAACCTAACCACAGGTTTTTGAGCTAAGGAAAAACATCAAATTGTAAGTGAGCATGCTTAACATGTGTGAGTTACCTGGGTGGGTGAGTGAGTGGGCCAGCTTAACAAGTGTGAGCATGCTTAACATGTGTGAGTCATGTGGGTTAGTGAGTGAGTTGGCCTCCCGGGTGGTCTTGCGGTTACAATTTTCGACGCTGGCCACTGCGACTGGTGTTCGAGTCCACCGGCCCTGCCAGTTTCGGCTCTGGCCAGGAGTGCCACTAAGGGGCGACAATTGCCTGTCCGCCCCAGGGTGGGGGGACGGAAGCCTATGAGAGTTTGCTGCCTATAGGAGTGGTCATACTGGAGTTACGGTGACATGAAAAATGAGAGCATAATTGGATACTAAACATGGGAAGAAAAACGGGGAGAAAAAACAGCAGAAAGAGAAAGTAGAAAAAGAGAAAAAAAGTGTGTGTTACCTGGGTGAATGAGTGAGTTTAACATGTGTGAGTCACCTGGATGAGTGAGTGAGCTAGCACAGACCTGCCTACTGGTGCAATTGCTTCCTGTGAAGTGAGAAAATTGGCATGGATTTTACATAGAAGGATGCTGGTGGTGCTGATGCAACAAAGGGTAAGTGCGCTTTAATGAAGACGCCCCTTGGGGGCTGTTTATCTGAAGACACTACATCAGGGTGCAGCCGAGATGGTGGACTCTCTATACACAATACTAACAGTTCTGCATCTGCATCTGCTAGAAATGACTACAGACTTGCAAAGGACATTGTTTTTCCTTAAACACTTGGATGTGCATTTTTCAGTAAAGCACCTTGATAAAACATTGTTCCCACTGATATCAGGTATTTTATATAACAGATCGCATCACTTGTCAGGCTGAAAACCTTATGGTGCTATGAGACTGACCATGTTGACACTGATGTGAGATGAGAATGTGCCCTTTCAGGGATGTGCTTTGGTAATAAACCAATGGTCAGTTACCTCTGACAAGTCATGTCATGTTGGCGAGGCTCCAATTGGAAAACAAACTCAACCACTAACCAATAACATAACACTGGGTAAAACTTGCGAGGACCAAACAGATTACAAGAAACCAATTTAGCTAGTTGTAACTTCCGTTTGTGTTCAAGACTACATTTCTGATTACATTTTACTTTTCAATGTTTTAAGAATAGATGTATGATTTAGACTTTTTGACACACTTTAAAAATATATGTTTTGTCCACGTGGAAACATAAGCATGACAAATACCACTCAAAAGACTTTTGGTAGTGGGCTTAATTTACAGCTTAAATTTAAGTTTGCATGATGGCTGGACATCTGCAGTAATATGTAATATATATAAAAACTTGTAAACTCCCTTACTCTATTAAAACATTTGAGCCAGTGAGCTGGTCAACTAGTACTTCTATTTTATCATACTATTTTCATGTTACTGTGGTTTGTTTTGTATTGCTACTAAATGTTTGTAGGTAAGTAGCTATGATACTGCAAGAGAAACTTCCCAAAGGGTATAGTAAACAATTCATCATCATCATCATCATCATCATCATCATCATCATCATCATCATCATCATCATAGCTTTGAATATGAGAAAGTATGAAATCCTGCTCTTAAACATTCTTGTTATAGGGAATGTTTTCTAGAAATACCCAACAGGAATTTGTTGTAATGCAAAATCTAAAGGGCTAAATATAACCAATGAGGCCTTTGAGAGTGTCCCTAAAAACAGTGCAAGCACAGAGGCAGAGAACGAGCTTGAGAGAAGACAATAGAGAGGAAGGATATATCACTCCCAGGAGTGCAGTCAATGAGGCACAGAGATTTGTAGCCTTAACAGCATACTCAGGGGCCATTTTAAGACAGAGCAATGGATTCTCAGCTAGCATGAAAGAGAAGTGAACTGCACACATTGGAGTAAGAGTTATCTTACGAAGGCCTTTACATTTTTTTTCTTTCAATGTCAATAGCTAACTACTACCTAAAACAACGCCTTTTTTTAAAAGGTGCCGAAGGGCTGCTGGACAGCTGCTGGGTGGTTAAGGCACTGTTCAATTGTGTGGATGGGCCCCTTGGTCTGGCATCGAATCCAGACCATGCCAGTACTGACTGTGGACAGCAGCCACGTGGTGTGATGCATAATTTTCGGTATAGTCGCCCAGGGAGGGAGGGATTCAATAGGCCAGGTTTGTCTGCTTCTCATTGCACACCAGCAACCCCTGATGGCCAAAGGAGAGCCCACAGTCAGCCAGTAAAAAGCTGCACATGAAGTGTCTTCCTCCGACTCAAGTCTGTGCCAGATTAATTTGCAAACTGCAGTGTGACAAGATATGGTGGCTGACATTACATATTTCCAAGGAGAGAACATGCAAAAATGTGTCTACGGCTGATGTCAGTACATGGAAAAGAGGAAGGCTGTCCTTCTCTCCTATGGAAACAATACTGATGAATAAAATGCAGAGAGGATGTCTCACTCACCTTTTTACTCTCCTCCATCTCATGCTCGAACATGGCGCTGAACACAGGGGAGCGAGCTGCAAGAGAGACGAAGGCTTAATATCAACGCTCTGCGGGCCAAGGTACCATATGCACAAGAGCAGCAACAACGAAGCTCACAGAGTACAGGCTTTACTGCAATTGAATAGCATTGAGGCCTGCTGTTTTTTTTTGGTTTTTGTTTCTGATTTTATCCCATTTTTCTCCCAATTTGGTAGCCATTTTTCTCCCAATTTGGTAGCCAATTAGACCCGCTATTTTTACGTCAATCCCCCCCTAGTAATGTGAGTTCGCTGCCGTAGTCCTGCGACCGGTAGTGACGAAGCGAAGTGACGCCTCTTACGAGACGGCACCCGCAGGCCGTCGACCGTAACCCGGTACTACAGGGCCACTCTACGCAGCGAACGTCACGTCGGCTCCCCTCCCCCCTCCCTGGGGCGGACAGCCAATCGCCGCCCCCTGGTGGCACTCCCGGCCAGAGCCGACACTTGGCGAGACGGGGAATTGAACCCCGGTCTCCGAGGCCTGCTGTTTTGAATGGCTTTAAGAAATTGAGCAGAAAGTATACAATGACACCTTTCTGTTAGTATGAACTGCAAGCACAGGTGCCAAAAGGGCTGAGGGTGCACAACTTTCGGCCAGCTTTCCACCACTAATTTACCATCAGACTGGTGCATGTTCACCCTTTCCAAAAAGAGCTTTCCGCACACCTGACAATAATATTGTATGTCCATCGTTTGTTGCGGTACTACTGCAGTGCTTGTATGGGTGCACCCAAAATACCTGACATGACCCTACTTTAGTAGATGGGGGTTCATTCCCTCAAGCATTCGCAATGCCGTGGTGTAGTCACTATTCCCCGCTTGTTCAAATGACCATCCGAGCACAATTCACATTCATGCACCAACTTTTGAATAAGAAACAACTTTTATCCAAACTGTTATCCACTCACTTATTCCCCCCTGATTCATTTGTTTCTGTGGCATCTAATGCATGAGAAAACTGTCACTAAAATGGAAAAGATAAAAAGTGAGATACTGTGCAACAAGTGGGATCGGGTGGCAGACAGGGAGGAGACAGCCTTGTGGCAACAGACAATTAAAATCTCTGCACTCAGACCGTTATCCACACCTCCCATCACTGGCTCGGTAATTAACAGGGATCGGATTCTCCAGTGGAACAATCACCTACTTTTTAAATGCATACAAAATGGACAAAGTACTAAGCAACGGACAGTGGATGGTGCTGCACTTGTGAGAAAATTCATCCAGTGTGGGATTTCTGTATGTGTGTTCAGTCTTGTCTGTCTTTGTGTCCACTGTTAGAATAGGAAATGTTAGTGATTAGACTAATTTCCAATTTCCAACTTAAAGCAGGATCCCAGACTAAATTTGTCTGTGAGGTACAGTGTAAATTCTCAATGTGTGATAGTAGTGTACAGTCTCAGTGTGTGACAGGGTGCTACAGTTTCAATATATGAGAGTGGGGTACAGTTTTAGTGTCTGATAGCGAGGTACAGTGAGTGTGTGAGGGTGGAGTACAGTCTCAGTGTGTGATATTGGGTAGAGTCTCAGTGTGAGATAGTGAAGAACAGTGAATGTGTGATATTATGGTACAGTCTCAGAATGTGATACTGGGGTACAGTCTCAGTGTGTGATATTGGATAGAGTCTCAGTGTGTGTGATATTAGATACAGTCTCAATGTGACAGTGAGGTACAGTGAATGTGTGATATTAGGGTACAGTCTCAGTGTATCATGGGGTACAGTCTCAGTGTCTGCTAGTGGGGTACAGTCTCAGGGTCTGCTAGTGGGGTACAATGAGTGTGTAACAGTGAGGTACAGTGAGTGTGTGATATTGGAGTATAGTCTCAGTGTGTGATAATAGTGTACAGTCTCAATGTGTGATAGTGGGGTACAGTGAGTGTGTGATATTGGGGTACAGTCTCCGTGTGTGATAGTGGGGCACTCTCTATGGTAGGACTCTACCTGCTAGGATGGCCTTGTGTGCCTGGAACTCCTGCCCGGCCACGCAGAGGGAGCAGTCAGTGAAGCGCGAGTTCTCCCACAGTCCTCCGAGCTCGTCCGCTAGCCGGCAGTCTGGAACCTTCACCATGTTCATGGTGTTCTGACCCGAAATATTGACCGAGTCCTGCACTACACTCACCTGCAACACAGACACAGACCATCAATCAATCAATCAATCAGTCAATTCAGTCAAAGCTTGCTGTAACAAAAAGATGTAAATCCCCAGTGGCCAAATCACTCATTATGCCATTTGCGAGATGTGCATAAATTTCATTAAAACTTCTGAATGTTATATCTTCTTTTTTTTTTTTTTTCAATAAAGGGAAAAAAGCAACAGAATTATTACATTATTTAGTGCATATAAAGGAGAAATGGGACCAAAACTAATCACACTTCAGCCTTCCCAGAATACTGTTTGGCAGAGTGAAGACTGAATGGTTATTTACCAGGAAACAACAGTCACTACTGATCCTGTATTCTTCTCACAACACTTTCTGTGGAAACATCCAGTTCACACCCACAACACAGTTCTGCGACTTCTCCCATGTGATCTAAACCCTTGAACGTGTGACAAGAGCGCCCGAATGCGGTGAAGAATGGGGCCACGCTCCGCACCAATTTGACAACGGAAAGCAATGGGAGCCTTTAAGAATGATCTTTGAATCTGGGAAAGTACAGTGAAAAGAATAACAACATGATCCTCCACTGCAGTTATCTAACAGAGAGACAATTGCTCCCGACAGCAAGAAGTTCCTTCCTCCTTCAGAAGCCTGTTGGGGAACGGCTCATTCACCCCATCTGCAAGGGGGTGGTTGGGGGCCTGACCTGCGCCAGTGGCTGGGAGACAAAAGCCCCAACAGGAGGCGGTTGGCTGCACAGACCAATGCAGACGAGGCAACAGGACGGGCGGCTGCGCGGACAGATGGGAGACGAGGCTTTCAGAAAGGGCAGCTGTGCGGACAAATGCAGACAAAGCTTGTGCACAGGCGGCTGCACAGACAGATGCAGATAGGGCATCGTGACGGGTGGCTGAGTAGACAGATGCAGACGAAGCATGGGGACGGGTGGCTGGGTGTAGGGACTGGTGCAGCTTGCCTCGGCGGGTTTATGTGTGCACGTAATTGACTTCATTTTCTGCTGCGTGCTCACCAGCTGCTTACCTGCTGCTGCCTCATCTCCTGCCAGAATACAGAATGAGGACGGTGATAGATGCACCTCCCAAGCGCATCTCTGGTTTGGCTTATGCTTCACGTGGGAAACGGCTGGGAAGGGCATCAGTGATGAGATGGCTAATCCCAGGTCAGTGTTTGGGGTAGCAATATCTACCAGTGAGTTCAAGGCACAGGGAGGAGGAGAGCATTCTGTCTCTAAAGGAACACCGTGCATCCAAGTGTGTGAATACAGCTGGAGATACTGAGAGATCTAGGCATTTAAACCCAACATTTTGGCTCCAGCATTTAAATCACCCGAGAGTAACAAAAACAGGCAGATAGGTGGGTTACTTGGTTACAGATTATTGAGAAACAAAAGAAGAACAAGATGGAGTGCAACATATAGCACCTAGTTGAATTCCCCCTTCCATTTTGTCCGAAAGGGTTAATGCACTGAGGGTGTTATGCACTGAAGTAGATAAAATTGGATAATGGAGAACATGATTTCAACACGTATTCCACATAATGTATTTCACACTTGGTGTGTCCCATGCAAGTGGCCAATGCTCTTTACGGAACGTTGAGAAGGATACTCAAATTCCAGCCGGTTCAAGCATGACTGCCTGCAGGCACTCACATTTATTCAGGTTTTTATTCCCTTGGAGCGTTGCTGACATCATTTCCACAATATGTTCATTACTGGCTGGTTTCAGTATATTTTTGTCGCCAACGTTCATCCTAGCCCCTCTTGTTGGAGTCTGTTCCAGCTCCAAGCATCTGTCCATCTCAGTCCAGGACCACAGGTTTTTGGGAGTCAGGAGAGCACTCAACAGAAGCCAGCATTTCCGACCACATTTAAACCACAACTGCACACAATACTGCCAAACTCACTGCAATCAAGGCCACAGCATCGTAAAAATGTACACATCTGTAAAACAGAAGATTTAGAGATGCTTGTTGACCCAATAAGGTTTTGTGTCCTCTTATTATCCAAGGTGTAATTCGTCTTCAGAGCTTGGCCCAAACAAAGTTCCCTCGGTTCCTCCTCCAGCTCCCGTAGAATGGGTTCAGGACAGGGCTGTGCAGAGACTTGCACTGAAACATAATCACTGTATTTCAAAGGCTTGAGCACAATGTATCCAAGAACAGATACAAATATGCTATTTAAAATGGAAATTTCAAACACTCATTAACGCTTGGTACCTAAAATTGTGCCAGTGCATACACGGGTCTGAGATATGACCAAGTGTTAAAAACAAAAAAACAAAAACATGAAAAAAGCTGGGTCTGTATAAGCATGGCATGTCTCCCAATTAAAGCACATTAATCCTATACAAAACACACTACTCGTCTAGAGGGGCTTATTTGTTGAAGAAATTTACTGCAACCAAGAAAACTTGAAGAGCGCCATGTGCGGCACAGGAAATGAAATGTCAAGGACAACTCTGCCAAAAAAGCCCTCCAAAAAAGAGGCATAGTTGTGGGTGGGGGAGAGAGGCGAGGCGTGTGCTGAGAGCAGAACACGGTGTGCCAGTCCCCTCTGTAGCTGGAGAGCAGGGCGCATAGTGCTCACAGGGGGAGCTGGAGGCGGGAACGAGAAAGAGGGCTATAAGGAGTCCTTCATCATTCCACGAGAAATAGAACCTCCATATATGCACTGTTCCTTCTTAAGCCTTCTGTCTGAGCAATGGATTTCACCCATATCTACAGAGCCTGTTGCTAAACGAAAATACCTTGGTGTGTCTCAAAAACTGTATTGCAGCATACCAATTCTGCACTCTTACTATAAGACCACTATTACAGTGTTCTAATTCTACACTCTTAGTATAGTAACACTCTAGTGAACTCCAACTGCACGGGGGTCTGGCTGGCTTATCAGTCAAGACCTAAGCGCATCAAACAAATCTTACAAGCCTTACTCATGCACAACGCATGTTGTGTGTTGTTCTTAAACGAGTGCAACAGAGTAGAACAAAGCTCTGCTCCTTGCCTTATGTTAAATGGCAAAACTGTTGGTAATGGGGTTTGTATCTGGAAAATGCAATCTTACAGGACAAGAGGCAGGCAGGATGCACGTGGATGAGCCGGCTCCTGCCACAGCCTGGTCCCAGGACAGCTCCATTAATCACCCACCAGGGGGCGCACCCAGGCGCAGACACCAGATCCACGCTGACGCACATCAATCCCCCCCTCACTGACAGGAATTCATCACCTGCTCATTACCAGCTGGCACAACCACTTCTGACAAGAGAGAGGGAGGGAGGAGAGAGAAAGTTAGGGTCTAGTCTAGGAGGGAGAAAGAGTGAGCGACGGCGAGGGAGAAGGCTTGAGGAAAAGTTGAGGGGGAAGAGAATGAGGGAGAGGAGTGGCAAGTTTTGGAACAAGCTTGCGGCACCAGCGCAGGTCATAAAGGTCAGAGTCACCAGCGCTGTCGGCACATGATGCCACATTTCTAAAACAATAATAAATAAATATAGAAACGTAATGAAAAGATCTCAAACCACAGGATAATTTAACCAATTAAATTAAAGATTGTGTCGTGGCCCTCATTTTCGGAGACACGGCATGTCAAATTCACAGAAATGAGTTTCTGTGCTGATGAACTGTTCATTAAAACAGGCGCAGACATGGAAGCAATTGCACCTTTATTTTGGTCATACTAACTGCCCTTGATATCTTCTCTTCCGACTGCAGCCCACACGGCACATCTGGTATTAAGCCACATGATCACCACTGAAGAACTGCACAATATTCACGGTCCCACTTCCTGAGAAACTGTCCTCTGCCAGAGAGAGGCTCATCACGGACATTCTGCATGCAGGCCACAGTTGGGATTTAATCCTCTGAAACCCCATGAATTATTCATTTATGCATCAGTCTTTTTCCCTCTTTTATTCAGTCATGTAGATTTGTCCATTTTTTGTACCTCCCAATACATTAAAGAGCACAAGAAATAATTTAATAAAAAGTCCATTAGGTTACTGACAAGTTTTTTTTTTCTTCCCCACTCTCTCGTTTTCTCTGTATGTTCAGACAAGGTAAGCTTTTCAGCTCTGAGCGCTCCTGTCCACTCTGGCCCAGCAGCATGAAACCACCAATACAGCCACAAGTCCAACCACACCTCATCTTCTACAATCCCGGGAGCCGAGCGATGTCGGTGAAGGCTGGGACACAAACACTGGAAGCTGAGGGGTGTCAGTGAAGGTCGGGACAGAGAAGCAGAGAGGGGCCGGTGATCAGTAAATCCAACCAGACCGAAGGCTGATTGACCGCAGGGCCACAGAAAGATATTGGCCCAAAGCTTGACTACTGTATTCTCTGCACATCAATTGAGACGGGTCCTTTTTCCACTTCATTCGGAACTGAGTGGCAGAGCAAATGGAAATTTGTTCAAAGCAGGGAGTTTCATTTTACTAGGTTTGTTTTATGGAAACCTGGCTAAGTGGATAAATCTGAGTTTGTGTACACTGTCTAGGTCTCTCTTTGCCAGATTGTTTTATCTACTTTGAGATCACTGGGATGTCAAACCCAGATACACATGCTATAACAGAATGTCAACATTCCCTTTCTATTAGGAGTGAGATGGCTCAATTTAAGCACGCTCACAATGGAACAAATCAAACAAAATACATTCATAGAGGTAACCGTTTTCTGTTCTTTTTATTCAGGCTATTCATACCTTTCACATTCTAAGAGTGGCATTTCCATTTTTCAGGGACCTTGAAGGAACCGTTCTGACAAAAGATGATGCATCAGAGAAGGAAATAGATGGCATTGCAACCAATTCACGTGCCAATCGAGAGGAGCAAGCCATGCAATATAAAAAATGGACTTTTCCACAATCAAATCTAGCTAAAACAACAAAACCACTTATAAACAGACGGCACCTTGTCACTCCAGCAGCCAGAAAGCACACATTCTGTTCCCTGTACCAGCTGGGTGGTTTGGTGGTTTCCTATAAGCATGGGAAAATGCAGCAATAACAAATGCAAATAAATAAAATATGGGAAATTGGTTTACATACATTTATTGGCAATGAATAAGAGGTTATAATGCAGTTCAAATAGCTCCTATCATGGTCTGTATGAAAACCAATACAAATTCCCAAACTAAGCCTTTACTCCAAGCTGCAGCTAAGCAACACAATTCAGGTAGCTATTACAGCCAACTTTTTTTTTTTAGCATTTCAAATTTCACTCGTGATTGGAAAATTCTATAGTAGAATGTTGGATACAATAACATGACCCTGCAGGGAAATACAAACGTTCACTTTGTTAAGGGGACTGTGCTTGAGGAATTTTAATATTACCCTTTTGAGTGCAAAAAATGCACTGCATTACAAAATTAACAAGAATTGGAAAAAATATGATGTCATGGGTGGGTCTGAATTTAAAAGGTTGATGACAGAGAACTTTACCCAAATAGCCTCAAGGCCCTGTGCTGTAAAAACAGGCTATCATAATCTTAATGATGGTGTTTTGCATTTGTGGTCATTCGTTTCTGCACCAATTCATTGTCAGTTAAATTGGGTGGAAAGCAAGAATGTCCTACCTAACACAAGCTTGAAAGGTGTTCCACCTTTATTTGGAACACACCGATCTGGTCACCACTAAAGAACTCCACGGGGTTCATGATTCCACTTCGTATGAAACTTTTCTGTCAGAAATAGGCTCACCACGGACATTCTGCCTGCAGGTCACAGTTAATCCCCTGAAACACATGAATTATTCATTTTTGTATCAATCGTTTTCCCTCCTTTATTCAGTCATGTAGATATTTATCTATTTTCCATACATTGTAATTCAAGAAATGGTGGAGGGAATAAGTTCATTGGGTCCTTTTTTTCCTCAGCCAGCTCACTTTTTACAATTGATCATAAAAACAGGGAGGCCCACAGAGACAAATGCTCCCAAACCCACCTGGGTCAGCCCACAGGCTAGCCTGGTTGGGCAGAGGCTTAGATGGTGTACTGTAGTATAAATTACTTCCTAGACTACTTATGTACAAATGCCCTTATCTAGGGTGACAGTAAGTATCCATACCACATCATATAGCTGGATGTTACTGAAAATTAAAGACCTCGTTTAAGACACCACATGAAGCCCAATTCAACAAGACTCAACCCAATAACCTTCTGGCTTCTCATCCAGTTTCAATAATCACTGAACCATGCACCCAACCACCTTCCAGTGGGGGAATCCAGTTGTGTTGGCAGACTGCTGCTGCTTTGGAAAAGGAGCAGCTGCAACAGCCTCCCTGGACAGCCTGTGGCATACGGCACAGCCCGGTAAAGGTTGGGCACTGTCAGGACCAAGGTGCATAAGAAGAATGGAGATGGAGTTGAAAATCTGCAAAGAGCTAATTTATTCTATAGGAGACATACCCCCGCTGGGCAAAACAGGGACAAAGGAGAGTGATATGAGAGAGAAGGGGAAAGTGACAAAGAGGGAGAGGGAGAAAAATAGGAGGAAGAGTGGGTAAGTATGAGAGCGAGTGAAATGAGAGACTGGGGAGATTATGAAATGATAGATATCACATCTTTCCTGATTTCTTCGTCATTTTGTATCTCATTGCAGCATTGCTAATGCAAGTGCAGTGCAATTTCAGCGCTTTGGCAACATGTGCTTTTGCTGGGTCAATAACGGCAAATTTAACCGAAATAAAGGTGGAACACACACACACACAGCCAGCCCGGTTCTCCAGTTTCATCCGGTGGTGCAAAAAAACTGAGCAAGCAGGACCATTTAAACATCCATATATTCCTACAGAGTCCAGGCTGAGGTTTTCAAATCCTTCAGCACACCTTCTCTTTGATCTTCCAAGGGCAATGGGGGGCAGCCTCTCATTCATGCATACATCTCCATGTGTCGCTTTCTCCACATCTACCTCCCTGTACTATTCCCTCCTTTGCAAGTTTTCTGCAAGTCCCTCCCTCCCCCTATTTCTGAATGCATTTTCTAGTGATAAGAGACAGCACACAGCACAGAGGCTTTAATGGGAGCCATCTTCTCATTAAACACCTGCAGGTGTCTGGGGGTTTGGCAGAGACCGCGCAGAGCTTGTTCACCCGCTTCCTACAAGAGACAGTGCTAGGTCTCTAGAGCCACTTTTAAGTGACTAATGCAGCTCAGCGTCAAACCAGACACAAGAACTTTCTGAGGGCTTTTGGGGATTTGCACAGCGATGGTTTTCCTCGCGCGCTTCAGGTCTGCGGTGGAGGTATGCAATAATATTTGTAATCCTGTCTGAGGTATCAGATACGTACGTGTTCCTGTTTGAAGTATCCAATGATATATATGCAGGGGGTAAACAAAATAATATGTATACACCAAACAATATATGAATATTTATGAATTAATAAGGAGTTGGGCTGCCCTTTGCCTTCAGAACATCTTCAATACTTTTAGGAATGCTGTTGCTAGTGGGATGTGGGACCATACTTCAAAACAGAAAGCCTTCAGTTCTTCGAGAGATGAAGGCAACAGAAATCTACTCTGCATTCTAAGTTCCAGAACCTATTTTGGTGTTCATGAAACCACTCTTGAATCAAATGAGCAATATGGGAACATCTTGAGGAAACAATGGCTGCACTATAGGGTGCATCTGGTCACCTAAAATGGCTTTGTATTTGTATTCCTTGACCATAATTCCATCATGTCATTCTACCAGTAATAATCAGACCCAATGACTCCCATGAGAAGGCTGCCTATACCATAAAAGATCGACAACCATGTTTAACAGGTGGTAACAGTTGGTGTGGGAGCCAAGTTCGCTGAAAAAGGCAGACGTTATAGAAGCTACCTGGCTAACTACCAATGCACATTTATGATTACGTTAGAAAACAATTCCACTAGGTTATAGCAATCTTTTGCTCTAAGCAAATGAGTCCTGTTGCTTTAGCAAACTCCCACACAGGCTTTCTGATCGATTGTCTAGCCATTAATTTCGTAACTTGACAGATCCCATCACTGCAAAGGAACTCTGAAGCTCTCTTAGAGTGGCCATTGGGTTCTTGGTCACCTCCCTGACCAAGGCCCTTCTTGTCTATTAACTGAGTTTGGCCAGACGGCCAGCTCTAAGAAGAGTCGTAGTGGCTCCAAACTCTTCCATTTCACAATGATGGAGCCCACTGTGCTTCTGGGAACTGGGAAAATGCTTTAGCAATGTTTTTATACCCTTCCCCAGATCTATGCCTCAACAGAATTCTATCTCGGAGGTCTATGGAGAGTTCCTTGGACTTCATGGCTTGGTTTTTGCTTTGACATGCACTGTGAACTGTGGGACCTTATATAGACAGTTGTGTGCCTTTCTCAATCATGTCCATTCAATTGAATTTGCCACAGGTCGACTCCAATCAAGTTGTAGAAATATCTCAAGGATGATCAATGGAAACAGGATGCACCTGAGCTCAATTTCGAGTGTCATAGCAAAGGGTCTGAATACTTATGTACACACACCACCGCACCTCCCCGCCCGCACCTAAGCCAATACGGAAGCACTTTAAACAGACTTCCAAATATTTTTCCATCGTCCCTGATAGCATCAAGACAGCTTCCCGGACATACCCCCCAGGGTTAATTAGAATTGTTTTAAACAGCCACTGTGCTTTTTAAACATTGATGGATGCATGCATTACACAGGAACATTAACATATCCAGAAAGTTTAACCTCCACTGGTCTTCTCCAAAGGACTGCTAAGTGTGATTCCTTTCTGCTACCTTTGGCTGTGACCCAGTTCAAAAGCAGTCATGACCAGGTCCTGTGTTAAATATTACACTTGACTATAATTAATGTATTTTTGAATGAACAACAGGGTAGCAACAGTGCCGATTTTAGAGATACAAGTTGTATTGGAGGTACATCACATTATGTCATTGTATATAAGAGAATAAATAAATTATTGAAATTGTATATAAATCAGCAACTATTTTTCACACAATGCCCTTTTCACTGTTACATCAATTATCGCGAAAATGTTGAAAATTACATGATCTGTTTGACCATGTAATTTTCAACACAACAGTGATGATGGTAGCTTGACCTCATTTGTAGAGCATGTGTAACAGTGGTTAGGGGATTTATTAGACCATGTACAGTAGAACATGTACAAGATGATAGGGGCAGGACCTACCTCACAGAACAGGGTGAGCTTGTCATCAGGGAGCAGTCCATTGGCCTCATCCAGCAGGAAGTCCCGGCGGATGAACTTCTTGAAGCCCCAGTCCTTTCCCTGGACAAAGCGGTAGGCCCTCTGGCTCTCTGAGGACAGAAAATCAGGGGATGAGCGTGAGACAAATTACGTTTCCACAGTGTTAAAACCCTGTGAGGTTTTTATTCCTGAGCATGAAAACACCAGTATTCACACCCCATAAGGATTTAACACCCACATGTCAACTGTTTGTTCAATTGTCACTTTGATTAAAAGCTGACCCAATCAGAAGGAACAATGGCAATGCCGAACGGGTAGTGGAATTTGTATTGTCATAAATGTAAAGATTTATGAGTTTATAGACCATACAATGGAGCGGCATATAGACAGAGATTTGAAAAAGCACAAAAACAACGAGGAACCAATAAGATATCAAATCTCTGTACCGGGGCTGATTGCCATTGCCACTGTACACCATGAGTCTCTGAATGAGTCTTGATTCAGAGTCAATCCATGAGGTTCATACTGAATGAGTTGGAGGCACAAGCAAGATGCAACACCTGCACGAGCTACACTTCTCAATGTTCCAGCCTTATACTTCAAGGGCTGATACTACAGAGAGAGCACACTGTTGTTTCAGGGAATACGATATAACACAAATGAAAATAAAGATACATCATTACTGAACAGCAAGTGGTCTCAATGAAGTAACACACATTCAAAAATGACAGTTTATAAAAAAATAAATGTAAAAGGGAATACATTTGTGAGATTACTGTGCCAGGCCTCCCGCGTGGTCTAGTGGTTTCAACGTCTGACGCTGGCCATGGCAACCGGGGTTCGATTCCCCGTCGCGCCAGAGTCGGCTCTGGTCGGGAGTGCCATCGGGGCGGCAACTGGCTGTCCGCCCCAGGGAGGGGGGAGGGAAGCCGACACACACAGTTCGCTGCGCAAAGGAGTGGTTCTGGGGTACCGGAATTACAGTCGACGGCACGACAAGTGTTGTTTCGGAGGAGGCAGCGCTTCGCCCTTGTCACTGCCGGTCACAGGACTAGGGCAGCGAACTACGAGGGAAGGGGGATTGAACAAGCATACGGGTAATTGGCTACCAAATTGGGTAAAATCGGAAAAAAATAATTTACTGTGCCATAATAGCATAACAAAATCGAATCCTTGCACATGTTAAAGCACATTATTGTGGACTAACAACAGAATTGTATTTACTGAAGTGTGAATGTTCTGATGGCAACATTTCAAAGACAAAACAAAATGTTATTTTTTCAAAGCCAATCAACTCAGTTATTCATGAATCCATGAATCTTGTAATAACCATAATCTATATATAATACGTTAATCAACCAATCTTAATTAAAGTAAACTCAACACTAAGGCCATAATTAAATTAGATCTTTGTCCCCATCTGCTTATCAAAAATGACATGTCCATTTCAATTAGCAGTCACATTTTTGTAGAAAATGGCTGCAAATGGTATCAAAGGTACCTGCGACCTTGGGTTTCTTGAAAGGCACATAACAAATAAAATGTATTATGATTAAAGTAACATTAGCAATTAGAGGGTCAGAGCTCTAACTCCTGCCACTCAGTAGCAACAGTGAAATGCTTGCTACAGAGTGTTAACATAATTTGAAGCCGAATTTGAAACTATTGACCCTGTTTTGATTCTCATATTAAATGCATCTCCAGAGTGACCTTCTTTCACTGATGGAATATTTCTCAAATCAGGCACTTCCTATCACTAGGGGATGCAGAGAAATTGATGCATGCTTTTGTAACATCAAGGCTAGACTACTGCAATTCCCTGTTATCTGGCTGCTCCAATACCTCACTAAAGAACCTCCAGCTTAATCAGAATGCAGCCGCTCATACATCTCGACCAGAACAAGTATGGGCATATTACTCCAGTGCTGGCATCACTTCACTGGCTACCAGTTGGGCCTGACTGTAAGGTTCAGCTCCTGACTTTCAAAGCTTTGCATGGACTTGCACCAGTGCATTTGACCAACTTGCTTCTACCTTACAAGCCTACAAGGTCACTTTGTTCTAAAGACGCAGACTATCTACAGCAGTAGTCCAGAGAATATTGAAGAACTTACCTGGTTGATCTTTCTCCTACAGAGCCCCACTAATGTGGAACAACCTACCGAAACACATAAATATTGAGACTGTGTGTGATCCCTTTATGTCTGGGACTAAAAACATACCTATACCTTCAGGCTTATAGTCTAGACACAGAGCTGGATAAGCTTGTAGCCATAGTGTGGCGTAGATATAGCTGCTGCTACATCTAAGGTTTGCTATGTCCAGTTTGTTTCTCTATATTACTGTGCCATTAAGTAGCTGCATTATGTGGACACAAGACTTAACTGCTACCATACGAGAGGCTCCTCCTTTCACCTGTAGGTTATGTGGGTGTGCGTGCATGCTTGTGTAATGGAGTTGCTTCTGCCTGCAGTGAGTTTCAAACCGAAGATCCACGGTGCAACAAGAGACATGATTAGCTCACTGAGCTAATCATACTCTTATTGATGTCAGATTCCTTAGGGCAGGCTCATGTGTTAACGCAAGTATCAGAGCTCCTCCGCGACACATGCATATACACTACCGGTCAAAAGTTTTAGAACACCCCCATTTTCCAGTTTTTAACAGCTTAAAAAGGACAAGAGCTTCAAGCACAGCTTAACACTGGTCAAAGTAAGGAAGTCTCAGTTTCAACTGTGAAGACAAGAGTTCGAG
The DNA here is from genome assembly GCA_029706075.1 of Aldrovandia affinis. Lineage (NCBI taxonomy): Eukaryota > Metazoa > Chordata > Actinopteri > Notacanthiformes > Halosauridae > Aldrovandia > Aldrovandia affinis. Next base: position 1,777,038 of record JAINUG010000176.1, read on the forward strand.
CTGCGGGTTTGACAGGTCGAGTGGCAGTAAGTAAGAAAGCCATTGCTAAGATGGCAAAATAAGAAAAAGAGGCTTGTCTGGGCCATGAAGCACTGCCAGTGGACTACTGAAGACTGGAAGAAGGTCTTATGAATACAAATGTGAAATCTTTGGTTCATCACGCAGGGTTTTTGTACGCCGTCGAGTAGGCGAAAGGATGGTTCCTCAGTGTGTGACACCAACTGTCAAACATGGAGGAGGAAGCGTGATGGTCTGGGGCTCTTTTGCTGGATCCAGAGTCGGCGACTTGCACAGTGACTGTTAACCCACATTAACCCATTACTTACCTGAAAAGGGCCTTTTTTTATAACCCTGAAATGTACACTACTTTTCAGTTTTTGGTAACCTAAATTATTATTTTTATTTTTTTTACCTCTGTCAGTTTACCGCTTACCTTTGTACCATTTCAGGTTATTCAGTGGACTTGAACTGCTTACATTTTAGTAAAAACTGGAAAAATGGGGGTGTTCTAAAACTTTTGACCGGTAGTGTATATGGAAATATTAGTTCCTTCTATAATGTGTTCATAATGACTGAACTCCATCTTTGTTGTTTAGAGTTCACCTTTACCCATGCAACATCGCAAAATCTCCTTCCCTTCACACTGATCCCTTTGTTCCAGTTGTCACTCGCTTGCTCTGTAAAGCGATTTGTCAAATGCCCGAGTTTCATACACCAGCCGTTATTTTCTCTCCACTGCTTTGAGCAAGAGCCTGAGATCTGAGCCCTAGGCGGCCAAAGCCTTGTGAAATTGAGCGCTTTTGAAAGGTAACAAGGGGAGCACCCACTCTCCAGCCAGCTTGTGGAGGACAAAATGGGAGGGGGGATAATCGGTGTCTCATGCACCTGCACCTGCTCCTATATAATAAAGATTTATTAATATTCAGTATCATTAGTAAAGCTACTTTTATTTAAACTTAATGTATTAATTTATCAAAACAGCCTCCAGTAACATAACAATAAAGTTAATGTTAGTTAAACAATGATGGCGAATAAGGATAATATGTAGGCGTACGCATGTCTACTTATTCTAGCTAAAATAAGCCATTATTTGGATACTAGCTTGCTAGCTACTGTACACAATAAAAAATACCTGCTGCTTGATCGACAATGTTATACTCCACAGCGTAGGTGATTAATACCTGAAGACGTTCCCTCATCAGCATCATTATGACTTTCGAGGTGGGGTTGATGTTGGAGTCTTTTACTGCATGTGAACATGGTGCAAAGTTCCTGGTTAAATTAATTATATGACAGATCAAAGGTTTTGCGAGGTTGGACGTGTTTCTCCCATAACATGCACTTTTTTTGTATTCCTTGCATTTCATGTTATCCTGTCAAGCTTAAAAAAAATTAAGCCTAACCTTCGAATGTTTATTCACCATTTGAAAATCTCTTAGTTGTGTAGCGTGCTATTCACACTATCCAGAAGCAGCAATCACGCAAACTGACCGGCAAAAGTTCAGAGACACAGGCAACATGAAGTAGGCATGATCTATGCACGGGGGGAAACAAGGACCAATGGTGGTTTACTTGGGCTTCTGAGGGGGTTGCAGATTAATTAGAGAGCTGAGAGAGGTGGGAAACATTGAGACAGCAGTTTAAGGAAGCAACTTAAACCCACCCTACCAAAATTCAATCGTGCTGCAGAATCCTGGCCATTAGCTGACTATGGCCAGGAGTCATAGCTTGCCAATTGCTCAAGCCTGTGTGGAGGAAGAAATTTGTATCGAGTTGGGATGCTAGACCACATCCACAGAGGTGGACAGTAGATACTAATGAACTCAGTGTGACGCTGCAATTCGGAGTGGTCCAAACTGCAGCGCCACAGAAGTCAGAGACAAAAGGCTTTTCGCGCCACAACTTCAAAGGAACAGTTGTTCGTTCCCACGGCAGGAAACCTCCTTCCCATTGGTTTAAGACCCTGGGAGGGCTGTTCTAACAACCTGTTATATCTTCATGTTAGCCCATAGCTCCATTTACCTGTAAGTTAACGCCCTGTTGCTTCCCCGTTTGATTGGCCTTTCTGTAGGATATAAAAATTTGAATTTAACGGGAGATATTTGACACGGGTCTGTGCTTTAAAGCTTTAATACTGTTTAAAGGAATTCTCTCTGATCCTACTGAGTTTTAAAAATGGTTTCATAGGTTAGGGTACAGCCAGCATTTAAGGTGAGTGCCTTTAAAATCACTCATGAGCTCAACAATATGTCAGTAACAAACATATTCCACATCCTGGCCAATCTAGAAAGACAGGCCTTTCAGAGTATAGAAATGTAACAGATTTAGTTCAGCTTTAGGGGGTTCAAAGAATCCTGCAGGCTACACATCCTCCAATAGGCCTTTCAGAGTATATGCAGACCAGTTCAGTGGGGGTCCCTTGCTGCTCCGTAAGTCGTTAGAACTTCCCAAGTCAGGATTCAGAGCAACCAACGGCCAATAACAATTGCCCGGACTGAGTCAATGTGAAGAAGTGGGGACAGTAGCCTATGGTTTCCTTGTATACTGGCGCCTTCCCAATTTGACAAATTCAACATAGCGGAATCCAAACAAAGACACCAAAATCATCTGAGGCTGGCCAGATATCAGATGTTTTTCACTGTGCCAACAGAGCTTATCTCTGGCAGAGGAACTGGCAGCACATAGGGAGGTCACCCGGCCAGGCAGAGATGAGTCAGTATAACTATGTCGGGGGCTGCTTCAGTTAGCTATTGAGCTTATGAGTCAGGAGGTGGGCATGTCTCTCGGTCAGTAAGTTAGTGTGCCAGAAGGTAAGTCAATGTAAGCAATCTGTCACCCAGCATGCATATTCTGTCTTTCTGGCAGACATTTAGCCTGTGGAGGGAGAAAGTGAGAAAGATAGTGTTTGTGGATGGAGAGATTTGAAGCATTTTCCACCTCCTATATGCAGAAAATCCAGGATTCTCCCTCTCAATACTGTATCTGGATGACAGCTATCATCCTGTGTGCCGCGAACCATCTGTCTGCACCTCTGGCCCACTGGAGCGATGTCCACCCCCCTCCATGTCAGCAGCAAGTAGAAAAAGCAGACCCTTACCTGTTACACTTCTTCACCAACACAGGCTATCTACTGTATGTCTGAGAACCATTAATGATACACATGCAAAGGTACACACAAGGTGGGAACATCTGCAGTCAAATACAGTTTGTATAAATATAGTTTTTGAATTAGTTAGCATATATAGTACATAATAATAATAACATGAATTATCACAGATTCTAAGAACTGTAGTTCTGCACATATGGAATATGTTTCTGTGTCATTACCACAAAAATTATTTCACCAGTCAAAAGCTTGAAAAAAAAAATATATATATATATATATATTGAGAAACGTCAAGGTGAATACAAGCATATTGATGTGAAATGAAACAAACAATTTACATACATGAGCCAGAGGCTTTAAAAACACATTGAACGTGTCGGAATTGTAGTCTGTGAGGTTTCCCCAATCTTGATGGCCTGACCACATCCATCTCTTAAGAAGTATTGCCTCCAACTAAACAATGGCAACCCAGTGGTCCGATTATTCCCTGACATGCCTCTCCTTCCAAGGGAACTCTCAGCAGGTCCATTTGAATAAATGGCTCTTGGAATCGATACAGGGGAGTTTTCAGAGCTGTCAGCATGCATCTGGCGGTACAGTTTTGAGCCAGTGTATCTGGGGACTGATTACAACCCCCCCCCAACCCCTCTGAGGGAAGAGGCAGCATAAAGCCAGGGAAGAAATGATGTCTTGATGCGGAACGCGGTCAGGGACAGGGAGACAAGCTGCCCGTGTTGGTAAATCCATCTCCATTAGTGCTGAGATTGCCAGTGGCTAGCACCGGGCCCTGGGGAGGGACTCTCTTGGCAAACAGGGGCCAGTGCGTGCGCGATTTGGAACTGCATATGGAGCCTCGGGTTAAAGCCCCCGCGGAGCTGCTTTGAACCCGCAAGCTCCCCAGCGGCCTCTGGGACAGCCTGTGACCCCCACCCCCCCCGTGCCACCCACAGTGCTACTACGAACAGCCACAACAGAGGCCACGCCACTCACAGCGACATCCTTCCCTCTACAGCCCCTTCCCCCCTCCCTGTGAGCCAGTGGCACAGCAATTATTTTCCTAACATCCAGAGTAAGAGTGGGGAGAACCAGTGAAGCCACACCACAATTGCTTTCAGATGGCTGCGCTTGTACTGGGTCCTCTGGAGGGAGATGAGATGTGTAGGACGTGCTGCCGCATTAACCTCCTGGCTGGCTCACCGCTTTATAGGATTATTAAAGGACACAGTCCTCTTCGTAATCCACAGGTGTCATCCCATGAGACATTGCTCTCCAATGACACGCTAACAGAGCAAGCCTATCTAAAGGGTTTCTTTTTGTACTCAGAGGCCTAGATTCAATCAGATTCAAAATCATAAGGATCCATGACGGCAATCTGGGGCTCTTGAAATTGTTCTTACAAATGTAACTATTGGAGTGGAGTGAAATGCTACATCTGTGGCATTGAAAACAAATCCTAAAAGGCCAAATTCATAAGATGAACGACACACAAGAAGAAGAATGCACACACACAAGATAGGGGCGAGGTTTACCTTCTCCAGTGTAGGCAAGACATGAAGATTTGGTAGACTATGCCAAACCTTTTGGCTTTGGTGTTAAGGACATTTCATCATGTTTTTGCCAATTGTACACACAGGGAAGCACAATAAAATGTACAGCAGTCTACGCTGAGACGAGGCTCAGAATCTCTCTCTCTGGTCACATGGGAGCCAGGACAGCAATCCTATTCACAACAGCTCTTGTCATTCTGAGGAGAGATGAGCTCTTGAAGACTACAGCAACAAAGCAACATTAAGCATTGTCACCAGTCTCCACTGAGACAACCCTCTCTCCCAGTCACTGGTTAACCCAGGTAACCCATTCATGACAAGAGCCTCTGGCCCAGATCTCCAGTACTTCCCTGGCCCCTGAGTTTTTACCTGGAAATTAGTGCAGATCATTTCTCCTGGGAACCTCTCATTTGACCAAACTTATCATGTAAACTGGACACCAAAGATTAACATAGAAGTAGTTATGGTGTATTCACAAATAGCCTTGCAGTACTATGAACCTGACCAGGTTGAGACTCAGATAATAGAAAGTTTCTCCCAAATTCTGGGGATGTGCTTTGCTGATAAAGCAAAAATATGTTATTTCCTCTGACGAATAATGTTTATGTGTAGGTTTGGCTCCAATTGGAGGCAGCAATTTAAGCCAACTCAACCATTGACCTATAACAGAACACTTGCGAAAACCTGGTAGAACCAATCAGGTTGCAAGAAGCCAACTTCCCTTTCCAGACACTCTAGAGAGAGTCGAGGCATAATTTACGAATAATTACAGGTAAGGTCAACTAAAAGTAAATGATAACTAAATAAATGATAAATACTATCTGCACATTGCTGTTGTTCCCGTTGAGGGCCTATTGGCAGCCTCATCAAAGTCCTTTCTGTCCAAAACTCTACTGATATCATTTACCTAAAAGAAACCCACATTGGAAGAAGCAGGCCGCTATTCCATCAAAGACTACTCCACTGACTTATGCTGGGTCAGTTCCCTCAACGGCACCATCCCAAAGAAATGGCGGACAACAAAACTCATTGCCACCCCAAAACCAGGAAAAGATCTCACACTCACAGCTACACTATCGGTCAAATTTTTTTAGAACACCCCCATTTTCCAGTTTTTACTGAAATTTAAGCAGTTCAAGTCCAGGGAATAACCTGAAATGGTACATATAAAATGTGTTTTAAACACAGAACACAATTGGCAATCAGAAATATTTTTTTAAAAGCACAAGGAGCTGATGATAGCCAACTGCTCAATGTTTCCACACTATTAATCAATGATAAGAAATGCCAAAGAAAGTACAACTTCATATAAAACAGGTTTAATTTTACACAAGCCTTTTTGCTCCATTAGGAGAGGCCTAATGGTTGAGTGTGCTGGGAGAGATAAAAGCAGTGTTCACCCATTAGAAAGGTACTGTAGCGGACACATAATCTGCGCTGAGAGGGCTTTTAATGTGCATGTTGCATTGACTTCAAATATAAATAACACTTCCATACATTCAGCTCTCTGCAGGATTCAGAAAAATACCCAGATGGAAATGTGGTTCACTACAATTGCCACATCTGGTACACAGAAATGTTATCCACTATGTTGTTTTTCTCTTTCCTGAACCTTCACCCAATTAAAAATAGGTTGGAATTGGAAGCAGGTTTTCAACTCATCTAAACAGGCAGTGAGTACTTCCAGCAGCGTTTTTTAAAATTAAAATTATAATTACCAAAGGTGCCTTTAATTGAATATTTTGGAAAGCAATCATCCTGGGATTATGCATGTGTAACGTATCAGTGCACCTTTTAAAGGGCATGGAAAGGTTTTCATAAACCCAGAAAATCAGGTAGATGCACCAAGCCTTTACCAATTACACTTCTCTGAGTGTTACCTTTCAAATTATGTCATATTACAGAGCTCCAATGGAATACATACAGTATACAAAATGATAATGCAAGGTGGACTTTTATCTATCTTTAATGGAAGATTTTCTCACTCATTATCAGGGTTGGGGTCAATTCCATTTCAATTCAGGAAATGAATTGAAATTCAATTCAGGGTTTGAAAAATGTCCATAATGGCCTATGGGGATTTTTCAAAACATTAAATTAATTAATGTTAATCAATTAATTTCCTTAATTGACTGAACTGAAATGTAATTGACCCCAACCCTGCTCATTATTATGTCATGTGAAGTTGCTTGGTTCTATCATTAAAGTGCAGTTCCGTGCTCCAACATCAAGAGGTCGACGGACAACTTTCTGAAGCCACTAGTTAAGCAATGAACATATATTTCAAATAATCATTCAATTATCACAAATGAGGTACATGTTGCAGTGCAGTAGGCTACAATTTACATTGAGGTATTCAAGCGAGGTATTTCGCAGGATGTTCGTATCCAGAGAAACGTACAAAAGTGCATACAAAAGAGGCTAGGCAGCAAGCACCAACGATTCTGAGCCATTACACCACTGAAAGTGTGTGTCATTACGCAACATGTCACATTCCCTTAAGTGCAATAGCAGCAGCAAAGGGAGTTTGAGGATATAGTGTTCAGTCCTTTTGGGGAATTCCACTCAGAATTGGGGAATGGCTACTTTGAGCTAAGATGCAGTTTGAAGAGGTGGGTTTTTAGCAGAATATGGGCCGTGACTGGTCGGGCCAGAGTAGAGAAGAGCCAGGACCAGGATGAGGGTCCCTTCCGGGAAGGAGTCTAGCAGAGGTTGCAGAACAGAGTGGTCTGGCAGGAGTGTACAGTTTGATAATAGACTGGAGATATGAGGGTGCAGTTCCTATTTTTTGACCCATAAACTAAGACCAGAGATTGCATTTTATCCTGGCAACAACTGGTAACCAGTGAAGGGAGACCATGCAATTTATGCATTTGTATATGTACTGTATTCGAATGAGAGCAAGGAAGCTCAGCATTACCTGACATTACAAGATTGCATAGAGCATCTCATCCTTTTTATACTTTTTTTATTGTTTTTCCCAAGGACACAGATGTAAGTCAACCAAAAATGTTAATTAAAAAAATTATAATATGCCTTCATTTATCATATAAACAATGGTTTTTAACATTCAAAAAAATATTTTTCCTATCATCTTTAAAAGAGCTGTTGTTCTTGCAAATCAGTTTAGCTCTTATTGGAGCTGATGGTCTGATTTGGAAATGTTTTTTTTGTTAATCTCTTAATTTGATTTACAATTACAAATTAATGGGTTAACGTGGGTTAACAGTCACTCTGTGAAAGTCACCAACTCTGGATCCAGCAAAAGAGCCCCAGACCATCACGCTTTCTCCTCCTTGTTTGACAGTTGGTGTTACACACTGAGGAACCATCCTTTCACCTACTCGACGGCGTACAAAAATCCTGCGTGATGAACCGAAGATTTCAAATTTGTATTCATCGGTCCATAAGACCTTCTTCCAGTCTTCAGTAGTCCACTGGCGGTGCTTCATGGCCCAGGCAAGCCTCTTTTTCTTATTTTGCCATCTTAGCAATGGCTTTCTTACTGCCACTCGACCTGTCAAACCTGCAGCTCGAAGTCTCACAGTTGAAACTGAGACTTCCTTACTTTGACCAGTGTTAAGCTGTGCATGAAGCTGTTGTCCTGTGAGCTGCCTATCACGCAAGCTGATTTTGTTGTGGCTTTGGGTCTGCCAGACCTCTTCCTGTCAGAGTTTCATCCAGTTTCCAAGTGCCTTTAGATGGTGTAGGAAACTAATCACTGCCAAAAAATTACATTCTTTTTCCGTTTTTGGTAACTTAAACCAAAGTTTACCAAGACAGTTTACTGCGTACCTTTGTACCATTTCAGGCTGTTCACTGGACTTGAACTGCTTACATTTCAGTAAAAACTGGAAACTGGGGGTGTTCTAAAACTTTTGACCAGTAGTGTACATCATGCCCATTCTGGAGCATTAAAGAAACTAAAATGTAGAAATGAATGGGCTGATATTTTTACTTCAAACTTATAAAAAAGTTAAAGCTAAAGAAGGTTTTTTGTATAGCCCAAGGCAAAATAAATATGAATAACAAAAGTCTTCTTAATAGCATATAGCCTATATTTATTACAATTATTTTAACAACATTTTATATTTTGCTGTTGAATTCAATCATTGTAATATAATTTGCTGCTTCTGTCATGGACTGTCGTGGTGGTGTAAAAACTTGGAAACGCTCCTCTCTGCGTCAACAGAATTGCTGACAACTGATGAATATCGCTTCACCATGTGCGTCAGATAAGGAAGTAATTGGCCTAATTTCAGAACTGTTCCAGAATTCAAGTGGAGAAATTGCACAGCTGCTGCTCTTTGCGTGGCATATGTTATTCTGGGAGTGTGTTGATCAACCTGCTGACTAGCCTACTGCACTGCAACACACCTAATTTGTGGTAATTGGAGGATTATTTGAGATCAAAATATATTTATTGCTTCACAAATAGCTATAGAAATCCATCAACCGGCCTTGCATTTGACTACACTTGGATAGGATGATTAGTTATAGTTTAAGTTGAATAAAAGCTTTTACTCAGATTGACCAAAACAAGTTGAATAACCTTTAACACTGTCGGAGGGCAATCGTCTTTCCTTAATGATGCAAGTTCTGTTTAACTTTTGCATATGGATAAGATGGAATGCCCACCACTAAAAAATGCAGATCCTATTCATGGTCAACCATGCTCTGTGTATCCTGAAGTTATGATGTTGTCAGCTATCCCATGGAATTCTATGAAATTGAGGAAAACACTGTTACCAACAAACTTGGTTGTTATGAATACAAACAGCCAATGGGAAGGTGTGTATCCACATAAAAAAACATTGATATATTTATATCAATATTATTAATGATAACATTTATCTATTAATTCTATGGTCACAGGTCAATCGTGACTGGAGTAATAAGAACATAATGCACTGTGCAGCAAACGTTGAAATAAATATTAAACCTTAAAGTATTTATAATTTTTTCAGTGTTCCAAGGTGGACAAAAAGATGGATGACTCAGTAAGGCGGCACTCCTCTGGAAATTAAATACAGTATGTAGTATTCTACAATTGTGGTTTCATAAAAAGGAAACACACACATTCTATGTATTACCTTTCAGTCACACTCCACAAATATGTGTACAAATATGTTTGAATAACTATCTTTTCTGTCAAGGTATAACTTTAACTAGAAACTAGAGCTCCATCAGACTTGTGGAAAAGTGGTACATAGATGGGACGCTTTAATTTTCAGCCTATTTGACACATGTACCACAGAGAAAACACCCCTATCGCCTCTAGCATAGAAGCAGTCTATGACTCTGCAACTGTAAGCCCACTACCGCAATGCAAACATTGACAGAAAAAGATTGATGACAATGGATCATTTTTTAACCCTGTCCGTCCAGCTTCACAGATGAACATTTATGTAAGTGGAAACCCTGAGACTCTAAACAGAGACTTGCTGTCTTGTGTAAAGGCTTGCTCTGCGTAACACCCAGCGAGCACAGTCCACTCACCCATGGCCTTGGTCTCCTCTCCCTTGGCATTGAGGATGGAGAACTTGAACTTGGCGCGCACCTCACTCTTGGGACAGCTGACCAGGAGCAGGTAGAGGGACAGGTAGTCCTTGCTCTCCTCGTCAAGCCCTTTGGGGTTCACTCGCAGACACCTGTACAGGCAGAACACACAATCAACCTTCTAGCATCTTCTAGGTCACCTGGTCTGACCATCATGTGAAAAAAAAAACATTTTTCAGGGTTTACCTACACCAATCAGCATAGATTTCATCCAAGAACAAGCAGTACATCACAAGAGGTCTTCTCTTGTCTTTATATGACAAAAGAAAGATTCACAGGAAGGGTAATGTAAACCTAACCTAAAAGAAAAATATATTTTGAGGCCCAGAAGCAGGCAAGGCAAACCAGCATTGTAAGATTGCTCTGCCTCCCCCGCCCCCTTTTTCCCTCCAATTTAGAAATGGCAACTTTACCTCTCAATTCACTGTTGTGCTACCTACTACACAGCTTGGGCACGTGCACATCGCTTTCCCACACTACAGGCCACACAGTACTACAAGAGAGCTGGTGCTGTTTAGAGGAGAGATGCATCTCTCACTGAAGAGAGACAGTTGTTTTTGGATGTCTGATGCATTGTTGGGAGGAGTGATTAAGCAGTAATCTGAGGTCAGTGGTGGGATGATGGCAACTGTGTCCGGCTGCTGCACTCTCAGTTAGCCAATAGCATAGCTCAGTTATGTCTGCATTATAGACACAACTAGCTGAGCCATTACTAAGGAGGGTCAAGATCGATTATTGTTTTTTAAATATTGTTAAATATAGTATATGCACTCACTGTGTGGTGAGTGTTTGGTGAAACCTTTGTATAGGTATTAAATGCATAATTCCACCATTGATATAAATAAGCATTCAAGATGTGAATAAAGACACAGACAGTCTGAGTGAGACTCAGACAGACAAAGTCATTGCATTTTAATATTACAAAACACAAAAATAACAGTTGATTAACAAACACTTTATACACAGTTAACTGAGGAATGTACATAATCGATTTCTGTAATATCACCATTGTAAATGTAAACTTCCCCCCCGCCCGCAATCACATGACACACAATTCACTTTAGGTAGCCTTGGCTCTTAAGTGATTTTCTTCATTAATAATGAATTTTGCAACCAATCAGTCCCCCTAAGCTCACTCCTCACCTTACTGTGCTCTCAGAGATCAATAGGGAATCCAGGGTTCCCAATGGATCCTGGAGATGCATCGAATTTAGCATCATGCATTGTAGGAATCACCTTGAAACTTTCAGTTCAACCTTGATCCATAAGCGGGCCACCTGGTAGCCATAGACAAAATAGCCCTTGACTGCATAAGGTTAAGTCGAACCAAGCCTGAGTAAGCGTACTTGTGGCCTATGACCCTGGCAAAGGGACATCTAAATGCAGAATGGCCAGCCATTCATCCACAATCTCTCCTTTCTCTAAACTTTGAAGTTTATATTTTGTGTTCATCAAGTCCCTTGAATATGGTAGCTCAAAATGTTCACACAATGGCTCACTCAGATTCAAGGACAGCTGGACAGTGTGAGGAATGAGAGCTTGAGGGAGCTGTGAAAGACAGCCAGTTATCTTGCTTCTGACCCCTTCCCCCCCCTTTACCCTGTCCCGCACCATTTGAGCTTGTCATTGGCTCCTGAAGAGAAGGTGGAGCTCTTGATGACCTCACCCATCTCCTCGCGGCAGAAGCTGAAGTTGTTGATAGTCCACATGTAGGAGAATTTCACCACTTTGATCTGAGGGCAGATGTAAACAGCATGGCTCAACAAAGGAGGGGGGAAAAAAGAGCTAAAAACAAACATGTATACACACATTTTACTTATGTATACTGTATATACGCATGCACGGACGCACACGCACACACGCATGCACACACACACACACAAACCCTGATTTCAAAACTGCCTTTCATCTCAATAAAGATAAACAACAAGCACAACAAAAAATTATGATGAGCAAAAATGGGGGCAATAAAAATGTTTCTGCCTTTAAGACCAAGAAGACTGAGGGGGGAAAAAGATTGAACATCAAGGAGCAAATCAAACTCACCTGATACAGATTAGTAATATTCACACCTTGTGACCCATAAATTCCCCAACCTGTTGTCACTTTCCTTTCCTCTCCTCCCAGGGGATTTTTTTTAGCAAAATGGAATAATATATTTGGCCTAAGAATATTTAAGTTATTTTTATAAACAATCCTGAATTTGTATTTTCAGATGAATTAATCCTGTGTAGTTTGGTAATATTATGATCACTGAATGTATTACATATTTATATTTTACTAAATACATAGATCCATAGTATATGATAATGATGGATTTTAGACATGCTTCCATGTACTAGTGTGTTAAATAGCCACTGCATTGCAGCCTGCAGTGGGTGTTGGATAAAGCATTATATAGGTGGGGGTCTTCAGCCAGAGAGTGATCATTTTAAGGGGTCTTGAGATGAACAAAGTTTGGAAACCCCTGATTTAATTAACTTTCTTTGGAATCGTAATGCCTTACGAATACATAATTTAAAACACTGGCGCCAAGAGGAAGAATTAATGTTTGAATGAGTATGATCTGAAGCCATTCCCATAAATATAAGTGTTACTGTAATTGTGCAATGGAAATCTAGTTTTTCCATGGTGTTCAACTTTATAGACTTGAACTTGTAAATATGAAAAATGCATTGTTGTGTCTATGATGATTTATCATAATGTCAACAGTGAATAGATTTTTTTGGACATAATTACGTCTAGTTTGGAGGCATTTAGAATTGATTGAATTGCTGCTGATGCTGGTGTAAACTATACATGGATCTAATTGATTAATGATATTGTTTGTACAAACAGGATACGTTCACTAAGCCTATTTGAAACTTTCAAATTGTTACCACTTTTGCTCAGGCACAGGGTTTCTGATGTTTCCATATAATTATGCAGAATTATGCAAAGTTGTCTATTTAGTATTAATGTGATGAATCATTCGTTGTAATATAATAATTGATTACAAAATCTATTTAAAAGTTCACTGGAATATGTAACAAGAATCCCTGACAAAGACAAAAAACTGCAGATTGTACAAACACTCACTTTTGGAGAGAATAAGAAGGGGGCGTACTTCCCTTAAATTCTATCATCATTCATATTCACATAACACTTCTCGCTTTTCCTATAGCACTGGTATCGCATACACTGTTAGCATGCAGACAGTACCTGAGTGTAACACCAGCTCTCAGCCACAGGCCCGCTTGACATTTCCGCGGGGGGAGGCGGACTCGGTACTCTTGACATGGCCAGCTTTGAGGGCGGGAGAGCGGGCCAGGGCACCAGCACAAGACTGCCGGGATTCACAATACAGGCGGCAGCAGCCTCTGTCCTGCAAAAGAAAGAAAAAAGAGAGAGAGAGAGAGAGAGAGAGAGAGAGAGAGAGAGAGAGAGAGAGAGAGAGAGAGAGAGAGAGAGAGATAGGTATACATGATCCCTTGTATCATTCGATACACACAGACAAAATAACCTGCTCGAGAGCACTAACCCACTGTAAGGTGCAGAACATCAAAGCAGCGTTCTGCATGATTCAGGGGAAGAGACACGCGTGTTTATCGGTCAGACATGTCCTCTGGGGGCATGGAAGTGGCCGTGTCCAGATACTGCCTATAGGCTGTCATGTGGCTTACTGTCCCAAGACATATCTGCCCAAGAAGGACACCACGCCACCTCAGATCTTAATTATGAATTCAGCTCATCGTGTGGGTATCGTAATCAATAGCTTCAAAATCAATCTGACAGGTCGTCCAGCTCAAAGAAAAAATATGGGAGGTATTGAAGGCATCATGTGTTTCTTCCCTGTTGCTAATTAGTGGCTGACTGAGAGGGAAGTGTTGAACTTTTGAGAACCCGCTAGACATGCAAGACAAGAATCGGCCATTCCTGTCTCCACTGCCAGGACAAGAGAGAACATTACTGTCAACTCCTCATGGCTTAATTAAGGTTACGATAAGCTTGAATTCTTCGCATCTGATTTCTTTAAATTATTTTTTTTGCTCTTCTGTGCTATTTGTGTCTGATAATGAAATAAAACACTGGTGGCATTTTTACTCACTAAAACAATAAAATATTAATCACAAAGTTGGAGGAGAAGTGAGCCTGGATTTGCAATTTAAATTTCCTGCGAGTTTCTGGCAATTAATTGCAGGCTGCTGTGCGTGTCTTATCCTGTGTCCCTCGTCTCCTTGTCTGGTACCATGACTGTCATTTGGTGTCAGCTGCCATTCTAACGGTCTAGTAAACAAGGATTCTAAAAAGCACATACCAATACTGGCAGTAATGCTATATAAAAAAAAACATTCTAAACATGACTGACCAAAATATGATCAGAGTAAATATGTTGGCATCCAGCAGAACAAAAAATACGACAAAACAAATTGAAATGCTTACCCATTAATATCTTCTCAATTTTAGATGCAGTCAAGGAAGGTGTAAATGGAGCCAGTGGAATACTATGCATTAAAAAAGAGTAGCCTATATTCCTGTGTGATTCAGATGGTAAAAGACCCTCACCATGACTGCAGACTGAGTCCTTTAGGCACAGTTGCCTTCATCCCCCTAAGGGCAGCATGGGGTAGTGGACTTAAATTGTCCAAGTTTCTTCAGGTTACTGCCATATTAGCTTCTCCCAACAACACGCCAAGTGCCCATAGGATACTGGATGTCCTCAGTGAGAGATCTGCCTCTCCACTGATTGACACTGGCTCTCCTGTAGAACTGTGTGGCTTGTAGGGTAAATAGTCTCTAGTAGTAAAATGGTTACAGGCACTCAGAGTGCAGACACTTCAGCTGCAGTGCTCCTTGCATAGATGTGGGTAGCACAGCCTTGTCTTGAGGGACAATTGGCAAATCCAAATTTGGGAGAAACAAAAATATATGTATAAATGTGTGGTTACAATAAAAACCATTTATAAAAAAATGTCATACCCAGATCCAGCCATCACAATCCAAATACGTTCATAGGGTCAATGTACACATGTCAGAGTGGAGGACAGATTTCAATGTGATAATAAACGTGTCCTTCTGGCAGCTGTTCCGCATCCCTACACGTAAGGTCAAGGTGCCTATATACTACAGGGGGGCAAGCTACCTGTCGCATAGCATTTACACACTTCTAACTCTTCTTTAGGCTTTCCAGGAGAAACAGAGAAAGTGGAGGAGACAACATTTATATCCATTAGATAGACAGTCCCCCTCACGCTGCTCATTGATTCCACTCACCGGTACAAGATTACTACAGGAGGCACAGACTTGATGGGAAACCTTGACCTGACCAAGCAAGACAACACTGAATATCTAGGGGACAATACTACATCATTACTTGCGCGCGCACGCACGCACACACACACGCACGCACACACGCACACACTCCATGCCTTTAGGTAGAATGACAACTAACACAATATTGACAGGTCTTATTTAATATTTTAATTACAACATGCATTCATGGTAGTGTTATACACAGCTTAACCTTGCACACATTTACATTGTTCAGCAGTCAAAGTAGTATTTCAAAAGCAGTCATCTATCCAATTTATTTCTTCCATACATCTTAAGTCTCAAATTTATAAACATATTTTCCATCATTTATCCATGGATTTTTACATCACTCCCACTGGTTTACATTCTTGGGCATAGTACTCAATGGATACAATATCATACGTATGCACGCACATGCAGTGCTGTGTTCTGTACCGGGGGAGAGCATCCTTTATAACTAATCATCCATTACAAATGTACACCATTACTGCTTCCTGTATTATTAACATTGCAACAGTTTAATTCATTATGAAACCTAATATAAACGCGGCATCTCCAGAGTTTGTGGTGTCCAATCAATTCCAGCCCTTGCAGGACGAGGGTCTAGTCCAGAGCTCTGAGTGAGAGGACTGATGAGCCCCAGGGCACCCACGTCGTCACATCCCTCAAGAAAGGGGAGTTTGTCATAGTGGGGACTCAATTATAAAAGGAGTCTATGAAAATTGGCCACAATGCAAAAAGTAATTTTTTGCTTTATAATAATAAGGGGTTGTAAATATGCCTACAAGTTCATCTAATGTACGTAATGTTTTAGAGGATATTGAGATAATAAATGGACTAGAAAATGTACAAAAACATAAGACAAATAAGGCAGCAGGCCCCAATGGCATATATCAAGGAGATCATTTATAAACCACTGATAGATATTTTATGCAATCCTTAATTAAACACTGGAGAAATACCAGATGATTGAAAGCAAGGTAGTATAATTCCAATATATATGATGGGGGACTGTACTGACCCAGGGAACTATAGGCCTTTCAGTTTCATTTGAATCTCATGTAAAATACTGAAATGTATTATTAGGGACAAGTTGGAATTCTTCCTGGAAAATAATAGTATCTTAAAGGATAGCCAACATGTTTTTTTTCAGGGGGAGGTCAACAACCTGGACCGAAGTGTTTTGAACCATATTATATGGCATTGTATATTTGGACTTTCAAAAAGTATTTGTCAAGGTACGAGAGGCTCATTGACAAATGAATTCAGTAGGAATTACAGGAGTTATTTCAGAGTGGGTTCAAATTGGCCTCAAGGTATAATACAAAGAGCAACTGTAGGAGGGGTCATATCTGACCTAGATGCTGAGGGCAATGGAGTCCCACAGGGATTGTTCCAGGAGTGTGTTTTAAAAATACACAGTACTGATGTGATGTTACATGCGTGCATTTTAAACATACACAGTACTGATGTGATGTTACATGCGTGCGTTTTAAACATGCACAGTACCGGTGTGATGTTCCAGGAGTGCGTTTTAAGCATACACAGAACTGCTGTGATGTTCCAGGAGTGTGTTTTAAACATATACAGTACTGATGGGAAGTTCCAGGATCCCCAGCTCTGCAGCATACACAAGACAGAGAAGGACATGTACAAATATGCTCTAATAAATAAATAAATATATACAGTACCAGTCAAAAGTTTGAGTACACCTGCTGGAAACTAGGTTTATCTCATAATTGACAATGTTTTACACCATATAAGTTTATTTAAATACTTGAAAATGACAAAAAACACATGTAAAGATAAACAAAAGGAACATCAAAGCAATGTTCAATAAAATTTGATTGAAAATTGAATCTTGGATTCCTCAAATAGCCACCCTTTGCTGTGATAACAGCCTCACAAACACGGGCCATTCGGTTAATAAGTTTCAGCAGGAAATCACCCGATATGTCTTCCCAGCTCTCCTGCAGCAATTCGCAGAGGCACTTGTGGGTTGCTTTGCTTTGACTGTTCTGTCCAGTTCATCCCATACAAGTTCTATGGGATTGAGGTCTGGACACTGGGCAGGCCAGGTCCTTAGTTTGAGTTGTCCTTCACGTTCCCCCTTCACCAGATAGTTCTTGCACAACTTCAAGGTGTGTTTCGGGTCGTTATCTTGCTCAAGAATGAAGGAGTGGCTGCTTAGGAGGAGCTGGGCTACCGTAGTCCAGATGGAAGGTGTACTCAAACTTTTGACTGGTACTGTATGTATGTATGTATGTATATATATATATATAAATAAAAATATATAAATGACTTGAATCAAAAGGGCCCAGACTGCTGTGCGTTGGGACTCGCTGGATGGCTTCCTGGTTTAGCAGGGATGGAAGCCTTTCTGAGATTAATTATGGCAGTGGCTGGACTCCAAAAAACAGGGAGCAAGACGTGCAAAAAAGAGTGCACAAAGCGGCCTCCATTTAAATTCTCTTTCACTCCCGACTTGAAAGTGAAACATCAAATGTGCAGAATGACCCATCAGCCCTAAGGGTCCGTTTTTCCCGTGGAGCTGAGAGAAAAACCGTATGGCTCCATGCAAGGAACAGGGGGCTGGTGGAGGAAGGGAAGAGCCTCCCCATGCAGTGATGTGCTGTGCCATGCTGTGCAGTCATCTTAGGTTAGCCAACACATAAAAAGGCAGGACAAACCTGTACAACGTGATTTATGAATCATATGGTCTTTGTTTGAATTATTTTTTTGTTCTATATTCTGATACTCTGCATGCACCTTGGGTTTCACAAAGGTGAACTTTAGTTTAATGTTTGTGTTGCATGTTAAACTATCGAAATGTTAAGGGTACCCAAATGTGTTCATTTAAAAATCAAATCTGCGTTCTAGTGTGTGGATGAGCCCTACGGTCTGGTATTGAATCCAGACTGTGCCAGTGCCGACTGTAGCCAGCAGCCTAGCAGGGCAATGCACAATTGGTGGTAGCCCAGTGAGGGAGGGATTAAGTCAGTCTGTGTCTCGTCGCACACCAGCAACCCCCACTGATCAATCGGGCAACCACACTCCCTAAATAAACAGTGCTTATGTGCACACTCATAACCCACACATGCTCATTAGCACTCACGCATCAGAGGCGAGGGCTTTGTGCTCATGGTGTGAACGCAACAGACCTTCCAGTGCTATCCAAGAAGGTCGCTTTCCTTTTCTCCAGCTCTGCCTCAGACTAAGGAAGCCTCAAATATAATATTTCAACCCTGCCGAGGCACTTCCATTTCATATTGTATTAACTTCACACCAATTTTCTAAAATCAACTCCACAAGGGCTATGTAAAAGTAGCTTCATGAGTGCCATGTTAAATAAAATGCATTTGAGTGAGTGAGCAATCTACGTTTGTCAATCTCTTCTCAAGCTTCGCTGTTTCACCATGTCAACTTGACTAGGTGCTTCACAGTAAAAATTAATGGATGCTTTGTGACATTTTGTATTACAGTGTTCTACTCAGTGAACGGATCCTAATAAAAACCTGCACCGCGTGTTTTATAAAACAATCCAGGGCTTCACCTCAGGTTAAATGGAAGGTTAATTAACTCAGCTGATTAGAAGCTCAACTCCAATTAAACGGGAAGTGAGCCACAATGAGCTGAGGTCTCAAATGCTGAGTGGTTCAAGCTAACCCCTTATGAGTACTGATGCATAGTATCAGAGAGTAATATGAAAATTAATGCAGCACCCATTTAAAAGAAACAGAACAATGGGGAGGATCTGGTTTTTTCAGTCTGCAGGGTATATGTGGTTCCTTTGTATTGATGGAGACATCACATCAGCTGCCTCGGGTTCTGCTGTAATGTGCAAACGAACATCACCATGGTGGTGTTGTTACAGTCACTCCATTAATTAGGGTCTCACAGCATGCATGCTGCCACCTGAAAGGGAACTGAACTTCTACAGTGGAGAACACTAGTGGTAGATTGATATACTAGATTTAGAGCACAAGATGCCATAAGAGCAACCTGTGGTTTGAAGGCACGTTTGTTGCTAACCGAGAATGATCCAGCATTCCAGAGCCATGAGTTTCAGGGCAGTGCACATGCATGCATGTGCAGTGGCTGTGTCTTACAGCCTTAATGTCTATGTGCCATGATATGCAATCCAGTCGTCTGTTCAAATCCATCTCTCAAGGCACCGAGGTTACCAGGCTAATTATTATATAAACTGTCTCAAAATCTATCTCTCTCTATCTGTAGTGGAAAGGCTGTCTAGGTGTGCCACTGTGCAAACACTGTGATTCTGCAGGCATTAAACTGCATCATTAAATCCCAAGTCTTGGACCTAGACGTCAAGGTTCCTGCAACATAAACACTGCCCGGCATAGCTCCTGTGTGATCAATTACTCGCCTTATTTAACAAAACAAACTTAAGGGCAAAACTTAAGCATAATAGACAACTTAATCACCAAATGTGACAAAAGGAGTTACCAGATAAGGTGCAGCAGTAAGAGGCATTGCGTTAACACGCCTGAGTGCATTCCAGCAGGATACTGTGTTACACACTACGTGAGCTTCCCCACTCTGGCCCAGAGTGAGCATCCTTTGGAGAGGAGAGGAGAGGGGCATAATAAAGACAAAGTGCCCAGGAGATAGGGCGCCCCTCACACACCGGGAAAGCCAAGTAGCTGTCGCTTAGCAACACTGCCACCAAGAGGTAGACACAGAACCCACTGAAAGATGAGTGGGAGACAACTAAACTGCCGTGCCTCCACCCCTCCCCCCACCCCTTCAAATGTCTTCTTTTTTTTCTCCAGCAATCCAGAGTGATGTAGTCTTACCCTAGGGTGCACACAAACACACATTTGTAAATGATGCAAATGCTTTAAAGTTTGTTTTACTTTTTTTGGGGCATTTTACTAAAATGTTCTGCAGCATGTGGGATTCACTGCAATTTCTTTTGATCTGCACTGTGGACCTACCCAGCCAGTCTCCTTCTGCATGGAGAGATTGCGAACAGCCACACAGCACACACACAGGCACCCAGGAATACATAAAATCCAGGTCTCAAAAGAGGAGACCAAGCCAAGAAAAGCTTGGAAATGGAGCCAGGTCCCTCCTCCTGTACATTGCTTGCTACACCGCTGTAGTGATTATCAAAGTAAAGCTCACTGAAACACATTTTTGTTGTGGTAACAATGAGGTGCATTCTTACCACTTCAAATCTTTTGTAAAATGAAAATGCATACATTGGAGTGGTATGAGGTATGCCATCCGCTAAGTTACGTAAATTCCATACTTATGTAAAGCAGATTGTTTTTCAGTTTCCAACAGAAATTACTATAATGGCTACAGGCTCTGAGTCCTTACAATCATTAACTTCTGTGCCTTCTGGCCACATGTAAATGCACAGAATTCAGATACAACTTCATACAGGCAAATATTTTTGTGTCGTCATCATCGTCTTAATTTTTCTGCCAAAGTACATCTGAAATGTTCCATTTATTCATTCTCATCTTTGGTTTATATCCAATACATCAAATAACATAGTCATATTTACTTCAACCAATAAATCTGTTCATAGTATCCAAATTCAGGACACAGAATATTTTTTCTATTCTCATTGATCCTTGCAATAGTACAAGATACCTAGCTACAGCGATTCATTTAAGCAACCAGCTAGCTAGCTTGCCATCTTCCGGCAGTTCACTTAACATTAAACTACTAAAGTCCAGCTAACTAGCCAGTGACACAAGACATCAATTTGCTGGATAGCTAGCAAAACTTGCTGGTTAAAACCAGCCAGCTAGCTACGCTTCAGGTGCTTCATTAACAACAGCGCCTTAGCGATCTTTCCAGATACAGAAATATAAGTTACTCTTCCTCTAGCCAACCATGGAGGTTAGCCAACTAGTGAAATGCACTGCTCTATGTAGTGGACTACATATAGGAAGGATGGCTTCCAACAGCAGTTATAAAAAAACAATGTTCACTTCAAATCCGCATGTTTATTTGAATTAATGTTATACGGAATTCAAATACAACTCATATAGTTTTCCTATATGTGCCAGCTGTAAGACAAAACTAACATTAGCAGCACACAACAAATGCTCTGTGACCTCATTCCAGACTGCCACACAGTCAACACACATTATGATTGAATAACCAGATCCATGTACAGTACAGTATTATACGTTTTGGTAATTGTCCAGAGAGGTCTGCTGTCAATTCAGCTGTCTGCTCACTGTTTTAAGTGACAATTCACAAATAATATCAAAAACAATGTTAACAAATCCACTGTTGCTGACAGACTACTTTTAAATGACCATGCAAAATCACAACTTATTCCACCGTTCTATTGTCATGGCATCAAAAACACTGGTGGCAACTTAGTTGTTGCTAAAGGACTGCTTTATATAACCATCTGAAATCCCAACATAATCTGTGGATTCCCAAAGTCTTTGATAAACATAACACTGCTGATTTCTGAAATGTATTCACCAATTACTTTATTAATTTGGTGAAAGCTGTGTGATGTCCTGAATAGTTCAAAATTCATACACATACTAATATCCCCTAATGTACGCTGGAATAAACTTTCACAAATATGTTTCACAGCAACTAAGCTTTGTTCATGCAACTCTAGAGTATATGCTTTCTATATTTGAGTAACTTGTTCTTTTGTTAACCTTTATGTTGAAAACATTTTTGTTGGCATTTAAAATTTCTGGTTATATTAATACATTTAAAGTGTTGAGCTGAACTGAACAGATACTCAGGAGTCCCCCAAGGCTCCAACCTTAGGCTTTCCTCAATTGCAGTTAGGTTTGACCCTTCAGTTAACACTCAGCTCAACGCAATAGGCATTCATTGGATGTTCAAACATGATTCAGATGACCAAATTCAGGTGGATAATTTTGTATCCATCTGAACAAGGCCAGTTTCCTCAGCATGGAGACTCTTGCTCTTATTTGAAGTTTACCGAATGCAAACTTGAAAGTGGCCAACTGCATCTAGGGGCCCCTTCACCACAGAAAGATTTTGCTCTTCAAAAACAGACAGTAAATTTGGTTGTGCTTCTAATTAATGTGAAATCCATACAACAAATTAACATCTCCAATACAATTTATAGAAAGAAGTCACCAATCTCCCCTTTCCAAAAACCATGTATACAACATCTAAAACACAATTAATTTCCCTTTTAAATGTACATTTAAATTTCCTATTGAGCAGTTCATTTGTGTATTTTCGTTTACTCCACAAAACACCCAATGTATTGTTTTGCATAATGTGATTTAAACTGGCACAGAGGATATAGCCTCAGGTAGCTGGATGAATTTCTCTGGGCATCTATAAAAGCTTCAACATTCACAAAAGCTCCCACCTACTTCTTACACCCTCCCCTAACATACTCGTGCATGCACGCACACAGCTGTTAACAATTTTAATGATGAGCCAGTCCAGCTATCATACAAGTAGCTGA